>CM077643.1:308344418-308986084 GCA_039707465.1 Rhabdophis nuchalis | reverse complement strand
AGAAAATGTCATTTAAGGGATTGAGTCCAACCCCCTGCCCAGCCTCTCCTTGAACACATCCAGCAAAGGAGATCCTACAATTTTATTTCACTGAAAAATTGTTGTTACCATTAGGAAGCTTTTTCTAACATTCAAGTGGCCTTTGGCAAGGCTAATGCAGCATTGTCCTTGCTGACCTTTTCTACTGACATTTCTTGCGTTCAATAAATTCTGAATGAAGCTACTAAAATAAATTTATTGTCTATTGTCTACTGTCCATATTAACCCCATTCCCAAGGCTGTGCATTTGCACATAAAATATGACAGATTTCACTGAAAAACAGCCATAACAATAAATCTTCTTATTCTTCCAATTCAGCTTCCTCAATATATACTTTGCATAAAGATTGAATAAATAGGAGGAGAGTAATACAGCCTTGTTTGTCTCCTTTGCTAAATGTTTTGTTATGTCCCTCCCGGATTATGACTTTTGCATAGATATTGCATGAGAACAGTGAGTTGTTCTGAAATTCCGATTTTCCTAAGTACATTCCACAATTTGAAATGGTCAGAGCAGAGCATAATCAATAATAATAATAATAATAATAATAATAATAATAATAATAATAATTTTATTTATATACCGCATCTTCTCCCCAAGGGGACTCGGAGCGGTGCACAGGTAAAATTAAAATAACTATAAAATACATAAATAGAATAGATAAAAACAAATTAAACTGAAATTATCCCTGCGCTAAAATCCCCAATTATAAATTACTAAAATCCCCTAAAATCCTAATAGACGGCGACTAACCCAGGCCTAATGAAACGTACTGACTATTTTCTTATATTCTTTTTCCCCAATTATCCAGTAAGCTTCAACAATAAAGTTCCAAAACCAGCTTTAATACCTGGCACTTCCCTTTCTATGTAAGCCTTTAATATATATTTAATAGTCCTTTGCATTATTTTGCTAGCATGTGTAATTAAGGACATTGTGTGATAATTTCCACACTGTGTTAATTCTCTTTTTTTGGCTTATATAGACTGACCTCTTCCAGTTCATTTACCACTGTTGCATTCTCCACATTTACTGACATAGTTTGGTAACAATTTTTAATGATAATTTTTCTGTTGTTTGCTTTCCATATATATATATATATATATAAATTCCATCTGTTCCTGCAACTGATTTGGTATTGATCTAGCTTTATCTTTTAATACTAAGTACCGTATTTTCCAGAGTATAAGACGCACTGGAGTATAATACGCACCAGGTTTTGAAGAGGCAATTTTTAAAAAAAAAACTAGGTAGGGAGAGAGAGGGAGAGAGAGGGAGAGAAATACAGTAGGTAGTTAGGGGGAGAGAGAGAGAGAGAGAGAGAGAGAGAGAGAGAGAGTAGGTAGGTAGGTAGGTAGATGTTTCCAGGTGTATTTACCCATGTGCCGGAGAAGGAAATAGCTAACAACCTGTAGCACTGAAATCTTTGCTTCTGCTGGGACAGCACTTGATCAATGTAATTCTCATCAACCAGTTGCTACAGAGTAGGCAGAATAAGGAACTAATGATTCAAGTTTAGGAGCTTCCAACATAACAATTCAAAATTGTCAAAAAATGTTTATTCATTATTTGAAGACACACTGTATTTCCTCTTTCTAAAGCTATATATTGTTCAGACCAAAAAACAAGTACTTGAAGTTGATTTTATGATAATGTGGTCTCTGCCTAAAGTGGAGCAATCAAAAATCACCATAAGGTGGACTGAGGACAAAAGTTTTGGGAATATATATGATTCCAAAGAACCAAACATAGCAGAAAGCATAACAGTTTAGGATCATTAGACTCTGACAATCAACAACAGAACTGTAGTAGAAGGAAACATGAACCACAACCCCCACAACTATTAGGACTTATATTAGGCAAGTACCTATCAGTAATTAGCCATCAGATTGAATATAAAATTATAATTTTTTTTCAGGTTTCTCAAAGATGAAAATAATACAGGAGTAAAAGACTGGATGCTGGAATGAATAGCAAAGAAGTCATGGGAAGAATGAAGATTACTAGAACATTCCTGAACTTGTCCAGTAGCCTCATAACTCCCCACCTCCATATTCACAGGTGCAGATGACTGAACAAAGCAGTAATTCTGATTTGGCTTCATCTGGATTTCACATTCCTTTTAGCTCAGCCCCCATATGATCTCATCTCTCTGGCTGTCTAATGTACAATCAAGCAGTTGCTTTTCTTAAATGCCCTAGGAATGACTCTATGTCACATGTGTTCCCGGATGAAATCTTCAAATAGGCTCCTGGGTCTAGAGAAGAATTTTAGCAAGTCAACCTAACTTCAAATTATTGTAAATAAGAAATCTGGCAAACTGTCTCTTTAGATGCACAAACCATTAAGATAGGACCTGTTTAATTTACATTTTAAAACCACCCACTAAATGAAGCTCTCTACAATAAAGTACACTAAAACTATTTGAATAAAAACAGAGTGCATAAAATCAACACCAAATATACTAGGTGAATGCAAGGCTGACATCCAAAACTAAAACCGTAATTAAAGTGCAATTAAAAACCAGCGACAAAGGCTGGAAAAATAAGATGGTTTTCACCTAAGTGCCAAAATCATGCTACTATGAGTGCCATCAAGCCACTCTGGGGACAAAATTCTATAAGTAGGATGCTACTGCAGAAAACTTCCCCCATAAAGGCCCACCTCATCTTCTTTGATGAGGTGATGGGGCGAAGGGCCTCACTAGATGATTTTAAGCTTTGGGTTATATAATGGGAAGGGATAGCTTTGCGAGCAGGTGGAAGAACCACAACAAAAACAAAGGAAATAAATTTGAGTACAGGCCAGAAACTGTAACCTGAGTACGTGTTGCAGACAAGGCCCTCCCCAGTCCTCCCTCCCTCCCTCTCTACCTCATTTTATTAAAATCCCATGTATAACAAATTAAACAAACAAACAAAAATAGGAAAAAGGAAAGAAGAAGAAAAAGGAAAGTGGAAACTCCTCACAATTTTAACTTGTGTATTTTTTTCTTTCTATCAAATAAATGCGATCTTACTCTTTTCCCTTTCTCTTTAACACTAATCTCCAAAGCCATAAATCATCAGTTCCATCTTCTTTCAGTAATAAGTACATATAAAGCTTCCAGTTGTTTAAAAAGTCCTTACTATTCACATTTTCAAAGTGTCATGTCCTACAGTTACTAGAGAGAATGTACAGGAAAAAGATATATTGTCTGCTTGTATAATGTGATATTTTGTTCATGATTTCCAATTATGTTATATTTACTACATTATTTCTTACATTTTCCTTTATTCCAAGGATTCAAATATTCTAAATAGTAGTCTTAATTAAACTCAAATGTATTTGACGTAGAGTTAGACAACCTGTGGCTGTGCCTTAAGAACAGTTTTCAGCTGCGAGCCTTCTTTAATTGTATTATTGAAGTTGGCACAATGGTAAAAAAGCAATCATTCATTAAAAAACCAATCTCTCATAAAATAAATAATAAAGTAGACAATAAAATATAAAACCATTATGTATGATTTTTTTTAAAAGGATGGCAGAAATTTCAAATCAAGCTGCATCAAATTTATCGTGAGGTCCTGCTCACTGCATGGCATTGGCCTAAATACTGTGGCTATTACCACCCCAAATATTCTTGTCTTTCCACCAAAATATTCCCAGTCAATATAGATGAACACTTAGCTACAATCTACTGCACAATTTGCTACATTTTAAAATGGCAAATTGTCCTAAAATCACCTTTCAATTTTACATTTTAGATTTTTCTTACCTATACAACTCAAATTTACAGAATTATTATTCTGCAAATTATTAGAGAAGAATGATTAAGCAGAGAAATTCTAAGAAATAATAAAATCTCAGGAGAATGATAATGTAATGGCTATAAACATCGCCACCCTTTCTAATACGGTTCCAATGTATTACACCACAGAAAACCTCAATGTAGTTTGCATTTTATTTGGCAATACTCACTTTTCTTTAAAAAAAAATAAAGTGTGTGTTCAAAGGAGTACATGAAAGGATGTAGCCTGGAACAGATGGCTTAAGGATGCCAGAATGAACTGATGCTTCCTGCTGCGGGAAACTACAGAGATGGAATGTATGGCTGCCAAACTAGCTTAGCTTAAGGTATATCTAACAGACTATGAGAGGATACAAGAAGAGAGGGTGGTAAAGAACAGCATAAATCTGCTTAAATTACTAGTATGTTTACAGGTTGTTGTCAATTTAAGAATTGTAAAGCAATTCTAGTGTGATTGCATTTAGGGTGCTTGGCAACTGGCTCATATTTATAAATGATTGCCAAGTGCTCACAATCATGTGGTCGCCATTTGTAATGTTCTCTGCCATCTTCCACAGAAAGTCAATGGGAAATCTGGCAAAAAAGATTGAAAGCAGAGGGGAAGGATGAGAGCTGGTTTTCTCCTTCATGCGTGACCGCTTCGCTCACCGGCTGAGATTACAAACCCAATTATTATCATAAATTGAAGTCTAACTGTTCAAACTATTTTTATTGGCTCTTCACATAAAACAAAGTGGTTCTAAAAACCATTCTCAAAAATGTGCATCTTTTAGGAAGCAGACATCAAGAATCAATACTAAAAGCAATCACAGGTAAAAATAGTTTATAGGGCACATATAATTTAGAAAACACAAGATTTGAGGGTATATGTTTCTAAATAGCATGAAGAGAAAATGATAGAAAATCCTGATTTTATATATCCATTATATAGCCATTAACTCATTTTCCAAAAGACTTATTGGCGAAATAAATCACAAGTGGCAAAGTTCTGGGGAAGGAAAGCTCAAAGTAAGTAAAACTGGCTTATTTTTTTAAAAAGATATATGATCCGAATTTCTATCCTTATAACCATTATTTCTTTTTTACAATATTTTGTATTAACATTCATGAATATAAAAATGGAAAACTAGTAGAACTAAGCGAAATAAAAAGTACAGAAAACTATTAAAAAATAAAAAATAGTAAATAATAAAAAACAATAAAAAGAAAAAAAAGATATATGAAGAAGTGAATCCCCCCTTCGTCAAGACAAATTCAATTTCAAAATTTACAACCTTTTCTAATATTATAACAAAAATTCTTTACACATATCTCATTGCTCACCTATAAATAAATGTTAAAGTCTTATCATTCAGTCATAATCAGAAAAAATCTTTATACCAAAAGTACAGATTCATTTTAAAAAAATACAATGTTGCCTATTTTGCAAATTGTTTTTTTAATCATCTATTATCTGTGTCAGCCTCCCTATGTTCTACATGTGATATTCATAATATATACCGATCATATATGATTATGTAATCCTTTATTGAAACTCTAAACTTTAGTAAAAAATGTAAAAGCTGCTGCTTTTTTGCAGCCTGCTGCTAAAGCTGCACGGTATTGCTTTGCAGCCAAAAGACAATCATTCAAAGCCACAAAATTACATCACTCTCATTAGTGTTGTTGTTTTTTTAAAAAAAAAGCTTTCTAAACCACTATACAAACCTCATTTGACTTTTATTTTGTTCCTTAGAATGGCAACAAGGAAATTTATTTATTTATTTTTAGTTAGGCAAGAGGAAGAATATTATATGACTTCAGAGCATTCAAATGCAATGATAACTATGACTATATTTTGCCAGATCTTATTGAAAGATCAAAAACCCCAAATAATCTTATTTGGTTGTAAGCTATAAGACTTGAATAACTAGTTATTTCTGAACTAACCTGGGAATGGGAAAACTTAATAAAATTACTTATCATATTTAGAGATATCTTTAATATTTTGTACTAAAATAACCCAGAGACATAAAAATGTAGTCTGCAAAAGGCTTAAAATCCTAAGAAAGATTATTTAATTCTCATTATCAGTGAATGCAAAAAGACATACAAATCTGACTTTTTTGTAACCATTTTATTTTAATAATCTAACATACCTAGGTTTTTTTTTAATTGACTAGGAGACACCATGTTAGGATTAACTTTGTGAGCATCTAAGTATATCTTCTTCAGGAACATTTGTCCCCCAAAGTTCACCATAACTGAATTCACCCCCTTGCTGCTAATTGCCCTCTTCTTTTTCTTTCCACTTTTCCCAGAATTATGAACTTCTCAAGGGAACTGAGAACTTCAAGTAATATGTCAAAATATGAAAATCTAAGCCAAAAATCATTTATGCCTTAAATGAAAACTATGGATTTATTCTAAATTTCATTGTTTGTTTTCTTGACTATCATAGTATTCCCAAGAATTAATGCCTGTTCTTTTGAGTGCTAGTCTACTGTACAATTCTTTACTGTTATTTCTTTCAGGTTGAGAGTTGATCCTAGAAGGCAATCACATCTATCACATCAATATGTTCCTTGTTAATTCTAAGGCTGTAATTATTATCATTGGTTCAGTCTTTACATTTAATTGTAGTTCCTTTTTCCCCACTGTGCTTATTGTCTTTCATTATGAGAGCCTGCAAATGATTTCCATTTTCAGGTGAGCAGTAGATTTACTATAGCAAAGATTTTTAATATTTCTTCCTTCAATTTTAAAACTATGCCCATCTTTTTTTTTTTTTTTGCAATCTAGCTTACTTCGGTATGTATTCAGCATATATGATGAACAAATAGGAGTATATCTTATTTTAACTTAGATTATATCATTCCTTTCCTAATTTGGAGCCAGCCTACTTTGTCATGTTTTGTCCAGACTGTGGCTTCCCCTCCTATCTATAGGTTTCATGCAAGGAAAAATGGATGTCTTGATATTCCCATTTTTCTAAGAATATTTCAAAGCTTGTCATAATCAACACAAATGAAAAACTTTTGATAGTCAATAAAGCATGTTGTATATTGACTATATATTCTTTTTTGTATTATTTGGCTTTCTGAATTATCCATCATGCACTAGCAATACTTTTTAAAAGCCAGCATAATAACCCCTTTCTGTAAAACTCTAAACAGCTTTGGAGGTTCTATTATTTTGCTAGCATGTGGAACATATCCATATTTGATCATTGTTCCTGATCATTTAAAGTACCTTTATCAAATAATTATTTACTTAGACATTTGAATTTCCAAAATATTTTCTTTACAATTAGCCTCTTGAATAAACTTAGTGTTCATGGAAAATGGATACAAACAGCCCTAATTAACTGGACTGTGTGAGGTGAAGTAAGACATACTATCGTTTGTGAACACAAAGGTAGAGAATATAGCAGAGCCTGAAGGAAATTACCTATCAGATTAGTTATTCTGGGGAAAACAAGAAATAATTTGTCAATTTATGGTAACATCTGTGATCCCTGGTAATGGACATATGTCATTAGTAGGGTATGTGTGCTGATGGACTAAGATTAAACCACTGTCCTGCAGAGGGGTGATGGACTGGAGAGTCACCAACTGGAATTGTTGGATATCAATGTAATAACTGACCATGTAAAGCTCATAAATGGAATAGATGCCTCTGTCCTATTTTAGAATTATGAAATATCAGGGGTAGAACTCATGGTACTATAATTTTATTAATGTTAAAAGTTACTTGTTCTAGTGAATTGGTGAAGAGGAGTAATAGTGGGCAAGGACTATATTTTACAAAATCCTGACATACAAAATCTTGAGGATATCTTAATCCTCCACAATGAAGAAAATATCGTGATGAAGTCCCAATTACTGCCAAATTATATTGCAACAACATTTTACAGGGAAGTTGAGAATTGTAAATATATATATATATGCATAGATTAATCAATTTTCCTTGGGGTAAAACTAAGCTATGTCATATCCAAAATAGTTTTAGCTTCCTTTGAGCTCCAGTGCTGAGTAGCAGATGATCCAGGAATTGTGATCCTGATTATACTGAGACACGAGGAAACTATTGCTTCCATCCCATCCTATCAAATATTTGGAGAAAACAGAAATAGAATTGGCACTGAAATAATATTTAAAATAAGATGCTGGATGCTGTAACGATTGGAGAGAGAAAAAACCTCACCGATCAGCACCAATGGGAGATCTAATTTTAATAATATTAGTAGATTGATGTATTAAAGCTAAGGATTGCTTAATGCTGACGAATTCTCAGATGAGGAAGAGAGAGATCAATCAATAGGGCAGGGCTTTAAAGAACCAGCTAACATATATTTGGATCAAGCATAGAAGATCTCAACAGATCTGTCCATGTTCTTGAAAATCATTGAGTTAATTAAGGAGTTCTACCAAAACCTATCTGCCTTTTTACAGCAGGGCTCATAGAATACAATGCTTAATGCTGAAGGTATTCTGATAAGTATATACGGTACTAGGTACTAGTCTCTTTTAAGGTTAGGGGATTTTATAAGGGATTTTAGCGCAGGGTTATTTGTTTAATCTATTTTTATTTAGTTTAGTCATTTATTTATATTTGTATTTTTAATTCTGTACTTTGTTGATTTTAGTTGTTTTTAATTCCCTGTGCCCCGCCTCGAGTCCCTTCGGGGAGAGAGAGCGGGTTAGAAATAAAATTATTATTATTATTATTATTATTATTATTATTATTATTATTATTATTATTATTATTATTATTATTATTATTATTATTATATACTGAACAACTTGGGGCAGACATTTTGCTGGATTAAGATTTCTGCAAAATTCTAAGCAATTACTAACATCTCATTCAGAGACAATGCTTCCCCCTCTTTAACCCTGAATCTGGTAGTCATTTTGTATTGCCAACAACTTCAAGGCAACACTGAGCTTATGCACCTACTATGGGTCCTTTGCCAGACACAAAAGACATAAGTAGCATCCATCAAAGAGGAATGATTTGGTATCACAGCACATACACATTTCAGGTCTATAAATCAAAGCTGTAAATGTGCATCTGTTCCCTGAAGATGTACCCTGAGACTTAGACATTTACAGAAAATGAAGAAATATAATTACTGAGTGAGAATGCATTCATCTACTGTTAAGCACCTGAAAAAGGAGATGATGGGAGACTTAGTGGATGATGAAAGGCTTCACTGTGTACAGAGAACCTGTTTGGGTAAAAGTAGAGAGACAAAAAAGATGAACTAAGAATTTCAAAATGAATAGCTCAGT
Source organism: Rhabdophis nuchalis (assembly GCA_039707465.1). Taxonomy (NCBI): domain Eukaryota; kingdom Metazoa; phylum Chordata; class Lepidosauria; order Squamata; family Natricidae; genus Rhabdophis; species Rhabdophis nuchalis. The sequence goes on along the minus strand of CM077643.1, from coordinate 308,976,978 downwards.
TTCATAGACATTTACAGTATATGATACACAAATTATATGAGATTAATGAGACTTTTTCAATATAAATGTATTATCTTGCCATTTAAAAACTATGCATAAAATTTAAAAATATGCTACACTTTTGTAATTAGGATGGAAGAGTTCATATTTCTTTCAGCAGCCTGCAGTATATCCTGACTGCAAAGGGACAGAATGGATTTTGTCCTATTCACGTAACCTTTTCCATTGCTCATATAACTTATTAAGTTACATTATGAAATTTGAAACATACATCCAATATGGCGAAGGTTGTTGAGAGTGTGGTGGCACAACAGTTTCCCCGTCACCTGGAGGAAGTTGACTATCTAGATCCGCGCCAGTCCGGCTTTCGGCCCGGGCATAGCACCGAGACGGCATTGGTCACGTTGGTAGATGATCTCTGGAGGGCCAGAGATGGGGGATGTTCCTCCATCCTGGTCCTATTAGACCTCTCGGCGGCTTTCGATACCATCGACCATGGTATCCTATTGCATCGGCTGGGGGGGTTGGGGGTGGGAGGCACCGTTTTACGGTGGTTCTCCTCCTACCTCTCTGGCCGATCGCAATTTGTGCAGGCAGGAGAGCAGAGGTCGACCCCGAGACCCCTCACATGCGGGGTGCCTCAGGGGTCGGTCCTCTCGCCTCTCCTGTTTAACGCATACATGAAGCCGCTGGGTGAGATCATCCGTGGTTTTGGGGTAGAGTACCACCTGTACGCTGATGACACCCAGCTGTACATATCTACCCCAAACCACCCCAACGATGCTGTAGCGGTGATGTGCCAGTGCCTGGAAGCCGTGCGGATCTGGATGGGAAGTAACGGACTTAGGCTCAACCCGACCAAGACCGAGTGGCTGTGGTTTCCGGCTGCCCGATTCAACCAGCTCTCTCCAACGCTGGCCATAGGGGGCGAACATCTTGCCCCTGTGGATGGGGCGCGCAACTTGGGTGTCCTCCTGGATACCCGGCTGTCCATGGAAGATCAAGTGACAGCCGTGGCCAGGAGGGCGTTTTACCAGGTTCGCCTGGTACGCCAGTTGCGCCCCCTATTGGATCGGGACGCCCTTCGCACAGTCACTCATGCTCTCGTGACATCCCGACTGGATTATTGCAACTCCCTCTACATGGGGCTCCCCTTGAGGTGTACCCGGAGGCTTCAGTTGGTCCAGAATGCAGCCGCGCGAGCAATTATGGGCACGTCTAGGTTTGCCCACGTAACACCGCTCTTGCGCGAGCTGCACTGGCTACCTGTCGTCTTCCGGGTGCGCTTCAAGGTGTTAATTACCATCTTCAAAGCGCTCCATGGCTCGGGACCTAGCTACCTGCGGGATCGGATCCTGCCCCATACATCCTCACGGCCGATTCGCTCCCACAGAGAGGGACTTCTCCGGGTGCCGTCCACTAGACTTTGTCAGCGGGCGGCGCCCAGGGGAAGGGCCTTCTCTGTGGCGGGCCCAGCCCTCTGGAATGACCTTCCCCCCGATATCAGGACAACCACGGACCTCCGCTCCTTCCGCTTAAAATTAAAGACGCACTTTTTTCGTCTGGCCGGCCTTGGGTAGTCTCTTTTTAGGTTAGGGGTTTTTAGGGGTAATTTTTAGTTTAGTTTATGGGTTTTAGCGCAGGATCAATTTAATTTATTTTTAACTTTGTATTTTGTATTTGTCTGTGGTTTTATTTGTATTTTTAATTGCCTGTGCCCCGCCTCGAGTCCCCTTGGGGAGAGAGAGCGGGATATAAAATTAAATTATTATTATTATTATTATTATTATTAATATCTTTTCCTTTTTTGAGGTTCATATGCTGGTATATATATATATTCATATTTTATAGTTTATATGAAGCTCATGCCAAATGAGATTTGGCTCTATTAGTTATCTCATAGTGGCAACTGTTTTATTCTTGCCTTTTAATAAAAGTACAATATGGTGCAGACTGATGCTCTATTCTAATGAGTCTCTGGAAAATGATTCAATAAAATTATTGATGCATAAATCCAAACTCTTTAAAAATATTCATTGTCTATTTTCTAACTCCAATCTTGTATAATACTTCGGAAAAAATTACCCTTTTCTGTACTAAGCAGTGTAAATATTTTGTCAGTTGTTAAGGATGAGCTAGAGAGCAAGATCCAGTCACACATCCAAATTCAGCAGGAAGACACAGAATTGCATTATAACTTTGTTCCACATCATGTTTGGTAAAATACTTCAGGCACCAGCAGAAATACTGGCTATTCAGGAAAAATGAGTGCACCCATTTCCACTTCTGCAGAAGTTTTCAACTGAAATGTTTTTCAGCATCCTTTCATGTGATTGCTTAAGAGACACCATGTAGATCACAGGTGGGGAATGAGGGCCCCTATATGACTTGTGGGTTTCAATTCTTGGGTCAGGAATTCTGGGAGTTGAAGAACACAAGTAATAGAAGGGCCATTGTTCTCCACCTCAGATGGATGGATGGATGGATGGATGGGCGGGCGGGCGGGCAGGCAGGCAAACAGATCAATACTGCTGAACATAATTTTATGATATCTGAAGAAAACAAAAAGATTACTAGCTTATATACAAAAATTTGCATATTGCAAGGTATGAACATAAATTGACCACTATTTTTTAAAAGTAGGTAATTGGTCAAGTAGCAGCTTTGTTATTTATTTCATGACTGTCTTATATGACTTACCAAAATGTTAGTAATGTAAAGAAAAATAACTAAAGAGTACTATTTGTCAACTATTTGAATAACAAACCAATAGATATCACGAATCCCCTAGTCCATTATAGAGGTGTGTGTGTGTGCTTGTCTTTAAATCAGTCTTGACTTTTGGTGATTGCCTTGTCAAGTTCTTAGTAATATTTTAGTATTTGTTTACCACGGTTTGTCCTAAAGTGAGAGAAAATGGCTACCCCAAAGTCACTCAACTAGCTTTGGTCCTAAAGAAATAGAGAAATTCTAGCTTAGTACCTTTAACCATGACATCATTAACCACTACATAAAACTGGTTCTCTGCTCTATTGATAAGTTAAATAAGTTTAATTTATATAAATTAAATAAATAAATAAATAAAACCAAAAGCTGTTTGCATAAGTAATAAAAACACATACAATCAAAGGACAAAGATTAAAATTAAAACACGTAAAACCAAAAATGTAATTGACATTTTTAGCTAGAAAACTAACTTAAAATGTGAACTATAAAACTTAAATTAATTTCGATGGAATCATCGAAAAGTGAATCAAAAAATACAAGACAAAATAATTTTGACGAAAATGTGGTCAACAAAAATAAAAGAAATTGAATGAAATGAGTAATACAAAAGTTAAACTAGTTGTCCTGCAATACATTGGCCACAGCAAGTTGGCTGCAGTGAGTTGGCCCATTCTGAACCAAAGTATGAAGAATTGCCTAGCCCAGTGGTGGGCAAACTCATTAGTCAACAGAGCCAAATATCAACAATACCACGATTGAAATTTCTTTTGAGAGCCGGAAGGTGTGGCCTGTTTTGTGGGAGTGGCTCAGCGGTCATGTGACTGGGTGGGCGTGGCCAACTTGGAAAATGTGAAACTCACTTAACAATGGTCTTGGTTAGCAACCAAACTTTTAGGCTCAATTGTGGTCATAAGTTCTTTCTTTCTTTCTTTCTTTCTTTCTTTCCTTCCTTCCTTCTTTCTTTTTCTTTCTTTCCTTCTTCCTCTCTTTCTCTCTCTCTCTCTTTCTCCATTTCTCTCCCTCTTTCTCTCTCTTTTTCTGTCTCTTTTTCTCTCTTTCTTTCTTTCCCTTTCTCTTTCTTTCCCTCTTTCTGTCTCTTTCTTTCTGTCTCTCTTTCTCTCTCTCTCTTTCTTTCTCTATCTGCTTCGTCTGCCCATCTGTCACTCTGTGTGTGTGTGTCTGTCTGTCTCGCATTCAAGCACTTAATCACTCATTCTGTGTCTCTCTTTCTCTCCCTCCCTCCCTCCCTCTCTGTCTCTGTGTTTGTGTCTGTCACTCTCTGATTCCCCCCTCCCTCCTTGTCTCTCTCTGTGTCTGTGCCTCTCTCTGTCTGTCTGTCTGCCCCCCCGCGGAGCCTCCTCAGCCCAGCCCACCGTGGTTACTCACTCGCTCGCCTTAGCCACGCCCGCCCGGCTGCGCCCGCTGCGTTCACTCGCCCGCTCAGGGTACTTCCAGGGCTCGGTGTGGGGTGGGGAAGGAATGGCGACCCACTGGACGCCGGTTCCCTCCCCCCGCCCGTGGAGCCTCCGCACCCCTTGGAAGTAGGGGAGTGGCCGGCATGCCGCCTGGGGAGGCTCCGCGCGGGGAGCGAGGGAGGGAATCGGCGGCCGGTAGGGAGGGTTGCTCCGGCGGGTCCCAGGAGTCCCACCCTCGGCGAGGGTGGAGGAAGAGCCGCACTTGAGGGGCCAAAGAGCTGCAGTTTACCGACCACTGGCCTAGCCTGAAATATGACTGAAATGGGTATAGATTCTCTAGGTCCTCTAAGTTCCTTGCAACAACTGACTGACTATCTTCTGAACAGGGAGTTGATCACCCCTTCCAAAAAGCTGCTGTTGATAGATGCTGGGTCTTCTTCCCATTTCCTAGAACTCCTGAAGAGAAACAAGGTGCACTATGAGATACGTTTCTCAAAGATTCTCACTTGTCATATTTATTAAAGACAAAAGAGGTTAGAAAACTGGATATTTAAATTTTAGCACTCCATTAATCTGTATTTCAAGGAGGGGTCTTTTTGGTCTTGCTCATTCTCTGCCTGATTGCCTCTTCATGCAAGGGAAATGTTGCCACCCATTTCCTTGATAAGAAAGGAATGCACAGATTGTCTGCTTTGCAATACTTTGCAAACTATCCACACAGAAAATTCTATTATATTTACTATCATAATTCCTTGATATCTAAAATAAACTGGATTAGCACGGGCAAAATCTTTGGGGTGCTCTGATGAATGATCTTATCTCATATCTCATTAGAAAAGTTTTATGTAAACCAATTAATTAATCCTGATTTTTTTTTTCTTACCCACACCTTGAGCTAAATGAAAGTCAAGAAACAGGATAAAGATATGACAGTTGGCAATCAAAGCTTGATAGAATCAAAAAAGTTGTCCTTAGGAATTAATATTCTTCAAAGCCTGATTTGGGCAGATAGTAGACCAATGTCTGCATGCAGTATCTAAAAAGTATAGAAAAAATTGAAGTACAGTACTTGCTAAGGGATATGGATTGTTCCACAGCCTAACATACACCTATACTTAATTAGTATCCAGGTTCATGATGATGTAGAAAGAATAAAATAGAATAACAGAGTTGGAAGGGACCTTGGAGGTCTTCTACTTCAACCCTCTGCTTAGGAAACCATACACCACTTCAGACAAATGGTTATCTAACATCTTAAAAACTTCCAGTGTTGGAGCATTCACAACTTCTGGAGGCAAGTTGTTCCACTTATTAATTGTTCTGTCAGGAAATTTCTCCTTAGTTCTCCATTTCTTCTCTCCTTGATTAGTTTCCACCCATTGCTTCTTGTCCTACCCTCAGGTGCTTTGGAGAATAGTTTGACTCCCTCTTCTTTGTGGCAGCCACTGAGATATCGGAACACTGCTATCAGGTGTCCCCTAGTCCTTCTTTTCATTAAACTAGACATACCCAGTTCCTACAACCGTTCCTCATATGTTTTAGCCTCCAGTTCCCTAATCATCTTTGTTGCTCTCCTCTGCACTCTTTCTAGAGTCTCAACATCTTTTTTTACATTGTGGCAAACAAAACTGGATGCAGTATTCCAGGTGTGACCTTACAAAGGCATTATAAAGTGGTATTAACACTTCACATGATCTTGATTCTATCCCTCTGTTTATGCAGCCTAGAACTGTGTTGGCTTTTTTGGCAGCTGCTGCACACTGCTGGGTCATATTTAAATAGTTGTCCACTAGGACTCATGTGCTCCTAATCTGTTTTTTGTGGTGTTTTTTGTGCTGTTTTTGGTAGGCTAGATTGTTTTTTCCCTTTGTGTAGACAGTTGCAAAAAACGAGTTCTGCTTTCTCCCTCTAGCTTGTCACCTTCTTGCCACTTTCTCTCAGCAATGGACCAATTGTTTCCTTGACCCTTTTCCTTGTTTTTAACATGTTGGAAGAAGCTTTTTTTGTTATTTTTTACTTTTGTTGCAAGCCTTTGTTCATTGTGAACCTTAGCTTTCCTCACTTCATCTTGGGCTATTCATCAGGCTTGGGCTATTTGCTGTTGTTCTGCCTTAGTTATTTGTCCTTCTTTCCACTTTTTATACTTGTCCTTTTTGTCTTTCAATTTGTCAGAGTTATTTATGCAGCCATGCTGGTTTCTTTTGAGAGCTGTTATTTTCTTCTTCATTGGCATTGTTCTAGACTGGGCTTTTATAATCTCACTTTTCAAAACTTCCTAAGCTTCTTGAGTTGTTTTCCCCTTGAGGATTCTCATACATGGAATCCTTCCTTCTTGAAATTAGCTCTCTTAAAATCCAAGACTCTAGTTTGACTTTGTTATATTACTTGTGCTTGCATATTGTTGAATTCCAATACTGCATGATCACTTGCCCCTAAGGTTCCTGTAGCTTCAACACCTTCTATCATTTCATCTCTGTTAGTGAGAATTAAGTCCAATATTGCTGATCCCCTTGTTCCCTTCTCTACTTTTTCAGAAACAAAGTTATCTGCTAGGTTTGTTAGGAACATCTTGGATCTTCCACTTGGTGCAGAGTTTGCCTTCCAATTGATGTCAGGTTAGCCAAAATCCCCCATTACTATTGTAATGTGTTTCCTACATACCTTAGTTAGCTGACTAGCAAAAAGTTCATCTATTTCCTGTGTTTGGTTGGGTAGCCTATAGTATAGGCCTATGGCAATGTCATTCCCCTCCCCCTCCCCTTTAATACTGACCTAAATGCATTCAAGATAATTTTCATCATTGTTGTGCGCCATTTCTGTAGAGATGTAGTTATTTCTTACATATAGTGCAATTTCACCTCCTCTTTTATTTGATCTATTTCTTTTAAATAATTTAAATCCCTCTAGCTGTATGTTCCATTTGTGGGTTTCATCTCACCAGGTTTCTGTAATGGCAACAATATCATATCTGCCCTCATTTACTTGAATTTCTGATTCACCCTGTTTATTCCTCATACTCTGTGCATTGGTGTATAGACATTTGAGTCCATTTTGATTGACCCTGTGTTTACTGTCTACATAACCTGTCTTGTACCCCTACTTTCTTGCCACCTGTTTGAGTGCACATGGTATGGCACTCGCTATTAAATGCTTGGTTTTGCTTAACAGCAAGGTTGATAATCTTACCCGCACAAAGATGTGATTTTACTATGCTTAATGTAAGGCTATAGAACAATTGGGTTCATGAATACCTGTAAAATCCAGGAGTTATGTAACAAAAACAAAACAATGTTGCAATTCAAGCTCTGCCTTTGATCCATGTGTGTGTAATATCACTATGGACATACAAAACGGGCAGAGTTTGTATCATGTATCCACCTACTCCCTATATGGATGCCTATGAGCTAAGGTTTAGTGTACAGTTGGATGACAAAGTGCTATGCCAGAAATGAAGTGTCAATTTTAGTGAAAGATCTTAATTTGGTAAATTTATTTATTTATTTATTAAATTTATACCCCGCCCTTCTCCTTGTTAGGATCCAGGGCGGCGCACAGGCGTTATATAAAACCATAAATACAATATACATCTATTAAAAATATATTAAATTAACTCACCCGTGCTAAAACCCGTTATTAAAACCGTAGCCAAATTATAATTTATATTTAAAAAGTCAGAAGCGGGGGGCTAGTCTAGGCCGGCTTGTTGGAATAAGTACGTCTTAAGACGTTGGCGGAAGAGGCGGAGGTCCGAGGTAGTGCGAAGGTCGGGGGGTAGGTCGTTCCAGAGGGCCGGGCCCGCCACAGAGAAGGCTCTTTTATCTTTTAAAAATGACTTTTAAAAGATAAAAACTATTTAACTTCCTGAAATACCTATGATAGAAAGTTGGAATCCAAAGATGCAAGTAAATAAATGGTTAAATTGATGAGAATAAAGTCAGGCACATAGGGAATCTATTGAAGAAAAAGATTTTTCAGATCAATACAATATATGACCAATTATACTACAAATACTCTTTAAAACATAGGTGTATTCATAAATACAAAAGACAGAAATAAAGATACAAATCAAAAAGCAACATAAGGCAGTGAAAGATTGAAGTTATGAAACAGACTGCAACCAAGAACCTCCCTACCACCCACGCTCAGTGGCAGCAAGTTCAGAGGAAATTCCCTTCTTCCCCCTATTCTTCCAAACTGCCAGCAACTGCACAAGAAGTCTGGGAATTGTAGACAGGTGGTCACATATTTCATTTGGTATCGCACAGGTCTAAATCTGAAGCATGAAAGCGGACACTAAGTTATACTGCTTTTTCTGACTGAAGGATGTATAACCCCATTGGTCATTACATCACATTATACTACATTGTGCATTTTGAGAGCATTCCTTGATCAAAAATATAGGATGGCCAAAATTATTGATTACCCATGACTTTGGAATCTGAATGTGAAAGACTAATGAAGAGCCATCTTGCTTCAAAGCTTAGAATATTAACTTCAAAATGTCATTGAAGGTTTGTTGATAAAGGCAACACAAATAGGTGTCAAAGAATAATCAAACTCTATTCCTCTTTAATAACCAAGCTCTCTTTTTATTCTTAGTACACTTGATCACAAGAGATTTCAAAATCAACAGCAAAAACATTGTGCAATCTTGCTGAGCTAGTTTTCACAAAACATTTTGTTGATATTTCATTAATGAGGTGAATAACAAAATGAATCTAGCACATAATCCTGACAGAGATGTAAACGAAGAAAAGAGCCAACAATTTCTCTTTCCAAGTAGTATTGATATACCATTCTTTTCTATTGGTTCTGTCCCTTTGACACTATTTTTATTATTTATTTATTTGTTGTGTTTTATTTTTTATATGCTGCCCATCTCTATGTACTATTCATTAAGTAAAATACATTGCCAACCTCTATGTGGCCCCCATCAGCTAAGATCCACACCTCTGTGCATTTCATCATAAAATGATTGTTTTACATATCAAGCAAGAACTGAAATCTATAGTTGACAGTGGAGTTGAAATAAATTAAATGAAATGCCAAACTCAATCCTTATGGGATAACTTAAGAATTCAGAAAATCATGGACAAAAAAGGCAATTTTTGTAGTTAATTAAAAAATATAATACTTCTACATGCATTGATAATTTTCCCAACATCCAGCTAGCTAAAATATGGTAACTCTGTGTTAGAACTTAATAGACCCTTATTTGATTCTAAATTAACTTTAAATAAATTAAAGTTGTAACAGTAAAAACTAAGTTTCATTTATACATTGGACATTTTTCCAATCAACATTTAAAAACTAGAGGAGAGCATAGAAAGGAAGTGGAAGAAAATACAATTCAAGGACACAGGAAATCAAATGAGTGAAATGTACAGTAGGTTGCCTTGGTGTCAAAAAAATTAAACAATCTGTTGTTTTAATGATAAGTCATCAAGTATCCTTTTTCACTTGACATATTGCTGTTCCTGCAATATAGGTGATATTACCCATAAATTACAAAAAAGATTCTTCTGTTAACACTTGCTCTCAAATTTAAAATATCACTACTGGAACTTCCTTTCATTTTCCTATACAGTAATGTTATTTCCAGAAAAATGAATCTGACATTGATATAGTATAAAACCATGCAGGTATCCATGACTACTGTTGTGATCTCAGTAATATCATTTTTACAGCTGTGAATATTTGTAATTATGCCAACTAAGCCACATTTGAGAAATAACTAATAAGCACTGTCTTATCTGAAAAAGGGTATTTTTCAAAGTAGTTGTAAACTTTTATAACTGACATTATTTTTATAACTTCAATTTATCATCCCCAAAGTTGATGAATGCTTTCATGATTTGAGTCCAAGGCAAGAAGAAGGTTCGGTATGTATAAACATCTCAGACACCTCTAATCCATATGATAATAATAAAAGGAGAAGTTGAAGCTTAACAAGACTTGCAAGATTTTGTTACAAAACAATACAATAGCCAAAGAATAGTGTAATACATCTTGTATAATGCCTTCAAATTGGATATTATTTAATCACTCAATTGAGTTTATAATTTATTTTGAACTATTATTGAAAAGGTAAGAAACTTTTTTTTGTAATATTTATGTGAATGCTTATTTCAGATCTAGGTGAAGAAGGAAACTATCTTCAGAGCACATCATAATGCTAAACCATGGCAACCAACAGAATTGGAGTGAGAATTAACTTTGACTGAAAGATGCACAACATGTTGCTGAGATTAGCTACTTATTTACTTAAAAAAAAGAAAAATGTTACTCTAGGTTAGAATCCTCTTTTCTTCAGTTTTAAAGATTGTTTTGAGATTAAAGCACTGCAATTTGATGTCATTGCTAGTATTCTTGATATTTTTTATTTGTACTAATTAGTTCACCCCCTAAACTTTCCCCTTCACTTTTGAAAGACATTGACTTATCCACAGTCTACTTTCCTAGCCCTTATCTAATGAGCATTTTTAACAATTCAAGTAAAAATGAAAATGGAGATTTTGAGGGTCTTCTCCCCCTTCATGAAACACCATATAAATATAATGGAAAACCTATATTTCTTCTTTTCCTCCAAAGAATTATAACTATACATATATATTCCATCTTTCTTATAAACATCTCATAATAATCCAAAAGAAGCCACAAAATTTTATTTGGTTATGACAGAAGAAATGTAATTTACAACAAATGCATAGACAATTTTAAGAGAACATAAAACTATTTAACTCCCAATGAAATATTATTTAAACTACCAAATTGTAATTTAAAGGAACAATTGCCATCTTGGGCTACGTTAGGATATGTTTCATGTCACTTTTTATTTGATAGTTTCACTGCATAGAATTGTATACAATGCAGAAATCTACATCATTAAAACATTCTAGGATCAGAGCACCATGAACCAGCCAAATTTCAAATAAAAAGAATTAACTAGTCATTTATTAATTTTTATAAAATAGCCTCATGAAACTCAAAAAAACACTGAAATTTTATTGCAAAATGTTTCACAAATAGGCATCATTTTTGCTTCACTCTTACCACCAGGGCGTAATTTTGTTATATATTTCTGTATACAAAAATACTAATTGTTAAATTAATTAATAGAGAATTTTTTCTTTTTTACATTCATCCTTATCATCCCAAGCATCTATATTATTTCAAAATGATACCCATTAAGCATCAAAAGGAGTCTTTCTATACCAGTGTAAAACTCTAAAAGAGATTATCTGTCTTACAGATGTTTCCTTCTTCATAAGATATGAAGGGAATGTAAACAACTGAAACTGAGAATGCCCCAACTGAATTATACAAGATTTAGTGAGAACAAACCATCAGCCCACAGATGGATTCATGGCAGTAGCTGTTCCATTCATCATATACATTGGCTCCGAATCCAAAATGTATACAGATTTCCTTTACTTGACAGAAAGTACTAACTTTCTGCTATTGTATATTCTAACCTCCAGCCTTTCAGTGTTGGTAGCCGATCTGTAAACAACTTCCTCAGGCCCTTCTTGATCAACATGATACTAATGAGTATCTTAGATCATGAAAAGAATCTGTCCAACCCCCCGACTTCCTATTAAATATAACATTGAAGTTGTTCTCATTGATTTTTGTTCTCTGCAGAGGACAAAAGAAAGAAGGAAAGGCATGAGCCCCCAGGAGCTCTCTGGAAGCCTCCATAAGGCTAGGCACAGCCAGTTTGGTGAAGGGGGCGGGGTTCCAGGAGGCAAAAAAATACTGTATTTAATGTATAAGACGCACCCAGATTTTTAGCCTCTTTTTAGAAGAAAAAAGGTGCCTCTTATACTCTGAAAAATACGGTACTTTTAACCCATCCTTGGTGTTACAACTGCTGCACCCTTCTCCTATAATCACATGATTGCATTTGGGTGATCGCCAGCTCTCATTTACAACTGGTTACAACATCCTGTAGTCATGATTTGCAATGCTTTTTCCCATTTTCCTATAATAGTTTTTCAGTTTCCCATTTTAAAAAACGATCATTTTGAAGAATGGAATCACCAAACAATGGCATGATTTCTTTAACGACCATATGATTCATTTTACATCCATGGTGCTTCACTTTATGACTATTGTAAAGATGATCATAACATTTTTCTTCGATTTATAAAGTTTTTTATTTTTTCATTCTCATCATTATGCTTATATAATTATGCATCCTTACATGCACCAAATTTGTAGTTCTGCTTTTATAATCTCAATAATTTCCCAAGTATATTTCATGTTCCTTCTCCATTTTTCCATATCTTGACTTAGCTTACCCTTAATTGTCTTTAAATAACAATCCTTACTATTCAATGTTCATTACAATTCCATTAATCTACTATATAGAATAACAAGCGGTAAATATCTCACTTTGTTCATCATCTTAGAAGTTCTACATGTCCATATTTCATATATTTTAACCTACACTTAATTGTCCTTCCATTGACATATTCAATCAGTTAGCAACTCAGTTTCATTATCATGTATAAAAGTGAATCACATACTTTTACTTTACATTCTTCACATAACAGTTTCATATTTGTCTATATTCCATATATTTTAACCTTTATTTAATTATCTATCCATTATCATATTCAATCAGTTAGCAACTCAGTTTTATTATCATATATAGGAATAAACCACATATCTCAGCTTTATATTTCCCATATAATGATTTCTAATTGTCTGATTTTTTCCTAGTAAGTTTTTTGTCCCACTTCTCTATTCCTGTCTTCTCCCTTTTCTTTGTTTTGACAAAGATGATCATGACATTGAGTCCAGTCACGTGGTATCTCATATTTGTCCATATTCCATATATTCCATATTATGACCACAATGACTTACTACTGAAATTTCATCCTCCATTGTGATCATAGGTTGAGGACTACCTGCAGTTCATGAAAATATGATCACTGTTAAGCCAGTTCAAACACTTTGTAGAAACAGTGATGATTAGAACTGGATAGGGGCAAAATCAAGGGCATCTTAAATTACTTTACTATTTGAGTGTCGTCCTGCATACACGTATTCCCAAGAAACATTCCAAAAATCAGAAGAATGCTAACTTCTCATTATCCCCAAAAATCATGCATTAATTTGTATTTTATATATATACATCAGCCAATATGTATAAAAGTGGTTTGCCATTCATCTTTTCGAACATGTTACAATTTTTGAATCTAATCATGTAAGATATCTCCAATATAAGTACTGCCCACATATAACTTTGTTTAGCTTCTCAGTCTGGTGTAACTAAGGTAATTTAAATGTCACTTGTCTATAAAATAATTCTTATTATATTAGAGGATTTTTATGGGGATTGCTGAATTTTTTGCATATGTCTTCAATTGAAAGAATTGTTCCTTGCCAAGCCTAAACCAACTTGATCATACTGCAGAGTTGTGATTTTGAAAAAAATAACAACTCCACCACCAACAATATGCTAAATGTGATGGAATTCAGTTGCTATAGCAGCAAATTAAACAAATAAATGAAGTACTTTGGAATGCTTAACAAGGAATATTTGTGGTCTGATTAAGACACAGTGAATTTTAAATAAGCAGGTTTTAGTTTATTAAGGAGGACTTTGTTACAAAAAATATTAGCAAAGGTGCATTTGTAATGTTTTTGAAATTTCACAAAAAGTACAATTTTCTAATCACTTTTTGATACTATATTTCAAAAGCACTTCCACCTACAGATGTACAGTGCTTTCTTCTAAATTTCGTGTGTTGTGTTTTCATAAATGAAAGGAAAAGAGTCTATGAAAAGGGAAGGGCTGGGAAGGAGGGAAAAGAAGTATATAGTCTTAAAATGCTGGAACTCTTACTCATCCACTTACAGTTTTCTTGAAAACTATAACGATGGACTGACTATTCTCAGATAAGTCCATCATACCTTAAACTTTCAAAAAGCAGTGAGACACAGATGTTATATGCCCCTGTGTTTGGGGTTTTACGTGCCTTCCACTTTCTCTATTTTAGGGTCTTTAATAGTATTTGTCAGTTATACAGACCACCAGGAGGCACTGTATTACAATCTCACCCTTATTGAGAATGTCAGGTGCAAACCTGACAATTCCCAGTGAGGATGAAATTGGTAACTTGATGACCCCTGATGGTCAATGTAACTAGAAGGTTACAGCACTACCCTGCACAGAAAGTTCTTAATTCCTGCTTTATTTCAAATAAAAATGCAACACTACTTTTTAATCATACAGAGTCACAGAATATAAAGATTCTTGATCATTTTGAAGAACTTAAAACATAAAGGCCCCTTACACCAAAATACAACATATCAGCAAACTTTGATTCCCCCCCCCCGCCCCATTTTCTACTGGATATTTGCTGCTGTAAAGTTACCCATCGTTAGTTCTACCCTACCATCCTCAATTCACTAGTTTTGTTCATGGAACGTTACTTATACCGATATTGAAGTGAATCCTGTATTTAATTATAAAGAGCTAGATCTGGATTTTATATATTGTGAACCTGTACTGATTACCTCATGTTTAATAACAAACTACTAATAGCTCCATTTAGATGTTATAATAAATTATGGTTGGTTGTACAATAATACAACAAATTATGGTTGTGATAATAAATCATACGAATCTTCAACTCACATATTTTTCCTAGTATTCCTCCTCCTCCACTTATGTGAATGTTAACATTATATCTGAATGCTAAGCTCTAATTAAACTACAGTTTTTAAAACAAGCCAACATAACATGATTACATTTAAAAATTACAGTACAATTAAACAGAATTTATCAGATTCAGACAAAAATACTTAATAAAAAGGAAAAAAGCCATTTTTTTTCTTGTAGCACTGTTAAGTAGAAAAAGTAGAATTTAAATCTTGCTGTATCTCAATTCTATCATATGATGTCTTTTGACATAGCCATTGTTTAATGACATGATTTTTGGAATTATAATAAGACTCAGTATTCTAATCTTATCTACTTATTTAAATTGTATTCCCCTGTTCTTCATAAAATGCATTCACAATGGTTCAGAAATGCAACTTTGTTTTTCCCCAAGGATATATATTAATATTTAGTGACTGAGACAGAAATTAACTACCATATCTTTTGCTCCATAAGATGCACTGAACTACAAGACACACCTAGGTTTAGAGGACGAAAGCAAGAAAAAAAAATCAGGCGGAGCCTGAGAGGACCACAGATAGGAAGGGCAAGAAGTACAGTAGGGGTGCGGAGGTCATGGAAGTGCATGGGAAGCAACACAGGTTGGGAGGAGCATATTGGGGAACACCATGGGCCTAGAAAGATACACGGGGATTTCTTTCTCTTTCCTTTCCTTTTAGCAGGCAGGTACAGCTGGTTTGGGAGAGATTGCAAGATTGATGAGAAACTGTAATCGGACATTGAAAATGAAAATGAAGACCACATGAACACAACATCAACCAGTAGCACAGATGCAGCACAACTTCCCCAAGTTCATTCCCTTGTGAGTCATGGTTTGGTTTATCTTATGAATGAATTTTATCTTAGAAGTAGCAAGAATATTGTTTATATGTTGCTACTATATTAAATTTAATCTAAATCATTTTAGTGATGGTGTAGTGATGAATTAGATTTTTCTTAGTATTTTTACATTTTTTTTCTTCATTTATTAAATGTGTAAAATTTCATGACAATCAATAATGTTAGCTGCTTGTGTAATCTGAATGAATCATACTCTGTGCATTCTTAGTCTCAATCTTAAAAACAATCAAATGAAAACACATGTACAAAAATCATGTGTGCAGAAGCCTGCCTGTTTACTCTTGTGTGCAAAATGTGACAATATGGCCATTTACATGCCTAAATTCTAATAAAGGATTTAAGATTGTTTTTGAGTTACCGTGCTTCTTGAAGAAAGGAAAACAAAACTTGCAAGGAAACAAGCATATAAACTCAAAGAGAGAATCAAATTGTATATAATACACTGACATATAATTCCTATAATTATCAAGTTTTCAGGCCTCCATTTGCAGTAGGACATTTTTCCACAAGGGATTTTATTTTCTTTCCTCATAATTGCAGCAATGGCCTTCCAGGCCATTTCTATATAGCGTAGCTGTAAAATATACTACAATATTATAATTGTTCACAGTTCTATGATTTGAAAACTATGCAGTAAACAAGATCATACATATGAAAAATTAAATATTTCCAGTGGTGTTTAGAACTCCTAATATGACACCTAAAACAAGTATATTTTTATCAGGCTTGCACAAATTACTGAAAAAAATGGGATGATTTAATAAACAATATAAAGTCACAGGTCTTCAGAATCAATTTGAAGGACATATCGCTAGTATCTATTTATGGCAGCATGTATTTGTTATGCTGTATGAGATCTGATTTCCATGAGTGGGAAGATAGGATTGTGCTGATTTCTATAGATAGGAGAGCTGAGGAAAAATGTTAAGAATGTGCATGCCTGATCCAATTCAGTTCTTATGTTTCTATAACTTTCTGGAGCAGTGAATGTCCATGTAATTTATTTACTAAAGTACTAGGTGCAGTCAAAAGTTTAGCATTCCAAGCAGCTGTCAATCTCATTTTTTCTTAAGAGTACTCAAAAAGGTACTCTTGAGGAGTGTTCTTAAGATGATCATGCTGAAGCCTATCATTTATTTCCTTCAAACACACAAGATAAACTACCTTTTCTTTGTCATATATTAACCTATTTACAATAATTACATGCAGCTGCCATTTTCATTCCTACTTTCCTTAACTGCCCAAAGGTCTTCTACTCTCAAACAATTTCACATATTGTAAATGGAAGATCCAGCATTGAGAGCCAGAAGCTTCTGTGGTACAAGGTGGATGCTTTTTTGGAGGACACATTAATTCCCAAAAAGGCAAATAACAGACTTTCAAAAGAAAGGCAGAGATTTACTTTTGCCACATTATGCACCTACTCAAAGGGTCATCACAGACTAATGCCATGATATTAGGCTGTTGAAGCTTCTTTCTCTGGGCTGGGTTCAGTGGAAATTAGGATTTTATGGCTGCTATGACAACTGTGAGCTTTTCCCATGTCATCAGAAACTGGTGCCCAAAAAGGCCCAAGGAGGATAAACCAATTTGAACAATCCACCAAAGTATCTTCTGAATCCAATAGATTTCCAGAGGGTGCTTGGTGCCACAAAAGTAAAGAGGAAAACTCTGTTGTGGCCCTAGTTGAATCAATATGGAAGCAACAAGGTTCCTTATCAACCACTGCAGACAGGACTCTCCCTAATCGGTCCTGCGGGACTCCTTGATTTATCAAGAAACCTCAGGAGATGAAGCACCTGGAGTAACACGGATGAAAATCAGGAAGAAAATCTAACTGAACATGGATAGAGGTAATCATATACCGTTGTAATCTCAACTAAAGTATAATGAAAATTAAGCCCAAAATATATTTGCATTCTACACGAGGTAACAATTCTCCTATTTCTCATTATTAAACTCTCTAGTTTGCTTTCCTGAGGAGGAAAAGTTCAAGTAGTCTTCCTTTAGCAACCACAATTGGGATGAGTAATTTGGTCATCAAATAGAATGGTCACTAAATGAAACTACAACAGAGGTGTGTTGCTCATGGTTTGGACCAGTTCAAGAGAACTGGTAGTGGCAATTGGATGTAGGTCACTGAACCGGTAGTGATGGCTGGCTGGCCACACCCCCAAAGCAGGATGCTCAGACATTCACCCTGCCTTGTCTTCGCCACATGCATCCTCACAACTGTCTCCTCTGCTGTCAGTAAGCAGCATTCACACTAGTCTAGCCCCCATCTCCCCACCAGCCAGCATGTCCCGAAGCCGCCACCATTGCAGCTTGGCAAGCTTCACATGCTGGAGAGAGTGGCGGGAAGAAAGAGCAGTGGCAGCAGGAGGAGAGGGAGGCAGGAGGATAGGGCGGTGGGGAAGGCAACGTTAGCACGCTCCCAGCCACACCCTGAGGTATTTCTGTCCGTCCTCTCACGGCAGTGGGCTCAGCTGCAGCTGGATGAGTGCAGGGAGCCTCCCATGTGTTGTAGAGGGGGACTAGCCTTTACCTGCACCTCTGCACCAGCCAGAGTCTCCCAAAGCCACAACCACTGCAGCTGCCACAGGCAGTCTTGGCAAGCTGGGCGTCTGAAAAGGCCCATGTGCACAAGGCACTCAGCTGGCTCCAGCTGTGCCCGAGCTGGAGGAGACGGTGGTTGCGAAGCCTCGGGGCTCCTGGAGTGGTACATGTGCACAAGGCACTCACCTGGCCCCAGCTGTACCTGAGTTGAAGGAGATTACGAAGCCTCAGGGCTCCTGGAGCAGTCCATGTGCCTAGGGCGCTTAGCTTGCTTCCGCAACACCCGAGCTGGAGGAGGTGGTGGTTGCAATGTCTTGGGGCTCCTGGAGCGGCCCATGTGCGCAGGGCCTTTATGCCTCAAATTCCTGTGTGTTGTCCTTTATGCCTCAAATTCCTTCCAACTGTTCTATTTTTTAAAAATCCCTTCCAAAGATCAATATCACTCCTTTAAGAGAGTCTGAGACTCTTAATGATTAGTCAAAACTTGCAGAAGGGAATGTTAATTTTGTGCTTTCATTGCTTCTTCCATTCCATCTTTTTCTCTGCTATTTTGTTGTTACTAGCTGTATCACAATTTAAAAAAAACCCAATGCAGACATTCATTTTTATCAACGACATCATTTAGGAATGGAAACTATTTCAGATAATAAATCTATATAAAAATAATTATGGTGTACTCTTAACCTCACTTATCTAAAACTTCATCCGAGAAGTATATAGAATTGCATTAGAATGAATGAATAATGAACTGCATTCACTCATTCAACTAGACTGGGGCTCATTTTAATCTTTTCATTAATCTTATCAGGATTTCTAAAAAATCAGTATCTTATTTATGTATTTTTCTATTTTACTCTGTTTTTCCTGTTATGTAAGATTAGAAAATTAAGCAATAGAGCAGTACAGTTTAGATAATTGATATCAGACATAAATGCTTGCTTAGTTTAAAACATTTAGAATAGAACACAATCATCTATCTATCTATCATCTATCTATCTATCTATCTATCTATCTATCTATCTATCTATCTATCTATCTATCTATCTATCTATCTATCTATCTATCTATCTATCTAATGGTGTTGTGTGTGTGTATGTATGTTCCAGCATAACCCTGCAACGCCTCAAGCAATTTCAACCAAACTTGGTACACAGATGACTTACTTTCTGGAAACAAATACTGGGGGGTAAGATACCCCTAACATCCCTTGGGAGGTGTGCTCTGTTACATACAGCCTGTTGTGCCTTGAAATGGCTTCTACTGTATAGCACTGTAGAGTTGCCATGGTAATGGTTTCACAGTACTCCACAAGGGGGCTCCTTCTGGTAAGGGGAAAATCCAACATTAGAAATTACGTTTGGTCTGGACATTTCCCCCCTATAAATAAATACCTGGACAACGCTGGGTTATCAGGTATTTTAAAATATTAATTCCTCTGATTTTAATCACATTTTTATTAAGGCCAAATTTATTAAGATTTTCTGCATGAATGTACTACTTATGGGCACTGTTAAAACTGGAAGGGGAGATGGGGATCTTCTTTCTTCATGCTGTGCTTCTTGGAGACCAGCTTTGGAGAGCTGAAGCCCTCTCAGCAGCATCTGAGGCATCCCAGGGAGAATTGGTAGAAAACAAAACACATTTATTTACTAGCAAAGAATTGCCAATGGGGTTTAATCAATCCCATGCAGGTATTTCTGGGTTATAATAACATACATTACAAATGTATGATGGGTCTTATTGGAGAAATATCTTTTTCTGCTTGAATAGTTACAAATGGCAATAATATTTAGGTGATAAAGCAGCATGTTTGTAAATCAACTGAATTTACTTTCATGTAAACTGTTTAAACAAGCACATAAGCCTAAACAGTTCTTGGAGATCAGCCAGAATAGCACTTCAAATCTACATTTGTTTTAAATTATACCTTTTCTAACAAGCCGTACCATAGAATTCGCTTCTTTAGAGCTGCTGCACACTGTGCAGATTATTTCACTGAACTATTCCAGTGATCTAAAGATCTGCTTTTTGGTTGGCTTGTTACAGTTCAGTCCCCAATATTTTGTAAATGAAGCATGGATTCTTAGCTTCAATTCACATTACATTTCCTGACATTGACTTGCATTTGCCATTTTGTGGTCCTGTCACTAAATTTGAAGAGATAAAGTACTCAAAACATCTTTTTGAATTATAGAATTCATGCCATCTTTTAGGTACATACATTTGTTCCTTAGACACTTGTAAAGTTATGTTCAGATTTATAATTCATTTCAAAAGATACAACATATAATGAAAGTTCTTGAAGTCCACTCTAAAATCATGATTCTCTCCAAAGAGTTAATATGATGTTT
This sequence comes from Rhabdophis nuchalis, assembly GCA_039707465.1. Lineage (NCBI taxonomy): Eukaryota > Metazoa > Chordata > Lepidosauria > Squamata > Natricidae > Rhabdophis > Rhabdophis nuchalis. The sequence goes on along the minus strand of CM077643.1, from coordinate 308,956,393 downwards.
TAAAAATAAAAAATTCTGTTAGGAAATCCCCCTCCCTTCCCTCAAATGGGTTACTACGATGTACAAAGAATCAGAGTGAATTAAAGTGAAAATCAACAGTAAAGATAATATTATGGTTAAAGCATTATAAAGCATTAGACAGTGCTGAAACACCACAATAGCAAAATAGTTTCATAGTGACTCAGACAGAGGAACACTTGAAAAAAACAAAAATTGACAAGATATTTGTTTTAAAGTTTTTTTTAAGCAAGGCCTTTTACAGAGTTGCATATAAAAATTAATAATAGATCCACATGGACAATTAGCATGTTCACATTGTTTGTTATGAGGGGGACGATAAGGGAAAAACTAGTAATTTCATATACTAATTATTTTAACAATTCTAGTCTAGAGAAAATCCCATTTGGGTGAGATCATCTGTGGTTTTGGGGTAGAGTACCACCTCTACGCTGATGATACGCAGTTGTATATATCTACCCCAAACCACCCCAACGATGCCGTAGCGGTGATGTGCCAGTGCCTGGAAGCCGTGCGGATCTGGATGGGAAGTAACAGACTCAGGCTCAATCCGACCAAGACTGAGTGGCTGTGGTTTCCGGCTGCCCGATTCAACCAGCTCACTCCATCGCTGGCCATAGGGGGCGAACATCTTGCCCCTGTGGATGGGGCGCGCAACTTGGGTGTCCTCCTGGATACCTGGCTGTCCATGGAAGATCAAGTGACAGCCGTGGCCAGGAGGGCGTTCTACCAGGTTCGCCTGGTACGCCAGTTGTGCCCCCTATTGGATCGGGATGCCCTTTGCACAGTCACTCATGCCCTCGTGACATCCCGACTGGACTATTGTAACTCTCTCTACATGGGGCTCCCCCTGAGGTGCACCCGGAGACTTCAGCTGGTCCAGAATGCAGCCGCGTGAGCTATAATGGGGACCGCAAGGTATACCCACATAACACCGCTCTTGCGCGAGCTGCACTGGCTGCCTGTCGTCTTTCGGGTGCGCTTCAAGGTGCTAGTTGTCATCTTCAAAGCGCTCCATGGCTCGGGACCTAGCTACCTGCGGGATCGGATCCTGCCCCATACTTCCTCACGGCCGATTCGCTCCCACAGAGAGGGACTTCTCCGGGTGCCGTCCACTAGACTTTGTCAGCGGGCGACGCCCAGGGGAAGGGCCTTCTCTGTGGCGGGCCCAGCCCTCTGGAACGACCTTCCCCCCGACATTAGAACAACCACGGACCTCCGCTCCTTCCGCCAAAAATTAAAAACACACTTTTTCTGCTTGGCCGGCCTAGGGTAGTCTCTTCCTTTAGGGTTTTTAGGGAACAACTAGTTTTAATGGGGATTTTAGTGCAGGGACGATTGGTTTAATTTATTTTTAGGTATTGTATTTATTCATGTATATATTTTATGTGTTTTAGTTTCCCTGTGCACCGCTCCGAGTCCCCTCGGGGAGAGGACGCGGTATATAAAATAAATAAATATATTATTATTATTATTATTATTATTATTATTATTATTATTATTATTATTATTATTATTATTATTATTATTATTATTATTATTATTATTATTATTATTATTATTATTATTTTCCTTCCATTGCATTTCCTTGCTCCTCACAAATTATGGACATGTTAAGTTGCTATGTCAGACATCTATATTCCTACCACAAATGTTTGGAATGTCACACTTTCAGACTGAAGCCTACATAAACACATATCCTCTAATCATATTTATATTTATTTATTTATTTATTTGTTTGTTTGTTTGTTTGTTTGTTTATTTATTTATTTTTAAATTTCTATACCGCACCTTCTCCCAGGGGGACTCAGGGCGGTGTACAGGCCTCAATAAAAATCAACTAGTATAAAATCACTAATATAAAACAATAAAAATACAATTAAAAATCTATTAAATAGTACGCCTGATTTTGATAAAAGCCCTATCTAAAAACCCTCTCTAAAACCAATTAAAAGCTACACCAGGCCGGCCGCACGAAATAAATGGGTCTTCAAAGCCCGGCGGAAAAGGCACAGGTCCGTGATCGTGCGAAGGTCAGGGGGTAGGTCATTCCAGAGGGCAGGAGCAGCCACAGAGAAGGCTCTCCCCCTAGCCGACGGCACCCTGAGGAGGCCCTCTCTGTGGGAGTGGACTGATTAGTGGGAGGTATTAGGTAGCAGGAGGCGGTCTTGCAAATATATTACTTTTTCCTTCATAATAGTGCAATTAATTAAACAGCAAGGCCTTTCTATCTGTAAATTTAAAGTAATTAGGAAGGTGCTCTAGTATCTAAATATTTTTTATATTAGGAAGGTAAAATACAGTAATTAGAAATTGGCATTTATTGATCACTGGACTATAGGCATCCATAATCTTTCTGTTTTTGTCAAAATGATATATTTTATATTTATATATTTATATTTATTAAATTTTTATCCCGCCCTATCTCCCAAAAGAGGGACTCAGGGCGGCGCATAGGGACTTAAAAACCCACAATACAAACTGTACAAATTCTACAAAATTTAAAACTATTATTAAACAATTTAACCCGTGCTAAAAAGAGATATTTAATTTAAAGCCCAAATCTAATAAAACATGGTTAGCAGTTATGCCAGGTAGTGTAGCATCAAAATGATGCTACACTACCCTCCTGCCTGTGACTTCACCGCACCGGAGAGACCATGAATTGAGCTTCACTAACTGGATGGTTTTACTTGATTTATCCCAAAATAAGATTTTATTCCATTCGCTACATTGGTAAGTACAGATAGTTCTTGTTTACAAACTCTTCTTACAGCAACCATTTGTCTTACAATAATGATGAAAAAAGCAACTAATCCTTATATTTATTAACTTTGCTGGTCTGTAAAACAAAGGAAAGCTGAAGCAATATCATAACCCTAACCCTTGCAGGGGACTTTTGCCCAACCTTTTTGAGAGCAAAAGGGCTGTCTGACAGACAGACATGTGAGGTAGATTCTCTCTATCAAGCAGTGCTCTCATTGAGGATCGCTGAAAAAGGTCTGTCCTGAAATCCAAAGAGAAACTTCAGGATGACTAGTGGCTTGCAACCTTCCCTCCCAGTTTCTCTGCTCTTTCTGGTTAAGTCGGTAGGAAAGATCACAGTTAGCCAACACTTGATCTCAGGGCACCCAAACATCCAATCAAATAACCACGGGGAGCACTGCAATGGTCCTATGTTTGGGTGTGGATCATAAATTTTCATACATTTTAACACTAGGGGAAATATGCAGCCTTTTCTTCTACAATTTTAAGAAAATTGGGAGGGGATGGAAATGAGCTGTTGTTGTTTTTAAAAAATGTGTTGTTTATTTAATGTGACCATTAATGGGACTTGTGCTCGTTTCAGCAGCACATATACTAAAATTGGAATAATACCATTAATGGGAATGAATGTATTATGTATATTTTATAAATAACCATGTTTGAAAGTTGGGAGATTTAACAGCTGTCTAATAACTTTGTGATTTCATATTTGCCTGTGGCCTTAATTTTGGCAAAATTAATATCCTACTGATATTAATAGTAAATGACAATAAGCTGTTGTAGAAAAGTTACTTTTAAAAAAATACCAGACATTTTTCTGCTACTTTGCTGTAGACATCCATGAACACTTCATATTATGTATTTCAATATCTACAGATGAAAAAAATTGATTTTTTTTCTTAATATTCTTTTAAAGAAATAACATTGTTTTAATACTTACCATTCCATGATTCAGCCAAGTTGGTATAAAATTATCAAGGAGCTTGGGGTAAACAAGTTCTCTGTCATAGATATAGATGCTCCAAAACATTAGCACAACAAACTGGGGCAAAGAGAAAAGAATACATATATATTTTCAGGTATATAAAGTCACACTTTTATTGTAAGAATTACATTTTATCAGTATCAACCATCAACCAGTTACTACAGTTCAGATATGTATACTTTTAACTTACAAAGTAGTTTAAATCTAGGTTGGCTAGCTTATACATATGTGGGTAGTCTTCACTTAGCAATGGTAATTGGGACTGGCAACCGCATAGTTAAGGACAACTGCCGTTGCAGCAAATTTCAGTTGTTCAGTTATTAAGCTAATTCCACATGGCCGCTATGCATGGCATCACATGACCTCCACTTGCAACCTCCTGCCAGCTTCTCAATTGACTTTGCTCGCTGGAAGCTTGCACTGAAAATGTCAGGTGGTTATCATGTGACTGCAGGATGCTACTATGACTTTTATAATTGTGAGCAAGTTGCCAAGTATCTGAATCGTTGTCAAATGACTGTGGGTACATTGCAATAACTGCAACTACAAGGACTGGTAGCAAGTCTTCTTGTCCAGTGGTGTAGTAAATTTGAATGATTGCTGAATGACCGGTCACTTTTTTCAGTGTTGTCATAACTTTGAGGATTATCAAAGTCATACATTGAGGATTATCTATATTCATTATTGTATTACAATCTGTATGGTATGCAGTTAGAGTGATATTTTGGACTATAATTATTTCCTCTAAACCACAAATAATCATGCCAAATAATCTAGGTATAGCGATGCCCGGATCGGGACTCAACACTGTGGACTTTACATCCGGAGTCTGTCATTCTAAAACACTCCATTTGTTCTTCTTCTGTTCTCTTGTGGCCTTGCTTGAATGTCTGGAATCAATGCATGACTCATTTATGTTTTAGCTTATAATTGGTTAGCTGATATTAGGGTGTTCTAAGGAAGAAATCTATTTAAGAGCTGATGCATATGAACATATACCACATTTGTCATACTTGCCTTTAAAAAGCGGTGCCTTTTCCTGCCTTGCATAGTAACCCTACGATCCTATGAAAGTAGGTGTTTAAAATATTGCACCCTTAAATCAAAAGTATATTTTCCTGTGATCAAGCCAATACTGTGAGAGCATAGGAAGAGACGGAGCTTCTTTAAGGAGGTGATGACAAATGTGGAAAGCATAACAACACAAACTTTAAAATATAGCAGATCACTACTTAATATTAGCCTGTGGAACTATAAAGCAGAATTCATGCTTTCTTTAATGATGGCAAATTATACCAGTTCTGAGGCAGCAAAGCATATTCTATATACCATGACAATATCACTTACATGCCTAACAGATGGCATCTTTTTTATTGAAATACTTGGTTTCTGCCAGACATAATGACACCTGAATAGTCTGAATGGTTCTACTTTTGATTCTGGAACATTAATCCCCCCCAAAAATTGAAGGATGGGGTCATCTATGTGCTTTATGGCCAACTACAGTATGCAGTATACTAATAGTATGCATTAGTGAGTTATGGCTTCCACTTACTATTTTCCAATGAATCTTATTTTTAATTAGTGTTCTTCTGCAAATCAAATCCACAGTCTAGTTAATCAGTTAACCCTGAAAATCCCTGGATGCTTTCCTGGGCTTCTTTGTGACTTCCTAAACAATTGACTGATTTTGATCACACGATCCATGTCAAGATTATGTCTCTTAACTCTGCATATCAATAAAATTTCAGATTATATTTTATTTAAAAGAACAAGATAAACTGGCATATTAAACAAAAGCATTAGAAAAGAAACTTCCAGTGCTAGATTTCAAAAAGTAAATTTGATATTAATGGAAGATTTTAAAAAGCTGGCATGTATTTGAATATTTTCTGAAGCACAGAAATCTTATTGACCTTGCCTGTGAGGTAAAAGTGGAAAAGACAGGAAATTCCATCTGTCCTGTCAAAGTCAGCCAATGTATGCAAAATTGGTTGCAACCATCTGCTGCTCCAGGTGGCCAGAACTTCTTTAATGAAACAGGTAGGTTCAAAAAAGCATGCTTAAGCAAATTATTCTAATTTTAGTCAAGTTGCCCATTCAACATTTCTTAAAAGTAAATAGTATCCCATTGCCTAAAAATCTAAGTATCCCAACATATAATCAACGTAATTACTAAAAAGTAGATCGGGATCAAAACAGTTCCTTAAGATGTATCAACTCTAGGAATCTAGAAAAATGTAATAAAACAGAATATGATTTTTATATATTCTCTTTGGTCCCCCTCTCTTGCTCTTGAAGCCTTTTTTTAATTCTGCCAAGGTTTTAACTGAGTCTTTGCTTGTTCCTTATGCATGATTTTTTACTTATATTTTCATTATTTGTTCCATTTTTTTAACATAGCTTTCTAGAAATTCACATAGACATCAGTGCTTCCAAATTACAATGATAATATTAAAATGTGTTTTTTAAGAAACTGCACCTATTAGATTTTATGGCTTCATCTCAGGAAGAAGAAGAGGACTTTTCCTGCAGCAAAATTCTTTTAATGGACAAAAAGCCTTCTGAATATACACAATGAATGAAATTGATAATGCAAGATATATAAAATTGAGATACAAAGTGAATTCTTAGTAATATCACCTATACAAAGATGATTTATATACAAATTTATGCAGTTATCCCCTGTTTAGTGACTGTTCAAAATTAGGATGGCACTGAATGAGTGGTACTTAAACCAGGACTTTAAGTTTTGAATGTCACACCACTCACACAAATGGTTGGATTTGGGCATTTGGCAACCAGTTCACACTTATCATGGCTGCATCATCCCACAATCATGTGATCACCATTGGTAACCTTCCCTGCCAGCTTCCCAGAAGCAAAGTCCCAGAGATCTCATACTTCATAGCACCCACTCCACCTGCCTGCCCTTAATACCATGTACTGACCTGCAGCAACCTCTCTGCTTTCAGCCCTCACCAACCTGCTTATGCTCCCTACCACCCATCCATAATCTCCGTCAGCCCCTGCTGGTCTGCCTCCATTTCTTTAGGACTTTATTTTAAGCAGAAATTAGAGTCAGGCATTTCAGTCAATCACATGTTCAGCAGGTATGTTTTGCCTTAGTTAAAGTACAGAATTCTGGCTATTCATTAACCAAGTCTGATCTTCACCATACAGATATACAGAAGAGTGACTTTAACGAAGTCACATTTCTGAGGAAACAGCTATTGCGGCTCACTAGGCTGTTAAAAGTTACACAGTACTTGTATGTGATTTTATATGTTAGGGGGGGGAAGGGGGGAAAACTTGTTTGTATAAAACTTTTTCAATTAAAAAAAAAAGTTACAAAACTATTTTCAAAGAGTTTGGATTCCACCAATTCACTATCAGGAAGATCATGTACAAATGGAGGCCGTTCAACGCCTATATTACCCTCCCCAGAAGATCACACCAAGAACAAAATGTGTAATACTCCAGGAGCTTTCAAAGAAACCCAGAGTAAGATCTAAGGCAGGGGTCCCAAATCTCCTGGCCTATGGCCCTTTATTTGGCTGCAGTTGCAGCCCATTGAGAATGGGGCCACACAAGCAGCCCCACTCATGACACACAAATGAAGCCATTCTCTCTGCCTCCTTTCATTGGGCTGCCATCTCAGAAAGGTTGGGGACTACTGATCTAAGGAACTAAAAGCCTCTCACACTGGCAAATGCCAGTGATCATGAGACACACACACATTGGGAGAACAGTGAACAACAATGGTATGCATGGAACAATTATAAGGAGAGAGCTACGTCTCTTCAAAAAGAACACTGCTGCCTGTCTACAGTTTGCAAAATACCATGTGGATATGTCAGAAGGTTACTAGAAGAGTGTTCTGTAGAAATATGAGACTAAAATAGAAAAGTTTTGGCTTGAATGAAAAGTATTATGTTTGACAAAAGGCAAGCACTATTCCAGTATAAGAACCTTATCCTATCTATGAAACATGATGGCGGCAGTATCATGGTTTGAATCTGTTTTTCTGCGTCTTGAGGACTAGGGGAACCTGACATCATTGGCCACGAGATATCAATGGATTGGGATAGGAACCATGAACTCTGAATTGTACCAGAAAATTTCCACAGGAAAATATCAGGGTATCTGCTGTGAACTGAAGCAGAAAGTGGGTCATCAGCAAGACAACAGCCTTAAATAGGTAAATTGTACAACCAAAGAATGATTGAAGTAGAAGAAATAAATATTTTGGAAAAGCCAAGTCAAAATTCTGACTTTAAACCTAGAACTGTTCTTTAAACCTAGAACTGACCTGAAGAAGGCAATCCATGCGAAGAAACTCACTAACATCCTAAAGTTAAAGCTGCTATATATAAGGAGGAATGGACTAGAATTCCTCCAAGCCAATGCACAGGACTGATTAAAAGTAATTAGAAATATTTAGCTGCAGGGGAGCACACTAGTAATTGAAATCAAAAGTTCACATACTTTTGCCACACATGAATATGTAGCTTTGGATCATTTTCCTCAAAGAATAAATGAGTAAGTTTAATGGTTTTGACTCATTTGTTTAATTACATCCTCTTTAGTTCTAGGACTTGTACCAAGTACAGATCATGTTATAGGTCATAATGCTGAAATTTTGAAAATTAAAAACAATTCAGAAACTTTTAAGTACTGTATGCTATTTTGCTGTTTTGTTTCTCTTACAAACGCACTTTAAATTAATTGTCTGTACTTTTAATTGTTTTAATCATTATTTTTATATTACAAGTGTCCCTACATCATCAGGAGGCCACGGGGACCTTGGACCGGGTTGCGCCACTGCGGCCTCTCACCCGGTGTCGCTCTACCTTGGCTCCTTGGTTTTCTGAGGAGCTGAGGGAAATGAAACGCCAGAAGAGACGCCTAGAGAGCATTTGGAGGTCGACTCGTACCGAATCTGACCTGACACGGGTGACGTCGCATTTGCGGACCTACCTCGTGGCGCTGAGAGTGGCGAAAAGGGATCATCTCGCCACTCTCATCGCATCCGCAGATAACTGCCCTGCCGCCCTGTTTAGGGTGACCCGCTCTCTCCTTCAACAAAGGCCGCGGGAAGATCCCTTGCAGGGTAGGGCAGAGGAATTTGGATGTTATCTGCAGGATAAAATCGCTCAGATCCGGGACGAGTTAGCCTCCAATTGAGTTAGACGAAGTGACAGAGACAGGTCTTGAGACCGTTATTTGGGCTGAGTTTGACCCCGTGACTCCCGAGGGCATGGACAGGATACTGAGGCAGCTGAATGCCACCACATGTTTATTGGACCCATGTCCCTCCTGGCTTGTACTAGCCTCCCAGGAGGTGACACAAGGCTGGCTCCAGGGAATTAACGCTTCTCTGAGTGAGGGGTTTGTGCCAGCCGTCTTGAAAGAGGCGGTGGTGAGACCCCTCCTCAAGAAGCCCTCCCTGGACCCAGATGTTTTATCTAATTACCGTCCGGTCAACAACCTTCGCTTTGTGGCGAAGGTTGTTGAGAGTGTGGTGGCACGACAGTTCCCCCAGCACCTGGAGGAAACTGCCTATCTACACTCGTGCCAGTCCGGCTTCCGACCTGGGTACAGCACAGAGACGGCATTGGTCGCGTTGGTGGATGATCTCTGGAGGGCCCGGGATAAAGGTTACTCCTCTATCCTGGTCCTATTAGACCTCTCAGTGGCTTTCGATACCATCGACCATGGTATCCTACTGCACCGGTTGGGGGGGTTGGGGTTGGGAGGCACTGTATTGCGGTGGTTCTCCTCCTACCTCTCGGACCGGTCGCAGTTTGTGTTGGCGGGGGGGCAGAGGTCGATGTCGAGGCCCCTTACTTATGGGGTGCCTCAGGGGTCGGTCCTCTTGCCCCTCCTGTTTAACATCTACATGAAGCCGCTGGGCGTGATCATCCGTGGTTTTGGGGTAGAATTCCATCTGATGACACCCAGCTGTACATCTCTACCGCTAACCACCCCAACGATGCCGCCGATGTGATGTTCCGATGTTTGGAGGCCGTGCGGGTCTGGATGGGGAGGAACGGACTCCGACTCAACCCGTCCAAGACGGAGTGGCTGTGGTTTCCGGCGCCGCGACATAGCCAGTCAGTTCCATCTCTGGCTATCGGGGGGGGGGGGGGAACTGCTAGCCCCCGCAGAAAAGGTCCACAACTTGGGTGTCCTTCTGGACTCCCGGCTGTCCTTAGATGAAAATCTGACGGCCATGGCCAGGGGGGCCTTTTATCAGGTACACCTGATACGCCAGTTGCACCCCTTTCTGGATCGTGGCGCTTTACAGACAGTCACTCAAGCTCTTGTCATTTCTCTCCTGGATTACTGTAATGCTCTCTACATGGGGCTCCCCTTGAGATACACCCGGAGGCTCCAATTGGTGCAGAATGCGGCCGCGTGGGGGATCCTGGGTGTTTCAAAATACTCCCATGTAACACCTCTCCTGCGCGAGCTGCACTGGCTGCCAGTAGCCTTCCAGGTGCATTTCAAGGTTTTAGTGACCATCTTTAAAGCGCTCCATGGCAGTGGGCCTGGTTACTTGCAGGACCGCCTTCTACCACATACCTCCACTCGACCTGTCCACTCCCACAGGGAGGGCCTCCTTAGGGTGCCGTCCACTGGACAATGCCGGCTGGCGACACCCAGGGGAAGAATCTTCTCTATGGCAGGCCCCGCCCTCTGGAATGACCTCCCCCCAGACCTCCGTACTATCACCGACCTTCGCCTCTTCCGCCGGACTCTAAAAACATATTTCTTCCATATGGCCGGCCTGGCATAGCTGCTACAACCATGTTATTTTAGAGTTGGGTTTTAAATTAATTGTCTCCTCTTTTAGCACGGGTGAAATGATTTAATTGTAGTTTTAAATTTAAAATTTTTGTATAATTTTGTATTGCTGTATTTTTGGATTTTAAATTCCTGTGCGCCGCCCTGAGTCCCTTCAGGAGATAGGGCGGGATAGAAGTCTAATAAATGAAATGAAATGAAATACATGTGAATTTGGAGGCATATAGAGATAAATTATACATTTAAAGCTGGGAAATACAGTTTCTTTTTCTATATAGCAGTCCTATATTGCCCACTGAACTTATGTACTAAATATTTTTGTTAATATAATTACATTAAATGAATAAATAGAATTACTTACAAATGCAAATGGCACATTTTAGTCTATAAAATTGCACTGGTGACTGTGAGTTTTCCTTTAAATAACTGACATTTTAAAAAAAGATTAAAAACCAAGGGTGGTATACTCTAAATTGGAAGGAAGTTCCTTTCTTTCCATGGTACTTACCACCCCAATGGGAAAAGCTAAGACAGCCATCATCCAGTCACGGAGGGAGATGAGTTTTCTTAGTTGCCTTTCTTGTTCTTGGCTGTCATTTCCTTTAGTCAGAAGGCTGGAAAGGTCAGTCAGTACACAGATCCCAAAAAAGACTGCTTGAACAACCTGCATTAGAAATATAAACATATTGAAACATGAATGTTTCAGTCTCAATATTATCAATTTTAGCTGCAGATCCTGCCTGGTGGTGGTGACATTTGGCAGCAGTGAATTTATTGAGCTTTTTAAAAAGCTCAGGCTAGATATTGTGCAGGCTTACTCAGAAGCCTTGCTTCATAAAAAATAGGAGGTACTGTAATCTTTATAGTCCATAGTAAACCTGGCTTAATAATCAAACACTGTTTCTTAGCATGTGATGAAAATGTATTCTCCTCATTTTCTGCTCTACCAAGTGTGAGTGCATTTCTTTATACAGTGATGAAAGGGCTGCTTAGCAAGCATGGCAGAGTAGACAGGATATGTGCATTTATCCTGAACTCTTCCTCTTCAATTAGGTATTAATGCCAATTCTGAGAACATGGGGCAGTCTGGCATCACTCTGAAAGAAAAATACTATATTGTCTGTTTCTGTGGATGTTTTTCTCTCTTAATGCACCAACATTTTATTTCTGGTCCCCACTGTCAACAACATCTTTGCACTTTTGCCATATATGAAAAAACATAAAAATCACCCTGACATGTACTTAAGTAACCATCACCTTTTATTTTAAAAAGCTCTAAATTATATGCTAACTGTTTCTTCTGCTTCTTCCAAACTGTATGCATAAAATCTGTCCTTATTACTTTCCATGTCCTGTTTTCAAGACAGGGCATTTTTATCCATTTAGCAAATATGTGTTTATGTGGAATGTATTTTTGCTAGATCACATTACACATTACCTTTTCTCAAGTTTAATTTTGCTTGACTCCTATTCAGCATATACAATTATTTTGAATTAAATATATTTTATATTACACACAATATTAGAGTTGTGATTAGTGATATATCCTAGGACCTCGCCCATCTGTCAAACATCAATTAACACTAGAAGCTAAGTAAACTTTGGCTTAACTTGTTGAGCAAGGAAAGAATCATTTATTGCAAATATTTATACTAAGTTGTACTTATGAATTAAGTTTATATCATAAAAACTCTATCATATTTAAAATAAATAGCACACTCAACTAAAAGAGAATGATTTAGAGAAGTCTTTCTCTGATAAGTAGCAGACAAATTATGTGAAAATTCTAAAATATATAGAATATATCATATGGTCTAAAGCAAAGTGGCTTTCCTAACAAGATCTTGCCCTATGTAACATAAGCTTTGGCTGTTCATCCCTAATTAATCCAGTAATTTTTGAAAATACTGTTTCCAGCAAGATTTCTCTTTGAACTGCTTTAAATTTATTATTTTTGTCCATCAAATACATTTAATTTTTGTTATCTCTGAAATTTAGATCCATACTTTGTATATCATCCGGAAATAAAATTTTTATGTATATATTTAATTAGCCAAACTGGAAAAAAATGCAAAATACAGTACTAAATAATTTGGACTCTTTTGACAAAATTCATCTATGTCCCCAGCTCTATAATATTAGAATGCATAGAACTGAATAGGAAAAGGTTACAATACTATTAAAATGATTCAATTTAAAAACAAACTAAAGTAAAGTTTCCATTAGAAAATTCTAGAAAAAAAATCAGTTGGTCTTTTTTACAGATTTAGAAACAAAACAAATCTACACGCATAGGCAAACTTAATGCAGAACGACATGAAACACAAATCCAAATGACTCTCAATCCAGCTTTTTAAAAATGCAAGCATTTTTGCACAGTAGATAATACTGTACTTCTCCTTAACAAACTTCAGGTTTGTTTGTCTGTTTGTATCCTGCCTTTATTATTTTTAAAAATAACTAAAGGTGGCAAACAGGACCAAAGAAACTTTCTCCTCCTATTGTCCCCCATAGGAATCCTCTCCCTGTTTTTGAGTGCAATAGGCCAGAGAATATGGAGGTCTCAAGAAACCAGAAAGACAGAGGAAGAATTATCTCAGAGAGAAAAAAGATAAATAAACTGGAAAGGGAATTAAGTGATATTTTCCATTTACTTGAAGTCTATCTTTATGAATACATATATTCCTGCCATCTAGTAGCAATCTTATTAGTACTACTTTGTAAATTATCATCACCTTAAATATTTACATACATATATGGAAAACAAAGTATTGTAATTGATAATAAGAATATTAATAATAGTTATGAGGAGGGAGGAGCCTGCGTCGCATCGATACAACGCAGGGTCTCAGCGCTCTGAGACCTCTGTTGACTCTTTTGCCGCCCCCTGGTCCATTCGGACCGCCCCCTGGTCCATTCGGACCTAAACCATCCTGGAGGGATGGCAACGAGGAAAACTAAGCCTTGCTGGTCACAGGGGTACTGCAAAACCCCTGTTTGACCCAAGGGAAGAGCTTCTGCAAGGCGGCAAACAGGCATCCCCCAGGGCTGACAAAGACGGGGCAGCTCCAGAAGAAAGGAAGCTGAAAGGGAAAGTGCGAGACCGGGAAGGTTTTTTTTTTTCTTTTGAAACATTTTGCTTAAAGAGTTTTTTTTTTTTTGTAAACTAAAGCTTTTAACCAAGAAATAAGCGGCAGAATTAATCTAATATGTTTTGAACTGGGAGGTTTCCTTTTTCCCCCTTATTTTTCTGGAATTGTGGATTGAAGCGTCAGCAACAAGGTTTTTTTTTCCCCTTTGAAAGTAAGTGGACTATTTTTTTCCTTTTATTTTTTGTTACTTAAATTCTTGAATTTGGGATTATTTTTATAATTCTTCCTATAACCTACCACTTATTTTAAAAATCCAACAAGAATTATATTCTGCTTTTTTTTTTATAAGAAGGATGTATTAAAAAGTGAAAATCTGCAACACTGCCACTGGGAGGTCAGAGGCTGGTTTTATGAAACAATCTATTTTTTGACAGCTGGTCGAAAGCTGTGAAAATTGTTTATTGCAACTCAGAGCATTAATTGTTTTTAACAGGTGCTCTTTGATAACAGACAGTAATATTTTCCTTTGGAGAACACAACAGGAGCTGTATTTCAAAGTAACCCAATGAAAAGATAAAATAGGCCCGAGACCAGGGTGGCAGTTTCATCACTTTTTGAACCACGTTTCATCACTTTTTGATTTGTCAACGTGGTTCCATATCCAGAAGAGGATACTTTAGAAAATCAGAAGGCTTTGGCTGGAATCTTAAATCTTTTGAAACAATATGGAAGAAGAATGGATGAAAAATGGGATAAACTTTTGTCTATCACATTAAGCTATGAGCAGTTTGAGGCTCCAAAAATTAAAGAGAAAGAAGAAAACGTTGAAGATAAAGAGATACCCATCTTAGTTGAAGATAAAGACATGATAATAGAGAACTTTATTAATGGATCAAATGTGGGAGAAAATAAAAAGGAAATTTTGAAAAGAGAATTTGAGGAAGTGAGCCTCATCTTGGTCTTCAGGGAAAAGAGCAGGGGGGAAAAGAATTAAAGATGGATGTAAGAGGAGAAATCTCCCCAGAAATACGTCTGATATTTAAAGATAAACAATGTGTAATGACATAAACTGGACAGCGGTATTATTTGAGAGCTATACTGGACAATAAAATGCGAAAAGAAGTCTATAATAAACCTGGAAAGAAGAATAAAAAGAGACTGGAGCCACAAATGGCAAGAGAGATAAGTTCACCTCGCTACTGGAAAGACACTGGTTGATAATGAAAGTTGCCATCCTTTGATGATTAATAAGTAGAAACTTAGTATGTCATAGTGTTTTAGATTATCATTGAAGGACTATTAGTTAGTAAATAATTATCGAAAATAAGAGTAACTAATAATAATGGTATAGTTTAATGATATATATCTATGTATCTATGTGAGTATGTATATATCTATGTATGTATGTGTATGTATGCATCAGTATGAGATTGGACATAAACAATAAGACTTTTAGTTAACCACGTAGAAATGTTGATGAATGTTCTCTAACAAAATAGGGGAGAATTTTAACAAACTTTAGACTGTTTTAGATTATTATTGAAGAACTACCGGTTAACAAATAATGAGCTATAATAAGAATTATGGAATAATAATAGAATATATATATACGTATGTATGCACACATGTATGTATGTATGTATGTAGTTTATTAGGTTGGACATAATATAAATAGTAAAAGATTTTCTTAGTTAACTATCAAGGAAAATTAATAGACATTGCTTAATAAAAAAGTGCAAATCACTTCTAAGAAATGTTGCTAAGAAAACATTAAGAAAACAAATAAAATGAATAAACTAAACATGAGTTTATCATACCAAATATTATTTGTCTTAATTAGAAATACAATACAATACTTAGAAATACAATTAGGAATACAATACCCTCCATTTACAATGCAAGTATATATTAGAATGCCTGAACACATTATTTGAGAACTCAGACTTGAATGAAATTTTACCTTCTGGATTTTTTTTTTTTAATTGAACCTAGGAAAATTCCAAGCATGGTAATTTCCAGAACTTCAGAAATACACATTCAAGCAATCTTATTTATTTTAAAAAGCAATTATGAATGGTAATTTGGTAGAGGTAACATTGAGAATTAAGGCGCTTCCAGGTTTACTAAAGATATGTAGACATTTAATATGCCACTGCCACGTTGAACAAGGCAATTGTCCAAAAATAACTAATTCCTTTGCAAAAGCAATTTCAAAAGAACTGTTAAAATTAGTAAATCTCTTCTGCAGATGAAATCAAAATACCACAGTTAAATATTTTTAAGTGTGTTGCTTTGTGAATTAGCATAAAGCCAAATAACTGAATACTATATTATGATGCATAATGATACAAGCCCAATGTGCAACATCAAAATGTAGACTGCAGGATCTGTGGCACTCTACAAATTTGGTTGATGTCTCTAATACTCTACAGGTTTAGTGTCCCTATTCCCTGAGAGGCAAAATTGATGTTCTTAACCTAATGCTTGTTCATTTCTGTATCAAAGCATAAATGTATCATATCATAATATCTTTGTAACACAATATTTAAGAAGAAAAGGGGCAATTTATGTTCTTTTTGGGTATATTCTATGAGTCTCTGAAATAATTCAAAATAAGTCAAACCTATCCAAACTCATTTCCATTCAATTTCATTTTCATTTTTAATGCTTTTTGTCTTTCTATTAAGTACAGTCTATATTATTTTAATTTATGTTATTGTATATAACAACCAAGAGGATGCATTTGGAGATGAGCAATGGTAGTTTTGATACTGGATAGTCTCCTTTGTGTCTATACTTCTTTTACCAACAACTCTAATTATTTCTTTTTATTGGTGGTAAATTACTGCACATGTAGCTTTAATAGACTATTCTATGCAAAATACAGAAAGGTTCTCTGTTCATATATATATATATAGCATGCATGTTATACAGTACTCCCTCACTTGACTTCTTTCTTAGCTAGACAGACTTAAACATTGTGTTTAGCAAAAAGCTAGTGGAGATTTATCAATTTTATAAATTATCAAGGAGGTATGAAGAAAGATGTGCTAAAATAAAATTGAATAATTTGGTTATGATGAAAGGAAGAGTACTATCAAATCAGAAGATTTCTCATGTTGCAGATTTGTACACTATAATTTACACTTCTTTGAAAAAGTATGTAAAATTGGTCTATCCTGTTGGGAAACATTATTCTATCAAAGAATACAATTTATTGGACATTAAACTCTACAGGAAAAGCCCAGTCTGATATTTCCTTCATCATGTATTTGTTTTCTGCCCTAAGCATTATGAAGGCTTCCAATGTATTGCTAGAATATTAAAAAATAAGGTACAATAAAGTCTCCACTGATTTGGCTTGACTCCCTGTGATTTCATTGAGCGATTCATGTAATTTTCTTAATAATGATTTGGAAGTGTTTGCCATAACTTTCTACTAGGATTTATTTTTGACTTTCCACTTTACCCACAGCTCTGATACTATCTATAGGTCGCCTAAATATCAGCTAGTCTTGATACCACTTAGCCTCCAAACCCAGACAAGATCAAATATGTGCTGTCACCAATTGTGAAAGCAAAAAAGTTATATTTATGACATGTAGTTATTTCTCCCCTTTTTTCTAAACAATTTAACACAATTTAACATGGATCACTTTCTCAGCAAGATACTGTATTATGTCTAACCTCAAATAATTGAAAATGAGATATGACATCAATACAAGGCCATCCTGGTCACCCAGAAGTTTTTTTTTCCATTATTTAAAAGATAGACATAATGCTGAGGGAGGGATTTATTTGTTTATTTATCCATTTTATTTACATAAGCTGGCCAACTCACTTTATATGACTCTGGGCACCTCACACACTTAAAAATAGAAAAAAATAAATAGTAACAAATAAATAACTGAAATAAAAACCATTAAAAACTGGTTAAAACAAGATTAGGTCATATTTTTGCATAAAGATTAAAAATTCAAACTTTTAAATATCATTGCAGATCAACTACCCAAACCTTGAGTCTCTGTGATGCAAAAGATTGAACTTAATTTTAATATTGAACTTTGGGTCAAGGAAGCAAATTCTTTGCTTTTTTATTTATACCCATATTCAGTCCTACTATACCCAAGATCAGAGATTGATGATTTGAGGAGGCAGACTAAAACACTGGAGTTATGCTTGTCACTCTTATATCTATCAAGAAAAGTCATGAATCACTGTTATGACTTCTGATTCTCAGATCTTTAGGGGAAAGACACTCTATTTTAGTGGGACCTTCTAAACTGAAAGATGGTATCTTGCTCTCATACAGTCAAAAAAAATGAACAAAAACTTCCTATTCTCACAAGTTTAACCCTCTACCAGAATTCTCCAGCACTAGTATGCATTTGTTGTTTGGGGATGGTTATATAGGTATTCCACTTCTATTTCTGAAAATGTAATGTTCTGACTAGGGGGCACCCTAACAGCAAAGCACAAAATAGGAAGTCAATCAACCAATCAGCATGCAGGATGTGCAACTTTGCACACCGTGCAGTTGGGATTTGGGAGGTGTTTGCGTCAGCCCATCTGCAACTTACAATTATCCAACAACTTGTTTGCAACGTAAATATGCAGTGACAGCTATGGGCAGTTGTGGGCAACTCAAAGTCAGTCTTTAGACTACAAAATGAGGCAAGATTTTTTAGAATTTCAGTAGTTCTTCCAAAATGGGCAGAGCTAACTATGGCAGGATAAATAATAGTTCAAGTACTTTAGTGTGGCTGCAATATTTTTATGTGTTCCTAGTAGGAGAAAAAGGGACATGCAATGGCTGTGGCTAAAATTCTGAGCTTGTCAATCAGAAAGGTCAGCAGTTTGGTAGTTCAAATCCCTAGCACCATGTAACGGAGTGAACTCCCGTTATTTGTCCCAGCTTCTGCCAACCTAGCAGTTCGAAAGCACATAAAAATGCAAGTAGAAAAATAGGAACCACCTTTGATGGGAAGGTAACAGCATTTCGCGCACTTCAGCATTTCGTCATGCCGACCACATGACCAGGGAGACGTCTTCAGACAGTGCTGGCTCTTCAGCTTTGAAACGGAGATGAGCACCACCCTCTAGAGTCGGGAAGAACTAGCACATATTTGCGAGGGGAATCTTTACCTTACTAGGAGAAAGCTTCAGCTAGTAATAAATCAGTACACTGGGTACCGTAACAAAAAAAATCTTGCCTAGCACTTAGGAAACTTGCACTATGAACAAAGTTTCCAACTGTCAACTCCAAAAGGCCATGCTGCTTGGATTCACACATATATTATTGCCATTTAAACATCCTAGGTCGTTGGAAAGAGACATCCTAGGTCAGGGGTCTCCAACCTTTGCAACTTTGAGTCTGAAGGACTTCAGCTCCCAGAATTCTGGGAGCTGAAGTCCTTCAGACTCAAAGTTGCAAAGGTTGGAGACCCCTGTCCTAGGTCCTTGGGAAGAAATGATGCGCAAGAAAGCCAACACCAGCTAAAGAATTGGTAAACTGTGACTTTGCATTAATAATAATAAAATATAATAATAACCAAACGTAAATAGTTAGAATGTAAGTGGCATTTTAACTTGGATGGTCACAAAATATGGGACAATTCTAAAGAAAAGAAACTAGCCAACCTTTTTAAATTGATGAACTGTAGGAAAGCACTTTGCTTGTGAAATAATACAATGCACAATATCTCAAAGGCGTTTTTTGTTTCAAGAGACAACTGGATTTTCTGGTTTCTCCTTTTCCTAATGTACAATAATGTCATTCATTGGGGTTGCTATCCTCTCAGCAGCTACCTATAATTCTCTTTCTCCTTGCAGAGTTGCAGATATCATTTCTGGAGAAGTGCCTTGTATGTCTATTTCTATATGTGAGGGAGCCAATAATCCTAATATATTTCACTCTCTGTCTCTTCCCTAGCAGTTGCTCACGTGCGTAGTCAATAAACAGGCATCTCCAAATGACAGCGTTGCGACCGCGGTGCCTTTTTCTTCTTTCTTTAAAAACGACGGTGCGAACGAACAAGCGGCTTCCTTCACACAGCACCTCCCCTTCTGGCGTCCCCTTGAAAGCGCTGCCCGTCACCAGTCTTTCCGCGGAAAAGAGGCCTCGTCCCCGGAGCAAAATTTTAGCCGGGTGAACGCAGCCACTCTCCTTGTCCGGGATACGGGATCGCATCCTTCACATCCCGAGGAAGAGGAGGCGGTGGCGGAGGGAGGAGCAAGTGACTTACCAGGTTAATGAAGGTCAGAAATTTCCAGCTGCCTCCATAGGTCTGGTGCGCTGGCATGTCAACGGCTTTGTAATTGCACAGGATGGAAAAATAGGAGAGGAGGATGGCGACCCGCAGCACCTGCCCGGGCACGAGCGCCATGTTGTGTGTTTCCTTCCACCCCCACTCCCCTCCCCCACTCCGTAATAAAGGCCGGAGCGCCGAACGACTAAAAGCGACGGGCGCGCGCTTCGTTCGCGGTTCAGAGGGGTTGGGGCGCGCGCCGTCAGCAGGCGTCGAGCCGGGGAAGTGGAGCGCGAGCGAAAAAGTCCGCGTGCCGTACGGCGCCACTCAAGTGTTTCCCCGCTTGAGGGAGATGAAAGCAACGCGAGCGGAGGCATAGACTTCTGGGGTGTAGATCCACCCACAGTGCCCCACTTCCGGGGTGGTTTTGGACGCCATGTTTAATATTGCCCAAGAGAAAGAGAGAGAATTGCCCTTAGGAAACAGGGAAGACTTGGACGGCATCTGGGCGCCCAGGTGCTTCCGGCGGCACGCAACAATGCAAAGTTGCAGGAAGGTTAACAAATGAATGCGTCCGTAGTTTCCATCGCTCCCGTGCACTTTGCATTTGCAGGGTAACACTGGAGCAGCTTCGGAAGGTTGAAGTACGCGTCGTCGTTGTGCTCGAGACCTACGCTCGGCTTTCACTAATAGGGAAATAATAGGGAAATAAAACCACAACTTCCGCCAGCATAAGGGGCTGATCTCCTCAGCCTGATCGGAGTCATTGAAAGTGGCAGAGCATTTTCATTTATTTAAAAGCTAAACTCACGTACACCCACACAACTATGTTGCATTGCATTATCAATTGCAAGAACATCTGTTTTCTTTTTCCAGAGAAATGAGGTGGTCCGTTTATAGTGCGACTAAATTTCGGAGGTTTTTTTAGATTTTTCATAAGGAGAGCGTGCTTACCTGCGCCTCACGTTTAACTGCGTGTTGCACTATTCAAAGACCATCTCTTCGTACTGTCTCCATTTATTCGTACCCATTTACTGTTCATATTTATGTTTATACTTATAATCTGTTTTATCTTTTATATTCTTGACAAAATAAATAAATAAATGTCGACGGTGATGTTGATTGCTAGACTCGGAAATATTCTGAGCCACCTCCTCAATCTGATTGTTTTATACAATACAATACAATACAATACAATAGCAGAGTTGGAAGGGACCTTGGAGGTCTTCTAGTCTAGTCCAACCCCCTGCCTAGGCAGGAAACCTTATTTCAGACAAATGGCTATCCAAGCTGTTCCACTGTCTTCTTAAATTATTCCTAACCTGGGATTATTCTAAAGCACATGTTCATCTCAAACCCTGCCCCCCCCTTCTTGATTTCCACAAAGCTGCTAAAATAAATAAATAAAAATCAGTTAATGGAATATAAAGTAGTTCAAAATTCCCTCAGATCTGACAGTGCCATCTGCATTTATTCCATTGTGCACATTCCTGTTGGGAATTATTCTCTGAATAAACTCTTAAACAGAACCTGGTAGTATCTAGCATCCCTAAAATCCTTCACTGTTCAGAAGTTTATTTTATGAATAAAAATAATTCAGCTACGTAGGAAATGCCTTACAATTAAAAGCTATCTAGTTATATGTATATAACTAGATAGATTAATTAGAAAGGGTGTGTGTGTGAGAGAGAGAGGGGTGGGGGTTGCAAGCAGAATTCCAAATGGATCTTTTCAGGTGGTTGCAATATGCTGAAGGTTTTATACAGAACGATTCTGTTGAATTCAGACAGTTATCGATACTTAGCAAACAGCATTATTATCTCATATCCCTTAAGCTTGCAGAAGATTGAGCCATCTATAATATAAAAAGCAACATCTTCTCTTGGTGAGGTAGATAAAGGGAGAGTACTGATGACCCTAAACAAGCCGGATTATTGAAACAATGCTCCAGTACCTCGATTTAGAGATATTGAGGTGGTATAGATGGTGGTACAGAAAACGAAGAATACCAAAAGGAGTTATATGATTTTCTGAATAACTTTCTCCTAAATGAACAAAATGTACATTGAGAAAATTATTCTGGCAACTCCGTACTTGGGAATGTGGGGCAGCAATACAATACACATGGGTAGTGCATTTATGACAACTAGAAGACTTCCAAGGTCCTTCCCAACTCTCTGTATTTTGTATGTCCTCTTTTAATGATGTCTAGTAACCTACCAATAAATCCCAGAATTCATAAGATACTGTGGTTACATTTTGCAAGATTTGTTCTTGTGTGAAATATCTCAAGATCTTGTCAATTTTGATTGTGAATATTTGCCTGCTTTGAACTTTAGTTTAGAACATAGCAGACAATAATAATATACAGTCAGTCCTGTTCAAACTCATCAAAGACACAATGAAAAAAATTCTAGTGAACATTTTGAAACCATAATAAAATAGAGAACATATCTATCAACAAAGCCCAAGAACCAAAAATGTAGAATACTATTCATCACCTATTTATAGGTAAACCATTCAGATATAAAGTCAGTCCTGTGCAATAAACTCTTTCTCATGGGGATCTGGTTGTAGTTCAATATTCAGTTTAAATGATCTTCCAAAGTGAGCTGAAAATAAAAGAATGAAACCCCACAGAATTAAATACAAAATCTTACACTTAGAAAACAAAAATCAAATGTATAAAAATAAGACAGGATAATTCTCCCCATACTACCGTTTCCCCAAAAATAAGACAGGGTCTTATTTTCTTTTGACCCCCCCCCCCCAAAAATAAGCGCTTGGCCTTATTTTCGGGGAGGTCTTATTATTTTTGAGGTTCAGGAGGCGGCAAGCATGGTCACCTCATGGATGCTGCTGTGTTGCAATATTTTGGGGGGAGGACTTATTTTAGCGCATGCGCTCAAAAGCCCGATTGGCTTATTATCCGGGGAGGTCTTATTTTTGGGAAAACTACTTGTGAGAAAGATCCTGGAATTGTAGTTGATTATCAGTTTAATGTAATTAGAAGGGTGATGCAACTGCAGAAATACAAATGAAAAATTTGGCTGCATGAAGAGAAGCTTTTAAAGTAGTTTTTAATAATGAAGAGTAATTTGCTGCATTATTCTGTATTGAGCAGATCCCTTGAGTCTGGTTCTGAGCACCACACTTTAAGCAGCATTCAAACAGATTGGCAGTGTTTAGCCTTGAGAAGGGGAGATAGGAGGGAGAAGTATATGCTTCATGTATGTGAAATAGTTAGGAAAGAATGTCATGATCTCTTCTCTATTGTTCCAAAGTGTAGGAGAGGAAATAATGGATTTAACTGTCAGAAAGAAAGATTTTGACTGAATATTAAGAAAAACTTTTAAAACAACTTATTAAGAATATATTTATCACCAGCCGTTCCTGGCCACCCGTTGCTGTGGCCCAGTCTGGTTTAATGGCCACCCATTCTATGTGTAGATCTATACCTGCACACACAAACACGTACACACAACCACCATATGTCCTACCTACCTACCGTATTTCTCCCTCTCTCCCTCTCCCTACCTACGTACCTACTGTATTTCTCCCTCTCTATCCTTCTACTTCTACTTTAGCAGCAGAAGCTCCTCTTGGCACCTACAGGGAGTGGCAAGAGTCCTGGAGGAGGAGGACGGCGGCAGTGGCAGCCTCAGTTCCTTGTGCGGGCGTGGACCGGCGTTATCGTTTGTGGAGTCACCAATGCCGATGCCGCCAACGATAACGCTGCCCCACGCCTTCTCAGCAACCTCTCTTGCCACCGCTGGTTCTGAGGAGGCGACCATTGTGTTGATGACGGAGAAGTGTAGGGGAGGGGCGGCGGCACACACCGCTCCACCTACATGTGACGCAGGAGAAGAAGCGGACGGGTGGGAGGGGCCATGAAAGGGAGGGGGCTGAGTGAGCGAGTGAGGGAAACACGCAGAAGGGCTGCACTCTGTATTTACATTTACGTGGCATGTACTTGGCACAGGTGTGACGTCTACACAATCTATATATATCATTGATGCTGTATTTGATAGGAACGTTGTGTGAAAATTTGAAAGCAATCAGTGCAGTACTTTCTGAGATTACCTATTTTGAACAAACGAACAGCTACATTTTTATTTATATAGATGATCAACCACTAATTTCTTAATGACTGTCAATTTTCATTTCTTGCAGTTCTTGTATTGCATTACATTATGAGCTAATATGAGTCCCCTCGGGGAGAGAGAGCGGGATATAAATAAAATTATTATTATTATTATTATTATTATTATTATTTCCCTTGTCCATTCTAAATTAATGAATATATAATAATTCTTTCAGAAATGTTGTATGTTACATGAATTTGGCAAAAGTGATTAACATCCTGAAAACTTTATAAGCAATAAAATGTGTGTCCTTAAATTACCACAATATCCTTTGTTGTTTTGCAGTAAAATAAGTAGTCATCATCATTGTTGACTCTTAACCATCTAGGCATGCTATAAACAATTTAAAATCTCTTGGATCACATTTCCCCCTTGTTTCATGATGCACTTTGATACTCTCCTTTACTGCTGTTCTAATGCTTCAAGTCTCTAAGATCATCCATCTATCAATAACCGAGTACTTGTAAGTTCATTTGTGTCATCAATGATAATATCAAGCCACATGTCTTTTTTACACACACACACACACACACACACACACACACACACACGCACCATTTTTCCAATGATCAGCGCATTTCCCAATGATTCTTGTTTTCACATTATATGTCTAAAATATATAAATTTTATCTTAAATTTTAGTGCTTCCAATTAGGAGACTAGTTTTATTTTATATATTACTGAGTTATTAATTCTCACGGTCCAAAGTAGTCTCAATCATTTTCTCTAGCACTACAGTTTAAAGGCGTCATTTTTTCTTCATTTTTAAGACTTGTTTTCATAGTAGTATGTTACTTCTGGGGAAAAAATTGAAAATCCATTTATATTAAACAAATTACACAGTTTTTCACATTAGTGAAATGGATCAGAATTGGAGCTAGCAGTTCCCTAGAAAAAAATAACAATGCAATCTAACCAGCTATGTAGGTACCTATATGAATTTTTGTAATGTACAATAAATACATTTTATTTTTCTTAATAAACATTGATTTTCTTCTATTCACATGGATGTGTCACTTTTGTTGTCACAATTTATGTCCACATGCATATTTCCTGATACTACCATTTCTTTCTTATCTATTAAATTACCGCATATATATGATGCCATATGCATTCAGGTATTATTTGCTCAATGTGATTGGAATCTTTTGTTTTTAGATTAAGTAAAGTAATATGCTTTGGTTTAAGCGACATGAATAAGCTAATATCCAAAAGAAGTTTTGTTCCGTATCAAAAATCTCTATGAATAACATTAGCACTAAAATCTACATTTTCTTTTTGCGTGAAAGAAAAGAAATATAGATTAAAGGAAAATACAAATTATACGTGTTATTTCTGTGAACTCCACTGTCTGCTTTCAGAGAATACTGCATTGCATTGTATTTTGTTTTTAATATATCAGGTCCAATTAAATGTGTTATTAAATTATAAAAAGATACCATACCTTGTTTTATGGACACATTCCAAGCAAATGTCTGCAAATAGCCTGTGATTCAACGGTTCCTCATATAAGTGAAAGCCTAGCATCCGAGGAACGATGCAAGTAAATAGCTTTTAGAAATCTGTAATCTAATTGTGCAGGATCCTAGTCCCGTGATCTCTTGGATAATTCACTTTTTATTAAATATTTATATAAACAACAGTAGTCTAGGCTGACATTGTTTTTCAGATATGCTATTGAAAAGTACTCAGGTCTGAAAATGTACATATCAACATTTCTGTTCGAATCCCAGTAAGGGTATGGCTAGCTGATGAGAGCTAAAAAGCTTGAAATAGCTATACTAGTCTCCCTTTATTTCTTTGTCGTTAAATTTAAATTTAACACAAAATAGTTGTCACAGGAGCAACTGCCTGCGAAGGCTCCTCGATTACAGCTGCAAGGTGAAAGTGGAAGTAGTATGCTCCATCCCATATTTGGATAGACCAGGTTGCCCTGATAGACTGGTCTCATCAGAAAAACACTTATGTCAACACCTTTTCTTACATATATGTCTGTGTGTGTCTATGTCTCTCCCTGGGCATTCTTTCTCTGTACACCTATCAGACTATTCCCTAAATTCTATCGGACAGTCTAATGGACAGAATTGATAAATTATCCTGAATGTTCCTTCCTCACTGAAGTTCCTATACAATGCCATCATAGATCTAATCCAAGAAGTTGGGAGACCCTCCTGAGCAGATTTGAGGGATAGGCTAAGAGAAATGTAAAGAATACTTCTATTGCACCAATGAAAATCTACTTACATGACAGTGGAGGCAAATTCCTTTCTATTTGCAATTTGCTGCAGGCAACTCATTACTGGACTTGCAATATTCTTGCTTTCTGTTTGTGAAGTTCATTCTGGTTTTACAAGTTTGTACTTGTTAGGGACAACCTCCTGTATTGCCTTATGACATGACATATGCTCACCTGACTTGGCATATGAAAGAAAGGAATGAGGGAATCCTTAACATGACATAAATTATTTGGCTTCTCAAACCAGATTTTGTAAGAATACAATCTGAATTAAAGCTGGGTAATGGGTAACATGGCTAATTATGGCAAAGAAAAGTCACGTGTTTTTAAAAAGTATAGCAATGATATGATACAAAAACTTAATTGTTCTGGCATTCATATCTGTTTACTTTGTCCCATTATGAACTTAGACAAGCAAGTTGCTTGAATTTTAAAGCAATATGAAAGTCTACAAAACCAAAGGGAATGGCGAATTGAAATACAACTTGATGCTGCCTTCAACTTTCTAAAATCTATTTTATTTATGATTTAATGATGTTACTTTTCAGAAACAATATTAGAAACATACAACACTAGAGGATTTAAGGGTTTAAAGAAGGATATTAGAGTGGGAGGGTAAGCCAGCTCTATGTGAAAAAAAATTAACTTCTGGCACAGAATCACATCCTTGGGAGACAAACTGTTCCATTGATTGATTTTCTCTCTGTCAGGAAATTTCTCCTTAGTTCCAAGTTGGATCTTCAATGAGCTTCCTTTTTTGAAGAGGTTGGTAAATACTGTCTTTTGTCTTAATTTTCTGACAGTTCAAACAAAGTATCAGGAGTACAGTGGGTTGAGTTATCTCTCTGAAGATTAAAATGATTGTCCTGTTTTCCCAAGACAATAGAGAACTTCTAAGAACTTCTTCTGGCCCTGAGAGTCTCTTTTTGAGAGCCACAAATAGCACAAAGGATTTTTTAAAATTATTTAGAATCATGTGAGTTCTAAATTCAATATATTGACAGATGATCTGCTGTGTTTAATTCATATTAAACCCATATGTTGTAGTTAATACTTATTCTGATATTTTATGGAAATGTTTTTCAATACATTTGTATTGAATTTATATATATTATATATATAAATTCAATACAAATGTATTGAAAAACATTTCCATAAAATATATAATATATAATAATATTATATATATAATATATAATATATATATATTATATTATATATTATAATATATAATTTATATATACAAAACATTATGACCTTATCAATAAACAATTATACACTTCATATTTGATATTTCCAGAGTAAGAAGTATATTTCAATAAAAAAAGGAATTGCTAAGGAAATATGTTAATTTTGTTTAAAGTCTTTTTCTTTTTTCTTTATCATCCTCAATTTCTCTTAGTATAATTTTTCAGAAATGTTATTCCTCTATTTTGTTATGCACGTATTAATGAATCCTTAAATTTAAGTGGAAACATTTATAGAATCTCTCAGTACATTACTTTTCAATGGGGAAAAGTTCATCTGTATTCATTAAACCTACATGCATAAACTTATTGATTTTGACTATTGAGAACAGTGAGGCTCATCATTACAACAGAATAATGACGACAGCCTTTCTTTTGTTTGAAGACTGTGTGAACTATCAGACATGAAAATTAATCTTAAGGTAGTAAGTCCCACTTTCAAAAGAAAATCCTGATATTGTGAGTCATGCCAAACCTTTCTGTAACTTATTGTTTAAGTAAGATTTGAGACTTTCGGTATGAGTTGTGACTAATGTCTGATGCTGAGAAATTTGGGACCCAGAGGTAAGCGTGGGAAGTTATATGCAGGAGCTCATGATTTCAAGAATTTTGAAAACCCCAGGATGGCTATGAACTGTTAAGGGCACACAGGTAGCCATATCAAAATATTAATTGGACAGGTGTCAAAATTAATATTAATAATTAATTAATTAATTAATAATTTAATTGTTTAATTATTTAATTAATAATTAAAATTAATAATTAAAAAGGTTAATTGAGAGGTGGAAGAGGAAGGCTTCAACCCTTTTCCTACTGCTTTGATAACCAAAGATTCTTTCATCCTAACAACAATAATAATAACATGTGAATTGGTAGATTTGTATCATTAGACTTTCCCCATTGTTCCACATTACCTAATAAGCTCAAAATTAGGTAAGTAGATTTCCTACAGAAAATGAGGAAGCCATCCTTTAAAAAGGTATTCCATCTTACAACATCTATGAATGAATTCTGCCCTTCATATATATTAGATTCCAGGTCTTTCCTCTTGCTTTTTCAAGTCAATAGTCATATGACTACTGTACTTGTTTGCAAAATGCCTTTCTCTGTCTCACTGACTTCAACCCTTCCAACTAGCATTCCATTTCAGTGAATACTATCCTATTTCTCTTATGCTTCAGGTTATTATCTGTGAAGCTAATAACATTATCATGGGATTTCAAGTACGATATTGCAGCATGCCTTGAAACAAACTTATTATTTTAAGGGTAGAATAAATAAGAATTATCTATTTATCTATTTTATGTATATATGTCTTGTTTATATACTATTTGGTTGGTTTTGCGTTCTTCCTGAAGGAACAAAGATAAACTTGGGCATGCTATAAAATCTAACATTGGTTTCAGTGACTCAGAGCAGCTTTGATTTGCTTTATCTAGTTAATTAGATTTCCCGGATAAAGAGAGATAGGCTGGCTACACTGATTCATATGCTGTAATATCTAGATTGAATATTACTTTATATGTGAGCTGCCCTTAAAAAGGAATTCAGATTCTGATTTGAGTGTTTAAAACTCTGGATGATTCATCTAAATCACAGGTAAGTGTTTGGTAGTCCCAAGGCTATTTTTGATCCCTTTGAAAGGTTGTAAAGCCTCTTTGGCCATACCTGCTAGAAAATGAGGGACCAGTATACCACAGTATAAATACATATTCCAATATAGTTTCCTGAATAGCCACATCACAGTAAAATAAAAGCAAGAACCGGCAAAATGCAGGTTTACCTGCATGACTGTCGGCAGTGGGTATGTGGGTGGGTTGAAAATTCGAAGGAGTATGTTTTCCGTTTCAACCTCTTTGTGTATAAAGTTTGCCATAATCAAACATTCTCTATTCCTGGTTTAAGAGTGAGCTGTGTCAATTTTGCTCTCTCATGGAAAGAACTCCTGATCACATTTAAATAAACATTTTGGTTCAGGATTAAACTTTGTTTATCCTAACACTTTAAACATACAATTATTAATAAATGTTTTAAGGTATCAAGCTCCTTGCTTATATCAGTTTTTAGGCTAACAGCTAGTGTAATGTAATATTTAAAATGTTTCACAAGGACTGGCAAGATCCAAGATCAGATCTACCCCTAGGCATTTTACATCAAAATGAACACATGCATACTGTGATTTAATCAAGAGTTTTCCTGTTACAGCTTTTTAAACCCCTTTTTAAGAATTTATTAAAGGGGAAAAAGGTAATTTCATGATATTTTTGCTTGGATTTCTGGATAGGTATAATGCAGCAATAAGATTTTGAAATACTGTAAAGTATTGCTTTTAAAAGGGGAAGTGCTTTATTTCAGCAATTTAAATAATAATAATAATAATAATAATAAATTACCATTCTGTATAGGAAATACCCTGGCCCAAGGCAGATTTATAAAATTAAATAGTATCTTGAATAGGAAAAGAGTTTAATTTCAGCTTTGAAGTAAACCTTGGAAATACAGTTGTAAGTAGGAAACACCCTTGCCTAGAGCATTAAAGCAGTTTTTGGAAATAAAATGCTGTTCTAATTATAAAGATGCTTGACTGGAGGCAACATTTCATCTCGGCCACCCAAATCTAGATTTATTGTGGTTAGCAGCAGATACTGGCTACTCCCAACTGTTTCTCCCTGAAGATTCTCACGTGTCGCAGAGAGGAAGCTCATCTTCATGTCTCTCTGACATTTTCTAAAGATGAAGAAAGTGAGTTCATAAGACCCAGCAAACACTGACTTATGGCATGGCCAAACAGGATATTCAGCACCAGTGTGATGGCTGTGATGGGCTGGAAGCAACATTTCTTCTTTGGCTTTTTGACTAGAGAAGTTACAGCTCACTTTGAGTAGAATGATGCTGACCAAAAAGAATACAAGTAGTCCTTGACTTAGAGCCATTCATTTAGTGATAGTTCAAAGTTACAATGGCATTGGAATTTATGACTGTTTTTCATACTTAACAACATAGCAGCATTCCCATGGTCATATGATCAAAATTTGGATGCTTGGCAACTGGAATGCATTTATGAGAGTTACAGTGTCCCGAGGTCACATGATCACTTTTTGCGACCTAACAAGCAAAGACAATGAGGAAGCCAGATTCACTCAACAACTGGATTACAAACTTAACTACTGCAGTGATTCATTTAACAACTGTGATAGGAAAGGTTGTAAAATGGGGCAAAAATTGATTTAACAACTGTCTTGCATAGCAACAGGAACTAAATTGTGGCTATAAGTGGATAAGATCCATACGTTGTAGACTGTGGAACAGTATAGATTATTTGTTAATATGAATTACATTTCTGTATTTATTGTAGGAGGATCTCTCAACCGTGGCAACATTTAAGATATGCGGACTTCAGTTCCCAGACTTCCCCAGGCAGCCCACTGTATTTAGTATCTATTTGATGTTGCATTCATATGCAAATCTCTTCTTTTATTTTGGCAAAACTTAAATAGATTTTTTTGCCTCAGTTTGATGTTTCTGATGGAAAGCAGCCAAACTCATTATATCATTTTATTCAAAGAACATGAACCAACCTGAAAAAAACCCCAAGAACAAAACTCAAGTTTGAATGTTTGCCATATTGTACATTGCTCATTTTGGCAGCTTTAAGCTGTGTGGACTTCAACTCCCAGAATTCCCCAACCACCATTCTGTGTTATCCAGATGCTAACTACCGTATTTCCCTGAAAATAAAACAGGGTCTTATTTTCTTTTGACCCCCAAAATAAGTGCTTGGCCTTATTTTTGGAGAGGTCTTATTATTTTTGAGGTGCAGGTGGCAGCTAGTATGGACACCTTATGGCTGCTGCTGTGTTGCAATATTTTTAGGAAGGGCTTATTTTTGGGGAAGGGCTTATTTTAGTGCACGTACTCAAAAGCACTATTGGGCTTATTATCTTGGGAGGCCTTATTTTCAAGGAAACAGGGTAGATGCTTTGTGAACACTCATAATATGAAGATATGAGGGTAAAGCCTTCTTATACTGATTCTCTGGCATATTGTCTCTGGATACACTACATCCAGAGACAGTATGCCAGAACACTCATGGGTGTTCAGAAAGCATATAATAAAGTTGATAGCCACTGACAGAAGTTTCCTAGAATTTGACAAGTTTTTTTAAAAAAAACAGTGGCACCTCCACATTTCATGTCCATAATTTCAGCAGTACAACTACTGTTACAATAGTCAATATAAAAGCAAACTTCCTTTTAGCAATCCTGAATGTTTTTACTGTCAACTTCAGTGACTGGTCCAAAATTTCGCTGTGTCTGAGAGGAAGAAAAACATTATATATCTGATTTTCCTTGCCATGTATGATTTTTATATTCAGATATTACTTCTTATATCACGTCTTTCCAGATTACAAAATCAATTATGCTATACCTTTTCCTGGTTGGGAAGCTTTTCTCATTTTGATTGCCCTTTTAGGCAGAGAACAAAAATATACATAGTGCAGATAGTCCTCAACAGTTTGTTTAGTGACTGTTCAAAGTAACAATGGCATTGAAAAAAGTGACTCGCAACTGTTTTCACATTTACAATTGTTGCACCATTCCCATGGTCACGTGATCAAAATTCAGATGTTTGGCAATTGGTTCATACTTATGACTATTGCTATGTCCCAAGGTCATGTGATCACCTTTTACAACCTTTTGACAAGCAAAGTATATGGGGAAGCCTGATTCACTTAACAACTGTGATGTTAAACAACTGCAGTGATTCACTTAACAACTGTGGCAAGAAAGATCAAAAAATGGGGCAAAATTCACTTAACAAATTTATGGCTTAGCAACAGAAATTTTGGGCTAACTCGTGGTCGTAAGTCGAGGACTAAATGTAGGAGATGATGAAGCTGAGCCTGAGGATGGGGTCAAATGCATCATCAGTCATGAGTCCCTTCGTGCCCACAAGACATCTAAGTCCAGCCCACTGTGAAATCCTTATGTACCACAAAATTGCTTTAACATTAGTAATTCAGATTGTGGTAGAGAGCTTAAGCTAGTAATAAATCTTTAGGCCCATTTAGATCTGTTGATTTCCCTGGTACTTGGCACTATCTGTATTCCTTATATGCTTGCATTGTAAAATTATTAATTGCTCAAATAATTAAATTGAGTGTGACACAGAATTCAGTGTGCACTTAGATAATTCTGGCATATGGAGATACAGTATCTGCGATCATTACAATAATATTTCTTCCCCTTGAGAATAGATCTTACTGAAATTGCAGTCAGTGCAAAATTCTCTCAGGATTGAGGCAGCTGCCTCAGCTAAAGGCAGATGCTGTTCAGTTTATTTTACTATTCGATCATAGTGCATTATGATTGAAACACAATATATAAATCCTTAGATAACTGAATAAATAACATTGCATAGTCTCTATGTACAATGATTTTTTTAAAGTATTTGATACTTTTTAAAATTTGATACCAAAACATAGTGTTTAATCTCTTGAACCAAGAGAAATATTGGTTCAAATCCATCTTAAAACTACAGTACCTATTTCATACGAGTATTCATGTTACATCAATTTCTGGATTTCTGACAGGCTTTTGCTATAGGAGGGTATTGTTCACAGGTAGTCCTTGACTTATAACTATAATTGAGCCCAAAATTTCTGTTGTTAAGTGAGACATTTCTTAAGTGAGTTTTGCCCCATTTTGCAATCTTTTTGCTGCAGTTGTTAAGTGAATCATTTCAGTTGATAAGTTAGTAATCCAGTTGTTAAGTGAATTTGTCTTCCTCATTGATTTTGCTTGCAAAATGTGATCACATGACCTTGGGACACAGCAATGTATGAACCAGTTGCCAAGCATCTGGATTTTGATCACATGTTCATGGGGATGCTACAAAGGTTGCAACTGTGAAAAATGGTCATAAGTCACTTTTTTCAGTGCTGTTGTAACGTGTCTAAACAGGGTTTATTTCTTGCTACCTGAAGTTGTTCTTGGCTCCAAGTGACACAGTCCTTCATGTTTAGTTCTAGAAATATTCAACTTTGCTGGTACCACAATTCCTTTTGTCAAAGCATCTGATTCTCTTGGAAACTAGCTCACCACAATCATGTTGTTTTAATCTTCATCTTGCTCAAATTTTCTGTCAGTCTCTATTTCTCTCTCTTTGGTGATTTTCCTCTTTTCTTTTCCCAAGTGATTTGCTTTCCTTAACATCCCTCATTTTCTCTCTCTCCTTGGTATTAAAACTCAGATTTCTTGAGGCTTGGATTTTGTAGTTAATAGGAACTCTCCTGCTCCACTGCTGTAACTTGGGTTTGTTTGTTAGCTATTCACTTGAATATGATAGAAGAGAAAGGTTTGTCCTGTCCTGTCTCAATGAAGGGATGGATTTGTTAACCACACTATGAATAATACAGTGTGATAGTTTACTTTTCCTAGAAAAGTATTTATTGACATTTGCACTAGGTTATAAGTGGATTTTTCCCAAAGGATTCATATTTTTTCCCATAAGCCAGACTAACATTTACTATGCTACAATAATTATTTAAATTACTTTAGGGTCATTTCACTCCCTCTGTCTTTCTAATCACTGCTTTTCGTTTATGCAGCCTGGATGGCATTTCTTTGGCTGACAACGAATGAATAACAACAATGCTGCTACTAGCTGATATTGTAACACATTGATTCTCTGAGACAACATAGCTCTCGGTAGCAGTTTTAGCATTAAGCCACCTGTCCTTTTTCATTTTTATTCACTTAGCAAGGGTAGGATTTTCTGTTCATTTGTGGTTTGCTTAATTTTTATAAGCACATAAACATTCTTGCGAAAACAAACTCGTCTACGATGCAGATCAGGAAAAAAGTTCTTAAGGTTGGCATAATTTTTAGCTCTGCCATCATTATTTATAAGGCTGATTTATCACAATTAAGAAGTCAGTGTCTCAGTGTTAAATTGTGTTACTATGATCATAGACAGTTTTTATTTGTATGCATTTTACTGCCCTTCTGAATCTCAACCTCATTGCTATGTTGTTTCCACCTCAGGGTGACCATTGTCACTTGTAATCTTGTTAGAATTCTTGTCCTATTATTATTTTACATACATACATACATACATACATACATACATACATACATACATACATACATACATACCAGTGGTGGGTTTCTGCAGGTTCGCACCTAATCGCGAGAGCCGGTTGGTGAAATTTAGAGAACCGGTGAGAGGGGGTTCCACCGGCGTACCTGGAAGTAAATCTGGCCCACCACTGCCAGTGACCCAACGGGAAGGAAAGGAAAGGAAAAGAAAGGAAGGAAGAAAGGAAAGAAAGAAAAAAAGAATTTATCATCACAATTGAGTCCAAAATTTTGGTTGCTAAGCAAGAGCATTGTTAAATGAGTTTCACCACATTTTAAGTCTGGACACTGGCTTTTGTTCTCTCCTTGCTTCGCGGACTGCCTCTCCAACAGACGCCATATTAGCGACAAAGACTTAAAACTTTCATTAGTGCTTTAAAAATACAGCTACATCAACTTAAGATTACTTTAATGTTACCTAAAGAAACAGAGATGGAAGCTACACGGTTATCATCAATAGAGGAAACTCTTCAAAATATTTTGAAAGAACTTAAGGAAATCCGGAAAGATAATGTCAGCTCAGAATCAGAACATTTGGAGACACAGAAAGTGCTAATGGAAAATAAACAAAGAATTGATGGTTTGGAGGAGGGGTTGCCTGTGACAAGGGAAGAGCTAAAAAATTCTAGAAATAACTCAGCATATGCCAGGATAAATGAAGTATCCAGAGAGATACGCATTAAATTTGTGAGGGGGCCAACAGGGGAAGGGACCCTGAGAGCACAGAGGGACGGTCCCTTAATTTATCAACAGAATGTGGTTGCCACCTTGAAACAGATCCCGAAAAAGATTATAGAGATAGGGGGGAATTATTCCTTCTTATTTAAAAGATTATTTAAAAAGTGGGTGTGTTTCTGGTGGGTGATGTTTGAGGGAATGTTGGCGTTATGGGAGGGGGGAAGAGTAAAAATTAAAACAATTGCAGAGGCGGATGCCTTTTTAAAGAAAAAACACTCCCCTATCCTGGAGGATGAAAATGGGGGAACGGAGGGGGCCACGGCTCCGCCCACTGGAGGTCATGGAGAGGATGATACAATTGCCATAAGACTTAGATTTCATAAGTGACTTTTTTCTGTATAGTACAAATCTTATTTGGATGTTTATAAATGATTGATTGCATAGATTTTAAAATTGAAATATTTGTATCTCTTTCCACTTTGTAGAAAAATGAAAAATTTACTGTATTTTCTATTTCTTTTTATGAAGTCTCGGAGGGGGCCAACACCTCTGACATAGAGGTTCTCAATATGTCTTTGTAACTCCTTATAATCCCTTATCCTATTTTTATAAAAATTTGTAAAACCCAATAAAAGGTGGCCACTCCCACCCTTTTACATGACTACCAAACCACGCCCACAAAATAGGCCACACCTACAGAGTAGGTTCTAAAAAATTTGAAACCCACCACTGATGCATACATACATACATACATACATACACAAACACACACACATATACATATACATATAAAGGTACAATACATTAAAAAGACTTGCCTGTTGGCTAAATAATACCCCATATTACAGCACTTTAAATTAAATTAAATTAAATTAAATTAAATTAAATTTAAATTATATATTTATCTTTGTATTTGTGTGTTTTTAAATTTCCTGTACGCCGCCCTGGGTCCTCTGTGGAGAAGGGCGGGATATAAATTTAAATGAATAAATAAATAACTTTGGAAGTACAGTTGGTAAAAAGCTGAGGAGTGATTGAGTGAGAGGAGGCAACTAAGGAAGAGCAGGATATAAGCATTAATATTATTGTTTATGTTTGTAGTGCATTTGTTGTAATTGATTGTTTTAAAACAGCACTTTTTTTCAAAAATTATATTCAAAAAAAATCAATTGATTTGGAAAAATTGAAAAGTCATCTTGAAAAATATGTTGTGAAAATAGATCAAATATATAAGGACTTGATGGAAGGAGATATAACACAAGATGAGATTAATGAAATAATACAAGAGATAAAATTAGGGAAGGCTCCAGGTGAAGATGGATTACCTGCTGAGTTTTATAAAGACTTTAAGGAAATAATAATACCAAAATTGCAAAAATTATTTAATGGAATTTTACATGGTGGAGAAGTTCCGATGTCATGGAATAGAACGGTAATATCCATAATTCCTAAACCAGATAAAGACTTGGAGAGGATTGAGTCCTATCGACCCATCTCTTTAATCAATCAGGATGCAAAGATATTTACTGCTATTATAAGTAATAGATTAAGTAGATTTATAGATAAATATATAAGTTATAATCAAGTAGGTTTTGTTAAAGGTAGATATATGAGTGATATTAGAAGAGTGTTAAATATTATAGATGTAGCTGAACATAATGATGACAAAATAGGTATAGTATCACTAGATATTTTTAAAGCCTTTGATTCTGTACAATGGGAAACTATTAAAGTAATTATTGAGGTATTAGGTTTTGGTAATAGATTTATACATGTTATTTCGAAATTGTATCAAAAAAGTAGTGCAAGAGTGAAGGTGAATGGAATAATGACGGAAGAGATTAAATTGGAAGCAGGTACGAGACAAGGATGTCCCTTGTCTCCAATATTATTTTTATTGGTTATGGAAGTATTGACTAAAATGATAGAAAAAGATGAAGAACTGGAAGGGTATAAGGGATATAAGATAAATTTGTACGCGGATGATACCTTGATTATTTTGAAAGATATAGAGAAAGATTTGAAAAAGATAAATAAACATTTGAAAGAATTTGAGGAAATGACAGGTTTAAAAGTAAATTGGTCAAAATCGGAATTATTAATGGATAAAATGGTAAGGAGTGGGAGAATATGCAAGAACAATTTGGGATAAGAATTAAAAATACATTGAAATATTTGGGAATAACACTTTCACTTAAAGTTAGGGAATTGAAAAAACTTAATTATGATGTGATGATGAATGAAGTGGAGAAGAAGATAGATAAATATAAAAAGATAAAGTTGTCTTGGTTTGGTAGAATTGCAATGTGTAAGATGATGTTGTTACCAAAGTTTAATTTTTTATTTGAGATGTTACCATTAAATTTGACAGAGAAAGATATGGAAGGATATCAGAAGAAATTGGATAAATTTTGTAATGGTGGGAAAAGACCTAGATTATTGAAGAAAATGTGGTATCAAAATCAAAAGGAAGGTGGATTGGGAATTCCCAATCTACTTAATTATTATCGGGCCTATGGTATTCGAACTGTGGTAAAAATACTCAAAGGCGGAGATGGTCATTGGGGAGATTTAGAGTTAAAAGATATTAAGAGATTTGGCCCTACATGGTTTTTTAGATAAAGCAAAAACAAAAAGGTAATTAACAGTTATTGGTTAAAGGGATTGAGTAAAATTTGGAATAAATTTGTTAAAATTTTAATTCCGGATATAACCTTTTTGGGGAAGACAATTGGAAATTGGCCGATCAAAACCAATATAAGTCGGGATAAAGTAATTGAAGATGAAAACATAGAAATTATAATAGATTGGTTAAAAGCTTTAGGAAATGAAAGAAGGAAAAATGAAATAATTGAAAAATTGGGGCTAAACTGGTTTGAAAAAATACAGATAGAAAAATGGACCATGAAGGTAAGGGAAATTGTAAGACAAGTAGAAACAAAACTGAATTTTAAAACCTAGTATCTCAAATTATCAAAGACGAAATTGGGTTAAAGGGACTCGTTAGTAAGATATATAGTCCCGACTGGACTATTGTAACTCTCTCTACATGGGGCTCCCCTTGAGGTGCACCCGGAGACTTCAGTTAGTCCAGAATGCAGCCGCGCGGGCAATTATGGGTGCTTCTAGATCCACCCACGTAACACCGCTCTTGCGCGAGCTGCACTGGCTGCCTGTCGTCTTCCGGGTGCGCTTCAAGGTGTTAGTTGTCATCTTCAAAGCGCTCCATGGCTCGGGACCTAGCTACCTGCGGGATCGGATCCTGCCCCATACATCCTCACGGCCGATTCGCTCCCACAGAGAGGGACTTCTCCGGGTGCCGTCCACTAGACTTTGTCAGAGGGCGACGCCCAGGGGAAGGGCCCTCTCTGTGGCAGGCCCAGCCCTCTGGAACGACCTTCCCCCCGATATTAGAACTACCACGGACCTCCGCTCCTTCCGTCTGAAATTAAAAACACATCTTTTTCGCTTGGCCGGCCTAGGATAGTCTCTTCTGATTGTTTAGGGATTTTTAGTAAATATTTGGGAATTTTAGCGCAGGGTTTTCTGTTTAATATGCCTTTTAGTTAGTATTTATGTACGTTTATTGTTTTAAATTTTGTATTCCTTTTTTAACTGTTTTTAATTCCCTGTGCCCCGCCTCGAGTCCCTTCGGGGAGAGAGAGCGGGTTATAAATAAAATTCGATTCGATTCGATATAAGATTATAAATTTTGATGGAAAACCACAAATGACGATGAAGATGAATTGGGAGGAAGAATTCAATATTAAAATATCAGATTTGGACTGGAATGTGAATTGGAAGAGTCGAATTATGAGGATCTTATCAACAAGGATCAAAGAACATAATTTTAAGGTTGTCTGGAAATGGTATTTGACTCCATTAAGATTATCGTTGATGGATAAAAAAATCAGTAATAAATGTTGGAGATGTAACATGGAATTGGGGACTTATGAACATATGTGGTATAAATGTGGAAAAGTCAAAAAGTTTTGGCAACAATTGGAGAAAACGATATCTGAAATGATGAAGAAAAAAATAATATTGAGATCAGAAACTATAATATTTAATTTAATAAAATAAAAAAAAAATTAATAAAATAAAATAAATATTGTTGTTAATTAAGGAATCAGAATTAACAAAATATGAGAAAGAATTGATTAGAATTATGATTATAATGGGAAGAATTATAATAGCTAGATATTGGAAATTAGAGGTGAATTTTAGAATAGAAGAGTGGTACTGTGAAATGTGGAAATTAGCTTTAAATGATAAAATGACATGTGATATTAAATTTAGAAAGGGTGTTTATAAAAGAGACACTTTTTGGAAAACTTGGGAGCCATTTGTGGACTATGCGCTTGGAAATTTGGATGCTTCGACACCTGTACCCAGAGAACGCGGATTTTGGAGATCGTGAAGATATATCCGAAGAACCAAATCTTCCTTTCCTATGTATAGCACAGGGTGAAATATTGTATTGTAAGGTGTATGTAGTTTTTGTTGTAGTGTTTTAAAATTAATAAAAAAAAGTAAAAAAATAAAAAATAAAACAGCAATTTTAAATTTTTTGGAAAGGTATTCTTAATTATGGGCACATTAAGCATTTATACTGAGTGCAAAATAGCTTCATTTTTCCACAATAAACTTCTGTAAACCTTTGTGCTGCATGATGATAAAATATAGTTCTTCCTTCCACAATGAAGTCAAAGCTCTGAATGCCCATTTTAATAGAAAGAAATGACATTTTCGGCATAACAAAGAGAGATTCTGGCGAACTTGGGAAAACACCAAATATGAGGAGGACAAAAATAAAAAGAGCAGGATGGGCTAAAGGGGGAATTCAACCCAACATCTAGTACTTCAGCAAGTAGAAAATGCTGAATACTATGAGAGAGAAGCAAAACCGAGGGATATTCTGGAAATAAACTGTCTTTACAATTGCATAGAAATAGCAAGGCTATTTTCTTTTATCTGCCGAGCATATATGACTCTATCAACAGAAAAAACTTAAGCAAGGAAACACAAATATTCATGGTTTAATTCCAAAAAACATTCAGTTTTATTTAACAGATTAAAAGGTTATCTAACCTCAGCTGCAAGGTACCACAAGGAATGTGCATGGCAAGCCTCCACGTTTGTAATGCTGTATAGTAAAAGAATCTGCAAAACAACTAGAAATTCTCTTTCTTGCTGTCTTTAACCTAAGAACATAAGGAAATGCATATTTTTTAGACCAAGTCAAATAACTTTCTACACTGACCTACCAAATGTATCTTGGATGTATCACGCGGGACCTGTAAGAAAATTTTCCATATCACAAACTCCCAAGAAATGCATGAATGTATGTAACTCTATGTGCATGTGTGTGTATGCTCAGATGCTCACATGTGAACACACATATGGAGAAAGAAAGTGAATCTACATGGTTATACTTTCCTGCCATTCTTCTCCATAGATAGAATAGAATAGAATAGAATAGAATAGAATAGAATAGAATAGAATAGAATAGAATAGAATTCAAAGGAATTTGTCTCTGGTGCATAAGCTCTCAGTGAACATACAAGCAACAAGTGATACAAATCATGATCATAATAATAAAATTCAATTATCATAAATCATGAGATACAAACAACAAAGTTATAGTCATAAGAAACTAAAGAAATGGGTAATAAGAAAGATGAAAAGATGAGAAGGATAATAGATAATATTAAATATAGCTGGAATGAAAATAAAAGACAAGATCATGAAGCATGAAAGCAAACACATAAACTTCCACAAATACTTCCCAGTTTCTTTGTTGCATAAGTGTAATACTAAGTACAGCAGACCAGAGTAAGTCTGCTAAATACTAATTTCTTCTACATGTAGAGCCAGAATTTCACACACAGGAAGCCAAATTATGAAATGTTCAAGATAAAAACTGTAGCCAAATTTTCCAGTGTGATCAACAATCAACAGGCATACTGAAATGATGAGGTCTTCTGGACTTTTTTGGCACAGTGTATGGTTGGCACATCAAAGGTTTGGTAGTCATTTTTGTTATATTCACAGAGCTATATAAACATAATGCCTCTTGGCTCTCTGTCTGAAAATGGAAGAATGGAAGGATCTTTCGGAACTACAGGAAAAATGGTGTAGCAGGCTTCCTGAAGAATGAATATTTTTGGTCATGGAAGGTTCTACTGGCTCCCTACTATTAAAAAAGGATTGGACTAATTCATATAAATCCTAGGAATTGGACTAAATCATGTAAACCATAGGGACCAATGCTATTGGATTTGATGTGTAGCTGCCTTTAAAGCTGATCAGAAGGGAGACATTCTTGTGCAATAAGTTGGCCACTATGAGGACAGAATGCTGGACTAGAAGGGCAAAGGGGTGATCAAGCAGGGTGTTGCTCATGTTTTTGTGTTATGTTCTTACTTTTAATCAGTGGATAGATGCAACTGAATCCAGTTGTTTAGTATACCAGCTTTGTTATACATATAAGTGCTCATAAAAATGCTCTCTGTCTCTCTCTTTCTCTGTCTGTCTGTGTGTCTCTCTCTCTCACACACACAAACTTAGTACTTAGAGTTGTTTTTATTTCATATATCATACACTAGGCCTTTCAAAACTCTAAAAAAGTCCAAGAAATAAAAGTAATTCTAATATTTTCAAATTATCACTTATTTCATATTTTTGCAGCATTGCACCTCAGAGGTAAAGATGATTAGAACTTTGATATAAAGAATTAAGCATGATATACAAAGTGTTCTAGTTAAACCCAACAGTGAATCAAACATTCACACCAGCATACCAACTCTTTGCATTGGCAAGTTTTGTCTGGAGCAGGATATAGGTGCTAAGAATGTCTGCTTCGCACACTATAATTGCTGTTAATTTCATTCCTTTTTTTAAAATGAAAGAATAAAGCTGAGAAATCACAGAGTGCTATGCTTTTCCAGCTTATTTGTTAATAATAAGAACTGTAGTGAAGTTTTCATGTTTCTTCTTTGTATTTCTTAGAAAACGTAGGGACAACTAATATGTCCACATTAAAAATTAGCCCATAACACTTCCTTCCGGTTTGCCGGAGGCGACGGATGGGTCCCAGACGCGTCCGCCGCTTGGTTGCTGCGGAGGCGCCTTCGGGAGCAGGGGGCTCTTGCTAAAGAGCCCCCCCGCACGGACGGCTTGTGGGGAGTCCCCCCACCCC
Organism: Rhabdophis nuchalis; assembly: GCA_039707465.1. Lineage (NCBI taxonomy): Eukaryota > Metazoa > Chordata > Lepidosauria > Squamata > Natricidae > Rhabdophis > Rhabdophis nuchalis. The sequence continues at coordinate 308,913,828 of CM077643.1, read as the reverse complement.
GATGGCGATCGGGGGGGGTGGCCCCTGCCTCGTCCCAGGCGCCGGAGAACGAGTCGCGGGGAGGGGAGTTTCCCTTTCGTCCCCTTCGCCAATGGAGAACCGGAACAGCTGCAATTTAAAGACGGGCTGAATGCCGGGGCTGGAGGAAACACCAAGGCTCTTGGCTGCAGAGTGGACTGTGAGTGTTTTAAGAATTAATGCTGTCAACTTTTGCTTCTAAAGAAGAAGGAGGGGGGAGTTTGTAAACCCCTCCTCGGAAGGAAAAAAATGTTTAAAATGTTCCCCAGGTTTGGGGAAGAGGAAGAACTACATCCGATTTCTAAACAATGAAAATGAAAGTTTTTCATTTTAACTCTGCTATTGATACTTTGTATCTCTGTCTTGCAACAACTGAAATGGACTTTCACTAGTTCTCCATGACTGCCAGGGGAGCGGGAAAGAAGGCGTTTCTTTGTTCCCTGTAAGAAATATTTTTCTTTGTGATGTGCTGACACTCCTTCATTTTTATGGGACTAAACTTTTTACTCACAAGCTAAGGCAATTGACTCTTAAGGTTTCTCCCAGATGTACCTTCTTTCTTTTCCTATTTGATTGTTGTTAAAAAATTGTTATCTCTCTGGACTTTAAGCAAATTGCATTTTGAATTTGCACATTGACTCTTGCTCTCTTCTCGCCTCACGGACTACCCCTCCAAAAGTGGCATATTAGTGGCAAAAACTTAACACTTTCATCATGGCTTCAAAGAAGCACCCACAACAGATCACTTCAATGCTATCTAAAGAAACGGTGGGGGAGGCTACTCAGCTATCAGCAATAGAAGAAACTCTTCAAAACATTATGAAAGAGATAAAAGAAATCCGGAAAGACAACGTTAGTTCAAAATTGGAACTTTTGGAGACGCAAAAAGCACTAATGGAAAATAAACAAAGATTGGATGGACTGGAGGGGGGGGGCGGCTGAGATGAGAGGAGAGATAAATAATTCTCAAAAAGAAATAGTGGAATTAACTGGTCATATGTCGAGGATGGATTTTGAAAGAATGTCTTACTTTTTAAGGTTTCAAAATGTTCCTGAAGTAAGCTGAGAATTTAAAAGATTTAATGTGTACGATGTTAGCAGACATCCTAAAAGGAGCAAAGAAGATATTTTGGGGACATTGATTTGATTTATAGAATTAATTCAGCATATGCACAGAATAAATGAAATAACCAGAGAGATACATATTAAATTTGTAAGAAGGTCTACAAGGGATGAGATCCTGAGAGCATAGAGAGATGGTCCCTTGATATATCAACAGAGTGAAGTTGCCATTCTGAAACAGATCCCGAAAAAGATTTGAGAGATAATTTATTTTTATTTTTTTTATTATATTTATACCCCGCCCTTCTCCAAACGGACCCAGGGCGGCGCAGAGGAATATTAAAATACATACAAAAACATATAAAATTTTAAAAAACTTATTCCAATAAAATCCTGCGCTAAAAACCAAATTAAAACCCCCAAATTTAAAACTATCTAAAAGTCAGTAATGGAGGTTACGCTAGGCCGGCTAAATGGAACAGATGTGTCTTTAGACACTTGCGGAAGAGGCGGAGGTCGGAGATGGTGCGAAGTTCAGGGGGTAAGTCGTTCCAAAGGGCTGGGCCCGCCACAGAGAAGGCTCTTCCCCTGGGTGTCGCCAGTCGGCATTGTCCAGCCGACGGCACCCTGAGGAGGCCCTCTCTGTGGGAACGTATCGGTCTGAGGGATGTAAGTACTCCTTCTTATCCAAAAGATTATATAAAAAAGGGGTGTGGTTCAGGTGGTCGATGCCCGAAGGAATGTTAGTGTTCTGGGAGGGGGGGAGAGTAAGAATTAAAACAATTGCAGAGGCGGAAACCTTTCTTAAAAAACATTCCTCAATCCTGGAGGATGAAAATGGGGGAGCGAGAGGGGCCACGACTCCGCCCACTGGCAGCAGGGGAGAAGAGGATACAATAGCTAAAAGACTCAGATCTCACAAATGACTTTCTATTATATAGTAACTCTTATCTGGATGTTTATAGAAATAAATGATTGATTGCATGAAGTTGGGAAATGATATGTGTATGTATCTCACTCCACTTTGTAGAGAAATGGAGAAATTATTGTATTATTATTTTTTTGTATGACGCCTCGGAGGGGGCCGACACCTCCGACATAGATGCCCTCAAAATGTCTTAATAATACCTTATACCCTTTTCCTACAAAAAAAAAATTGTAAAAACCAATAAAACCTTTTTTGATCAAAAAAAAAATTAGCCCATAAGAAAAGCTGAATATGAAATGTTTGAAGTTTACACATTGTGCAGATCACTGTTACTATACGGGAAAATAACCTGGATATGCGGCCAATCGGAAAAAAAAAATCTACACATCTACATTAATGTGTATGAATTCAAGAGAAACAACAGATAAAATGATACATTGGGTTGAAACACTCCAGATGACCCATATGCAGTGTTCCCCTAGATAATGTGGCTGAGCGCTGTTTTGGATCTGTCTGAGGAAGGAAGGAAGGAAGGAAGGAAGGAAGGAAGGAAGGAAGGAAGGAAGGAAGGAAAGAAGGAAGATTATGGAGAGTTGAATTTATAGTTGATAACCCATATCTGTAAAATTGTACTAATTTTAATTTTAGATTAATTAGAATTATCAAAATACAGCACACATACATAAATTATTAGCATATATAAAATGCACAAAGTTTACCTTGGCTTAACTATTTTAGTTGAACTGAATTATTTTCTCCAAATCTTTATAATGTAAGAAGTTGTGCTTCTTAATGTTGATAGATAAGGGTCCCCAACACTGCACTAAAATGGAATAGCATTTCATATTCATGCTGCTACAAAATAATAATAACACAACATTTTTCTTTGAAGTACATATCTATTTGTGGAGTGTGGAGCTTCTCAGATCTTATGGAGAGTTCTTAATAACCATTCCTACTATTTCGTTTTAAAATAACCAGAACAGCAGAAATAAAGTCTGCTGCTGGGAGAATAAACATTGAGGAATGATATAAGTTGCTATCTTGTTTATTGGTTTAATAGAAATATTTATCTGTCCATTTTGAGAAATGGGCTAGCAAATATCTCTTCCAGTATTTTACTTGCACCCTTACTTGTATTTACAATTTTGTTGATGTGCTTAATTTAGTTCCTATAATTAATACCTATTGGCCTGTGCATACAAAACAAAAACTTATTATATGTGACAATGTGATCTTTGAATATTATAAAGCCCCTAATAAGATGTTTTAGAGGCTTAGTAACAAATTGATCAAGATAGTAACAAATGCCATCTTATACAGGTTGTAAAATGTGGCAAAAGATACTGTTGTAAAGTTGTTTCCACTTATTTCCACATGTTTCTTATTTCCTTTCCACATTAAACATTAATTCAGGTTTCCTATTCTATATAACTTTTCTTTCATACTGTATATGTCTTGTCTCTGGAGCTAACCTCTTGCACTTTTTAATGTCAGTATAGTATTAAATGACTAAATTAATTTTCCCCTTGATCAAATAATCTAATTTTAATAAAACGCATTTAATTCAAACTGTGGGTGGTACTCGAGACATCCATCTAACAGAGATTCCAAGGGCTTTTAATGTTTGGCAGCTATTGAGGATGGCTTTATGCAAATGGTTTGGCAGCTTCCATTCAATATGCTATTTAGCCAGAGGAAAAATAATTTGACAAACAAAACATGTATTATGTAAATGAAACATTTTTTACGATGAAAATGATTTTCTTATTAAAGTTTCAATATTAATCATTATGCTTTCCTTTTTGCAAAAACATAATTTTATTAAACTTATCAACTGATAAAATACAAATGAAAATGAGAGTGGTAACAGGGGAAGGGAGAAAAATGTAGGATAAAAGTGGGGGGGGGGAGAAAGAATATTATTATCTTCTGACTCTTTTCAGTGCAGTGGAGTAAAAATCATATTACAACTTCAACTTTTTACATTTGCGTATTTAATATGTATTGGTCCTTTCTATAGCGACAAACTTGTCTAATTAGCAAATCTCAAAGTCAAAGTTTTATTTCTTTCTATCTAAAGCACAAAATCCAGGAGCTGTTTCCAAGTAGAAACAAAATTGGATGTACCATGGAGATCCTCAGTCATCCAGGTCATGGTTGTCCCAGAACCATGGTTGTCAAAGAAAAACCAAAAACTCCAGTTGCCTCTTGAAAAAGCACCTTTGGGACATTGGATGTATTTTTTCTTTGATTAAAGCTAATCCAACAGTTTTTCCATCAATTCTTTCATTGTGGGAATCAGCATTTCTTTTCATTTTTGTGCATAGAGCGTTTCACTGATGTCAACATTATAAAAACAGAGTTCCAGATTTTTGTTCAGGTTTTTTGTCCATTAAGCCTAAAAGAAAAATCTCTGGTTTATAATTATTGTTTTCTGAGAACTTTAGTCATTCTTCATTTTGTTAGATGCCACTATCACCACTAGTGTATTAATGTCAAATAGTATATATTGATATGTTGATGAATTAATGTGGCAGACAGGAGCAGACAGGTAGTGTAGGGTGCCTAGGTACGGCTGTGGAGCTGTGTGGAGAGCAGTTTTCCCGAGTCAAGGTGTCTCTCCCAGTTTTTAAACTTTGCCCAGATCTTCCCCTACCTTCTCCAGTTCTCTATTGTCCCCAGATCCTTACATGCCACCTTCTGGAGATTTGCAGATCCAGCTGAGTCTGAATGAATGAAATGGTGGCTAATTGGAAAACCCAGTGAGTGAGTCTGCTTGGTTGCTAAGCAGGGCATTCAGAGCAAGGCTGGAGTAGGCTGGATTGGGCAGTGAATAAGGTGGAGCAGATAAATGAGTGAAGTGTCCAAAGCCAGTTGAAGAGCTCCTAAGAGAGTTGCCCAGCAAGTTGCTGAACCAGGGCAGGACAGCGACCACAATTGTTGAAGTGACGAGTGACACAGGGAGCCTCTGTTGGCCCATCCTCTTGGCACTCCCAATGGCTTACAGAGGAGATAAGGAAGTTGAAAAGGTTCAAGAGGTGTTTCGAGTGCCACTGGACAAAGATGAGGAATCAGTCTGATTGATCATGAAATTAGACACACTATTAAGGCCTACCTTTTCTGATAAGAGCAGCAAAACATCAGTATTTCTCTGCTCTTATTACATCAACAGACAATTGCCCAGTGCCCTGTTTAAGGTTACCTGAACTCTCCTGAGTAACAGAAGGGGGGCAGCGTAATTGTTTGCTTTCAGGGCTGTGCTGAAAATTTTTGGGTTTGCCTAAAGTAAAAAATTGCTTTGATCCATTTTTGTTGGAGACCAAGTGTGGTGTAGGTCCTTTTGCAGATGTCTGGGAAGCAAATTTACTTAGTTATCTGGGAACAGTTTGATCCTGTTGGACCTAAGGAAGTGGATGGGGTCTTGGGACTCTTTGCATGGCCACCTGTAAATTAGATCTATGTCCCTTCTGATTGGTCAAGGCTGCTTGGGAAGTAACCTATGGGTAGATCTGAGCAATGATTAATTTGTCCTTGAGGGAGGGAATATTCCTGGCAGATGAGTCATAGCTAGAAGGGCCTTTGCTCATCTTCATGTTATGCATCAGAATGGACACATGTCTTCAGCATCAGTCTGGGATATTTATACAAGGTATTCCCAAACAAAAATAGTTTAATATTGTCCTGCCTGTAGCAGAGAAAATGTCATAGTTGGCATTTCAGACAAATAGATGAGAATATATGTATGCATGAATGTATTTTATGCAGTGTGTGAGAAACAGATGGAAAGAGGATCAAACTGTATATATACACTATGTAACTTGCTCCAACTGATTTCACTGTTGCTGCTCTGAAGTTCTGCTTCTCTATTTTACACAATAGTTCCCTATTAATATTACATTACCCTGAATGTAGAGTTTATGAATTTCCTAACCAATCTTGTGATAGTCTAAAATGTTGTTATTTCACAAACATCCTAGAGCAACGCTGAGGAGTTCTTTATATCAGTACAAGTGAAGACTGGTTAGCATATAGATACATATTTTCTTCCCTCTTACTTTCCCCATAAGAACTGAATGTTCCAGAAGTGGATGCCTTCATCAACTATAACTCTTTTTACCTCTTTGGCAAGCCTCTAATCTTCCCAACTATTGCTCAAAAAGCAGTTAGGATTTCATTTATTAATTTATATGCTACCCATCTCACTGTCCAAAGTGACTATGGGTGGCTTACAATATGATAAAATAGTTACAGTACATTGTTGATTTGCTTTTAAATTTCTGAAGTTTGAATAGGATAACTGGTCTGCCAGTTAATATCTCTTTAGTATTTTATTTTGTATAATTCTTCTAGATGACTCTTGTTTATATTTAGCATTTCCTTTTTTAATGTATGATGCTGTTATATTAAAAAATATAAATTCAGCAATTAATTTGTTGACTATATTTTCCAAAACATTGATGCATTGTGAAAGTTTCATTATACTATTTGTTCATTCTTGAAATAGTATTTTAAATTATTATTTTTGGACTTATTGGTCCAAAATGTATGTATCCATGTCTTCTGAAGTTAACAATGAAAGATATTAAAAGAAGATTTATAAAAATAAAAACAGTATTGGATAAAGTCATAATAAGTCACAACAAGATGTCAAAAGTAATATTAAACAATTTAAATAGCCTTCTACATTAATCACCAAATTCTTAGCGGAACCATATTAGTTTTGCAACCTTTATGAAAGTTAACAAGTTGGGCCCCTATGTGCCTCATAGGTTGTATTTTTCCACAGTGTGAGGACATATCACACTACAAGTCTTCAAGTTACTATTTGAATGTATGAGCAGCCACTGAGAAATTCTGGAGAACAAATAGGAATATTATTCTTGATTGATAGTGAACCCCTAAATATTTCCCTGATTTAGCTGGTTCAAAAGTCATAGCCCTATGATGAATCTAGAAGCTGGACTGAAATAGATCCAGATAAGTAGTGCCATCTCCCAACTAACTAGAATGTAACACATCAGTTCTAGCACCTTATCCAGGAAGTTAAAGACACTGATATCTTCTTTATAAGGCTAACCAGATAACTGTATTCTTGTGGTATTGACCATTTCTGTAACCTACATGTTGGTTTTCCATATCTGGCTGCTTTTAACAGGAGGGACAAAGATCTATTGGGCAGGTGATAGGCCTCTGGTCTCCTTGCAATGTCAATATCACATTCTTGTGCTATACAAACTAAAGGTTAGCTATGTAGCTCAAGTAGATAGTACTGTAAACACATTCTTCTTTGACTGATGTAACTATGAAGGCTATTGGAATAGACAGGACCAATCCTATCTGTATATAATTATTCATAACGGACTTCTGAGGTTTTCAATGCTCTGTCCAATGGGTGTCTTTGAAATGGGCCTGTAAATACTTGAGATAAAAGTGTTGATTACCAAAGCAGATGAAATGCTGTTAGATAAGGAAGAATTTCTATCTCAATCACTGCTCACAGGCAGTGATTGGATTCAAATTTTTTTTACTACCGGTTCTGTGGGCATGGCTTGACTTAATGGATGTGGCTTGGTGGGCAGACCAGGGGAAGGATACTGTAAACTCTCCATTCCCACCCCACTTCAGGGAAAGGTTACTGCAAAATCCCCATTTTGCAGTACTCAAAATTTCTGCTACTGGTTCTCCAGAATTGGTCAGAATCTGCTGAATACCACCTCTGCCCACAGGGTACTTGTATGATGGCATGTAAGTAGCTTGCTAACTACTTTCAGTGTTTACCACTGGGCTCAATGGTTTCTTTGCCATCAACTTTTTACCATACAGTACCATGAAGAGAAGAAAGTTATGTCATTTGAAGTGATGCTTTTGATGTGACAGAATGAATGCCACAGATCACATCTTATGGTCCCTGAAAGACCACCTGTAAAAAATCTTTCCAGATATGTCAGAGAGTATGCAACCTAAATAGAATTCTTCTGATCAGCAATAGAATTGAATGCCAATACAGCAGATCTTTGTGATTCAATTTTGTATCTGGATCTAGCGTTCATTATTTTGAGACGTCTCGCTTTTAGTTGTTTAAAAGAAGTTTAAAGCCGAAGAAACTTGGTGTGCCTTCTTACTATCCCATCTCTTGATTATTTTGTATTCCTACTACCTCCCCACTCAAATATGGATCATATTTCTGATTTTACTATATGAATGATATAATTTTTTACAAGTGAATCACCTTCCTCAAATTAATCAAATTGTGGAAATGATGTTGAATCAATCAAATGTGTTTAAGTGTATATGTGTATTTTTCTTTCAGTGTTCTGATGAACCATTTGCAGTATTTTACGTTTTGTTCTTATGTATATATAAGAAATATACTCAAATCTATCAAACAAAACTTGCTTTTCTCATATCCATATTGAAGTATTTCATTAAATAACTCTTGTGCTGTGTTTGTTTTTCCTTTTGATTAATTTAAATGTCTAATCTTTGCAATGTTCTGTTTTCTTTGATTTGTGACATTTTTAGATTATTTAATTCAGGCTGTTTGTCCAGTTTTAGGTTTTATTTATTTTTATGGTTTTTTTTAAAGAAAATTGTACTCTGCCCAGAATTCAGGAATTCTGGGCAGAGGAATGAAGGAAGCATAAGAATGTTTAGATATAAATATACAGTACTTCATTATATGTTATTGCATTCATTAGGATATTATTTTACTTTGTTATATAATCCTTTTTAGCATACAAGTGTGACAATCAAAGCACGCACAGGTGGTTCTCAACTTATGAATATAATAGCCTGCCAATTACATTCGTAACCTGAGGAATTCATTAATGGGATCTCTGACTTACCCAATACATTTGCTAATCGAATGCTCAGGTTGTTAAGTGCACATGAGGTATCAAAGGGGGGAGAAGACCATGGGGCAGCCTAGTACTTCTGACCACCTAAGCCCCCCCCCCCGACCCACAGAAATATCTCATACTTCCCCCCCCCCCATATCATGTCCCACTGAGTCTCCATAGGTACTTACTTTGCCAAGCTCTTGTTTTAGATTTAGATTTACTTTATTGTCATTGTACATATATTACACAGTATACTCATACAATGAAATTCACATAACACCCAGAGACCAGATGATCAAGCAAGCTGTGTCCTCTCCTGCCTCTGCTGAGGTTTCTTTGCCTGCATCTCTGGAGACTCTGGTCGTCTTTGCAAAAAGTTTTTGGCGTGAAGAACGGAGTTCAGGAGGGGTACAAGTGCATCCCAGCTTCTGTTCTTTGTGCCAATAATCTTGAGGAAAGCCAGCTGAACCCTGCAGGAATGACTGCATCCTGGCGGGCTCCATTCATCTTTGCAAAAAGCTTTTGGCGCAAAGAATGGAGGCCAGGAGGGGCATCCGCTCCTGGTCTCCATTCTTCACGCCGAAAGCTTTTTGCAAAGACGACCGGAGCCGGCTGGGATTTATACAAACCAACCACGCTAGAGAAGCTGGAGAGGACACAGTTCACTAGATCTTTGCAAGATAAGTGATCTACTGTGTATATCTGGGCGGTGGGGGTGGGGGGAGAAGCAGAGTGAATGTTACAGTGTCTTTGCAATTGTTCATAAGGGTGAACCGCTCCCATGGTGTTACAACATTTGTAACTTCGGGACTAAGTTCTTGGGGTGGGGGTGGTGATGTCATAACTTTGAATGGTTGCTAAGTGAACTGTCATAACGATTACCCACCTGTACATAACTCAAATAAAAAAGAATGAACTGAATGCAGCATAGAAGTTTGTTTAGAAAACTCCTTAAAACTTTTGATTGAAAAAGTGTATCTTAACTCATTTTATAATAGTGGAGAAAGTGAAAATTGCAATTATCTATGAGAGAAAGCCTACCTTAACACACCTCAATAGCCCTCTAGAAATGGAAAGATCTTTCAAAGGGCTGATACCTAACATGTAAATTTTAATGAGGCAATTAATCTCTTAGATAATTAAATATTAAAATATTAAATAAAAAATTACACATAGTAATAATTTAATTAAAGGCTAACAAAATTTCCAAATAGAAGCCTTTTTATATAAACAATTAGTGATCAATGTAATAACAGAAACATTATCTTATTGCTAAGCTAATTAATGCTTCCTCCAAAGTAATGTAAGCTTTCCTGTTCTTTTCAGCATTTAAAAACTTTCTTCACATTCAACATAATGTACTAAAGCTCTAAACAGTACAGTATAAAATGATGCTACAGGGCATGTTACGTATGAAGCACCCAAACCTTACTTAACATTGTATGGTTTAGAAAATAACTGATAGCAAAATAGTTGATATCCTAAATTACAGAGGTTTGAGGGTATGACCTCATGCTCTTCTTCCAGCATTCCAATAACAAAACAATTTACTTTTCACCAAAGTGAAGACTGTAATGAGCAGTTATGAACTGTCCTATAGATTGCAAATTCCTAGGTCTAAGAGAGCTTCTGCAATTCTCCTATGTCGCCAGGACAAATTGTTGCAGTCTGATTTAGCTCTAATTTGAATCAGTGTTTTGAAAGGTAATAAAACACTGCAGAAATTATCTACAAAATTTGGCAGGGTGTGCAAAAATTATACAAACACCATAAGAACTTTACATTTCAAACACAGATACACACAATCTTTTTGGTATTTTTGAAATTTTATTTATATATATATATATGTGTGTGTGTGTGTGTGTTAGTATTATGAGCTGATCAATAAATAAATCAGAGAGACTAGGATAGATCTATTTCGAGCTTTTTAGCTCTCATCAGCTAGTCATACTCTTGCTGGGATTCGAACCGGGGCTGTATTGCATATCAGGCAGGAGCCTTTAAACCATTCAGCCAGCCTGGCTCTCCTAATTGCACCAGCTGAGACAGGAGGGTTAATATCTATAATTGTTTCACAACACCCTGTTAGAGTGTTTGAATCCCAGTAAAGGGTATGGCCAGCTGATGAGAGTTAAAAAGCTCGAAATAGATCTATACTAGTCTCTCTGATTTATTTATTGATCAGCTCATAAAACTAACACATATATTAAAAAATTAACACAACGGAACTCATGGCTTTCTGTCTAGATGGTCTCTGGTGATGAGCCGAAAGGCAGAAAGGGAAACAGTATGTCTCCTCCCTTAATTGGGGCTCTAACAGGGTGTTGTGAAACAATTATAGATATTAACCCTCCTGTCTCAGCTGATGCAATTGGGAGAGCCAGGCTCGCTGAATGGTTTAAAGGCTCCTGCCTGATATGCAATACAGCCCCGGTTCGAATCCCAGTAAGAGTATGACTAGCTGATGAGAGCTAAAAAGCTCGAAATAGATCTATCCTAGTCTCTCTGATTTATTTATTGATCAGCTCATAAAACTAACATCTATCTATCTATCTATCTATCTATCTATCTATCTATCTATCTATCTATCTATCTATCTATCTATCTATCTATCTATCTATCTATCGTGGTGTGTGTGTGCACGCGCACACATTCCAGCATAACTCTGGAACGCCTTGAGCAATTTCAACTAAACTTGGTACACAGATTTCTTACCCTCTGGAAAAAAATAATGTGGGGGTTAGACACCCCTAACACCCCTCAGTTTGTGTGTTCTGTTAGGATACAACCTGTTGTGCCTTACAATGGCTTCTACCATACAGCGCAGTAGAGTTGCCAGGGGCTTGAGTGTACTGCACAAGGGGGCTCCTTCTGGTAAGGGGAAAATCCAACATTAGAAATTAAGTTAGGCTCGGACATTTTCAACAAGCCTTTGAATATTTTTGAGGACAAATGTATGGCCATGATTAATAAAACACGAGCCCAACATAATGTACACTCCCATATAACACCGATCCTGCGCGAGCTGCACTGGCTTCCTGTGGTCTTTCGGGTGCGCTTCAAGGTTTTGACGACCATCTTCAAAGCGCTCCATGGCTTGGGACCTAGTTATATGCAAGACCGTCTCCTGCCCCATACATCCCTTCGACTGATCCGCTCCCACAGAGAGGGCCTTCTTAGGGTGCCGTCGGCCGGGCAATGCCGTCTGGCGACACCTAGGGGAAGGGCCTTCTCTGTGGCGGGCCCTGCCCTTTGGAACGACCTACCCCCTGAACTTCGCACCATCTTGGACCTCCGCCTCTTCCGCCAGTGTCTGAAGACACATTTCTTTCACCAAGCCGGCCTAGCGTAACCTCCGCTGTGACTATTTTAGACAGTTTTTAATTTTGGGGATTTTAATTGGATTTTAGTGCAGGATGGTATTTAATATGTCTTTTAAATTTTGTATTTTGGTATTTTGTATGTGTTTTTAAATTCCTGTGCGCCGCCCTGGGTCCTCTCCGGAGAAGGGCGGGGTATACATTTAATAAAATAAATAAATAAATAAATACTTCACACAGATTGCATATGAGAAAATAACTGCAATGTTGAACAGCTTAATTATCGCGGAGAAGAAGCCACTTATAAATCAAGATCAGAAAAAAGCATACCAAATGATCATAGCAAAACAGCAAGGTGGTATCACTTTCCTTGACGCTTCTGGGGAAAACATTTGTAACTAATTTAATTGTTTAATTGTCAAAATCAGAGCTTTTCCTGTCTAATATAGCAGTAGGATAAATAAATATCCTGCAACAGGTATCAGCTAGTAAGATATAAACCACAGATAAGTTGGCCACATCCATTTCTACCATCCACACCTGTATAGACATCTATTCCAATTTCATAATACCATAAAACGTTGAAATGTAGCTCCTTATTGTTTTCAACATTGCAAAGTCCACTGATTGAATCAAACTGTTGGGCCTGCACCAGGACACTCTACACCCATGATGGCGAACCTATGGCATGGGTGCCACAGGTGGCACGTGAAGCCAATTGTTAAGGCATGTGAGGCATTGCCCTGTCAGCTCCAGCACGCATGTCCAGCTGACTTCAGCCTTCTTTTGAGACCGTTTTTCACCCTCCAGAGGCTTCCCTGAAGGCTCTGGAGGACTGAAGGCTCCTGAAGGATCCCGAGGGCGAAAAAGGACCCTACGAGCAAACCAGAGGGGGAAAGCGCGTGCATGTGTGGCACGTCTGTGCATGACCCCCCCTGTGCTCCTCCCGTTTTTGGCACGCGAGCCAAAAAAGGTTCGCCATCACTGCTCTACACAGTTATTTTTGTTGACCTCCAGGCAGGAAGATTTTGCATTTGAATATGAGGGCAAGTTAAGGTTTTTGATAGAAGATGGTGACACCTTATAATTAGAAATCAAAGAGAATCTGCTCTTTAAATGGACACGCACTGGAATGAAACTTGACAGCAGAAAGAGTTGGAAGTTGGAAGGAATACCAACAGGAAAGACCAAACTAGATGCCCTGTGAAATTATTCCCACAGAGCAAGGTTTTACAATACAATACAATACAATACAATACAATACAATACAATACAATACAATACAATACAATACAATACAATACAATACAATAGCAGAGTTGGAAGGGACCTTAAAAGTCTTCTAGTCCAACCCCCTGCCCAGGCAGGAAACCCTATACCATTTCAGACAAATGGCTATCCAACATCTTCTTAAAGACTTCCAGGGTTGGGGCATTCACAACTTCTGGAGGCAAGCTGTTCCACTGGTTAATTGTTCTAACTGTCAGGAAATTTCTCCTCTTATGCCAAATAAATCTCCTTTTATGCCAAATAGCAACCCAGCATGGGAGACTGCAGAGTTATTGAGCTCAGATATAAACTGTGATTTCTGGTGGTTTTCATCGGGTCAGCACATTACAGTCATATGAGGATCTGTTTTGATTCCATTACATCCGATTTTTCCATAATGCGTTCCATCAGTTTTTCTACCCGCCTTGGGAACAGGCAAAGCACAGCCGACGTCAAACATTTTGACTTTCCATTTGGCGCACACGGTCCCAAGCCGGCCCGAGGGAGAACCGCAACAACTCACCCTATTTAAGAAGGCTGCGGTTAGACTGACAGCCGTTAACAGTCTCCCGGACCTTCTGATCTCAGAACGACTTTAACCACGACCTGCTTGCTTCCCTTAATGCGAAAGATGAAATAAACTCAACCTATTTTAAGGTGGTTGTTTTTTTTTACTTGTAAATTCTACATTCCCCGCTACGTATATCAAACAATAGGGATTAGTTAAGAGATGAACAAAAATGAAAATAGTTAATTATACATTCTAAAGCCTGCAGCAGAATTCCCAAGCGAATCGTTTTCCGCCGGGAAATGGGCAGGTCGTCTACACCGTTTGAAGAATGCGAGACATTATATTTAGGGTCATATGCAAAACCAGCGACGCTCTGCAAACTGCGGATCAACTTTCCAGCGGAATAAAAAAAAAAAAACGATTCACAGAACAGACGGTTGTCCTAAAGGTTGGAAGCAGCTGCAAAAAGCGAGCTTTAAAAATGCCGCAGGAATGCGGTCGGCGTGGTGGGTTGGTGGTTTTTTTGTTTTTTATTTTGGTTCTTAAATTTAGGTTCTTCTCCCAGCAGTTAATATGACCTTGGGCGGCCCAGGGAGGTGCAGAACCGGGAAGGAAAGAAACAAAAGGGAGGAGGAGGAGGAGAGGAGGAGGGAAAATGGGCAGCAGAACAGAAGATCCCACCCACATCCTTAAAGGAAATTCTCAAGCTGGGAAGACGCACAACTTTCGCATGACAAGTTGAAACCGGCTCTCCGGGGAGTTCCCTTTGCAGGGGGAGGGAAGAGGAAGCGAGATCTCCCCTGACCGACGGAGGGACTCGTAGCTCCCTCTGCGATCGGGGAAGCCCCGCCTCCTTCCTTCCTTCCTTTCCCTCCCCCCCCTCCCCCCGCTTTTCACGGAGCACCTCTCGTACACGCTCCGTCTGTCAAACAGACACACGTTCGAGCCAGGGCTCTCGGGAACTGGATCTTCTGGTTCAGCCTACTTCCCCCTCCCTTCCCTGGGACGCAATGGGGGATCCGATGACATCACTGGCTGAGCTCTCCCCTTGCTCTCTCCCCTTGTAACTTCTGTTCTGGGAAGTGGTGCCAGGAATAACCCAGTCCGTCTGCAGATCAGAGAGGCTCCTATCGTCCAGAAGGGAGGAAAAAAATACAAACACTCGCACACGCAACCGACTACTGCGGCCTCTCGGCCCTCGTCCTTTAAGGCTGATGTATTTATAGACATACCTACACATACGAATAGTATCTGTGTGCGGGTGTGTGTGCACGCACTTGTGTATGGCGCGGGAAAGACAGCACGGGTAGATATTTTTATTCTGTTTAATCGAGGAGGATAAAAGGAGGAAGCGATGATCGATTTGAACAGAAACACACGAACCAGACACCCGTTGGCTTGTGGAATACCTGTCGCTATTTAAAGCAAAGCTGCACTCCAGACCCAGGCTTAGTAAGGGCGCAACAAGAAATGACACGCGGTGCAGGCGGCTTTCCTTCTCGTTGACTCCCAGGTGAGCTTTTGCTGCAAAGATACCTGCCTGCCTGCCTGCCTCCCCCTCTCACCTCGTTTATTTCCAATACCGAAACCTTCTCTTCGGGGGAAGGGGAAAAACAACAACTGCTGATAGGTCTTTGATGTGGCCCTGATCCTTGTTCTTGGAGCTACGTTAGTTAAAAAATAAGGAAGCGGAGAAGGGTTCGGACTGTTTCGTTAGCTGTCTGTCTTTCGGGGTCTGTGTGTGAGTTTGGGGAAGCAATAGAAAAGCAAGGGCTCATAGTTATAACGATGCGCTGCCCTGTGGTGTCTTTTTGAGCAATAGTTGGAAAGATTATCGGGTTGTCAAGTGAGGTGACCAAGGGAGTGGTCGGGGACAGCGTCCGGCTCCGGGTTATTCAGTTCCCGTGGGGTTGATAGGAAAGGTGTCCGTGTCTCTGGGAGGGAGACAAGGCGTATGTGTAACGTCCCTCGCATCGCTTGTCTTGTGGGTAACGGGGCTTGTCACACAAGCCGCGCGTCGCAGAGAGCGTTTCTCTACCGCCTGCGATGCAGCGCGCATTTGACTAATGGAAACCGATCTTGCAGAGCCCCTTGCGAGCGTTGTCACATGCTGTTCCAGTGTGTGGCGCGTCTTGATTTGCATATTAGAAGTTCAGATCTGGCAACCTGACTTAAAAAGAACCGCCTCCCCTTCCTCCTCCTTCCCCCCCCCCCCCCCGCCGGTAGACAATCCTTCCCCCCCTCCTCCTCTGTTTTGTATGTGAATATATATCTGTGGATGTGTGCGCGCCCCCGCGCGCTAGTGCGCGCGAACGAGGTCCTTTTGCTCGTGGCCTACTGTTAGGGAATGTGGGGAATACCCAGCATGTAAGTGTATGCAGATTAAGGAGCAAAAGCGGTCTTGCGTAATCTCCTCCTGTGGGGAAGAAGTATGTGCATGGTTACTAATGAGCAGATTGAGGAGGCGGAGGAAGAGAGGACGCGGAGCTCAGAGAAGGAAGGGACGCGGCGCGGAGGTTGCTGCTGCCGCCGGGGTCCGGCTGAGGCATCGCTCTTTGCCCGTTTTCAAGGTAGCTTAGCGGCGAGGTGGCGAAGAGGGCACGCGCGCAACGCCCCCGCGCGCCGAGGACTTGCTTGCGAAGGGCGGCGCGGGTTGCCGTCCCCCCGTCCCCCCGCTTAGTCGCAAAGCGTCTCAAAGCGCTGGGCTTCCTGGGGTGGGTGGGGGGAAGAGGAGGGTGGGAGAAAGGGTCGTCCGGGTGACTTGGCAACCGCCTGAGCTGGCTTGGTCAATACTTCTTGAGGGCTGTGGGGCGGAGGTGGCATGTGGGAGCCCCCCTGGTGGGGGCCGAGGAAAAAGCGCGTGGCGGCAGCGGCGGCAGCAGCTGTGCGCGCGGGGGAGGAGGGGAGATGAATGTGCAGGGCGAACGGAGGAGAGAGAGGTGGTGGAGCGGGGGGAGGGAGGGAGGGAGGGAGAGGGCGGACAAGCCGAGGAGAAGGATATCTGTGTGTTGCGCCTTTATGTCTGTTCCCTGAAGTGGGTGGAACGTTGGCCCGTTCCGGGAATGTTCCATGACGTGTAAAAGCCACAGGAAGGGGGTTAACAAGGGGCTCTGCCTGCTGCTGCTGTTGCTGCGAAAGCAGATGTGATCTCCCTCTCTCCCCTCTTCTGCATGCTGGCTTCCTTAGGGGGTTTGCAACGAAATCTTGGCTATCGCTTCCGCCCCCTTCCCCCCCCCTCTTGCAAAGAAATGTTTTTTCGCCCCCTTATATAATCGGTACGCATATGGATGTTTAGATATGATTATGTAACCCACTCTCCCGCTCTCATCCATGCTTGCTCCATGTAATCTTCGGCCCTTAAATGTCTGTGCGGAAGTGTGAAGAAGGGTGCGGGGCTGGAGGAGAGATTGAGAAGAGTCCTTTAAAGACTTGCCTGATATTGTCCTTGGGGAAACTGGAGAAGGAGGCAAGAGGGAGTAAAGCCTGTTCTTGCCCTTTCTCCTCAACGTTTGTTGTCTCTGTACTTTAATGGTGGGAAATCAACATTTGAAGGGGAAATCCCAGGTCCCCAATACCACCTTCCCCCCCCCCCCCAGATCTTCATGAAATATTAAATACTTTCATACATAAAACATTTCTCAGTCACCATTGCTGTTCCTTGCCTGGAAAACATGAATAATACGAGTGATGTGAAAAAAAAGATGTTATCTCCTCTGTTTTATGTAGCTCTAAGGAAAATACTGTACATACAATTGTTTAGGACTAAGAACAGTGTCCTAGCGCCAGACTTCATTTATTTGTTATAAGGAAGCAGATCTTGATAGTTACTTTCTTCCACATTGTGCCCCTATATCACAGGGATTCCTTTGTTCTTTTAAATGGGGCATGTTCTCTTTAATAAAATGCGAGACCTATATGTAATAATTAAGTCTGTATTAATGCATAATGCATTACAAATAAAACTGTTTAGCAGTTTTTAGAATATGTTCATTTTTTTGCTAATTAATCAGTTGACATTTTTTCCTGAACTTTTTAAAGGGCTTTTACAATTAGATGAGTTAATAGAAAATATTGCCTGTTGCTATTAGGGTTAGAAAAACGCTGTGCTTAGTAAGATACCCATTCACAAATTTTTAAAATGATTGGTTTATAGCATTGCATTCATTTCAATGGAATGGCAAGAAAATACTTTTACAACCTTAGTCTTACTGTATTATGAGGGAGATACATGAGGAAGTTTACAAATGGAAAATATGAATGGGACCCATGTTTTATTTTTGGTTTATTAAAAGAAATGCCTGCAATATGTCTCAAGCTTTGGTTTTTCTCTACTTATGCTATTGAAATAATGCTATTCTGTGTAATAGAGTACATTCCATAAAACACTATGGAGCTTACTTTTCAATGTATGTATGTATGTATGTATGTATGTATGTATGTATGTATGTATGTATGTATGTATGTATGTATGTATGTATGTATACTGGATTGCTCCATCTAGCTCTTTGTCAAAAAACTGCCATTCAATAAAGCTTCCATACTTTTAAAATTGATGCCAGTTTGCACAATT
The DNA here is from genome assembly GCA_039707465.1 of Rhabdophis nuchalis. Lineage (NCBI taxonomy): Eukaryota > Metazoa > Chordata > Lepidosauria > Squamata > Natricidae > Rhabdophis > Rhabdophis nuchalis. The sequence goes on along the minus strand of CM077643.1, from coordinate 308,895,308 downwards.
TCTACATAAATTAAAAATCAAATTTCTTAAAAAGTTTCTGTTGTAAATGGAAAATAGTCAGTTGTCATTTCATATACTGTACTCACATGAAATGTTGATAGTGCATCTGCGTGTTACCAGTTTTTCGTATTTTGGAATAGTTCTGGAAGTATTACTGCTAATAAATAATAGAATGTATACAATGTTTCCTTGGCTCTGATTTTTGTCATAATCTCCATACTTACTTTTTACTTATTTTTTAGTATTTCTGTGTTGTGTGAAATTTGAAAAAGATCTATATGGTTTTTTATGATAATAGTTTGGAGATTAAGAGGTTACAATTGAAATGCAATTATTATTTTTTGTTTTGTTTAGTATTATAAAATCTCAGTTGTGATAATTTTACCTCTTAAAACAAGGACACAAGATAAATCCAATAAAGATTAGACATACTATAGTTCTTGGCAGAACTTTAAAAAATAGTGGAGAAAGAACTATATGAATTGTATAAAGCAGTGGTTCCCAACCTTTTTTTTGGCCATGCCCCACCTAAGCATCTCTAAAATCCTGATGCTCCCCCTGTGACATATAATTTTTACTTTACTCAAAAAGTGAACTATACTCACTCAGAGAAAATCTAAAAGGTCATTAACTTGGTTTAAACAAGGTTCAAATTGCCCCCATTAAAAATCAAATTGCCCCCCTGTGGGGTGTGGGCACCAGATTGGGAACCACTGGTATAAAGTGTGGTTTTGTTACTGAGGAAGGCTTGAATTTTCTCTTATGGTGAAGTCTTAATAAATACAGCTGGGAATTAATTTTAATAAGTGATTTTAACTTCCCAAGAATTCTAACCGTGTGCATGGCTTTGTTAACTATTACCTAACTATTGAAATAAAGCTGTCCAGAATTACCTTGAGGTATGATGGGTGACCTATACTTTTTATAAATAAATAAATGCTTTTTGTTGGGCCTTATATACTGTACCCTTTTCAGTAACAATTTATTTTGAATATCTGGATGTTTGTAGTATTCTATGTATTTACAAATGCAGCTCCTGCATTGTAAGAGCTATCTGATCTTCATTTTAACTCAGATATTGAATATGGGTTTTCTCAAGCAGCATCACTTTGAGTAATTTCAGTTGATAGAAGATGATTCTGTTGCGTAGCAGGTTTTGTTGAAAAACTGGATAAAACAGCAGGTTAGGAAAAATCAAGACCTGGCTGCCAGCTTCAGTTTTTTTATGCCTTCCTACCATCCCACCCAACTTCCATAATGGAAACAAACTATCAATCAATTTAAGAAAGCTCTTAGGATATCTGAGGACTAGAGAAAAATTAAACGTGCTGCTGATAATATATGGCAATTAAAGCAGAATATGAGAGATACTAGAGATTGAAAGATATAAAATATATGGGTGTGTGTGTGTATGCATGTGTATATGTATGTATGTATGTATATATGTATGTATGTATGTATGTGTATGTATATGAGAGAATTTCAAAGAAAAATGAAACACTTGCACCACCCTGGAAAGGGGTATGAACATTAAGAAGGTAAATAGTATGAAGCTGATGATTGATTTGATTTTCTGAAAAGCTGCTTTCATTTAATCAGTTATATCCACCATCTTTAGAAAATTCATTGAGATCTGTATATTCTGTGATATACAGACACAACATAAAAATTTAAAGTAGGTTTTTCCTTTAAGACTGTTTTATGCATACACAAATGTGTCAGACAGAACCAATCTTCTAAACATAAACAACAAGCTCAGATTCTTTTAACCAGGGGCATTTAAGGGTTAAGATAGCAACGTGAGTCCAGTGATAAAGGAAATTTAATGAAGAAAGTTCAGTCTTTAGAACAAGATTGGATATGTGTAGCTACTGAATTGATGGCGGGGGCATGTAAGATATAGTACAGTGATGGTGAACCTTTTCGGCACTGAGTGCTGAAAAGGTCACATGAAAACATTGGGTGTGCACGCTCGTTGGGGAAATGCTCAGCTTCTGGGTTGCACACCCGATGATCAGCTGACCGGCATGCATGCACAGGCTGGTTTTCAGCACTGTCACGTGTGTGAAGGGATTGCGCTCCGGAAAGGCCAAACCTCCGGGTCTTGGCACACATGCACATCCACTAATCAGCTGGCCAGCACACATGCACACACTGTTTTTTGGCATTGCCGCATGCTCAAAGGAGAGCTGATCATAGCACGCGCATGTGCACCAGAAACCTGGAAGACAAGCAGGCAAGGCTGCGAGTGCCAGGCCGCATGGCTTTGCGTGCCACTTTGGGTGCCATAGGTTCGCCATCACGGATATAGTAGCTAAGGGAGTGAAGAGTCAGTCCAAATAGGACAAAGGTTTATATTTTCATTACTGTTTACAATCTCTTCCCTTTATCACTATGTCCCAATTTGACTTTAATTCAAGATAACATTTCTGTCTCTGACGAAGTGGATTTTGGTAAATAGAATTATATCATAATACATTTGTTAGTTTGCAAATGATTACAAGTGACTTTATTTGAGTTGCAATACATTCATGGAACTACCCTTCAAATATTTATTTGATATCAGCCAAGCATTGGCTGGAAGTCTAACAAAAAAGTTTGGCTCAAGTGATCCTGGCTTTCTCTTTTCCATAATAGGTGTAGATGACCAAATGTAACTTATTTGAAGAAATGCTTTCTTAATACTTAATTCAAGCTGTAAGGCAATACAAGAAACAATCTTAAAGGATTTCTAGATTACAACATTTTTACATGTGTTAGATCTGTTTATAGAGTCCTTGTTACTATGAAGACAAAACAAAGCCAAAAAATGGCATTCATGTGCTTTTGCTGAGTAATGATGCATGAATCTTCTTGGATCATCTCATACTGATTATCACGCTGACTTTCTACTAGTAACTTAATATGGTTTACTTTATGTCATTTAATTTTAAAAACTCTGAATCGATATAAATCAGTAATTTGGTCATTTGTCAGTCAAAGTAAGTCCTGGTTTTACAATCTTAAAAGAGATACCTTTGAATGGAAAGATTCTTTTTATACGGTCCAGTTGCTTTGATGGACATGTTTATTTTATAGTGAACACAATGTTAACTTGTAAAACAGCAGGAAACAAATAGCACCATTTTGTTTCTTTTCCTCCAGACCAATTTCCTTATTCACCAAACAGTAAATTGTAGAAATTGTAGAAAAAGCACAAAATGTAATTGTATTTTCTGGCAGAATGAGGATATGCAGACACTATTGGTCCTCCTGATCCTTTGCTTTGCTTGAAGGAAAGGTGCTTCTTCATTGGTGATGTTGGTGTTGAGATGGCCTATGAAATGATGGAAATACCCATGTATTTGCCATTATAAACACAGCAGCTAAAAGCTCTTTTAAATAACTATATGCAGAGAAAGAGGCTACTGCAGATAGACCAATATCCTGTTCTAGTCCCGGATATATTAACCATTTAATATCTGATTATTGCCAGGCATTATATAGGTCTTTCCTTTTGTTCCAATGAACTACAGCTCTCTCATCACTTTCTCCAAGTACTTTTCAGTGAATATTCAGCAAGGAAAAATGATAAAGATAGGACAGTTTGGTTGCAATGATTGACAGTGGTAGAAATTGATCCTAATGACTGTTGACATTTTGTGTATAGAAGTACAGCTATACCGTTTGTGGCATCTAATAATGGAAAACCCCAAGTCTGTCTCTATTTCTATCACACATTTTGTTCCGATTCCCACAACACTTAAATCATAAAGCGGTTTGATTCGGCATGTTTGAAACTGAAAAGTTTGCTTTGTTATCATCTAAAGCTTGGGACCATGTTCAAACTTTACAAACTATTATTAATTTTACCAGTTAGATAATTGGTTAATTATTGGATGTTAGATAATTTCAAACTTGTGTTATGTAGCTGAACAGTTGTACCAAACTGTGTTCCAGTTAAGAGTAATAACCACATATTATAACCTGGCAGCAAAGCTTTTTTGCTTCTTTCTCCTGGCCCTGCCATCGGGCCATACCATGAGGAGCTGCTTTTTTTGGGGGGGACAAAGTTACCCTGCATGCTAGTGAAGAGTTTTATCTCCCCTTCCACATTTTTCACTACCACGTGTCTGAGGTTCTTACTTGAAAAGGGCTCTTTCCTTCTGCTGCTCCTTTCAGTGTTTTCGATTTCTTCCACTTTAATTACCTTTTTGTCTTCATTTCGTTTGGGCTCTTGTAGGAACATGATATTTGTTTCCTTAGTTTCATAGCACCAGCAAAAGACCATAGATCAGTGATAGCTAACCTTTGTCTGCTTGTGCTGAAAGCATGTGTACATGCACCCATAATGCAATGCGTACACACACCCTGGGCACCCCGTCCCCCAGTGCATGCGTGTGTGATCCCCCGTGCATCCGCCCACTCTCGTTCATGTACGTTTGACCCCATGCATGTGCCCCATGTATACACATGCCCCCCATGCATGCACGCGTATCTCCCGCATGTGCCCTGCACATGCACGGCAGGGACCCAAAAACCAGCTGGCCGGCAGAGGCACATGCACATGCACGGTAGAGCTGAGCTGCGCGACAGCTCACGTGCCCACAGAGAGAGCTCTGCGTGCCACCTGTGGCATACTCGAAGGCTGCAGTTAGTGCAGAATGCGGCCGCGCGGGTGGTTATGGGTGCCTCAAGGCAAGCCCACGTAACACCTCTCCTGCGCGAGCTGCACTGGCTGCCTGTGGCCTTTCGAGTGCGCTTCAAGGTGTTGACCACCATCTTTAAATCGCTCCATGGCTCGGGGCCTAGCTATATACGAGACCGCCTCCTGCCCCATACATCCCTTCGTCCGGTCCGCTCCCACAGAGCGGGTCTACTCCGGGTGCCGTCGGCCGGGCAATGCCGGCTGGCGACACCCAGGGGAAGAGCCTTCTCTGTGGCGGGCCTGGCCCTCTGGAACGACCTACCCCCCGACCTTCGCACTACCTCGGACCTCCGCCTCTTCCGCCAACGTCTTAAGACGTACTTATTCCAACAAGCCGGCCTAGGATAGCCCCCCGCGTCTGACTTTTAAATATAAATTATAATTTGGTTACGGTTTTAATAACGGGTTTTAGCACGGGTGAATTAATTTAATATATTTTTAATTGATGTATATTGTATTTATGGTTTTATATAATGCCTGTGCGCCGCCCTGGGTCCTAACAAGGAGAAGGGCGGGGTATAAATTTAATAAAATAAAATAAATAAATAACATGCCATAGGTTCGCCATCACGGCCATAGATAATCTCCATATTATACAACAACATATTAGTGGCCAACCATCTAGACCTTGCTCTGTGAAAATAATGGTTCCTAAACTGCAGTTGTAGGTTATATGCTGGTATGTATTGTTTATTTCTTTTAATTTCAGCTAGGTGGCAGAGTCCAGCTGATTGCCTGATGTCTAGAAATTAAGCACGGACAGATCTGGTTAATCCTTGCGTAGGAGATGACTATTGTTAATCCTTAGATAGGAGACCAGTAAGACATTTCAGGGCTATAGGCCAGAAGCAAGCAAGTACATGTGTATGTGTGTATGTAAAAAATAAATAAATAAAGATCCAATTGTTCAGTCACACTACCTCATTTGTATATATAATTTACATACAAAAGAACCAGGGCATTATCATAGTCTTCCTGACTTTTTTGACCCATCTTACAAATTTCCCTAATGTATACTAATCTGAGAAGCTTAATAAGCTGTCAAGAGAAAGACAACATCAAGTTACAGAAATTTATGCCATGTAGAATATATCATGGAGTTCAGGTAGAAATGTATTTATTATTTTTCTCATCTTCTAGTAAGTAGTAGTGTCTACTTATATAGAGAGGGTGTTGATAGAAACCCTTAATTAGACAGTTGTTCCTCTAAGCAAGTGCAAACTGTTGTAAGAAAGGTATGTGGGCTGCATAGTTCAAAGTTTTTGGATTATATTTCTTAGTAGCATAAAGGCTCTATTTAGTTGTAAACAAATATGGTTTATTTGTTATAGCAACCAATTAGTATGCCTACTTATTCAGAAAATAAATTTGGTGTAGTCCAGTTTGGTCTACTGGAAGAGCCATCTTTAGTGATTAAGGCATCTGGCTATAGAAACCAAGACAGAATGAGTTCTGGGTCCCACCTTAGGTATGAATTTGTGTAACTTTGAGCCGGTCAACACACTCATCTCAATCCAGCTCATAGGATTGTTGTTGTGGTATATTTGCTGCCTAATTGAGTTATTTATAAAAATAATAAAGGCAGGATAAACAAACCTAAAAATATTAATTTTATTTTAAGTTAGCCCTGTTTTATTTGTTGTATAAGCAATACATTGCTAAGATCAAGCTTATGATATAGAACATACTGTTAATAAAAAACAAATTATTTTCGAGTTAAATGCAGTAATATTTCAGTTGAGATATTTTGAAAACTGTTTGTTTTGAAAACACACACTAGAAAATCTACTACTCCCCCCCCCGCAGGGAGGTGGAACCCACTAGGTGGTTCCGCCCCAGGCGCCTGATGGACCCTGATAGGTTCCTGACAGAGCTACTCCCTGAGGCTATGACTCATGACTTGGCTGGAGAACTGGTGGCCACATGGGACAGGGCGGCTGCTGGGGCTCTGGACCGCGTTGTGCCTTTGTGGCCTCTGATCCGGTGCCGAACCCAGTTGGCTCCTTGGTTCTCTGAGGATCTGAGGGAGATGAAGCACCAGAAAAGATGCCTAGAGAGCAGTTGGAGGGCCAGCCGTTCCGAATCTGATCGGACACTGGTGAGGTCTTATATCAAGACCTACTTAGTGGCAATAAAAGCGGCAAAGTTTAATTACTTTTCCGCTCTTATTGTGTCTGCAGAAAATCGCCCAGCCGCCCTGTTTAGGGTGACCCACTCCCTCTTACATATGGAAGCGCGGGAAGACCCCTTTTGTACAATACCTGCAAGACAAAATTGCTCAGATTCGGGAAGGGCTGGACTCTGACTGGGTAGGGCTAGATGGGGTGATGGAGGCAGGTCTTGAGACTGTTATCTGGGAGGAGTTTGACCCTGTGACTCCCGAGGATGTAGACAGGATTTTGGGTAAGCTTAGTGCTGCCACATGTTTATTGGACCCGTGTCCCTCCTGGTTGGTGCTGGCCGCCCGGGAGGTTACACGAGGCTGGCTCCAGGGTATTATCAATGCTTCTTTGAGAGAGGGTTTCTTCCCCACCACTTTGAAAGAGGCGGTGGTGAGGCCCCTCCTCAAGAAGCCTTCCCTGGACCTGGTGCTTTTGGCAAACTATTGTCCAGTCTCCAACCTCCGCTTTGTGGCAAAGGTTGTTGAGAGTGTGGTGGCGCAACAGCTTCCCAGGTACCTGGATGAAGCTGTCTATCTTGATCCGTACCAGTCGGGTTTCAGGTCTGGGTACAGCACGGAAACGGCACTGGTCGCATTGGTCGATGATCTCTGGAGGGCTCGGGACAGGGGTTGTTCCTCCGTCCTGGTCCTATTAGACCTCTGAGCGGCTTTTGATACCATCGACCATGGTATCATGCTGCGGCGGTTGGAGGGGTTAGGGTTGGGGGGCACTGTACTTCGGTGGTTCTCCTTGCTCTCTGACCGTTCGCAGTTTGTGTTGATGGGGGGGCAGAGGTCGTCCTCAAGGTGCCTCACTTGTGGTGCCCCAGGGGTCGGTCCTCTCGCCCCTTCTGTTCAACATTTATGTGAAGCTGCTGGGCGAGATCATCTGGGGTTTTGGGGTAAAGTTCCATCAGTACGCTGATGATACGCAGCTGTACATTTCATCCCCAGACCACCCTAATGGTGCCCTTGACGTGATGTCCCAGTGCCAGGAGGGCGTGCGGATCTGGATGGGGAGGAACAGGCTCAGGCTCAACCCCTCCAAGACCGAGTGGCTGTGGTTTCCGGCATCCCGTTACAGTCAGCTGGTTCCATCGCTGGCTATGGGGGGTGAGACCTTAGCCCCCACAGGAAGGGTTTGCAACTTGGGTGTCCTCCTGGATGCACGGCTGTCCTTAGAAGATCATATGACGGCTGTTGCCAGGGGGGCTTTTTATCAGGTTCGCCTGATTTACCAGTTGCGTCCCTTCCTAGATCGGGATGCCCTACGCACAGTCACTCACGCCCTTGTCTCTTCCCGTCTGGACTACTGCAATGCTCTCTACATGGGGCTCCCCTTGAAGAGCACCTGGAGGCTTCAACTGGTCAAGAATGCAGGCGCACGGGTAATTATGGGGGTGACGCAACGCTCCCATGTAACACCCCTCTTGTGCGAGCTGCACTGGCTTCCGGTGGGTTTCCGGGTGCGATTCAAGGTGTTGGTTAGCATCTTTAAAGCACTCCATCTTTAAAGCACTCCATGGCTTAGGACCTGGGTACCTATGAGATCGCCTTCTGCCACCGAGAGCCTCCCACCGGCTCCTACGCTCCCATAGAGAGGGACTCCTCATGGTGCCGTCGGCTAGACAATCCCCAGGGGGAGAGCCTTCTCTGTGGGAGCACCTGCCCTCTGGAACGAATTGCCCCCGGAATTAAGAATTATCCCTGACTTACGCACCTTACACCGCGGTCTCAAAACCTTTCTCTTTCAACAAGCCGGGCTGGCATAAAGTATGATTTAAAAATTTTTAAATTTAAAATTTTAAATCTCAATTTTTAAATCTCAATTTCTATTACTTTAATTTTTAAATCTCAATTTCTATTACTTTAATTAGGGTTAGTTTGGTTTTTTTTACACATTTCAGCCAATATTTTAATTATGTTTTTTAAAAGCTTTTTAAAATATATAACTTTTCTATATATGTTTTTATATATTTTTATATTTGTTTTTATTTTGGCTGTACACCGCCCTCGGGAGTAGGGCGGTATAAAAAACCAATAAACTCTAAACTCTAAACTTGATACTTATTTTTTATTAACTGAAAATTCAGAATTTTATTTTCCTCCTTTTTGGGGGTAAGAGGTAATGCAAGTATTTCTTGAAGGGACTTTTGTAGTGTACTTATTTACTGTATGTACTTCTACATCTCACAACACACTCTATCTGCAGAAATATGTATCTTAATTGTTGAATGTGCAGCCTGTCACACAAACTGTATCAGCAGTTACTTTTGGAGCTCATGTAGGATTATTCATAAGTGGTTTGTGAGTTATTATCATGCTAAGGCAATCTATTGTATTGAGGAGGAGCAGTGACGCCTCTCTGACTGTGATTGGCTGAACATTGTTCATGGGTTAAGAAAATGAAAGGAGTGGATCCCTTCTCACGAGAGAAGGAAAACATGGTGTAGTTGGCTATATTAAAATATTTTATTAGGTAGGCTGAGGACCAGGAAAGTCGTAGGATGTGGTGTTTGAGGGCTAGTGAGCTGAGCTAAGGAAGGGATACTCAGTATTTTGGGAGCCAAGGCCACAGGCTGAACTCCAAAAAGGAGACTGGCCACCATAAAAAAGTAAAGGAATCCAGGATGAAAATTAAATTAAATTAAATTTAGATGTAAGATTAATTAAATGAAATGCAATTAATATGATTACTCCCTATGACTATTTTTTTTCTTTACTATACTATTAAAAATAGAATTTGGTGGCAATTTTGAGCTGAGGGGACAAATCTGGAGGACAGGTAGAACCGTAAGGCCCAAACAGGATAATAAAAAAGTATATAGAAATAAAGAAAAGGAAAAGCTGTTGTCAGAGAAAGAACGAATTAGATTGCTAGATTTGCAGACATTTCTTGGTATTTACAGCTGAGAAAGAGGATAGCTAAATTTTAAGGCAACTTTTTATTGAATTTTACTATGGCTGGACAGATGGACGGACTGATAGTTGACCAACATTTATATCAGTGGTGGGTTCTAGCCAATATGCCCTGGTATGGGTGCACCAGTGGCCGCTGGGAGCAGTGGCCACCGTACCGGAACAGTGCTTTGGAGATCCCACCCACCTGCCCTTGTTCCTCACCTCTATTTGAGTTAACTGGGCCAGTTGTGCATGCATGCACAGTGTACGGCACCTGTGCGACCTCCATCAAGCAGCTGGAGCATTGCAGGACAGTGGGTGCACATGTATGCGCAGCGTGCATGCCCATGGTGGACGCCCGGCCCTGTCGCAGCGTACCGGTTATGACGGGATCCGGAACCCACCACTGATTTATATGCCACTAATTTAGCAAGTATAGAGGAACTGCAATATGCAGTCTAAAAAAAAATTCAAAGATGCAGTCAATAACATAGAAAACAGCATCTAATTAACATCTTCCTAAATGAATGCCTTTGGAAGAGGAATGTTTTTATCAGTATTAAAAAACCCAGCAGTATTAGTTGGCTAGTCTGTAGGCTTTAGGAGACATGTTTTTTTCAGAGAGGGAGGAAGGCTGTATCTGAGGAGTTCATATTCAGGTTTCCAATCCCCTGATTGATCCCTTGTGAGGTGGACAGCCAAAGTATCTAAATCATGAAGGGTAGGCACAATCTATTTGATGGTGGGGGTGTGGGGTTACAGTGCTAGTAGTAACAAAGGTCCAAGCCACTTACGATTGAACATTATCTCTCTGTCTCTTAACATTGTTTCTTACTAGACAAGCATTTTGCACTCATGAAAAATTAAAGTGCAAGATAATGTCAAGACATTGTAAATTTTGAAAAACCACCTGTTTGTGCAACCTTTGCCAAATTGGTCTTTTCTGTGGTCTAGAGGTGGAGCTCTCGCCTCCCAATCAGAAGGTTGTGAGTTCAATCCTAGGTAGAGGCAGATGTAGGGTCTTCCTGCTTGGGCAGGGGGGTTGGACTAGATGACCTGCAACTCTGTTAATCTGTTATCTTTTAAAGTACCTTTGTATTTTGTACCTTTCAAGTGTCCTGCTCCCAACTTGCATTTCAACCAGCCAGTTTAGAAAAAGATGACACAGGCCTGCTGATACAGGACTATGGCGACAAGAAAACATTATAATCTCTTCAGTGGATTTACTTTTTACTTTTAGGTCATAAATATTGTACATCATAGCTTAGGATGCATCTGTGTAATATTACACTGGGGGTGCACAAGGCTTGCTGATAGGTTTCCACGATGTGGAGAAGATGCTTTTGGTCTCTTATGCATTTGTTAAGAGCCATACACTAAAAGGAACATACAATTATTAATCTGTATTGGAGAATTGGGTGTGCAACTATCTCTCCTGCCTCCTTCAAAATTGTCTTCAGCTGCTGTGATGTGCTGGGGAATGGTAAATATAACTAGTGGTATCCATTACGAAGCTGTAATAATTCAAAATGACACCATGTACATTATGATATGTTTCAGGGGTCTGCAAAGTCGGCTCTTTCAAGACTGGTGGACTTCAACTCCCAGAATTCCCCAGCCAGCTATGCTGGCTGGGGAACTCTGGGAGTTGAAGTCCACCAGTCTTAAAAGAGCCGACTTTGCAGACCCCTGATGTGTGTTATGACATCATAGTTCAAATGGTATGATCGTAATGACATCTTTACATTTAACATAAATACTTAAATTCTGTTGCATATACGCTGGCAGCACGGTGCACATTCATTTTTCCCTCTTTCAATCTCTCCCCATTATGGTAGCCCATTTATCCTACTAGCCATCCTTTTTACTTCTAAATAATGAAGCATACTTGACATACCGGCTGCCCGATTCAACCAGCTCACTCCATCGCTGGCCATAGGGGACGAACATCTTGCCCCTGTGGATGGGGCGCGCAATTTGGGTGTCCTCCTGGATGCCCGGCTGTCCATGGAAGATCAAGTGACAGCCGTGGCCAGGAGGGCGTTTTACCAGGTTCGCCAATTGCGCCCGCTATTGGATCGGGACGCCCTTCGCACAGTCACTCATGCGCTCGTGACATCCCGACTGGACTATTGCAACTCTCTCTACATGGGGCTCCCCTTGAGGTGCACCCGGAGACTTTAGCTAGTCCAGAATGCAGCCGCGCGAGCAATTATGGGAACTGCTAGGTTTACCCATGTAACACCGCTCTTGCGCGAGCTGCACTGGCTACCTGTCGTCTTCCGGGTGCGCTTCAAGGTACTGATTATCATCTTTAAAGCGCTCCATGGCTCGGGACCTAGCTATCTGCGGGATCGGATCCTGCCTCATACATCCTCACGGCCGATTCGCTCCCACAGAGAGGGACTTCTCCGGGTGCCGTCCACTAGACTCTGTCAGCGGGCGACGCCCAGGGGAAGGGCTCTCTCTGTGGCGGGCCCGGCCCTCTGGAACGATCTTCCCCCCGACATTAGGACGACCATGGACCTCCGCTCCTTCCGTCTCAAATTAAAAACTCATTTCTTCTGTCTGGCCGGCCTAGGATAGTCTCTCTGTCTTTGGGGTTTTATTGGGGTTTTATAATATAGCTTAGTTTTAATGGGGAATTTTAGCGCAGGTTTAGATTTAATTTATTTTTAATGAAATGTTTGTATGTATTTATTGTTTTACTGTGCCTGTGCACCGCCCCGAGTCCCTGTGGGGAGAGGGTGCGGTTTAGAAATATTAAAATTATTATTATTATTATTATTATTATACCAAGCATTATTATGTGAAATTGATTTTTTTTTTGCTTACTTCAGAGTAACCATGCGAAGAGAAGATTATGCAACAAGAACTGGTTTGCTAAAGTGGAGCAGATTGGGGAGTGGGTATAGAACTGGCAAATGAAAAGGAGATCTGGAAAAAGAGAAACCAGAAATAGGGTGGAAAAAGCTGGATTTATTCTTCTGGTAGCATATCACTGCTATAAATGTCCATATTCCTTTTCTAGGAAACTTGAGCAAACGTTTCTTCTCAGTACAAAATACTGAGTTTGACACAAGAAATAGGATGCAAAATGATTATCAGCTGAGCAGCTTCATTTTAAAGCTAAGTCTACCATTGATGGCAATTGGCAACTTGTGATAGGGATGCATACACATTTTGTCTGTTTGTTCCTATCCCATTATCTGTTTCTTTTCAGGAAAATGATGCCTGTGCTTTAAGGGATATGAAGATATTGATGGGGAAATTATGTGCATTCTTGAAAGCAGTTTATGTGTAGTGCATTGCCTATGGATTGAGTATTGCTCAGTTAAAAATTAACTTCTGATATGAAGATTTTAAGTGTCTTTTTAGTAACTCACTGGTTTCTTAGTTTTATTCTAATTCTTCTGCGCAGCATAGGGATCCTCTTTATGACATTGTTACAGGGATTACTTAGAATCTATGTAGTGTACTTTGGATAGTCAAAGTGCTAAATATTATCATCACTTAGCCTGGGATTACAGGGAGTTAACTCTTTGACTACTTTATGTTTTTAAAAACTTTATGGAATTTTATATATAATGATATTAAGTGTTATAAATACCCAATTTAATAAGAGCATTGTGATATTGTTTTTGTGCAAATTAATTTCCGTGATCTGTGTAGAAAATGTATTGCTGTTTTATAGAATGTGAAATGATGCATTCTTCTCATTGTGTTTCAAGGTCTCTATTTATATTTTAATTTTAACAACTACAATAATATGCAGATGCTAGATGTTTGCATTTGCAGAATGGCTTCCCCACCTGTATTTCATCATTCAGTTCTTTATTCATTGTCTGTCCCAAATTATAACATGTGCAATGCTTTGGATTTTTCAGTTTTAAATATTGGAAAGCATTTTTTTAAAAAGAGAGCCATTCAGTTGTTGCAAAATATATATTCAGGGAAGATATTGCTTTGAACACCTGTAATGGCAACCAAACAAAGAGATTGGCAGAAAACAAGATGGTTAGAGATTGCACTGATGACACTAGATTGATTTTACAAGTTCTGATAATCCTGGCAAAATAAGGTCCATCGGGTTATGAAGAATTGGAAACAACTGAGTGATTTAAAACAATAAAACTGTAGTTTGGACTAACCAATGCATAGAGCGATATCAGGTCTAAATATTTTTCAGCTCTGAATTTATTTGGCATACAAAAGAAAAGTCAGGTCAGATGAAATAAACACAACAGAAATGACTATCTTTCCAGGAATAATGGGAGTGAAAGCGCATGTTGTCTCTTGCTACAGAAATCAGCCCAACAGATTGAAGCAGATATAACTAATTATTTCTTGTAGTGCACAGTGAACAAAAGAGTTGGGCAAAAGCCTCCCCAATGATTTTAATAGTTTTGAACGGGAAAAAATTGGAGTTATCCCAATGTTCAGAGGAACCAGTGTATCAACAAAAATGTGGCTTATCCATGAATTTCTGTAAAAATATTGTTTGTTATTCACTTGGTGATCCTAACTCACCATATGAATTGCTTTGGAGCACTGTACAGTGTTGACTTTAGCTGTCTGTGGTAATGAGTAGTGGACAAATTTTGCATTTTTCTTTTTACATGGTGAACATGCAAAATTGGTCTAACTCTTTCGGCTTGACAGCTGTGAACAGTTGGAAATTACTAGTTCCTGCCTACTTCTCGTTATGAGAATTAGGAACAAGTTTGCCATTTACCTGTCCTTTAATTCTGTATTCAGTTGGAAAGAATGGCAAAATACTGTAATATTTCAGGCTGCTGTTTTCCAGGTTGTACCTAGAAACAAAGGCCCCCATCCTTTGCAATCAGCTCACCAAAAGCAATTTATTAGGATATGAAATTAAGTGCAGCTTAATTAAGAGTTGAATAGTTTTTAAATTTAATTTAAGGATTTTTTAAAAAAAATAATGGCTATTTCTCTTATATGAAATATTACACAATATTAAGTTGAATAAGATTGAGTTGATCTCATATCTTTAATTTAAGTGTTTTTGTTTTGACTTTTAAAAACACTTCATGGCATAGGACTGGGTTATTTGAGAGACTATCCCTTCCTGATTAAACCCGTCCAACCCATGGTTCTGTCTGCTAAAGAGCTACAATTGGTGAGCCTAAGGAGAGAGGGGTTTTTTTTTAACAGTTGAAGCACCAACCTTATGGAACAACATTTCCCTGCAGTGAAGTTGCCTCTATCCCTGTTAATTTTTTGTAAGTCTCTCAAAACGTGATTATGTCATCAGGTTATGGAGTCTCAAGGGAATGGGGAGCTGCTGAGGTGGCTTTATTACTATAATTTGTTATCCTCTTCTTGTCTTTTAATCATAATTTTAATATTTCTAACTTGTTAACAGTTTTTTTTATTCTATACTGCCAGAACCATGTTCTGTGAGATGGATGGCTATATAAATATGAAGAATAAACACACAAAACAAAGATAGAGAACTTCTGTTTATATTTGCTCAGCACAGTTCTTGCTTTACAATATCTGCAGTTTGTCACTTGATCCTGGTTGATAGTTCATGTCTGTAAGGCAGGCTATAACAGTGGAGGACAATTTGGATCACATGACACTGTCGACGAAGTGGATTGTGGATGGCAATCCACAGGAGGAATAAATAGACACTGGGATTATTTACAAGTATGTGTGCTGGAGCACAGAAGGCTCCCATATGTTTCAGGTTAATGCCGGGAAGACATTTAGAGAGAAAGTCTTGAGAGAAAGTTTGTAAATAGTGATATTTTTTCCCTTTAAATATGCCCTGAAGGTTTAAGTGTTATCTTCTAAAATTTTGGGAAATTATGCAGAATGAAAACATTTTTTAAAATCTATTCTTCTGTGATCCTGAGCTACTTTCCATAGCAGGAGCGGCTTGTTCTTAATGGTTGTTTCTATTTCTGCTGCATCTCTCTTTCCAGCTGTATTTCCTTTTCTTTTCAGGTGTGTGGATAGGAGGACTGACAAGTATTTTGCAGCAGGTTGAGTACTCTAGGTCTTGTGTATATAAAAGTTTTATCAAAAAGAACTGAACTTGTGCAGCGGTTGGTTGGCTTGTTCATTTCTTTGCTGTCACTTGCTACTTCTTAAAGCATCTCTCTCTCTCTCCCTCCCTCTCTCCCTCTCTCTCTTGTGACTTCTTTCCAAAGCCATCCCTGAGAATTAAGGAATCCTCTGAAGTAATGCAGAATGGAGAATTGGTGAATTGGTTAACTGTTGAGTAAGGGGCTGCTAGAGATTATATATCCTCGTTCACAGAAAGTTTTTTGAATGAATGATCAACATATTTATTTTTAAAATATTGCCTATTTGGAAAAAAGAGTCATTGAAAGTCTATCTGAATATAGAGATAATGCAGAAGTTTAAACATGTTAACAGAAGCTGGCATAATGTCTGATAAACAAATTTCAAGAGGTGTTTACTATTTATGTGCAGTTTTTTTAACGATTCAAAATAAGAAAACATTGAATATGATAGCTGATAGTTTTTTACTGAGTAGTTTTTAACACCTACTTTGATAGGAATAACAGCTTTCAAATGTTTCTTTTTGCTTTTCTATATTTATTTTTTTATTTTCTCTACTCCTTCTTACATAACTTTTCTAGGGTGGAAATATTCTTAGATCAGTTTGGATGAATTGCATGTTTGTGACCTTCCAACTGATCTTCATTATTAAAATGTGGGGAGTAAGAAAGCCATTTCAAAACCTTTTATCTCCCCCCCCCCCCATTTAAGTACTTCATGGTCAATTTGAAGGGATGTTTTGCATAAGAGCTGTGGTGGCACAGTGGTTAGAGTGCAGTGCTGCAGACTACTTCTGACTGCTGGCTGCCAGCAGTTGGGTAGTTCGAGTCTCATTGGATCAAGGTTAACTCAGACTTCCATCCTTCCGAGATCAGTAAAATGAAGACCCAGATTGTTGGGGGCAATATACTGACACTGTAATCCGCTTAGAGAGGGCTGTAAAGCACTATGAAGTGGTATATAAGTCTGCTATTGCTATTATTGTCTTGTTGAAAAATCTTTTTACGATTTTACTGACCATGAGCTCTGCTGGTGCTGCCTGAAAACGAACGTTGGTTCTAACCTGAATGTTGCTTCTCATGACATTGGCGGGAGGTGCCACTGGTGGGCTGTCATCAGTGCTGATTGGTCCATAAAGAGAGAAAGTGTTGCAGCCATGCCTCTGCTCCTTCTGCCCCAGTTCCTCAAGGTTGTGTGAAGTACAATGATCTGTAATAGAAAATCAGAACAAGGGTACCCCCTCCCCAGACAGTGTGCTACACTGGGATGTGGCACCTCTTGCCAATGTCATGAGAAGCAACATTCAGGTAAGAACTAACATTCGTTCTCCATGATACAGTGTGGGAGGTGTCACTGGTGCGGTATACCCAAGCTACCGTCCATAGGGTGGGAAATAAGTGATGAATCTGTGGCGGCTGCAGGAGCCACTACTTGCTGCAACACTCTGCATCCAAAGGATGCTTCTGATGATGCATAAGCATCTAGCCTATAGTGACATATGAAGGGGATAAGGGGAGATCCAAGAAGCCACCCTACAGATATTCTCAAACGGTACTCTAGTCACCCACGCCACTGTGGTAGCTGCACTTTGAGTTGAATGTGCAGTAATATCCTGAGATGGCGTTTTATCTTTTGTCTCATAGGCCAAGGAGATGGTTCTCCTCAACCATCGTCCTATAGTGGTAGAAGTGACTCTAGCTCCCAGAGTGGCAGGTTGGAAAGACACCAGCAAAGCCTCAGATTTGTGAAGCGAAGCTGTTTGAGATAAATTCTCAATGCCCTATGGACATCCAACCTGGGACAGAGTCGTTCTCTTGCGTGGGATGGAGCCGGACAGAAATTGAGTAATACTATTTCCTGTGCCCTGTGATGGTCGGCGGCCCTTTTAAAAGCCCGTGGAGATCAATTAGCTATGGGGCTATATGCATTGCTGTGGATCGGCAGCTGGCTGGCTGGCTGCAATCACAACAAGTGGTGTTTCCTGATCGACGGGCTACGGCCATGTGAGCCTCCTCTGAAGATCTAGGTTTACGCCAGCTGCATCAATCTCAAAAACTATCTTTTTCATTGTGGCAACCAGATCTCAATGCTGGACCGGCGATCCGATGCCCATCAGGGTAGTTGCACTAAACACCCTCTCTTCCATTCACGGCAGTAATAGTCAATTTGTAAATTTAGTTTACTAAATTCAATTTTAGAATAGTTAATAGTCATTTTTAAAATTTAGTTTAAAGTTTAATTCAATTCTAGAATACCGTATTTTTCAGAGTATAAGACGCTCGGAGTATAAGACGCACGGAGTATAAGACGCACCCAGGTTTTGAAGAGGCAAATTTGAAGAAAGAGAGTGTAGATAGGTAGGTAGGTAGAGGGATAGAGAGAAAGAGATAGAGAGAGATAGAGAAATACAGTACATAGGTAGGGAGAGCGAGAGAGAGAGAGAGTAAGTAGGTAGGTATATAGAGGGGGGAGAGAAATACAGTAGATAGGGAGAGAGAGAGTGTGTAGATAGGTAGGTAGAGGGATAGAGAGGGAGAAATAGAGAGAGAAATACAGTAGGTAGGTAGCAGTGGCGTAGCGTGGGGGGTGCAGGGGGTGCGGGCCGCACCGGGCGCAACATCTGGGGGGGCGCGCTCGCACTCGCAGCTCCCCGTCGCTTCGGGAAAGGGGATTGAGTAAGGCAGGAACAGCGGCAGCCGGGGAATGTGGCCACCGCCGCGGGGACCGGAGAAGCGTCGCCCGAAGCAAGAGCGGCTGCAAGAGGAGGCGTTTTCTCCCCGTCGCCCCGTCTTCTTCCTTGGGGAAAGGATCTTAGGGGATTTTTCATATTTTTATTAGTATTATTTCTCGGGCGGGGGAGGGGGGATCCAGAATCCAGGAAACCGGGAGGGGGCGGGAAATCGCAGGGAAAAGGAAGAGAGCTCGGCGGGCAGAAGGTGGGGAGAGCTCGCGCGTTCCAGCTGATTCAGCAGCGGTCTTGTGAATGCGCTGAGATGTAGCTGACAGGGCGGGAGAGGCGTCCCGCTCTCCGGATCGAAGGGAGGCCAGCTCTTTCGGGTACCTGCCGGCTGCGGCTGCCTCCCCTACCCTGCTGCCGTCGGATCTTCCTGCACCCCTCCTCTCCCCCCTTCCCGTTTCTCGCTTCCCCGCCGCTCCGCATGCTGCGCCCTCCCCGTCCTCGATGCCGCTGCTTCCCCCGGGGGAGGGCTAGAAAGGCACCGAGAAGGATGAGCGAAGGGGTTGCCTCGCCGCCGGGTGCCACAGCCGCTGCCGAGGAGGGGGCGGCGGCAGGCGGGGGCCCTGCGGCGGGCGATTGAGTGGAAGAGACTCGAGTGCTAAAATCCAGGGGTTAGGGGGCACAAATTACTTGCCTTGCCCCGGGTGTTGACAACCCACGCTACGCCACTGGTAGGTAGGGAGACAGAATGTGTAGTTAGGTAGGTAGGTAGGTAGATAAAGGGAAAGGGGGAGAGAGAGAGAGAGAAATACAGTAGGTAGGTAAGTAGGGAGAGAAAGTGTGTGTAGATAGATAAGTAGATAGAGAGAAATAGAGAGAGAAATACAGTAGATAGGTAGGGGGAGAGAGAGTAGGTAGATAGGTAGGTAGAGGGGAGAGAGAGAAAAATAGAGAGAGAAATATATATATAGAGAGAGGGAGGGAGGGAGAAATACAGTAGATAGGTATGTAGAGAGAGAGTAGGTAGGTAGATAGATAGGTAGGTAGGTAGGTAGGTAGATGTTTCCAGGTGTATTTACCCCTGTGCTGGAGAAGGAAATCACTGACCACCGTTGGAACAAATCTTTGTTTCGGCAGGCACAGTACTTGACCAATGTAATTCTCATCAATCACTCTAACTAAACAAAAAAAGGGAAAAAAACCCTTTTTGCACTATGCAAACCTCGCCCAAATGGCCTGTTTTTTGCCAAAATGGGCCCGGATTTTCCCCAAATAAAAGGCATGAATAGTCTTGGGGGGGGGCTTGCACAGTGCTCCTGAGGGGGTGGGCCCCCCGTTTTTTGGTAAAAAAATAGCATGCATAGCCTTATGGAGGCTTATAGAGTGCTGCTGGGGCTGGGGGGGAAACACCCTGTTTTTTGCTCATTTCTGCCCTCCCCAGCCCCTAGGAGCTCTCTGGAAGCCTCCATAAGGGTATGTGCATGGCCATTTTGGTGAAGGGGCGGGGTTTCAGGAGGCAAAAAAAAATGCTGTATTCGATGTATAAGACGCACCCAGATTTTCAGCCTCTTTTTAGAGGAAAAAAGGTGCATCTTATACTCCGAAAAATACGGTAGTTCTGAGTAATCTACACTAGACAAAATGAATTATCAGCCTATTTGGACCATAGACTGAGATAAACTGGGGCAGAAGGAGTAGAGACATGGCTGCAACACTTTCTCTCAGTCTATGGACCAATCAGCACTATGTCATGGAGAACTAGACAGTTTAGCAACACAAAACCCATAAAGCATTTCAAATTATCTGTTAGAAAATTTAGCTGGCATTGAAGTTATCCACAGTTGCTTATATAATAATGATCTGCATGGGGCAGTCGCCAGAAGAAATATTTTTTCCAGCTTCATCACAAAAATAATGGTCTAAACTAAAGTATGAAGAGGAAAATTTTGAAATATTTTGAACCAAAGAACTTTGGACTGATGAACGGAAAAAAATTATTTGTTACAACAATGCAAAATATATTTGGAGTAAAAAGGTGAATATTTGAAGAAAAGAGCACATTGCCAAATGTTAAACTCAAGATGGCTTTATTGTACTTTAAGATCATTTGGAAGCCTATTGCCCAGAATATATTATTTAAGTTGAAGGAAGAATGGATTCGACTATATATCCATATATTCTAATGATCCATAGTCAGGAAAGAATTTAAAGCTGAAAAGAGGTTGGATATTTTCCAGAGTGAGTTTGCAGGATGGTCCAATGATGGTATTGTCACAGTCAATTGGCCTCGAGACTGGGTTGAAATTGAAGCCACGCCTCGGCTCCTCTCTTCTGACTCAATCCAGTCTTTGGCCAGAAGAGATCATTATTTTTTGGCTCCTGAATATTGCAACCATCTCTGGACCACTCCTCATCCAACGGCTTCCTCTTTCCAGAGGAGACCCTACCTCCATAATGTAAGTCCCTGGTGGTGGCTGCGGGTTTCCACGTGCCTGGTTTTTTTTGCAATGTAGGGCTTGGAGGCTCTGGAGGCTAGATTGTCGCTCCAGCGACCATTTTAGCCGGCAGCCAGGTGGGGCCCTTTGTTTCTCAGGGTGAGATCAGGGACCCTAGAACAAATTCTCCCCAAGCCAGGGGTTCTGCCCCTTTGCCTAGCTGCCCTGGGTCTCCATCCCTAGTAAGTGAAGTCTTGGGGGACAAGATGCAGCAAGATCCAGATTTCTCAGAGGATGAGGAGGATCCAGAACCTGAACCCCCAGCTTTCAAGGGGTTGTTCCCCCCAATTCTGTTCCTTCCTGCGCAAGGCACGTGCTACAGCACAGGTGCAAAGAGAAACCCAGGTAGCCCAGGAAGGGGAGCCAGCAAGAAAGCCACGGGGCCCGGACTTTTCTGAACCAAAAACCCCTAAAGAGGAGATTCTGGCTCCCCATTTATTCCTGGAGATAGTAAAGAAGCAATGGAAGATCCCTGGGGCCTTTCCAACTCCAGGCAGTAATGACAGAAGGTTCTATAACATTGAACTGAATTTCTCCCAAGCATTAAAGATGCCTTCCGTGGATCCTCCAGTGGTGGCCTTGGCTGCTCCAGCCTCACTCGTACCCAAGGATGTGGTAGACAACCTGAAGGCAGAAGACGGGAGGATGGAGATGGTTCTCAGAAAAACCTTCCAGTCATCGGCTTGGGCCATTAAGGCGGCAGCCTCAGTCTCGTTCTTTAATTGCATGTCTATCCTTTGGATGGAGCAGATCCAGGCGTGCATCCCACCAGAGGACATTCAGCTACACCAGGATTTGAACAAGTTAGTGGCGGTTGCTCAGTTCTCAGCTGACACAACTTTAAATGCTATGAAGTTTGCTCCCAGGGCGATGGCATTGTCAGTTGCGTCTCACCGCCTCCTGTGGCTCAGGAGCTGGCAGGCAGACAACAAGGTGAAGTGGCAACTGGCATCAGCGGCATATGCAGGGGCTCTGTATTTGAGGCTTTCCTCAACCCAAATCTGGTGGAAGAGAAGAACAAGAAGGTGCTTCCAACTGTGATCAAGAAGGCGGAGCAGAAGGTCACCCCCTTCAATTGCAGACCCGCTCAGTGATCCCAGGAGCCGGAGACTCAGCAGAACAGGTATATTCCAGGCAGATCGGATAGGCAGACTGATAGGGGCTTCAACAGGGATAAATCCTGCTTCCAGGACCAAAACAAATGGCCATTTCAGGGGGGTTGCCCTTTTTGCCGGGGCAAGTAGGTTGCCTGTGACCCCACTAATTGGTGGCCACCTAGCTAGGTTTGAGGATGCCTGGGCAGAGATTACTACTGATGCCTGGGTTATCAGTACGGTAACGTTCGGTCTCCGTCTGGAGTTCCTCTTCCCCCCTCCAGATTGTTTTTGCATTTCTCCTCCAGCTAAGCGAATTGAAAGCACAAGCAGATGAGACAAGCCATACGGCACCTGCTCAACATTGCGGCAATAGAGTTGACTCCTGGGGACCAGGCAGGCAAAGGATTTTATTTAAATCTTTTCCTAGTACCCCCTTCCGAATCCCTGCCAGGATGGACTTCAGAGAGGCCATCTTAAAGCTATGATTATTACTGTAAGGTAAAGGTTCCCCTCGCACATATGTGCTAGTCGTTCCCAACTCTAAGGGATGGTGTTCATCTCCGTTTCAAAGCCGAAGAGTCAGCGCTGTCCGAAGATGACTCTGTGGTCATGTGGTCAGCATAACTAAACACCGAAGGCACATGGAACGCTGTTACCTTCCCACCAAAGTGGTCCCTATTTTTCTACTTGCATTTTTATATGCTTTTGAACTGCTAGGTTGGCAGAAGCTGGGACAAGTAATGGGAGCTCACTCCGTTATGCGTTTTAAGATGGCCTCTCTGAAGTCCATCCTGGCAGGGATCCATTGACCTAACAGAGGCCTACCTTCACATCCCCATCGTCCCGGAACATAGGAGGTTCCTTCGCTTCTCCTACCTAGGGGTTCACTACCATTACAGGGCCTTACCCTTCGGGTTGGCCTTGGTCCCCAGGACCTTCACTAAGGTTCTGGTGGCGGTGGCTGTCCACTTGATGGTAATTCCCATTAGGCTTTGTTGCTACCTGGATGACATTCTTATCCAGGATGCCTCTCCACCCCTTCCACGTAAATTCTGCATCTGGGGGCAGTGATAGATTCCCAGTTGGGTTGAGTTTTTCTGTTCTTGGATCGCAAGTCCAGTTTGTTGACATTAATTGAACAAATCCAGAGGGATCATTGTGTTCCCGTAGCCCTTCTTTCCAGCTTGCTGGGAAGTTCAGCTCCTGTATTGAAGTGGTCCCGTGGGCATGCCTACATGTCAGGTGCTGCAGTGGAGGCTACTACCATACCAGAGGGCCGATTCCAGCAACTCGACAGTCAAGATACCAGCGACGCTGCAGGCCCTGAAGTCCCTTAGGTGGTGGACGTCTCCAGCCCTTCTCAGTGGCTGCGAATTCAGGGTGCAGGAGCATCTGGTGCGAACAATGGATGCCAGCCTGTTCGGTTGGGGGGCAGCCCTAGAATCCCAGCTGGCACAGGGCTGGTGGTCAAGGAGCAATCTACAACACAACATAAATTGGCTGGAGCTCTGAATGGTTCATCTCACTCTGCGACAGTTCGAGACTACAATGGAGGGCCACCATGTCCTCGTCTTGACCGACAAGGTCACAGCAAAGGCACACATCAACCAACAAGGGGGCACTCACTCTTGGGTGCTGCACACTGAGACGATGTCACTGGGGCACTGGGTGGAGAAACATCCATTCGAGTTGGGCACATCACCGGCGTCGACAACCATCAAGCAAACTGGCTGAGCCGGGAGACGGTGGGCAATGGAGAGTGGAGTCTGTCCAGGGAGCTCTTCCAGAAGGTCTGCCAGAGGTTCAGGAGACCGGTGGTGGACCTGTTCGCCACCCCATCCAACGTGCAGGTGCTGCAGTTCTTCTCATGGTTTCCAGCTCGGGGAATGGATGGAGTTGACGCACTTTGCTCCAGATGGCCAGTCGGGCTGCTGTACGCATTCCCTCCCCTGCCTCTCCTTCCCGGGGTCATCCAGAAGATAGTCAGAACAGGCGGAGGTTATCCTAGTGGCCCCTTACTGGATACCAGGAGCACAATTTGCATTGAAACTGGAGACAGAAGAGAGGAGCCCAGAGGTGTGGCTTCAGTTTCAACCCAGTCTCGAGGCCAATTGGCTGTGACAATACCATCACTGGCCCACCCTGCAAACTACTCTTAAAATAACAGTTCTGGTAAGACCGTCATTTCCTCAAGACAAGTCCACTAAGCATACCTCCAAATCAACCATGTTTGCACTTAACAGGAAAGCAAAATAATGGCTTTGGAACTTAAAATATATAAATGGGGGTGGAAAAAAAATTGAGTTTCATTAGAAAAAAATGTTGGTTACTAGAATTTGAGGAAGCCATTGTTAATGAATAATTAATATAAATTAGAGATAATGGTGAAGCTAAATATGTAATAGTTATTGTGTTCTCTATTAAGATACTTTCTTAAAGTAACCAGAATTGTTGAGATTCAGATGGCATCCAAATTGAAGAAATTATTATTTAATAATAAGACATGGTTTGCAAAATAAATATGTCTTCAATAGATGGCATCATCGCAGCTTGTGAGCTGTGTGGAAGAATTAAAAATATGTATAGGTGTCTATACAAACTGCACAGATTTATTCTGTGTCTTCGTTAAAGGTGTATGTATGTGTGTTAAATACCAATATTCACACCTTAGTAGCATGATAATTCTAATTGCAATTCTGCTACCTAGGCAAAGTCTGTTCAACAGACTTTTTAAAAGTGTTAAGTTATATCTGTTTGGATGAGAAAGAAAGCATTTTATTTAGCTTTTCCTCTAGAAAAAAAGAAAACTTTTCATGAATATACTAGGAAATTATATTTTTACTGAAGAAATGTGTTAAACTTGTAAGCCGTTTCAACAACTCTAGAAAATTTGGAATATGAGCAAGAGAAACATGGATTGAGATATGATTGGTCTGATTGCTGTCTGATTGCTGTCATAGTTGCTTTAAATATCATATATTCGACTTCTAATTTTTAATATATACATTTAGCCACTCAACCAAGGCAGCTTGCTCTCAATAGCAGAGTTAATGAAATAAAGTTTTCAATTTCATCCTAAAAAAATAAATTCCAGTAGTTTTCCCATTGAAGTATGTCAAAGGTGGTATTCAGCAGGTTCTGACCAGTCCTGGAGAACCAGTAGCGAACATTTTGAGTAGTTTGGAGAACCAGTAAATACCACTTCTGTCTGGCCCCATCCCCATCTATTCCCTGCTTCCTGAACGCCAGCTGATCAGGAGGAAATGGGGATTTTGCAGTAACCTTTCCCTGGAGTGGGGAGGGAATGGAGATTTTAAGTATCCTTCCCCTGCCATGCCCACCAAGCCACACCACACCCACAGAACTGGTAGTAAAAATTTTTGAATCCCATCACTGAAGTATGTTGAATAATGCATTAAGCTAGTTAGTGTGCCTTGTTCAATTAATCATGGTTAAAATATATCAGGACTTAGCACAAAGTACGAACCTAACCAGTCAGTACAGACTTAATGGGAAGTAGGAACAGGTGATTATTCAGCTTACGCTAGAAGGAAATACTCTGGAATACATGAAAATATTATAACCTTGGGCAAAATATGTGAATTAACAAAACAATTATTGAGTAACCTGATTATCTGATAAGGATCTTAACTCTGTAGGACCTGTACTGAGTTTGTGAACATTCGTTTAGTATGTTCCTTATTGCACAGGTAGAAATATGTGAACACTATGTAGTAATTGCAAATTGTGGCACTCACTTGATTATTAATAAAGGATTTATTTCCACAGTTACAATCTTCATATCTTCAGGGATCCTCTAGATAACCTAAAAATCTAAATGTTTCTTTAGTAGTATAATGCACTAATTCATTTTCTAATAGTATATATTATTTATAATATTTATACTTAATCAGTAAATAGTAGAAATACTGAAACAGTATTTCAGTAGCTGGAATCAGTAGGATCAGCCAGTTCCTAATACAGTTGTGTAAGGGATATAAATTTGTATGAAATTCTGAAATTAAAACTATTCTGTAAGGAAACCTCACTAGAAGTTATTGAGAATTGGGGACTTATGGCATTTGCTTCCATTTGTTTTCCAGAAGATTCCTTCATGAAGTGGCAGCGCGGATTTTATTTTACTGTACCAACAAATTTAAAAATTCTTACTAGTAATTATGTTGATTCTGGTCGTTTGCTATAATTGCAGATATACAATTGTGCTAGATTTCGGAGTTTTACTTTATCCAGTTTTGGTTTTTTGGCAGTAGGTTTTCATAGTGTATCCTCTGTGGTTACTCTGATGTGCTTTCTACTCAGAACAGATGGTATATTATGTTGAACGTTTGCAATGCTGACTGATTTTATCCTTTTGATTTCCACAAAAGATGCTATGCTTATCTGCAAGGATTCATTTTTGGTCAGAGGTTGTGTTTCACAGGTGGCAATAATTTCAAATCATTCACAAGCCTGATTTAAACTGTTGGTATCAGAATTACTTGGGCCTTCAGGAAAGAGTTGAGTCTGTAGGTGGCCTTTTTTTTAATAGTCCAAATAAATGCTTGTTCATCAATTCAAGGCAAAGCAATTAAACATAATGGAAACTATGCTACCAACAGTTAAAGATAATGCTTGAATCTGTAATCATAGATGGGCATTTATTTTCATTGCCCTATTTTCAGTGGAGAGAAACAAAAAGTACAAGTGCAGGAACTTGGAAAAGCAGACATTGGAGATGTTTTAATTTACTAGGGTACTTCCAGATCAGGCTTTTCTGGAGCTATCATCCTGCCTTTAACAGATTTTTTATTTTGGAGTACAGAAAAAAGAATAATTATGACTTTTCATTTATAAATCTTAGTTTTCTCACTGCTTCATCTTTTAAGGATAAAACAAGAAGAAAGTAAAAAAGTTCTGTTTGATAGATATCGCTAATAAGCACCCTGAATGTATGGGAAGCAATCTGGGCAGTTTCGAGGGAGGGGGGAACATTTTCTCAAATACAGACTCTCCATATTTTCATTTTTTAAAAATCAAGAAAGAAGTAACTTGCTTATTTTCAGCACTTATTAAGTGTATTTGTTCTTGTGCACAATTTTGTAAATTCCTATTGAATTTATTGTACTGTACGCAAATATTCTGGCATTTTGCTTTTCATGATGGTTTACGATATATTTCTGAGAAGTCTACATACAGAACATAAATTCTCTTGGGTCATCACATCTATCTTCCGCCATTTGATGCATGCTGCCTGTGAATCTGGAGACTGCAGACAAACATCATCAATAACAATCATAGTTTGACAGTATACATGAATCTGTTTAATCCTTATTAAACCCATTTAGGCCTGTGACCTTCACACATCCTATGGCAGTTAGTTCCCTAATAAATTAATTATGTATTGTGCACTCTGTTCCAAAAAGTCTGATGGAATTTTTGTAGCTGCCATTTGACAAAGGATTAAGAACTATAGTCAGAATAGAAAATTCAGAGGGGCCCTGTGTCTTTTAATTATTTATTCACATATATATTTGAATAGACCTCCGTATATTGAACACTCCAGGCTGTTTACAATAAGCAGTCAAATACAATTCCAAGCAGAAAATTAAAAATGTTGTTACTATTTTCTAAAACCAAAGAGGTCACAATAATTGTTGAAAGTTCAGTGTTGTTTTTACCAATTATTAAAAGCTATAATATTCAGGAGCAAATCCGACTTTCCTAAGAAGAGAATTATCCATTTTCCTGCTAAGGGAAGTCAGCATCTTGGATGGGTAGAATCCTCTGCTCTCATTGGAGGCTGAGTCTGGGCAAAGTCTTTAGTCCCGCCCTTCTGCGCACGCATGCCCAGTTTCAAACTCAGCCTCTCCTGAGGCAGACGCGTCTTTTTGAACTCCGGATCCTTGGAAAAGAACAGAAAAAGAAAAGAAAACGTTTTGGCTTGAAGGTACTGGGGACTGGGCCAGCGCTTTGACTGCTCCTGGAGCAGCGCGCCTTAGCTGAGGGCCTCTAAGCCCTTCAGGGCTCGTAGGCAGCCGGCTGGAGAGGGGAGAGAAAGAGAGAGAGTTGGAAGGGGAGGAATCCCCTGAAGGGCTCCCCTGCTGGGCATCGCAGCCCGCTTCCCCGAAGGCCCAGGAACAGCCGTCGGCCCGGAAAACACGCCACTGCTCCCGGACGGTTGAGCAGCGACCGCGGAGTCGGGGGGGGATTTCGGAAGAACTGCTTGCCCCCCCCCGCCGCGGAGTGACCCGGCCAAGGAAAGGCAAGCCAGGGAAGGGCGCGCCGGGCCGTTTGGGGCCTTGTCGGCAGGCTTTCGGCCTGCAGGCGTGCGCAGCGTGTGGGCGGCTGGCGCCAGGCAGCCACTGCGTGGGCGGGCCTCTCTTGCATCGGGAGGCCTAAGAGCAAAAGCGAAACTATTTCTGTGATTGCTGAGCTTCTGCCTTGAGTTTGTGGCACGATGGAAGGGCTTCCCGCTCCAGCCTCTACTGATTTGCCAGAGCCTGTGGCTGGGCCATCTTCTGCCCCGGTGGAGCCTACTCCAGAGCAGCCCCCCCTGCCTTCCACTTCGCAGGGGAAAGGAAAAGGGAAGGCCCCTGCAAAAAAGGCAAAGGCATCCAAGAAGTCTGACAAATCAAAGCCCACTAAAGCTACTTCTTCTTCTTCCACCTTTGAGAAGAGAAAGGATAGGGCCTTGGAAAGGCTGCATAGCAGAGCAGCAGACAGAGCGCAGGCCCAGGCCTCCCCTCTTTCTCGTAACTCGCAGGCACACTTGTCCCTCATGGCCTCTCCGGCCCAGGGGCATGGAGGGGGTGCTGCCATGAATCCCATTTTTCCCATCGATGTTTCAGGGATTTGGGGGCCTGATCAACCTTCACTGCCACCAGGGCCTCCTCAGTCAGCACTCCTGCCTCCTGGGATTCAGAGAATGGAGGCAATACCTTCCACTTCTGCGGCTTTTCCCATGCCTCTGCCTCAGCCAACCCTGGATGCGGCCAATATTCAGGCCATCATCGCTGCTGCCATGTCTCAAGGGTTTGCGGCTGGCCTACAACACCAGGTGCCTGGGGTTCCCATTGGCACGGGCCCGACGGGCCTTCCTCCACCCTCGGTTCCAGAGTCTGTTCCTGCAGGGGGTGTGGAGGAGGATGACGACCTGGAGAGCGTATCCAGTGCAGAGGAAGGGGAAATCCGGGAAGGGGGCCTTTCGGAAGATGAGGGCAGACCACCCGAAAAGAAGACTTCTTCAGGTCTGTTCCGTTCGGCCCTTTTCACTTCCCTGCTCTACAAGGCTAGGGTGGCTTCCAATTTCGCCCCTGCGACGGCCCCTGCTGCTCCAGCTCCGCGCTCGGCGCTGATTTCACCAGAAAATATGTTTGATGACGACATCTTGCCATCAGAGTCGATCCCGATGCCCAAGATCTTTGTTGATCTGGTTCAGCGCCAATGGGCCACACCTACCTCAGGGCCTGGACCGTCCTCCTCCGATAGGAGGTTTTTCAATGTGGCCGACGAGATGGCGCAATGCTTGACAATTCCAACCGTGGATGCCCCGGTCGTTTCCCTCTACACGGCGGCCAATATGCCTGGGGCCCCGGAGGACGTCCTGAAGCCGGAGGAAAAGAAGGCCGACCTCACCTTACAACGAGGGCATCAGGCGGCGGCGTGGGCCATCCGGGCAGCCACCTCGGCGTCGTTCTTCACTCGCCCCTGTCTTCTCTGGCTGCAGGACCTACAGCTATGTACCCCAGTTGCTGATTTCAGGGCCCACCAGGACATCGCCAAGCTGGTGGCAGCTGTGCAGTTTACATCTGATGCCACTCTGGCCTCGGCCAGGTTCGCTTCTAGGGCCATGGCGTCTTCCGTGGCTTCCCGACGTCTTCTGTGGCTGCGACAGTGGCAGGCGGATGTGCGCCACAAGTGGCGGCTGGCTTCCGCTCCATTCAAGGGCGGCTCCCTGTTCGGGGAGGCCTTGGATCCCTTCCTTATTGAAAACAAAGATAAGCGGAAGGTTTTGCCCACGGCCCCCAGGAAGGGGTTTCCCCGGGCGGCACCTTATCCCAGGCGGCCCTTTCGGGGTCAGGAGTCGGGCTCCTCCTTTCGGGCCCTCGACTATGGTTCGTCCTTTCGGGGGGCGGATTACGGGTCTCAGGGGTTTCGTTCCCAGGGTGGTTACTTCCCCAGAAACAGAGGCCAATCAGACCGCTTTCAGAGGGGCAAGCAGTCCAAGCGCCCCTTTCGGGGTGGGGGTCAGCGCTCCTACCGCCGGAACTAGTTCCCCGTCGGGGGGTTACCCTATTGGGGCCAGGTTGACCTTTTTTGCGGACGAGTGGGATAGAACCACGTCCGATGTTTGGGTTAGGTCCACGGTTAGAAACGGTTTATTGTTAGAATTTCTCTCTCCTCCCCCGCTCTGTTTTAGGGCTTGCCCGGTCTCTTCTAATCCTGAGAGGCGACGCCTCATGCTGGAGGCGGTTCAGCATCTGCTGGAGATTAGGGCCATAGAGGTGGTTCCCGTGGAACAGCAGGGCCTGGGGTTCTATTCTATCATCTTTGTGATCCCTAAGTCCTCTGGTGGTTGGAGGACGATTTTAGACCTTAAAAAATTAAACAGGTTTTTGCGTTACAAAAGGTTTAAGATGCATTCATTGCAATCCATTTTGTGGGGAGTCCGTCAAGGGGATTTTCTCACTTCCATCGACCTCACGGAGGCCTATCTCCATATTCCCATCGCCCCGCAGCATAGGCAATTCCTCAGGTTTTCGTACATGGGACAGCACTATCAGTACACAGCGCTTCCCTTCGGGCTGTCTTCCGCACCCAGGGTCTTCACCAAAGTCTTGGCTGCTCTGTTGGCCAGCTTGAGGGAGGTCCCCATACGTTTAAACGCGTATCTGGATGATATCCTCCTTCTCTCCTCCTCCCCTGTAGGGGCTCGCAGGGACCTGGCCTCCACCATTCACGCACTCCAGCTCCACGGGTTTTCCATTAATATCCCCAAGAGCCATTTCCTCCCTACCACTAGATTGGTTCACTTGGGGGCCCTGATTGACACGGTGGGGGGTAGGGTCTTCCTGTCTAGGGAGCGTTTGGAGTCGCTCCAGGCTCTGGTTCGTCAGGTCAGGGGTGAGGCGAGGCCTTCCCTGGCTTCCCTATCTAAATTGCTGGGAACGATGGTTTCCTGCATCGGGATAGTTCCTTGGGCCAGGCTTCACACCAGGGATCTCCAATGGTTTCTTTTGCCATTTCAGAAGCGGCTGCTCAGTTGTTCCCTGGCCCGAGTACGTCTTCCCTTAGAGGCTTCCCGTTCCCTTCAGTGGTGGTTGTCCCAGGCGGTCACCAAGGGCCGTCTCTTCCAGGAACAGGAGCTTGTGACGGTCACCACGGACGCCAGTCTCTTTGGTTGGGGGCCCCACTGCCTGGGACAGTGGGCGCAAGGCCGGTGGGAGCCGACCGACTTGGCTCACAGCATCAATTGGCTGGAGCTCCGGGCGATCCACCTGGCTCTCCGTCACTTCCTCCCTATGCTGAGGGGGAGACATGTCATGGTGCTCACAGACAACATGGCGGCCAAGGCG
The DNA here is from genome assembly GCA_039707465.1 of Rhabdophis nuchalis. Lineage (NCBI taxonomy): Eukaryota > Metazoa > Chordata > Lepidosauria > Squamata > Natricidae > Rhabdophis > Rhabdophis nuchalis. Next base: position 308,863,658 of record CM077643.1, on the reverse strand, counting down.
CACGTGAACCGCCAGGGGGGCACCAGGGCGCACTCCCTCATGGTCGAGGCCAAGCAGTTGGGCCTCTGGGCCGAGCGCCATCTCGCCTCCTTGACGGCGGAGCACATTTCAGGGGTCTCGAATGTGCAGGCGGATTGGCTCAGCAGGGAGGTGATGGACAATGCGGAGTGGCAGCTGTGCCCCAGCCTCTTCCAAGACATTGTGGCCCTGTTTGGGGAGCCGGTGATAGACCTATTTGCCACTCCTTCCAACACACAGCTCCCTCGGTTCTTCTCTCGCTTCCCATCGCGGGGGTCGGAAGGGACGGACGCTTTGCGGTGCAACTGGCCCCTCGGCCTCCTTTATGCCTTCCCTCCCTTGCCACTTCTCCCCCGGGTCCTGCAGAAGATCGTGTCGGAGAGAGCGGAGGTGGTGCTCCTGGCCCCGCATTGGCCCCGCAGACCTTGGTTCGCGGACTTGAGGAGTCTCTCGGTGGAGCGGCCGTGGAGAATTCCCAACGACCGGATATCCCTTGTCCAGGGATCGCTGGAGCACCCGGACCCTCAATGGTTCCAGCTGACCGCCTGGCGATTGAGCGGAGCATCCTGACACGCGACAACTATTCCCCCGGTGTCATCCGCACTATCCAGGCGTCGAGGCGGCCCGCAACGAACCGTATTTATGATTCTACCTGGCGGGCCTTTGGCCGTTGGTGTGCGGGTAAGTCCATTCACCCTCTTCAGTCTACCATTCCACAGGTCCTGGACTTCCTCCAGTCGGGCCTCGAGAAGGGGTTGGCGCTGAACACCATCAGACGGCAGCTGGCGGCCATCTCATCAGTGCTTACTTGTGGGGGTTCCCTGTCCTTGTCTCAGGTGCCCACGGTGCGCCAGTTCTTCAAGGGTGCCTCGAACTTGACTCCACCTGCGGTCCATCGTTATCCCTCTTGGGATCTTCCTCTTGTGTTGGACTCCCTCACTGAACCTCCGTTTGAACCATTGAGGGAGGTATCTCTGCGTTTCCTCTCCTTCAAGGTGGCCTTCCTCATCGCAATTACCTCAGCTCGCAGAATTTCCGAGCTGCAAGCTCTGTCGGTCAGGGACGATCTCTGTGTTTTTCACCAGGACAGAGTGGTTTTGAGGTTGGACCCATCCTTTATCCCGAAGGTGTGCTCTTGCTTCCACCGTTCTCAGGAACTGATCTTGCCGAATTTTTGTCCTGACCCTGATCACCCCCTGGAACGTAGATGGCACAAGTTAGACGTGCGCAGGGCTCTCAGGGTCTACCTTAAACGTACTAAGTCCTTTCGGACCTCGGAGGCCTTGTTTGTGTCCTTCCAGCCGTCTTCGCTGGGCAGGAAGGTCTCCTCGGTGACTATTGGGCGTTGGATCAGGGCCTGCATTTCCATGGCCTACCAGGCCCGCTCCGCGTCGGTCCCAGGCCGCCTAACGGCTCACTCCACGAGGAGCGCGGCCACCTCGGCTGCCTGGGCAGCCCAGGCTTCTCTTCAAGAGATCTGTAAAGCGGCCACGTGGGCCTCCCCTTCGCCCTTCATTACTCATTATAAGTTGGACACATTTGCATCCGCGGATGCGGCCTTTGGCCGGAGAGTCCTCCAGTCTGTAGTTCGTGCTGAGAGGCCTGTCCAATTGTGATTCCTGCCCTGGGACACCTACCGCTTTGGTACGTCCCATCCAAGATGCTGACTTCCCTTAGCAGGAAAATGAGCGTTGGTCCTTACCTGATACGCCTCTTTTCTGCAAGGGAAGTCAGCATCTTGTCCCGCCCCAGGGGTTTGTGTTAGCCTGTTAGTTGGGTCAAGGATCGTTCTGCCTTGGCTTCTGTTGGTGTTTGGTGTTATGTTACTGTGCTTCTCAGTGATTATTTTACATGGGCTCTCATTGGATCCGACTGTTATTGACATTGCTACCTTCGTGGTCAAGACGCTTCGTGTCTGGCATCGTCTTCGTTTGAAACTGGGCATGCGTGCGCAGAAGGGCGGGACTAAAGACTTTGCCCAGACTCAGCCTCCAATGAGAGCAGAGGATTCTACCCATCCAAGATGCTGACTTCCCTTGCAGAAAAGAGGCGTATCAGGTAAGGACCAACGCTCATTTTACCACAAGGGGTTTTAGCTTTTATATTGAAATCTGTTCTTCTGTAGTTGAAAAATGAAAGCCCTTATGGCAATTCTGTTGTGCTTCATTTTTCCTCTCCTGAATCCCTGCTTTCTTTTTTTAAAATATTCCTATAGCTCATATGCACAAGAATTGTATGTATTCAAGATTTTTTTTAAAAAAAATCCAAACTACCGAAAAGTGAAAGATATACGGCCTCATTGTCTTGTGCCTTCTCCATGAAAATTGTATGTCTTTGTGATATATTCATTGGCAGCGTCTGCACTAAAAAGTTTGTATCAACTTGTTTTTAGAGAACCCAAATGCAGGGGAGGAGCATAGTAGTGCCACCACAACCATTTTGCTGGCACAGAGCACCCTTGCTCTTGGCAGCGGGTGTGGCAGGAAAGAAGTTCTGTGGTAAACCACATTTTGTTGGTCCCTGAAGGCTTTATCCAAATCCTGTTGAAGTTTATAAAAGAGTTTGCTTTATCTTCTCCTGAAGTTAGATTATATCGCTTCATAAACATACCCACATTCTCTTTACCCAAAACACACATATAATTCATCTTCATTAGAAACTACTGTTGCAAACCATAAACCACTAATTGGAGCTCACTGCAGTTATTAAGAGGATAAAAGACAATCACTTCTTCCTGGTGATACTGTTATTTTATTTCGATTTTTCATTTAATTTTTTAAAATTCATATCCCATTTTTATTATTTATATGAATAACTCAATGTAGTGAACGTATCTAACATACCTTTTTCCTCCTATTTCCTCAGAACGACAACTTTGTGAGGTTAGTTGGGCGAGATAAAGTGACTAGCCCAAAGCCACCCACATGGTTTCGTGGGTAAGGCAGGACTAGAACTCACAGTCTTTGGCTTTCTAGCCTGGTGCCTGAACTACTAGACCAATAGGAATATTCCTCTTGTTTCTTGTCTTCCCTTGATTGTATTGTATTGTATTGTATTGTATTGTATTGTATTGTATTGTATTGTATTGTATTGTATTGTATTGTATTGTATTGTATTGTACTCTACTGTATTGTACTCTACTCTACTCTACTCTACTCTACTCTACTCTATTCGACTCTGCTTTACTCTACTCCTACTCCTACTCTACTCTACCTGAACTTCCAGAGACAAAATGGCAGATTGAAGACAGCTGTAAAAAATGGAGCCAAAGAATAAGCTGGCTTTTCATAATTCTTCTCTAGATAAGGAGAGGACGTGTCATCGCTCACAAATATTTCAGACAGCTACTTCTCATGAGACCATAAGATGTCATTCACTGGTGGCTTTAGAACTCTGGGAGATGAAGTAGCCATCATGGTTGAAGCCTTTCTAAGGTCATTGGGCTCACCCAGGTCCTTTTCTAATCATTTCTTTATTTTTTTTTAACTACAATCTTATTTTGTCTATTCTGTATTTTTATTTTTTGCATTTTTAATTATTTTTTCTATTTTTAGTTTGTAGTATTCATCTATGTAATTTTAATTTTAATAAAGATCCTGTTAAAAAGATTTTATATAAAAATGTGTGGGCAGAAAAACGGAGGAAAAGTTCCACTATTACCTTATCTCTCTGTTCCTGTCCTTAGAGATGACTTGAAATTTTCCACACTCCCTAAGAAAAAATGCTCCTCTCCACATGTACCAAGGTGGATAAATTAAAAAAAAAAAAAACTATTAAAAAAATTTAAATCTGATTTTTTAAAAATCAGATTTATTTTAATAAAATGCTTTGGGAGTAAAAATCTACTATCTAAAGATAGTTTTCTATTTAAGATACATTAATAATTTAGTTTATTCAGTATGAAATGGAGCTTAGTTATGTAGCAAGAGGCTGTATATTCTGCACTATTGGGACTGTCGGTGAGTCAACAGCAGGTCAGGAGGAGCAGCTGCGGGAGAGAGATGACAGTTATTTTTTAAAAATTATGATTCAAACTGAGTTGATTTAAATCAAGCCTTTTTACTAATTGTGATTTAAATTGTGATTTAAATCGACTTGATTTAAATCAAATCCACCCTGACATGTACACAGATACTTCATTTGTAAGTAACTGTTCTACTTCTGATTTGATTGTTCCATAGTTAAATATATATTCAGAAAAGACTGAATTCAGTTATGAACCGTCAAATTTTAGATTAGGATTGCAACCAGATATCCATTTGTTTCTGACATCATTTTTAAAATGACCTACTTAACCTATAGTGAAAACCTCCTAATGAAGCCCTGGGTTGAATAGATACCAGAAAATGTTGCTCATTTGAAGTACAGTATAATTAATCTGCTATTTTAAGATAAAATTTTCTACATAGTTCTTCGGTTACAAGGAAGGGTAGACCCCCTTCCATTGACACAGAGATTGTTTATTGTAGTACCAGAGGCAGAAGAAGCAGATCTAAAAAGGTGTGGGAATGCAACTCTCTATCCAGACCCACAAAAATAAAATATGCAAATGATTGGCTACAACGTAGTAATAGATTGGATAAAATAGCACATCAGGTTGCTAGTGAGGTAAGGATAATGAGGTAATGAAGGTGATATTGCAAAGACAATGATGCATGGAGCAGACAAAGGATGAACTATGTGGAATAAAAATTACAGTTGATGTGTTATTGACAAAATGACCTTGCTTTCCAGAGCGGTTTTTGCTTCCCAGCATCCTTTTACAATTTTAATCAACATTCTTGTGTCTAAATGCTTTATGGCTGATCTAACAGTTTTGCTTTTCCCTGAGAAATAAGGTATGAAGAAGAGTGATTTGCTTGTCCTAACAATCTCATATTGTTCTTGCAGTATCATAAGCTACATCACAGTTTTCAAACTGTAAGGTCAGTACCACAAGTGGTCCAAGAGGTATATGAAATCCTCTTCTAGTTGTTAAGGAATCATTTAAAAACAGGTTTTAGACAAAAATTCTTTTACTTCAATGAAATCAAATTATAACCCTCTAGGTCAGTGATGGCGAACCTTTTTTGGCTCACGTGCCAAAAGCGGGGGGAGCGCAGGGGGGTCATGTGCAGGCGTGCCATACCCATAATGCTTTGCACAAAGCCCCAGTGCAAACGACCAGTTCCCAAACTTCCGGTTTGCCTGTAGGGCCTGTTTCAAGGAAGCTCCCAAAGGGCGAAAAATGGCCTCAAAAAGCGGAAATCAGCTGGCCAGCATGCACATGCTCGCTGGCCAGCTGACAGGGCAACGTTTTGTGTGCCTTGACAAATGGCTCCACGTGCCACAGGTTCGCCATCATGGCTCTAGGTCTAGGACAAATAGTCTTTTCTAAAATTTTCTTCAAGACAGCCTCCATAATATAATATGCCATAGCATCTCAACTCCCAATAGTGTGAGACTGTCCAGCAACAGTAAAACCATAAACTAACATGGATCTATTTATACATTTTCCAATTGGTGTAATTGTTATGCTGTGGCTATGTAAATACATGGTGTCATAGTCCTTCTTTCTTTCTTTCCTTCCTTCCTTCCTTGGTCCCTCCCTCCCTCCCTCCCTCCCTTAAAATATAAAAATGATATAATAAAATGAGAAACACTGAATAATAACAATAAAGCTACTAAAGAAACTCAGAGGACAAAACATCCAACTATAGCCCAGGGTGGAGGGAGATTTAACTTATACTAGATTCTTCCTAAAACTTTCTTAAAAAAACAGGTTTTAGTGACTGTCCTAAAATTTAACAAAATGGGGGATAGTCTGATCTTGGGTTTTAAACCAGTGATGGTGAACCTATGGCACGGGTGCCACAGGTGGCACGCGGAACCATTTCTTAGGGCACGCGAGGCGTTGCCCTGTCAGCACTAGCACGCATGTGTGTGCTGGCCAGCTGATTTAGGCCTTCTTTTGAGGCTGTTTTTTGCCCTTTGGAGGCTTCAGGGAAGCTCCCGAAGCCTGAGGAGGTGGGGGGGAGGCTGTTTTCACCCTCCCCAGGCTCCTAGAAAGCCTCTGGAGCCTGGGGAGGACAAAAAAAGTGCGCCAATAGCAGTGGGTCACACACATAGCATTATGGGTGTGGCACACCCACACACGACCCCCCCGGCGCTCCCCCCGCTTTTGGCACGCGAGCTAAAAAAGGTTAGCCATCACTGTTATAGGCTATTCCCCTGAAGTGATGTTGTAACAGACTAAAATTACAATTCCAAAAAGTTGTGGTTTTACTTGTGATAGCAAATGGGTTTTATTTATTTATTTGGTAGAACCTCGAAACCTGCAGTGCTAAAAGACTGTGTAATACACAATAAAAAATATAAATCAAGAAAGCAATGAGAAAGAAAAAAACTGTCAGAGACAAAAAATAAGTATTTCAATGGTGCCAAAGGGTCATTTAAATAAAATAGTTTTAAATAATTTCTGAAACATGAACAAGTAGGAGCTTTTGTACTTCAAAGTGGGGACTACAGCAAAGAGGTTTCTTATCTCCCAACACCTCATATACCTCATGAGATGGTGGAACTTTCAGTTTGATGTCTAGCTGACTGGACTGGTTGAGCTGATTCAGTTCTTTCAAGGCTGGTGTCTCCCAGTGCTGTGCTGTGGTTTTAGCCTAAAAATCTTGTGACCCAAGAAAGACCGTATCATTTTGAAAAGATATTTAGTGTTCGGTATAGCATGTTTCAACCATTTAGCCTGAATAAATATTTGAATGTACACCTCTTTACCAGTTTACCAATTGCAGAATTTACTTCAAAGGCCAGTCAGTTCATTACAGGAATCTTTTCAGAATCTGGGTGTATTAAATCCATGCATGATGGAGATTTGGTTTTCCTTTTCTAAATAGACTGCAGTTCTAGTGGATTATAAAACTACCTTTGATATTAGTAATGGTTGTTTGGATACTATTTTATAAAGTTCCAGATTCATATTTTGCTGTGACAAGCAGATGGTGTTTTTCCTCTGCCAGATCTATGCCAAGATGGTTTAATACAGTTCTTGCAATGACATAGATCAACAAGAGATAATTACCAGAAGCTTAACATTCAGCACAGGCTTATTTGTACTACAGCTTACTATATTTTGTGATTAAAAAGTGTGGTGTTAGAGTAATGAATCTGAACAGATACAGCCCAGGTAGTTTTATTACTGTGTACTGTTGTGCAATGAAGTCTTCTATGCAGTCCTTTTTTGGCATATTTGATATGTTTCTCTTGCCTTTCTAAGAGCAAATGAGTCTTTCACTTTGTGTTATGTATGAGATTCTTTAACTTTCAGCTGTTCTAATTCAAATTGTGTTTAGTGTTGAACCTGTGTAACCCTTGTAGGTCTTGTGGGTCTTTTAAAAGAGCACCTTTTGCTATATAGATGAATTCTACACCTTTGTGAAAAAATGACCAATGATACACTTCATTATATAAATTTTATGTTTATCTTCTTACATTCTTTAACTCAATTTATTTAGTATATATATATTACCGTATATATCAAGAACATAAACAAGCAGTTGCCCCATTTCAATAATTGTTTTTAAGGATCTAAATCAGTGGTGGGTTCCAGATTCCGTTCCAACTGGTACAGTTGGAACGGCCCCCGAGTCACCCATATGCATGCACAGTGCATGCATGCATCGTACTTACCTGCAATGCTTTTGCAAGCCTCAGGGATCCTCCAGCTGCTCGGCGGAGTGTTGAGCAGGCGCCGTACGTGCTGTGCGCGGAGTGCCAAAAGCTTAAAACACAGGTAAAGAATACAGGTGGCCGGGTGGGCCCTCTGGAGCACCTTGCTGGAACGGTATCCTGTGCTCCGGGCAAACTCCGGTACGCCTGTACTGGGGAGTACCGCCTGCAACCCAGCACTGATCTAAATACATGGCAATCTTTTGTTTAGGAATGGCATTGACTACGGTTCTGTATTTAAGAGTATGTTTTTTTCTTACCCGTTGCTTTTTTCCAAATGTTTTCATATACAACAGAAGACAGAGCTATAAGGTTGTCGCAGTGTGGATTTGGATCTACATAAAGACATATATCTGCACAGAAAAATATAGAAGCACATTCTTCTGTTTCCTGTCTCATGTCTTATAAACACGAGATGATGTTAAAAAACAATAATTTCTTCTTAAAACACTTTCTGTTTTCTCCTTCACCTTCTGGATATGCAGATAAGATATTTATGAAATACTTATTTCATAGAGCCTTCAAAACAGGCTTTCCATGGCTCAGATCAGGTACAGGAAATAGGAATGTAGGTATGGGTTCTCTGGAAATTGGGCATTCTCTGTGCATAAATTCCAATGCATCCTAAGGGGAAATACGTACTACGTTTCATCACTGAGCTTTTGATGTATGCAAATGCACATACCATTGCTGCTTTTGTGTAGGTGTCAATACATGTATATGGCAGAGACAGAAAAAAAAATACATACACTCTCTCGTGGCCATTGTATTGGACATGATTGAAGGTTGACCCTTAATTTGCTGACAGCCTACAGGAGCATAAAGGCAATGACGTCTTTGCTTGTTTCATCTGCATAACAGGAAATGTTCATGGCCTCCTGTTCTTCCTGCTATGAGAAAATATTGTTCTTTTTTTCCCTCTGAGTCCTGGTTGACACTTAATTTCAAGGTTACATTCTATAGTGGACCTGCACTGCTGGCATACTATTTTGATTGAACTATCTATCTGGCACAAACAGCCAGTCAACTTGCTGCTGTTGTGGTCTTAGCAATAAGGATGAGAAATCTAATTTTTATCTTTTCCCTCCCTTTGGTAAATTTGACAAAATGACAACAGTTGTTTTACAAAACTACAAGCCATTGCTTATCTTAAAGAAATGTTTGTGGAGAAGAATACCGTATTTTTCAGAGTATAATACGCACCCTTTTTCCTCTAAAAAGAGGCTGAAAATCTGGGTGCGTCTTATACATCAAATACAGCACTTTTTGCATCCTGAAACCCTGCCCTTTCACCAAAATGGCCATGTGCATACCCTTATGGAGGCTTCCAGAGAGCTCCTGGGGGCTGGGGAGGGCAGAAATGAGAAAAAAACAGAGCGATTTTGCCCCCCCCCCCAGTCCCCAGCAGGACTCTATAAGCCTCCATAAGGCTATGCATGCCATTTTCTTTGACCAAAAATCGGACCGTTTTCATGAAGAAACAGGCCGTTTTTTCCTCATTTGCCCTCCCCCCCCCGGAGCACTGTGCAAGCCCTCCCAAGGCTACTCATGCCTTTTATTTGAAAAAAAAACCGGGCCGTTTGGGGGAGGTTTGCAGACTGCAAAAGAGGCTTTTTTCCCCCTTTTGGAAAGCTGTTTAGTTAGAATGATTGATGAAAATTACGTTGGTCAACTACTGTGCCTGCAGAAACAAAGATTTGTTCCAAAGGTGGTAAGTGATTTCCTTCTCCAGCACATGGGAAAATGCACCTGGAAACATCTACCTACCTACCTACCTACCTACCTACCTACCTACCTACCTACCTACCCTCTCTCTCCCTACCTATCTACTGTATTTCTCTCTCTCATACACTATTTATCTCTCTCTATCCCTCTCCCTACCTACCTATCTACACTCTCGCTCTCCCTACCTATCTACTGTATTTCTCTATCTCTCTCTATTTCTCTCTCTATCCCCCTACCTACCTACCTATCTACACACTCTCTCCCCTTACCTTCTGTATTTCCGATCTGGGCCAAGGAGGAAGGAAACCAGGTGGTTCTGGTGGTTTTGGGGCTCCCTGAATGGCCCATGTGGGCAGGGTGCTCGGCTTGCTCCGGAAGCGCCTGAGCTAGAGGAGGTGGTGGTTGTGAAGCTTCGGGGCTACTTGTGCCCTGAGGCACCACTGCAACTGATCACCTCCTCCAGCTCGGGCCCCTTGCACACATGAGCCACTCTGGGAGCCCTGAGGCTTTGTACCCACTGCCTCCTCTAGCTTGGGCACTGCTGGACATGGGCCCTGCGCACATGGGCCGCTCCAGGAGCCCCAAGACATTGCAACCACCACCTCCTGCAGCTCGGGTGTTGCGGAAGCAAGCTAAGCGCCCTACGCACATGGACCGCTCCAGGAGCCCCGAGGCTTCGTAATCTCCTTCAGCTCAGGTACAGCTGGAGCCAGCTGAGTGCCTTGTGCACATGGACTGCTCCAGGAGCCCCGAGGCTTCGTAATCTCCTTCAGCTCAGGTACGGCTGGAGCAGCTGAGTGCCTTGTGCACATGGACCACTCCAGGAGCCCTGAGGCTTCGCAAACACTGTCTCCTCCAGCTCGGGCACAGCTGGAGCCAGCTGAGTGCCTTGTGCACATGGGCCTTTTCAGACACCCAGCTTGCCAAGACTGCCTGTGGCAGCTGCAGTGGTTGTGGCTTTGGGAGACTCTGGCTGGTGCAGAGGTGCGGGTGAAGGCTAGTCCCCCTCTACAACACATGGGAGGCTCCCTGCACTCGTCCAGCTGCAGCTGAGCCCGCTGCCCTGAGAGGACGGACAGAAACACCTCAGGGTGTGGCTGGGAATGTGCTAACCTTGCCTTCCCCACCGCCCTATCCTCTCGCCTCCCTCTCCTCCTGCTGCCACTGCTCTTTCTTCCCGCCACTCTCTCCAGCATGTGAAGCTTGCCAGGCTGCAATGGTGGCGGCTTCGGGAGATGCTGGCTGGTGGGGAGATGGGGGCTAGACTAGTGTGAATGCTGCTTACCGACAGCAGAGGAGGCAGTTCTGAGGATGCATGTGGCGAAGACAAGGCAGGGTGAATGTCTGAGCGTCCTGCTTTGGGGGCGTGGCCAACCAGCCATCACTACCGGTTCAGCGACCTACATCCAATTGCCACTACCAGTTCTCTTGAACTGGTCCAAACCATGAGCAACACACCTCTGTTGTAGTTTCATTTAGTTACCATTCTATTTGATGACCAAATTACTCATCCCAATTGTGGTTGCTAAATGAAGACTACTTGAACTTTTCCTCCTCAGGAAAGCAAACTAGAGAGTTTAATAATGAGAAATAGGAGAATTGTTACCTCGTGTAGAATGCAAATATATTTTGGGCTTAATTTTCATTATATTTTAGGTGAGATCACAACGGTATATGATTACCTCTATCCATGTTCAGTTAGATTTGCTTCCTGATTTTCATCCGTGTTACTCCAGGTGTTTCTTCTGGTGCTTCATCTCCTGAGGTTTCTTGATAAATCAAGGAGTCCCGCAGGACCGATTAGGGAGAGTCCTGTCTGCAGTGGTTGATAAGGAACCTTGTTGCTTCCATATTGATTCAACTAGGGCCACAACAGAGTTTTCCTCTTGACTTTTGTGGCACCAAGCACCCTCTGGAAATCTATTGGATTCAGAAGATACTTTGGTGGATTGTTCAAATTGGTTTATCCTCCTTGGGCCTTTTTGGGCACCAGTTTCTGATGACCTGGGATAAGCTCACAGTTGTCATAGCAGCCATAAAATCCTAATTTCCACTGAACCCAGCCCAGAGAAAGAAGCTCCAACAGCTTAATATCATGGCATTAGTCTGTGATGACCCTTTGAGTAGGTGCATAATGTGGCAAAAGTAAATCTCTGCCTTTCTTTTGAAAGTCTGTTATTTGCCTTTTTGGGAATTAATGTGTCCTCCAAAAAAGCATCCACCTTGTACCACAGAAGCTTCTGGCTCTCAATGCTGGATCTGCCATTTACAAAGCAGGTCATAAAGATGATGAGATAAGCACTTTCTGAGTAAAATATTGTATTTTTATTATTATATTTTGTTCCTCAGTAGAACGAAAAGTTTTCAAAAGGATAAGTAAAGGTTTACCCTGTCCAACTGTCCAACTCTAACTAGTGGTGCTCATCTCCATTTCTTAGCCAAGGGAGCCAGTGGTATTCAAGAGAATTCTGTGGTGATCTGGCCAGTATGACTATATGCCAAGGTGCACAGAATACTTACCATCCCACCAAAGTGGTATCTATTTATCTACTTGCATTTGCAGGTTTTTGAACTGCTAGGTGGGTAAAGTAACGGGAGCTCACACATTGAGTAGTGTTGTCAGCTTTCCAACTGAGCCATCTCACCCCCTTGACAAAAATTACATGATTGAAATTATAGCAAAATGCCAGAACATAGCCCGATTTTCCTTAATTTTTTTTTTAAAAAAAGGACGCACTAAACATCTGAAAAGTTTAATACATTTATTTATTTTAAAAGCCCATCAGATACCTAAAAAGTCCTGGATATTCTAATTCCATTCCTCTGGTTTTATGTCATTATATATATATTTTTTTCCGTGATCAATTAATTCCGAATTCCAAAACCTTAAGATGTTTTTTTCATCAACTAAGTTCTTGACTGTGTCTGATTGTTTCTTTACTTTTCCATGTATTTAGAAGTATCATGTTAATATTTTTACAGAGCAACAGAGCAAAAGCAGTGCTAAAAATATCAAATGTTACTTTTTTGTACCTGCTGTGACACTTATGATAATTGGCACTTATTACTTGAATGAGATCTATCCGACTGAATGGGGTAGAGATATTAAACTGTTGTTAATAATAAAATAATAATAATAATAATTTTATTTGTATACCGCGTCCTCTCCCCAAAGGGACTCGGAGCAGTGCACACGGAAATTTAAAATGGCAATAGAAAATACGTAAATAGAGTAAGTAAAAACAAATTAAACTAAAATTATCCCTGCGCTAAAATCCCCAATTATAAATTGACTAAAAACCCCTAAAACCCTATTAGACGGAAGACTGACCTAGGCCGGCCAAGCAGAAAAAGTGTGTTTTAAGTTTTTGACGGAAGGAGCGGAGGTCCGTAGTTGTTCTAATTTCATAGCTAGAGACATAGAGACATAGATTCAGGTCTTGCATGATAGCTACAAGAGCCATTGATGTTTCTATAGGGAAAGTTGTAAAAATTAACCCATTTTTAAATAATGGATAACTTTTATGGTCATTAGAAGTTGCCAGTAATAAAGATGATTCTTCTGATCACCACTTTTGTACAATAGATACAAAAATGAAATGAACAGAGGCAGCACAACTGTAGTTCTGTATGGATGACATTCTTTTGCTACGCCTTTTCTTTTGTTCCTTTGTTCTGTTCTGGCCTTTTTATTAGGCTATTTGTTTGTGTGATGTTTCCTTTTCACAATTTGCATTAATAGTTAAAACCAAAATGGTAGACTTCCTTTCTCATGTTTCCAGTTTCTCAATTTTTGTTCAATAAGCTTAACTTGTTTTATACAGTTCTTACTTGGTACACCTACTGTATCTGATATATCGTGTTTCCCTGATAATAAGACAGGGTTTTATTTTCTTTTGACCCCCGAAATAAGCACTTCACCTTATTTTCGGGGAGGTCTTATTATTGTTGAGGTGCAAGGAGTGGTGAGTGTTGTCACCTCATGGCTGCTGCTGTGTTGCAATATTTTTGGGGAGGGCTTATTTTTGAGAGAGGGGCTTATTTTAACGCATGTGCTCAAAAGCCTGATTGGGCTTCTTATCCAGGGACGTCTTATTTCCAGGGAAACATGCTATTAAATAACATGTTGGTTTTGCCTGGAAAACAATATTTGAACTTGTAAGCTGTGATGTTTACATTTTGATCATTAACTTGATAATAACAGTGTTAAATTGTTACATTCGGCAATATGGGGTTTGTATTTTTGTGCCCTCAAGCCATTATTGACCCTTGGCAACTGCTTGGACTAGTCCAAGTAAATGTTAGTAAATATTATAAATTGATATATTATGATTGATTGATGATTGATTATATGCTATCAAGTTGTTTTAACTCTTAGCAACCATGTAGATAGATTTTCTCCATGAAAATCTAACTGTAACCTGGTCTTTCAGGTCTTCTAACCCATCCATCCTGCTTTCTTCCTCTTTCCTTCCATCTTTTCCAGTATTAATGCCTTCTCCAAAGAGATAAGATAAAGGTAAAGGTTCCCCTCACACATAAGTGCTAGTTGTTCTCGACTCTAGGGGGCGGTGCTCATCTCCGTTTCCAAGCCAAATAGCCAGCGCTGTCTGAAGAGGTCTCTGTGGTCATGTGTCTGGCATGACTAAACACCGAAGGCACCTGGAACACTTATCTTCCCACCAAAGGTGGTTCGTACTATTCTACTTGCATTTTTACATGCTTTTGAACTACCTGTGTTTCCTCAAAAATAAGACAGGGTCTTATTTTCTTTTGACTCCCGGGTAGGTCTTATTATTTTTGAGGTGCAGGAGGTGGCAAGCGTGGTCACCTCATGGCTGCTGCTGTGTTGCAATATTTCCAGGGAGGGCTTATTTTAGTGCATACACTCAAAAACCCAATTGGGCTTATTATGGGGAGAGGTCTTATTTTCAGAGAAACGGGGTATTAGGGTGGCAGAAGCTGGGCCAAGTAATGGGAGCTCACTCCGTTACTCAGCACTAGGGATTCGAACCACTGAATTGCTGACCTTCTGATCGACAAGCTCAGTGTTTTAGCCACTGAGCCACCACGTGCACTCATTGAGTACACCAATGTGTATATACTACACTGTCTATACTATACTGTGTACTCAATGAAATAGTAACTGAATCTATCCATCCTCTTTCCTTCCATCTTTCCCAGTATTAGAGCCTTCTCCAAAGAGATAAGTCTTCGCATATAAAGTGTCTGAAGTAGGAGCTTGGTCATTTGTGGCAAAACTCTGGGCTGACTTGTTTGATGATCCGTTTCTTTGCTTCTTTAGCTGCCCACAGTTTAGTATAGCAAAATTTAGCCAAAATGAGTTTAAATGCTTCCCAGACCTAAACCAAGAATTTATGTGATGCACTGAAGATTATATAACAAATAGCCAGCATTCTACGAACTCTATAAAGTCCTAGGCCTAAATTAAAATGAGATCAAGACTATATAGGTGGAACTCAATTATTTCTTGTCCAGAAAGGGCAGCAATCTATTTCCCCCTAAAATGGGAGTCTGCAGATGTAATGAGATTAATTAGAGCAGGGGTCTCCAAGCAAAGCTGGCTGGAGAATTCTGGGAGCTGAAGTCCTTCAGACTTAAAGTTGCAAAGGTTGGAGACCCCTGAATTAGAGGGTAAGTCCTATTTAGAGAGCTAGTCTGGTAAAGTGCTTAAGGTACCTGGCTAGAAATTGAGAGACAATGAGTTGAGTTCTCTACTTAGGTCTGCTGGGCGGCCTTGGACCATTTATTCTCCCTCAGCCCTAGAAGAACATTAATAGAAAATCACTTCTGAAAGTCTTGTGATAAAAAAATAGATTTATCAGAACACTTATCTTATACTTTTCATATTAAAAGAGTTTTATTGAGTTTTAGAATTTTTTATAGGTAGGGTGAAGGTAAGGTGTGAAAAAGATATTTTGAGAACTTTCACGTCGAGATCGTTGGCCCCATCCGGGCTTCATGACAAAATATAGATAATACATAATTTTCAATTACTACAAAGTGAAGAGAAGTGCATACATCATTGTAAAATCTGTGCTAGCAATCATATACAAACATCCAAACAAAAGTTATACTATAAAAAAGTCATTTTTAGATCTAAGTCTCTTAGCAATTGTATCTTCTTGTTCTCCTCCCTGGCCCCCAGTGGGCAGGGCCGCGGCCCCCTCTGCTCTTCCATTTTCATCCTCCAGGATTGAGGAATGTTTTTTAAGAAAGGTTTCCGCCTCTGCAACTGTTTTAATCCTTACTCTCCCTCCTTCCCAGAACACCAACATCCCTTCTGGCATCACCCACTTAAACCAGATCCCCTGCTTGAATAATTTTTTAGATAAGAAGGAGTACTTCCTTCTTACCTCTCTAATCTTTTTCGGGATCTGCTTCAAGATAGCGACTTCTTTTTGTTGGTAAATTAAAGGACCGCCCTCAAAATTCCTTCCCTTGTCGACCTTCTAACAAATTTAATATGTATCTCTCTGGGTACTTCATTTATCCTGGCATATGCTGAATTTATTCTATATACCAAATCAATATCCCCCCTGATCTCCTCTTTGGGTTTATGTAAATAGTCTGCTAAAATTGTACTCATGAGATCAGCTAGACTTTCACCAGGTTCTTCAGGAATATTTTGAAACCTTAAAAAATATGACATCCTTTCAAAATCCATCCTAGACATATGATCAGTTAAATCTCCAATTTCAGAATTAACATTTTTAAGCTCTCCCCTTGCCCCAGCCAACCCCACCTCCAGCTCTTCAGTCTTTTGTGTATTCTGCATTAATTTCTTCTGTGTCTCCAAAAGTTCTAACTTGGAACTGCAGTGGTCTTTTCTAAGTTCTTTAATCTCCATTACCAAGGTTTGTAATACTTCTTCCATAGCTGTTAATCTCGCATCCGTATCTGGTTTTTCTGTCTGCTTTTTTGAAGCCATGGTGGGTAGTTTAAATCAGTGTCAATAAAATGGCGTTTATTGGGTGCGGTCGGTGAAGCAAGTCCAAGAGCGAAATCCAATAAGCAAAGTCGAACTTGTAAAATCCAGAGAGAAAACCAAATTTTCAAATATAAAAAAAGGAAGGCACTCCAGGGAAGGAATCAATTAATCAATTACAGCAAATCAACCATTAAGAGAGAAAGGCAGTCCAAATCACAAAGGGATGTCGGAAATTTTCCATGAAGAATAAGTCTCCTAAGAACAAAGGAACGCCATCTTCCCCCGCCCAATCTGGAAGCCACCGGGAGAGAGCAGCAAAGGAAATTGTTTCATTGTTGCAAGACTTCGATACTAAGTATCTAGAAACAATCCACAAAGACTTTCACTTCTTTAGCAAAGTTCGGATGTAGAATATTCCGCATCCTCAAGCCTGAGGAGCCAATTCAAATCGCCGCTTTAGAACACTTATCTGCTACTTTTCCAGGCTCTTTTTCCTCAGGATATTTCCTATAACTCTGGCTTGCTTTTGTCTTCTTTTTAAACAGATGGGCATACTTCCAACTGGAGCAATGGTTTATAATCTCCCATCATTGTTATTTTCTAACCAGAAGAGTTTTTAGACTAGTCTGGAGGAATCCTGGGGAATAGATATAATGTTAAAGATTCGGTTTTCAATTTGCAATAGCCAATTCTCATAAAAAAAAAAAGAATGGCTTTTTTTAAAATTAAAAAGCGGGATGGGCAGGAGACCTAATGAGACATCTCAGACACAGTGACCTTGGGGTTTCTTTTGTGAAGTAATTTTAATTAGATGGGCTTTCTCGTGTGGTAGTACTTATCAAAGAAACAGTATGATTAGTGGAGAAAATGTTTCCCTCTTATTTCATTTATGAAAGACATAATAGCCCTCCTCCCCCTCCTCCCTCCTCTTCCTCAGAACTAAATGGAAATGCTTGTGTTTTGATAATGTCCAAATTCATCAGCCCACTCATGATGCTGTTGCAGGATACGGCAAGAGGAGGCAAGGGTTCCTTCCCCCACCGCCCCCTCAAGATTCAGTATATTTTGGCAAAATGATCTTGCCAAGAGGTTCAGGATTTTTAAAATAGATGTTTCCTTTACATGAAATCTGCTTTTGAACTTAAGGAGAGGTGGCTAATCAGCCTCTCTGTTCTGAACTTGAAAATGTTGTATTTAAAAATCACCCCTCTTTTTATGTGTTTAATGCTAGGAATTTTCCACTGTGAAAGCTGAAATAATTCATCTCAATTATACACTACCATTTACCAGCTTAAAAACCTGTAAAAATATAATTTTCACTAACTACTTAGTTGCACAGGATGCACTGCATGGAAATTAGCAGGTGCAAATGAAGTCAGTTTAAAGAGGGCGGGAAAACATTTCTGTGTTGCATTTCTTAGCTATTCTGTATGAAAGTAGCTTAGAGTGAAAGCTAAATGAAATTTCGGTTTAGTCTGGGGATCAGAAGGCAGAATTTTTATTACAGTCATTAAGATTTGACTGTATTGTGGTGTTAAACTTTGATTTATTGCTGCAAAAAGGTGATTTGATGGGTGTTATTTTTCTCATATGTATTTCCTCCAATTAATTTTTAATATTACATTTTAGTTTTGTTTGTTAACTCTTATTTGTATTTTATTCTTTACCAAATTAAACACTATTCTTGGTAGAAACCTGGAGCTCATATCTTCTTACCCCCTAATCTACCTAAACTTCTTAACTCCATGATTCATTTGAAGTTCTTTATATATTTATTCGAAGATCCTCAAATGACTATTGGGGTAGGAAGACTGGGTAGCAATTGAAAACATTTTTTTCTTTTTCTCTTAGTATGATTTTTATATCTGGTGGATTGAAAACACCAGCAAAACAGCCCTAGGCATCACTTTGCATTTTGAAGGGTAAGAAAAATTCATGGAAGTTTATATGGTATTCCTAAGGAGGAGGAGTATCTCTCATGAAAGTTCTCTTATTGAGACTATAAAATACAATTGAAGATTAGGTGACTCACACTTTCCCCATAATTGTGCATTCCTGAGCTGCAGGCTCCATTTTACCTGATGAATAAATCTGAAAAAGTTAATACATGCCTAGAAAGAAGAAGTGTTAGAATAATTCATCAGTGGAACAGCTTGCCTTCAGACGTTATGAATGCTCTAACCTTGGAAGTTTTAAAGAAGATATTGGACAATCATTTGTCTGAAATGGTACAGAGCTTCCTGCCTAGCTCCAAAATCCCTTCCAACTCTGTAATTCTGTATTCTCATATCATATCATCAGTGGTGGGTTTCAATTTTGTTTACTACTATTTCGCTCGTGCAGGTGAGCCTCCCGCCGCCACCACTACCAGTTCGCCCAATCCGGGCCAAACCAGGAGCAACCCACCACTGCATCAAATATAATTTGCGGGATCGGATCCTGCCCCATACATCCTCACGGCCGATTCGCTCCCACAGAGAGGGACTTCTCCGGGTGCCGTCCACTAGACTTTGTCAGCGGGCGACGCCCAGGGGAAGGGCTCTCTCTGTGGCGGGCCCGGCCCTCTGGAACGACCTTCCCCCCGATATCAGAACGACCACTGACCTCCGCTCCTTCCGTACGAAATTGAAGACCCATTTCTTTCGACTGGCCGGCTTTGGATAGTCTCTCTGTCTATAGATTTCAAATGTATTTTAATGGGTTTTTAATTATTTTTAGCACGGGATAATATTGTTTAATTGTGTTTTAAAGTATGTATTTTTGTATTTATTGTTTATATTGTTTTTAGTTCCTCCTGTGCACCGCCCCGGGTCCCTGTGGGGAGAGGGAGCGGTTAATAAATTAAAATTTATTATTATTATTATTATTATTATTATTATAATCTCATATCTCCTCTGCTCTCCTCTCTTCTGCTCTCCTCTCCTCATATATCTGATCATATATCTCCTCTCCTCTCATATCTTGTGTCATATATTATATTTTCTTTTTGCTTTCGTCAGCATAATTTAGGTGAGAACTACTAGCAAGCTAACTGGTAGGGTCCCCTCAACCATTTCTGTTGATGTGTTCATCAGTATAGGGGCATTGAGGGAGTTTCCTGTTAGACTGATTAGACATTGGTTGAAGAACAACATCTGATGCAGAACTTTCATGTTTGATGGAGATGGAGACATACTGCTACTGTCTCATTTCCATAGCTGATATTTAGAGGCACACTGCCCACAATCTTTTCAGGAGTAATAGCTATTAAGAGATAAATTGGTCCTCTTTTAAAGACATCCAAATTAATGACCGCCCCTACATCTTGTAGCAATTAATTACTTACTTTGATTACATGCTGCATGAAGGAGTATTTAATTTTTACTATTCTGAATCATCTTCTATTCAAGATCACTGGATGACCCATGAGCCTAGTATTTTGAGAGAGAGAGAAAAACCTGTCCTTACCTACTTTATATACATGATTCTGCATATATGATCCAAGTTTTTCTCAATGACATTGTTTCCAAGCTAAATATGCCAAAATATTCTGGCCTTTTTTTTTAGTAAGGAAAGTCTTTGAACCTTCTGATAGTTTTGGATGCTGTTTTCTGCATTTTCCCCAGAATTGTTAATAGTCCCCCGCCCCCAAATAGCGATCAAACCTTTGCATAATATTCCAGATGTGAACATAACAGGTTTGTACAAGGACATTACATTGTTGACAATTCTATTTTCAACCGATTTCCTAGAGATCCATAGCATGGAATTTGCTCTTTTCACAGCTGCTGCAGAGTCAACAAATTCATTGAGTTATCCACTGTAACCCAAGATCTTTTCCCTGGATAGTGTCAAACTGCTCAGATCCCATCAGGATACATGTGAAGTAAAGCATCACCTTCCATTTTCTGGGAATTGAAGCACCTGTATCAATTTTTATTTAAACAGTTCTTTCTTCCAATTACTTATATGGTAAAGTTATAACACCACTGAAGGAAGTAGCTCATGTGATCACCTTTTGCAACCTTCTGACAAGCAAAGTCAATGAGAAAGGTTAAGATTCACTTAACGACCATGTTACTAACTTAACTGCAGTGATTTAACTGTGGCAAGAAAGGACATAAAATGGGGCAAAACTCACTTAACAAGTATCTCATTTAGTAACAGAAATTTTGGGCTCAATCGTGGTTGGAAGTCAAAGCCTACCTGTACTTATAGTTTAATATCATCCACAGCTTGGGCAAGATATTGCTTTCTCTTATGACAAGAGCATGCATGGACGTATTCAAAAGCATTGTTCCAGGAAGATCATGAAGGGGACTGTAGTTATTATTTCTCTTCATTAAGAAAATTGACCAATTATTCTTACCATCTTACTTTTTGCTTTTTAACCTGTTAGTTAGCCATTCATAAAGAAAATGCATCTTGTTCTATGACGGCAAAGTTTATTTGAAAGCCTTTGATGAGAAACCTTACTAAGTTTTTTTTTTGTAATTGAAGTACAGTGTTGACAGGGTCATCTCTATCTCTATGCCTGTTGACACTCTCAAAACCCACTTGTTCTCTAACAATCTGATGCCATGACAACTCCTGAGCTCTGAATGTTTCTTGCTTATCCTCAGTTCCAGACTGTTATGCCATTTGTATATGTGTCTGTGTTTGTGTATGTGTATGTATTTGCATAGATGGTGATGGTGACACCTAGTTTGGGTAATGAATCGTCTGCAAGAAAACCATCAAGTTCCAAGAACACCAAGGACTCCTTAATTCATCGCAGAGCTACAAATACTCTCCTTTATTGATACATATCCCCTTTTAATTTCCTTTATAATTAGCTCATCTCCTTCCTAGCTCATCGTGTTCAAATCCAAATTAGCACCTTCAAGATACGATTCTCCACCATCCTTGCTTATTTATTTATTGAACAAATTTATATAACCGCTCAACTCATACATAGATGACTTTGGGCAATTTAAAATTTTTTTTTAAATCCACATATAATAAAACCTATGAAACCATGCCGTACTCCTTTTTCAACATGTCCAATAAAGGTAGCTCATCACTTGTAAACAAAAGACATGATTGTACCGTGTTTCCCCCCAAATAAGACAGGGTCTTATTTTCTTTTGACCCATAAAATAAGCACTTGGCCTTATTTTCGGGGAGGTCTTATTATTTTTGAGGTGCATGATCACCTCATGGATGCTGCTGTGTTGCAATATTTTTGGGGACGGTTTATTTTAGGGGGATTATTTTAGTGCATGCACTCAAGGCCGATTGAGCTTATTATCCAGTGAGGTCTTATTTTTGGGGAAATAGGGTAACATGTTCCATTGGTAGAATTTGTATAGCAATACATTATTTTACTTCCATGATGACTTCAGCCAGCAGTCTATTGACCATGTTAATATATGCATATGGATGTGTCTGTTTGTTTTCCTTCTCTCCAACTGCACACATTATAAACAATATATCTACAGCCTGAGTGTACTGCAAATATAAGATTGCTTATCATTTTGGAGAGGTGCTACTGGATATGGATGCAGGCACTAAGGCAGGGATCCCCAATTCCTGGTTTGTTGACCAGCAGTAGGCTGTGGCATGCCAAAAACTGGACTATGGAAAACAAGCGAAACCCCATCGGCGAGATGCAGGCAGCACAGAAAGCCATACCCACTCCAGTACTCTCTCTATGGAACCGGTCCCTGGTGCCCAGAAGGTTGAGGGCCACTGCACTAAGAGTCATGATTGGAACTCAACAATTCATGAAAAGTCCTAAGTGTTCTTGCACTTTAAATTATTCAATAACTTTAAATAGCAAGGCAGGACTTGATTAAAGGGATGGTATTTTAGAATATAAAATTGGAAGCTGTTGCAGCATGGAATGCTTCTGTTACAAAGAGAGTCTGCGTAAGACCCCATTGAGTAAAAATATTGCTGGAGTCAATTTGCAACACCTGACCCTTTTTTTCCAACATTTTTGAAACAGTCCTCTGTTATAGTACATAAATTTGCTGCTTTGAAATCAAGCATGACAGAGTTAGACTTCTTCAGAAATTATCCACCTGCAGTTGTATAGAATGTAATAGTTTTGTGGTCACTGTTTCCAGATGGTTTAATAATTTTAGGTCTTGGTTATGATTTTATGCTCTTCTAAGGAAAATAAGTTCAGATTCATTTCTCTTCTTGTTGGTGTATTGACAGATATCCAAGAACACAACCATTCATTTGTTTTGAGTATCATCTTTGTAAACGATAGGGGTATTTCTGTGTCAGCTAGAAAAATAGAATGGTCTCTGAAATTATGATAACTAGCAGATTCTGAAATTGGGCTATATCTATGTTCTCCCTTAAATGGGGATATGAATATTTTTTCTGTCATGTAGAAACATCTATGTCACCATTGCAGAGTGGCAATCAGGACATGAAGTAGTGAAAAACAGGAATTTGGCTTATGGATACTTACACAGGCATTTGGTGGATAAAAATAGTAGCACAAAGGGAACCTGTGTTGTGAATAATGGCTTTTGGTTTTTCAACCTTGTGTTTGCCTCTTGTGTAGCCAGTGGTATCTGGGTGTACGTTTTGCCTCTTGTTAATATTCATGTAATTATTTTCTGCTTCAGACAGATTGTCTTTTTGCTCTTCTTCTTTTTCTTCCGCCCTCCTCCTCTGTGTCTCACACCTACTTTTGTGCTTTAAGAAATTATTCCTATTGCGATTTCAGAACCTCAATGCATACAATTACATTTGATGACATGTTCCATTTAAAGCTGTTCTCTCTTGCTGATCACCCTAGATATTTTAGCCCATAGCTGTTCCCCCTTCAGAGACCTCTGCTGTTGAGTGGTTGTGGGTGTGTGACCTTATATCACCTGAGCTTTCACACCAGGCCTTTGCACTGGTATCTATATCTCCAGGAAATGTTTGCTGCCTGCAGTTTCCTTTGCTGTTGCTTCCCCCTCTTTTTTTTGGGGGGGGGAGGGCATCCTTGATCCTGAACAGCATTAAAAAAAAGAAAAAGGTTATAATACGCCCCCCCCTTGCCATTTACAGAATCAAGCATATATGTTTACATGCTTTTCAAAGCATGTAATTAGCTTTTCAAAGTAAGGCTGAAGATGAGTTGACAAGAAAAACAGTGTTGCATTTGGGATTCTGTTGTTTTTCTTAGCATGTTGAGTCACTTTCATTAATAATTCTCTAGTTGAGCCAGGAATACTGAGCATGCAAGCAAGGCAGAGATCCATCTCATATTCAATTATTTCTTAGAATGGTGTATATTGTCCAGCTTAGGTACTGAGAGAAGTATGGATGTTTATATAATTCATGCCCTCTGTGTAAGATTTACATGACTTGTAGTACCATTGTTGGTGTGTGTGTGTGGAGGGGTGTATTTATACAATGTGCATTTGGTTTAGTAGTTATACTTTTATTGACCACCATGTTCAGAATAGCATGTTTCCTATTAGGATACTCAACCATTTTTCTCTTTGGTCTATATCCCAGGTTTTTGTTTTATGACTAGGTTGATCAGCTTTGTTTATCGAGTGAAACATAGACACTAAATCAAAGTGGTCACATATCTATAGATTTGTAATGGCTACTATTGCAGACATTATATTTCTTTTCCGCACATGTTCAGTTGAAAAAGGATGCTGATGATGAGAACTGCTAATAGTTTATGATGTAAGATGTAGCATTGTACATAAAATAAATATATATTATAATCAGTGGCTTAATTGGGCAATTTTTGTTTCTATATTTCATCTACTAATCTTTCTGAAATGTATTTTATTTGTAAACTGTAAAATACATTATAAAATTATTAGGTTGTTCCAAACTGCATTAGATTATTGAATTACTGCTTCTATCATCCTTAGCAAACATAGGTGCTAGCTTTAAGTAACAGGTGAAAACTGACTTAGACTGATATTAATGGAGGAAAAGTTGATGGAGGTTGATTAAGACTGATATGAATGGAGGAAAAAATTATGATAACATATAGACTCATTGAATAGGTAGCTGAAGCTAACCAGGAAAAAGTTATCTAAAGAAAATAGGGAGCAAAGCTAATCCAATAAAAATAATAATAGCAAAGAAAAACAGTATTTTTTAATTATGACACATTTCAAAGTAAATTTTTATCTCAAGCAAATTAGACCTTCCTCTTTGATGTTTGTGGCCCAGAATTTCCTGTTCAAATCAAAGCAATAATTCTGATGAATCAATAGATTCATCACAAACAAAAATACATACATACATACATACATACATACATACATACATACATACATACATACATACATACATACATACATATAGTGTTTTGGTTTGAATTATATTCCTAAAGGTAGGACCAGTTTTCAACTTACTTGCTTTAACTATTATTGGAGAATGTCAGAAAAAAGCACTTCTAAGCAACCAATTTTCTTCATCCTGCATTTTTGCATATATGCATAGACATACAAATATATAATTTGATACTTTAAAGGCTCTGAATTAATGAATGTGTGTAACTTCCTCTTATGAATGTAGTCAATATATAATAATGCAGCTGCTGTGATTGGCAGATGGTCTGGACAGATAACATCTAGGTCTGTAGGTTTAGCTTCTCAAAACTTACTTTGGGCTTCGGGCTGTTCCTAGTCTGCTCAGGGAAAGTGGGGACAAATTAAACAGGACTTCCTCTATACCTGAGAAAACTCAATTAGATTTAAAAATAATAATAATAATAAAAACAATTGACTTTTATGTAACTGGAGAATACCCATGGTTTGAGGACAATGGTTATATATCATTAGAACCCCTGGCTATGATGCCTTTCTAATAGTATTTAATAGGTATTTGGAATAAAACAATAATGAAGCAACAACAGAAATAATGTCAACCCCCCCCCCCAACTCCAAACACTTTTATTTTTTAATTTGAATTATATAGCTGTCCATCTCACA
Organism: Rhabdophis nuchalis; assembly: GCA_039707465.1. Classification (NCBI taxonomy): domain Eukaryota; kingdom Metazoa; phylum Chordata; class Lepidosauria; order Squamata; family Natricidae; genus Rhabdophis; species Rhabdophis nuchalis. Next base: position 308,838,314 of record CM077643.1, on the reverse strand, counting down.
CATGTGACTTTGAGTGATTTACAGAGATTAAAACCAGAAAACCCATCACATATAAAACCCAGCACCTACAGATAAATAATAAGCCCACTTCACTTCCCTCCAACAAAACAAAAACAAAACAAAACCCACATCAGTAATAGTTAATTTATTCACCTGCTCCAAATGGTTGGGGAAACAGTTGTTTGTTTATGTGAGTTATAAATTGAATTTTGTCCAATTGAGAGGCATAAAGTGTATATACATTTGTAAAAAAAAATACAGGCCACTAAAATTACAACAAAATAAAGATAAAAAAAAGTTTTGGAAGTCTACGAGTAGTTTTATTGCATGTCCAAAACCTTGTAGGAAGGACCTGATTTCACATTCTTCAGAAAAATCTTGCCTGGTTCACGGTCAGTCTAGTCCTGCCTCAATGTTGGTGTGTTTGTTTTGTTTGTATGTTGTGTTTCTATAGGTAGGTATTTTCTCCTCACACAGATGCTGACTCTTCACGCTTTCTGTCCTCTTTTCCCTTTTGTAGTAAGCTCACTGTGTTAGTGGAAGAGTTTAAATAAAATACATTATTAATTCATATAAAAAAGAACATGTGAAATTCTCCAGAACAGGAAGGGCCTAAGACAGTATTTAGTATGGAAGATGAGGTTGCCTAAGGACAGCACAGAAACAAGTAGAAGCAAGCAGGATCTTACTTAAGAAAACTGAAATCATGTTGGTATGTATCTGTTGCCAATAAGGTAATACATAAGGGCTTTGAACAAGAGGACCAAAAGTTCTGTGATTGTAGCAGTCTCCTGGAGAGAAAAAATATTAAACACAGAGTTCTCACCATTTTGAATCTCTTCAGCACTGATAGACTGACCAGAATCTTGTAAATCAATGATTCTCAATCTTTTCTTCACCACAGACTCCCTTTAAATACCCTTTGCCACCATGGACCATGCCCCCCCCCAAAGACTTAACTCAAGATTTAAGTTATAACATTTTAGAGCCTTCACAGATCCCATGATGACATCATGACCCCCCCCCCCCCCCCCCCGGGCTCCACAGACCACAGGTTGAGAACCACAGTTGTAAATGTTGAAGAAGGTGGTTATTAATCCTGAGATAATCTGTATTTTATTTGTTTTGAAAAACAACCCCCCCCCCCCCCCCCCCCAAATGCTTGGGTTTCTCACAAAAATGTCATTGTACTTTCCAGGAAAATATTTTGGAACTATATGGATATGGGTATGGGTATGGATATATGTGTGCATCTCTCTGTCTGTCTATATGAATTGCAGCAGATATGCATATATTTTGGAATCACAGTTAATATATGTGATTCCAAAATATATGTTTATCTGCTGCAATTTGTGTCTCCTCTTCATTTTCATAATAACAATGTAGCAGTAAAGGCCTGATTATACACACACTATGCCATATTGCCATAATATAGTTTTGTGCTTTGAGGTAATGGTATATATCAATTGATATATGATAGCTTAGCATTATGAATGAATTAAATCACTGTGATTTGATGAACTCTCTGACTAAATAAAAGCAGTCATTTGTGATAAAAATGGACCTAAAAATAAAATCAAACAAATATTTCTGAACCTAGCATCAAAAGAAACTCTGGTTTGTGCAAACTATATTTTGCCACTTATTAAAACTAAGGTCCCAGTTTTTTAGCTTCTTCAGCTTTTCTTGCTGAATAGCTAAAAGCATTGCCCTCTGTTCTGACTTTGGTTTAAATTAAATCAAATTTTCATGACCAGGGTTACGATTTATCAACTACCTTGATTATGATTAAATACTATTCTACATTTGTTCAGATTGCCATCTCTGTCTGACCAAAATTGGAACAAGATAACTTTCATTATGTAAGCGACCAATTATTTAGATTAGCTATGGGTGGGTGGGGGGAGAAGGGGGGAGAGAGAAAGAGATAGAGAGCGCAGGAGAGAGAATAAATTATACTTCAGATTCCTTTTGTTAATGGTAAAGATTATTCTTTTGTAGTGTGAGAAATGATGATAATTAATATGGGATTAAATATATGTCTTGATTGTAAGGTCTAATAGTTGGCTGTTATCTGTTGCCTGCCGAGATGATGGCATATCAAGAAAGAGGCCTTTAGCATAAATTTATATTTAAGGGGAAACCAGATGCAAAGAGTATAATTTGAGGATATTTGCTTTCAGCCATCTGTGTTGTTAAGCAGATGGTATGAAGACTATCATACCTGCTGCATTTTTTCTTTTGGTTAGGGTTCATTTTAGGTCTTAACTATAAGAAATTACATAAAAGTACAAAAGAAAAAAGTTTGTATGCTGCATATTTAACAGGTTGTATAAAGCTCACTCTCTTGAATTTTGTTTCTCTCCTTTTTCAGAATATTTGTTCTCTTTTTCTAAAAATATTATCCTGCACAAGTTTTGTTTTGTTTTCAAAATCATGCTTTGTTTCTTTTATTGAAATTAAGTGTCTGAAATAATTTAGGAGAGTTTCTTACTAAATTGCAAGGTTTACCCATTTGCTGAGATCACAACGCAATAATGAGCTATGTTTGTATTCTATCAATATTTTAAACTGTCTTTAAATTTAACTCAACTCCTGGTGATTTAATGGAGACATCCATTCATTTTCTTGGCACTTACAGGGAAATAGTTTGTCATTGTTTTTTCCTAGCATGAGGAATCCCAATCTATACTACAGCTCTGGTTTTAATTTTCCCATCCAGATTGTAACTGGACCCAGTCCGCCTTAGTTTCTGATCCAGATAAGGTCAGCCAGACACTACTACTTGCTGAGAGGATGTTTGCACAATGAGGATGTTTAATAAAGAATTAGTTTTCCACAGAACATACAAGTATGTAACACAGGATGATAGAATTTAGTGTGACCAAATGATTGAGAATGTGCTCCACCCCCTCTTTTATTTTTATATTTCTCATTGGAACTAGGAAGCAAAAGAACCAAACTTGTTCAGTATATCAAGTAGCAGATTGCATGTTTGATATGATGGTTGCATATCTCCTCTCTGCAATATAACTTGTAAGTGATTTCTGCCTAACCTTTCAGAGGTGGGATTCACTAAGTCTGCAGTTTATGACAGTTATCTGGTCCATGTAAATCACATCTGATCAGAAAACTGCAATTCTAGAAAGAGAATTATAATTTACACAGGAAAAGCAAAACAACAACAACAACAACAACCAGTTACTACACATTTCATGTTTACTTCTCCCATTTCTGATTCTGAGACATTCATTCTTTCCCCCCCCACAGTGACTTCTCTTGAACTATCTCCAATTATACAATAATTGAACCAATACTTGTCTTGTTTTATAATCCCACTGTATTAAAAAAAAGAAGATCTGACCTGACCTTGACTTTTCGTTTGATTTGGATGCTGAGGTGCTTTCGTTCTCTTGTACAGCTTCCTAAGGATCTACCTTCTTATGTGACATAGCTCAAGTATTTCCTCCAGAAAAACAGTATATGAAGCCATCAGTTTTCATCTGCTCATGAAAATTATGAAAATTGGGATTATGGGAATTTATAGTACAACATGTCTGGAGAACACTGACTCCGGAAGTCTACTTTGGGAGAAGTGCATGTGGAATGGATTCATTTTACAAGGAAAATTCTCTACTTTCTTGATCCAGCCTGCTCATTCTGCTTTTTCTACCATTCTCCTATCAAGCATGGTAGCCATCCTTGTCCAAGAACTATGTCCTCATCTTCAGATCTCAGTTATTCATTGAATGGAATGGGGCTAGTTAAAGAATGCACTGTCCCGATCAGGGGAGGGCAAGGTACTAACTGTCTTAATTAGGTGATAAACATGGTTTTATGGAGTTTCAGTTATAAGTACGAAAATGAGAATTGTATTCTTCTTGATGCTATGTATATATCCTTAATTTGGAAAACATTATAAGACCCCCATTAAAATGCACTTGGCATCACAGTAGCTGCAAGATGACATAGTCTGCTTCTGCTTCTTTTTTCCCTCAGGGTGCTTAATTTGATTTCTGGAGATATAAGACAGGCACAGCATGCTTAGACGCTGCTTACTGAGGCAGAAGACAAAGGAGGGAAACATGTGTAAAATGTGCAGACAAGAGTGTGTGATACTAAAGGAGTTAATGTTATGCAGTGATGTTACCTCTGTGATAGGAAGTGTAGGAACAGTGTTCTCCATGGAATGCATCACCATCTGAGCTGCAAAGGTTTCAGTTCCATGGCAACACAGAAGAGCCAATTGTGTTCAAGGTGTAGATTCAGAAAGAGGAGTTGGGACTGTGCACACGGTGTGACATGGAATTAAAAAGTAAGCACTCTGAATCTTTTTGGCTTTAAAAAAATTCTTAGAAAAACGTGCATGTCTTTTGAAAGATCTCTGGTTCAGTAGTGTCACCGAAAAAGGAAGGATTCAATAGTTCACAATATTCTTCTGTTGTCATTTGTTATCTCCCCCCCCCCCCTGTTCTTTAAGGATAAAGTACAAATAAGGACATGATGAAGTGGTCTACAAATCTTCAGCCCTGTAAATGTTAACATAATAACAGAGTTGAGCTATAGCAATGAAATATTGGATCAAGATAACAAAAGCAGTCTCTGTGATCATAGGTTGTTGGCCAAATGATGTAGGTTTAGGTGAAGGCATGCAGCAGAACTTACTTTCCACAAGTCACAAATGTTTTCCTGCTGATTATTACTTCCTCCTCCTCCTTCTCTTCCTCCTCCTCCTCTGTTTACCTCGTCCTCTATTTACCTCCTGCAGACTTCCTCTTGCCATCCATGACTGAAAAGTGGAGAACTCTTTTTTTTTAATTGCAAAAGCTACAGGAAGATGAGGGGAAGCTACAAACTGTTTTTCTGTTTTCCTTTTGCATCTGACCATGGTCTGCTGTTGTGCTGCACAGCATCTGCAGAGGTAAGATGTGCTGGGAATGTCAGGGTTTCAAAACAGCCAGATGGAGAATCTCTGCATTTGCAGCAGCAGCAGCAGCAGCAGCCGTGGAGGCAGTGCAGCATCTGGAGTGCCTGAGCTGGTGGGTTAACCAGGCAGCCATAAATCAGGCTTGGCTGAGTGAATAAAGATGTATTTCCAGCTGGTTTGCACTAGAATGTGCAATAAAAGAGAATATGACAATTTGTTTTCCTTAGGGCTGCTCAAGTGTTAGCACGTGAAGAATAGGAACGCTTGTATTTTGTGTACTTTGAAAAGAATCTGTTGCTATATATGTCCCTCAAAATAAAATCAGCCACCAAGTTTCTATTGTTGTTGCCTCTTGTTTAAAAAGAATAATATTAGAAAACATAACAGACTAATTCTGATGTAGCGTCTTGCGCAGAGGGACTTGGATTTTAAGAGAGCAGAGGGACTTGGATTTTAAGAGAGCTTGAGAATATGATACCAGTACCAAGTAAAATAACACTTCTGCAGGTGAATATGCAAATGCCACTGCATAGGAACACTTGACTTTCTGTGTGTATCTTTGGAATGTGTCCCCATATTTGTGTATAAAGTTGAAGAAGCAACTTGCCCAGTCATCTCTGGTGAACCTAAATTATTTTTCAACAACTAGCAGAGGTGGTTGAGTCACCACGGTATAACACTTCAAGTGTTGTACTAGGACTAGGGACACCCAAGTTTAAGTCCATTCTTATCTATGGCACAGGTGAGTTGCTGCTGGCGTTACTGCCGGTTCAATGTGTGTTGTTTACTGGCCTGCAGATGCCTTTAAATAGGTGTGCGCATGCGCAGAAGAAAATGCCAAAAAAATATACGGTGACCGGGGAACCGTTTTGGGGGCACGGTGATCCTGCCGTCCATACCAGTTTGGGGACCCTTTCAAAATTTCCACTACCGGTCCGCCTGAACCGGTAGCAACCAACCTCTGGTCTATGGCTACTCATTTTGGATGACTTTAAGCCAAGTAATTCACACTCTGAGCCCAACCTACCTCACTGGATGGTTGTGAGGAAAAATGAATGAGTAACTGCTACATTTCTCAAGTTAGGCTCCTGAAGAAAACGTGGGATATACATCTATCAAATGAAACTGGACTGCTTACGTCTCTTTTAAGACCACATAGTATTTACGAATAGGATTAAATATTTGGTACAGTTGTAACTTTTGTAGGGATATGTATTGACAGGTCTAATTGAGAAAGGATGCAGTTGTGAGCAGAAACATGAATCTTTGCTTGCCTCCTCTTTTCTTGAAGCATATAGTACATCTGTACTTGGATTCAAAGCACCAAAACCCCATGGTTTTTAGCCTGAAACTGAGCCCATGTATTAATAAAGGCTTAAATCAATGATGGCTAATCCTTTTCTCTTCACATGCCGAAATTGTGTGCACACGCTATCGCACGTCAGTATGTGTGTGCACAATGCAATGTGCTCACTCCTTCCATATTTGTGCCCCCCATCATGTGGCCTACTCAGCCTCCTGCACCAGGAGGGTTGTTTTCACCCTCCCCAGGCTCCAGAGGCCCTCCCTAAAGCCTCTTGTCACCAAAAATGGAGCACCCCCACGCATACATGTGCAAATTCCACACATGCATGTGTGTCTCCTGCATGCGTGGCAGAGACCTGAAAATCAGCTGGTTGGCGGGAGGTGCACGCACATGCGCAGTGGAGCTGAGCTGGCGATGGCTCATGTACCTGCAGAGAGGGCTGTGCCATAGGTTCACCATCTTCGGCTTAAATCGTAGAATTGGCTTGTTGAATTGGCTCTATTAAAGTTAGTTGTATTTTAACAGGTTGTCTATGCAGGGTTGCTATTAAAATAACTCCAATGCAGCCCTAATATAAAGGACATGTTACATCCTTCACAAAAACACAAATGTGTATGGAATTAAATGATGAATATTTCAATAGTTTATGCATTGTACTTCTAGTTTCCATTCAGAATAAATAAACATCAAATAATACAGTGCAATCTTTATGTAGTGGTATGGCTGGAGTTATCGTACACCTTCTTCCCTTTCTTTTTTGCAGTAAAATGGAGTCTCTGCTTCCATGGATTGCAGGAATTTGTGAATTGATAGTTACAAACAGAGAGCCAATTTGGTATAGTAGTTCAGGCACCAGGCTAGAAACTAGGAGTTCTACCTTAAACACAAAGCCAGATGAGTTACCTTGGGCCAACCACACTCTCCCAGTTCTAGGAAGGAGAAAAAAGCAAGTTTTCTCTGAAATCTTATTAAAAACCCTGATACTAGTTCTAGGTACTCACTACAAGTAACATTGACTGAAAGGCATAAAAAAAAACCCAAAGCTCCAGGATGAGAATCTGAAGTCTTAGAGAAATGATCGAACATTTCCAGAACTATTCACCATTGGCCATGTTGGTTGGTGTTCTGGGAATTCAGCAATGTTGGCTTCATTTAATGAACTGATAATTCCATAGATATAAATCTGTATAGTACATATACCAGTAGATATATCAGTAGTAATAAGGAAATACAAAGCAAAAGAATGCTAGGATAACTTGTGCTTTTAAAAAAAAGTTTCCTACCTACAAATAACTTTCTTTGTTCATTTTAAAATTTGCTTCTTTAAAGTTATAGCAATAGTACTTAGATTTATATACTGCTTCATAGTGCTTTACAGCCCCCTCTAAGAGCCAGCATATTGCCCCCAACAATCTGGGTGCTCATTTTACCGACTTCTGAAGGTTGGAAGTCTGAGTCAACCTTGAGCTGGTGAGAATCGAACTGTCAAATTGTGGCAGTCAGTAGAATTAGCCTGGAGAACTGCATTTTAACCACTGCACCACCACAGCTTTTATGAGAGAAGGAGGTTTGTAAGAGACAAAATTAAATACTCAGAGGGGGAAATTGTAATGCATTACAAGTAGTAAAGTTTATTATTTCCAATGCTGAAGACTAAGATTGTAAAGAAAGGATGAGTTGGGTTCTATAATGCAGGACTATAATGCAGCAAAGCTGGCTGGAGAAGTCTGGGAGCTGAAGTCCTTCAGACTTAAAGTTGCAAAGGTTGGAGACCCCTGCTATAATGAAAGGATGTTTGCTGTGAGGTAATGTCACAGGTTGGTTTGGTGTAATGGTTGAGGCATGAGGATACAAATTGGGAGATGTGGGTATGAAGCAGCTGTGTTACCTTGGGTAAGTCATTTTCTTTCAGTCACAGAAGGAGACAGTGGCAAAGCACTTCTGAAAATTTGCCAAATAAATTGCAGGGACTAGTTCGGGCAGTCATCAAAAGTCAACACTGACTCAAAAGAGCACACTCACAAGGCTAGAGCAATGATGCTAGCAAGGCAGGGTATGCCGGCAAGCAATCTTAATTGCTTTGTGTGCCAAAGCCAAAGAACAGGAGAGCCGTGTTTACCAGAGAAAGCAGAGCTTCTGTTCTTCCATGCAGGCTGAATGGCAGGAGGAAATTCCTATTATTATAGTGTTACTTGTTATCTGATGGCCGTTTTTCTTCTGTCTTCATGTAAAAATGCAAAGCTTTGTGTAGGTCAATTGAACTGTAATACTGTAGGATTATTACATTGGCTCAGCTGGGACCAAAAGCAGCTCAAGTGAAAGAAAGAGGCTTGCAATTTCAATTGACTATTCAAAAGATACTATAAATAATACCACATTTTGTGAAGAAGAGATATCAGAGTGCAAAATAAGTAACGGCATGATACCTATTGTATTGGGCTTCCAAATGCTTTCTGTTTTACATTTTAATTTTGAGGTGTGCAGAAGTTAATTTATAAAAGCAGGAAATTATCATTGTATAGATTCAATTTAAAATGCACACCTAGTAGACTTCCCAGGATTGTGCCTCTTAAACTATGGACACTGTTTCATATATAGTGTAGTACTGTAGTACTGCCACTGAAGTTTCTCCTAGCTAGATATAATTATACTGCTTGAGTGATTTCTTTATATTAAGGAAAAAATAAAGCTGCCTTCTAATTGTTCTCATCCATGTTTCCTCTTCTCATATTATATTCAGAAAATCTATCTTGGGCCACATAAGCTTTGGGAAGAAGTAAAACGAAACAGTGGCATAGATAATGTTGACAATATTTTTCTTTTTGCCATTTCCTTCTAAAACTAAGAGTTGCTTGTTTGTAAGATGTGCCACTATATACAATGGTTTAATAAATAAAAATAAATTACCCCTATCCCAAGTAAGACTTAGTCTGACAGACTTTCGGAACTGCATAAAGAGAGATGTATAGTCAAGACTATGGTTTTCCCAGTTGCAATGTATGGCTGTGAGAGGAAAGGCTGAGCGCCAAAGAATTGAGGCCTTTGAACTATGGTGCTGGAGAAGACTTCTGCGAGTCCTTTGGACAGCAAGGGGATCAAACCGGTCAGTCCTAGAAGAGATCAACCCTGACTGCTCTTTAGAAGACCAGATCCTGAAGATGAAACTTCAAATACTTTGGCCACCTAATGAGAAGGAAGGACTCACTGGAGAAGACCCTAATGCTTGGAAAGATTGAGGGCAAAAGAAGAAGGGGATGACAGAAAATAAGAATGGCCACATGAGAAATGAGAAGCAAAAATGATCAGATTCATAGAAATGAGAACCTGATTATGTGCCCTCAAGTTGTTTTTGACTCTAATTGCATAAACAAATCACTACAAATTCAATTAAAAATTGTTATGACCCTGAGACTTCCAGGAAAGAAATGGTAGACTTTTTAGGTGGCTGGCATAATGAAGAGCTGGCAAGTAGACCACCTTTTTATAATTCCTCTCCAGATAAGGAGAGGACATGAGATTGCCCACAATTCTCCTGATAGCTGCTTATCACCAGGAGTCTGCAAGGCAGCTATTTCAGAACTAAATTGTTAATTACATAACTCTTCTTGTATTGCTTCTTCAGGGTTATCCCCATATTCTATAAAAATCAGATTTTATGCATTAGGTTAGCCTGTACTTTCTTATTTTCAGAACTCGCTAATACTTTAATAATATTTTGTATGATGAACAATGAAAGCATATTATACACGTATCTGATATTTATAAAAACAACCAGATCAACAAATAACTCATACTTTATACCAGTCAATTCTTAATAATAATAATAATAATAAATAATAAATTTTATTTATATCCCGCTCTCTCTCCCCGAAGGGACTCGAGGCGGGGCACAGGGAAATTAAAAACAAATTACAACAAAGTACAAAGTTAAAATCATATTAAACTCACCCTGCGCTAAAAACTTCTATAAAAATAAAACTATCCCTAAAAAACCCCTTAATAATTTAAAATTAAAATTACCCTAGGCCAGGGGTCCCCAACCCCCGGTCCGCGGACCGGTGCCGGTCCGCGGCTTCATAAGAACCGGGCCGCAGGGCCGGAGAGGAGGAGAAGGGAGCAGCCCCCTGGGCAGAGGATGGCCGAGAGCGCCTCCAACAGCTCCTTCCGACGGGGTGGCGGCGCACTTTCCGGGGCTTCCCAGCATTTCACTGAGGAGGTTACGGCTGCCTCATCCCAGGCGGGCGGGCGGGCGGACGACCCGAGCTGCGGCTACCTTAAGCACCATCCGGGCGCGCACGCCCACCTCTCTTCCAGCCGCGTGTGGCGCCCGGATGGCCTCGGCGACACTTAAGGTAGCAGCAGCTTGGGTCCTCCGTCCGCTCGCTCGCCCGTTGCGGGATAACCTCCCCTCTGCTGCTTGGGGGGGGGAGGGGGGGAGGGAGGGAGGGAGAGAATGACAGACACACAGAGCGACAGACTTAGAGAGGCAGAAATAGAGAGAGAGGGAGAGAGGTAATCACACACACACACACACACACACAGAGTGACAGAGGTGGGTGGAGGGAGGAGAGCGACAGATACAGAGAGAGAGAGAGAAAGAGAGAAACAAAGAGAAAGAAAGAAAAATAGAAAAAGATGAATGGTGGGAGGGAGGGAGTGAAGGAAAGAAGGGGGAGGGAGGAGGAAGGGAGGGGTGAAAGAAGGAAGAAAGAAGGAAGGAAGGAGAGGGAAGGAAGGAAGGAAAGGGATGGTGGGTAGGAGGGAGGGAGGGAAGGAAGGAAGGAAGGAAAGGGATGGAGGGTAGGAGGGAGGGAAGGAAGGAAGGAAGGAAAGGGATGGAGGGTAGGAGGGAAGGAAGGAAGAAAGGAAAGAAAGGGATGGAGGGTAGGAGGGAGGGTAGGAGGGAAGGAAGGAAAGGGATGGTGGGTAGGAGGGAGGGAGGGAAGGAAGGAAGGAAGGAAAGGGATGGAGGGTTGGAGGGAGGGAAGGAAGGAAGGAAGGAAAGGGATGGAGGGTAGGAGGGAAGGAAGGAAGGAAGGAAAGAAAGGGATGGAGGGTAGGAGGGAGGGAAGGAAGGAAGGAAGGAAAGGGATGGAGGGTAGGAGGGAGGGAAGGAAGGAAGGAAGGAAAGGGATGGAGGGTAGGAGGGAAGGAAGGAAGGAAGGAAAGAAAGGGATGGAGGGTAGGAGGGAGGGAAGGAAGGAAGGAAGGAAAGGGATGGAGGGTAGGAGGGAGGGAAGGAAGGAAGGAAGGAAAGGGATGGAGGGTAGGAGGGAAGGAAGGAAGGAAGGAAAGAAAGGGATGGAGGGTAGGAGGGAGGGTAGGAGGGAAGGAAGGAAAGGGATGGAGGGTAGGAGGGAGGGATGGAAGGAAGGAAGGAAAGGGATGGAGGGTAGGAGGGAGGGAAGGAAGGTAGGAAGGAAGAAAAGGGAAGGAGGGTAGGAGGGAAGGAAGGAAGGAAGGAAGGAAAGGGATGGAGGGCAGGAGGGAGGGAGGGAAGGAAGGAAGGAAGGAAGGAAGGAAGGAAGGAAAGGGATGGAGGGTAGGAGGGAGGGAAGGAAGGAAGGAAGGAAAGGGATGGAGGGTAGGAAGGAAGGAAAGAAGGAAGGAAGGCAGGAAGGAAGGAAGGAAAGGGATGGAGGGTAGGAGGGAGGAAAGAAAGGAAGGGAGGAAGGGGGAGGGAGGCAATGGAAGAAAGGAAGGAAGGAAAGGAAAGGAAATAATCTATTTCCCTATTTCCTTCCACCTCAAGCTACCTTTTAGGTTAACCAGGTTAAAGATCTATTTAAAGATCCCCCCCCCCCGCATGCGCATGCGCCGCCTGTTCCCCCTCCCCTCCTCCTCCTCTAGGCCAGCCGGTCCGCAGAATTTTTTTTTAAATGAAACCGGTCCCTGGTACAAAAAAGGTTGGGGACCCCTGCCCTAGGCCAGCCAAATGGAAGAAGTGAGTTTTTAATAGCTGTCGGAAGGAGCGAAGGTCCGTGGTTGTTCTTGAGGAGAATCAGTTAGTGCAGTAGTTAAGACACCAGGTTAGAAACTAAAAGATTTTGAGTTGCAATCCTGCTTTAACGCAAAGTAATCCGGGTGACCTTGGGCCATTCACTCAGTTCTTGGTGGTTACCAGACATCTGGCAGAAGGAGGACATGTCCTCCTTTTTATCCTGATGTCTTCTGTCTGCCAAACATAGTCTTAAAATAAAATATGGTTCAATTTTGAGTGTCTTAATGCTTTTTTTTTAAAAAAAGGATTGTTTTCAGTAGTCATTCAAATTTTATGTATTGTGACCTTGTACTGTAACTTGTCTGTTTCTCTTCCATTGTCATCAAGAGAATGAACAGCCTAGATTTATGTTATTTAGTTTATTTCTTAATTCCAATATTCAGTTTCTATTCAGCCTCTTGAAATTCAATTTCACTATAGTCCATAGATCACATGACTAGTCATACATTTCTATAGTGAAATTTGTATAGTGCATTGGCATCAACTAAATGATTGTCAGCATATGCTCTTGAAAATAAAGATTTTTTGGAAAAATATTATGATTGAAGAACCAACCTTTCTAATTCGGTAAAAATAATTTCATATCTTTGAGGCCCAAGTACTTTGTAGCTTGGTAGTTTTCTTTATAATTTTTGTTATGGATGCCATGAGAGTTAAATAGTGTCTTCTTTTCCAATCTATGTGCTCCTTTACCTATTCAACTACCTGGTAATCTTAGCCTTAGGGGAAAAAAAATAAAGGAAAACTACTTCCAAAAATCTTGCCAAGTGATCTGTAAAAACTTGTAGAGGCAATTGCTAGGAGTTGATTTGAAGAATTAAATCATAGTTTGATTCCAAAATATTGCACACTCTTCATAAATAATTGGGTCATAGCACTGTACATTTCATGCCATTTCTTTTCTTTCATGTTTTAGTTGAAGTGAAATTCATTTACATATGCAAATACTGGTAGTCCTTGACTTACAACCACAGTTGAGCCCAAATGTTTTGTTGCTAAGTGAGACATTTATTAAGTTTTGTTCCGTTTTATGACCCTTCTTCCCACATCTGTTAAGTGAATCACTATAGTTGTAAATTAGTAACATGGTTGTTTAGTGAATCTGACCTTCCCATTGACTTTGCTTGTCAGAAGGTAGCAAAGGAGATCACAACACCCCGGAACACTGCAACGGTCATAAATGTGGGTCAGTTTCCAAGCAGCTGAATTTTGATCACATGACCAAGAGGATGCTGCAATGATCGTTTGTGTGAAAAGTGATCATAAATTACTTTTTTCAGTGCTGTTGTAAGTTCAAATGTTCACTAAATGAACTGTTGTAATTCAAGGTCTACCTGAGGAGTAGGAGTTAGGTTGAATGAAATTAAATGTACATATGATATAAAAATAATATTTGTGGTATCTCATTTTAAAAATTCCCAATAGTGTACTATTTTGAAATAGTTTTAGCCAGTTTCATAGCCATGGGTAAATAGGAAAACTAATTATAGATAGTTAAGAATGGCTGAAAATAGTTTTATTGACTCATATTTTTAGGACATGTGTTCATAAATCTTAGTTGTGGTGTTTTGAATGCCTCTGTATGATGCAAAAAAGTCCCTCACACATCAAGTTCAGCTGGCTGCATGCCTTGAACCCTTCTGGGACTAATAGATCTATTCAGATTATAGTGCATTAGAAACAAGTTTTGTTGTATTTGTTAAGATTAATTTAAAACGGACCAAATGTCATAGTTTTTATCATTTTTCTTTTTTTCAATTATTGCAATTCACAGATTGCATTATTTCAAAACTATCAGAGTTCCACCCCTGTCAAGGCATCCTTCTTTCTTACCCCATAAGCACTGTCATGATCTTTTAAACTGCTCTGGGAGTTCCTTGACTAACTCCCTAAAGTAAATCTTGGGGGTGTTCTGTAATTAAGGGATCACATTAAAACAATGTTGATTTTTTTAAAAAATTGAAGCCATGTTGTGCCCAAGAATAAGAATGAAAATTGCTGCTGTTGAATTTCTTTTTATCAGCTCTCTTAAAGCTCTCTTAAAGCTAGCTTCTGCCATGATCAGCCTGATGAATTCAAGCATCACTTGAACTGCATGGCTACTATTATCTCACAGTTGCTATTATGGCAGTCACAATGTTTTCCGAAAAAGCGAAACCGAAAGTGCTCTTTTTAAAAAGTTTATCTGATTATCAGCTGGGCTCATAGATCATAGATACACCTATACCCCCTACCACCTGATTCAGGTAATGTTAAATCTTCAGATAAAGAAAGTCTTCCTTCTTCAAACCATTATTTTTTCATGCGCAGAAGAAACTGTGATTAGCAACGCAAGATGATAAAGTAAAGCAAGGGAGCCTAGCCATTTTATTACAGCTCTTAATTCTGCAAGATTGAAAAAAAAATCTTTAGAATTTTAAATACCAGCTGATTATATTCAGTGGTGGGATGAACCGGTGTAACAACAGGTTCGCTGAGTGCGCACTGAGCTCTGCGCGTGTACAATGCATTTGAAAGCAGCTCAAAAACGTACCTTCTATTGCAGCCCTGATGAGTAAAACAGCGGAGGCACGGGAATCCGCTCTGCCGCGTCTTATCAGTTGGGTAGGAAATATACAGTAGGTCAGTATAGCGCAGAGGCAAGTGAGCGGACCCATCTGATCATCAGAGTGAACCGGTTCATTCTCATCTGATTATTGGAGCTACCAGTTCACCTGAACTAGTCCGAACCGGCTGAATCCCACCCCTGATTATATCTAGTATAGATATCAGTGTAATCTTTCATCAGTTTATTTTTTTCAAATATCTCATAGAATTTATTTTCCACATTTATTTGGTGGCAGGCATAATGCTTTTGCCTTCTATTTTCCCCACAAAAACAGCAACACTGAGAAAGAATGAATTGCCCCCAAATCACCCAACTAGCGTTCATGCTTAAAGAAAGAATTAGAACTCAGGATCTCCTAGTTTATAGCCAGCACCTTAACTATTATGACAAAATTGATTGAAAGTAGGCCGATAATATTAAGTTGCATCAAAAGTTGTAATGCTTCGTTGCCATCTAATATTTGGCTAGATTTTTACAGTCGGAATATGGTAGCGCTGAAATGTACCCTCATTCTAGACTAGTCAAATATAAATCAATGGTTATTTAGATGGGAAGAGAAATAATAGGTGCTAGACTGTGGGCAAAACATCTGCATTTTTATGTAGTATGGTGAGAGCCTGTTTCCATGTCATTGCTTCTAAATCACAGCTGGATACAAATCAGATAAACTTTATTTTAAAACTAAGCATCTGGCAACAACCGTTCCTCAGTTTTGAAGGCTTGTAAGACTCATACCTAGCATAATATACTAAGTGGTAAACTGAAAATACTGCTGATTGCAATTGAATAGACCGTATTGTTTTTCTTCTAATATTGTTGGCCCGAGTTTTCAGAGTACCATGTTCTCTTCATGGCATCTTTTAGAGTTATGGAACTGTTATGTCAAATAGCATTAATAAGGATAGGTCTTATATCACTTCAACAATGGCTGAGCCACACTATGACAAAGTTTTAAGTTATATATTGGGAAAAGATCATAATATTTTGAACATTCAGTCCTATATTATTTACTTCTATTATTCTTAACTATGTTTTTGTGGGATTACCCTATCTCCATTTCTGTTAAATTATATTGTTTTAATTTCCTATAATTTATTTATTTTTTTAGAAAATAAGTTGCTGTTTTCCTGGATACTGGTGAAAATTGCATTGGACAGCAAACACAGAATGCTAATTTGGAGACAGGAAGAGAGAATAAATACCATACTTCTCCCTGAGTCCTGCTTGGGATAAATCAGCTTGATGTCACCAATGAATATTTCTGCAGAGGGCTGTTAAAGTAGGGCAAACAGAACTGCCAGCATTTACACACTGGAGAGAAACGTGAGTGCTTAGCAAATTCTGTGTGCTAAAAATAATTTGCACTTTTATTTATAACAATGTTATCTTCATTGGGAAGAGACAGGTAGAAGTGTGTATCACAGGGCAACAAATGCATCTTTTTATTTTCATCATTGCTTATTATCTGGTGGAGATAAATTTAGACACAATGAGATAGTCTTCATTGTATTGTATAAAATAATTTTCATATAGCTTTAAGCCTACTTCCCAACAATCTGTATTGAGACTACAACTCCTACAATTCTTGGGGTTTGGCCTTGCCGGTTATATAGCTGGAAGTTGAAGACTTATGATAAGGTGGCACCAGATATGCTACTCTAAGGAATAATGATAAATCATGATCAGTAATTATAGTTTTCTGATTTATAATCCAACTATTTTAATCGGATAAAGTAAGACAGAAATGACTTAGAAATAATTAAAAATTGAATCAATTTTATTTTTATGATGTCATGCTTTTGTATTAATATAAAGTTTTTATAATGTCATGCTTTTGTTATTCTTGGTTCTGAGGGAAGAGGATATTTATACTTCTGGATTGAACTGTAGAGTCCTTAGTGTTCTCTGTGTTTAATTCTTTTCTTGCAGATGTTTCATTACCAAACTAGGTAACATCATCAGTGCTACAAGAAAGTGGGTTTGCTTTCATTTTATATTCTAGTGGCTTGCTGTGTCAGTTGAAATGGTCTTAGTGGTTCCTTGATTAGGCTATTGTTTATTGTTAGCTTGTTTGGGTATGTTGGTAGATCATTGATTAGGGTATTGTTTACTTCTTGATTGTTGGTCTAGTGTCATCTCTGTTCATCTGTTCATCTGGATGTTGATTACTGATTATCTATTTTGTGTTTTTATTTCCTTTTAGGCTTTTTAATTGTTTCCTTTGAATGATATGTTAGATAATACCATTTATAACCAATATATAGCAGTGGTGGACTCCTACCGGTTCGGACCAGTTCTCCCGAACCAGTAGTGCTGACTTTAAACAGAGCGAACCGGTTCTCTATTTTTTTTTTTAAAAAAAAGTGGCTGGGATTATACGTACCTTTATTCAAGCTTCTGAAGCCCAGCTGATCCAGGGTGGCAGCTTGAATTTCTGCTTCTCAGCTGTTTTCCTTTTTTTCTGAGTAATTTTTGTTGCATTGCGAGCCAAGCAAGAGTGTGTATGCGAACCGGTAGTAATGCTGGTAGCAACCCACCACTGATATGTAGATACTGTTTATAAAATGTATATAACAGAAGAGCAAACCCCATTCCCTAATGACACTGATAATGGCACTGATAATGTTATTAGTTTGATGATGCCTGAAGAAAAACCCTATCAAGCTCAGAGAATAGGAAGGACCCTTGAAATTTTACACGATTTCAGATTGAGAAATAAAAGTTAAATAGCAAGTTTTTAGCTGCTATTTGCATGTCTAGCATTGAATAAAGTACAGTAAGAGTTAGTTATAAAAATAATTTAAGATATTCCACAAAGGCAATTTAAATTTAAATTTCACAATTTAAAATTGTGAAAACTAAATCAATACTTTAAAAATATTTAAAATCCACAGAGAAAAATGCTGCTGTAACATTTCTTTTCAAATCTCATCCAACTGGTTAGATTTGTTTATTAAAGCAATTCATCAAAATGCTTTCTAGTTCTTAGGGGAAACAAAAGCATGTAATATCACCCATTATCTTAGTCTATTTGTTTTGCTAAACTCAGGCTAGTCCTTTCATGTATTTTATCTTAAAACAGAAAAAGCAAGAAATGTTCCCACATTTTAATTCTCCAGAGTACATTTTCTTACCACCGTTTGATGACTCTCTGTAAAACATTGTCCCATTTCTTTTAAGGAATATTTCTTGGGCTGGAGTAACCAGAATATAAGAGTTTTGAAATTGAAGGACATTACTAAATGGCTTTTGGGTAACGGGGGATTGAACCAATAATTTTCTTCCCCCTCCATCTTATGAAAGTCATATTAATGTACTTGAAAAAAAGAACGTGACTGAGGACTATATAAAGTAGATGTGGAATCTGAACACAAAAACCTTCTCTAGTCCTTTGCATCTAGAAATTTGTGTTCAGATCAGCGTGTGCACAAATGCAACACATAAGTCTTGATGATCAGGTTGCTCTTCCTCCTGGTACCTAAAAGGACCAGTTTTGCTGTAAAATGGAAAATAAACGATGGTGAAGTGGGTTGCCTTCTCCAGAATGAGTGACAAAGCATTGGAGAAAATTAAGATGATTAAGATGCTTTTTGTATGCTATATACAATGTGTGTGCGCGTGTGCGCACGCCCACATACATACATACATACACTGTCTTTTTTCTTGGGATATGTTTATTTGGGGAATAAGTGATTTCAGAGGTGTTGAGTACATACATTGTTTTTCCACTCCTATGCTTCTCCACAACAACCCTCATGTGAGGTGTGTAGGATTTTGAAAGAGTCCAGTTTAAAGACCCTCAGTGGCATTTGATGTTTCAAGTCCAACATCTTAATTACCACATCACGTGGGCTGCCTTTTTTGTGGGTAAGAAAATTTGGTTTCTTAGAGCAGGGGTCCCCAACTTTTTTTGCACCAGGGACCGGTTTCATTTTAAAGAAAATTCCGCGGACCGGCCGGTGTAGAGGGGGAGCGGGGGGGGGGGAACAGGCGGCGCATGAGCACACGTGGTGTGTGTGAGTCGGCTCACTCGCCCCTCTAGGGCTCCCAATGGCATGAGTGCCCGCACCTGCGCTCTCACGCCCCCGGTGCGCGCTCTGCCCAGGGGGCTTCCCCGTTCTCCCTCCTCCTCCTCTCCGGCCCTGCGGCCCGGTTCCTATCAAGCCACGGACCGGCACCAGTCCACGGACTGGGGGTTGGGGACCCCTGTCTTAGAGGTATCTCTGAGTCGCATCCCTCACTTTATCAAGGATATGTAAATGACTGCAAATATAGATAGCAAACATAATTATCATTGAAAGCAGCAAATATAATGGGAATAAAATTGCCCCTTCAGCTAAAATATGTGGTCCAGGTCAATCTGAGGCACAGAAGAGTAAAGAGTAATGAATCATCAAGAGGTGTTTCAATATATTTCCCCCCCCTCCAAATAATATATAATTCATGATTTACAAAATATGGTTCCAGATTTTTTGCTCAAGCATTCTGTTAAAATAAGGAGAATAAATACTCATTTTTCTTTCTTCATTTTGTTAAAAGGATATTGCTTTGTAAAATGGGGAAGTCAGTTGCTTTTAAGTTGCTTTCATTCATATATAGCCAGTGAAGGTTTTTTTTAGGTGAGGGGGGCTGGGGAGGAGGAGAAAGTGTAAAAAATGTATGTACTAAATAGAATAACATGCGTGTATAAGTGAATTTTTTTTAAAAACCTAGCAAATGAAAAATAAATAAGGTAAAAATAAACCCTACATGTTGCCTTTTCTACCCAGCATGTCTCATTCTTCTGAATGTAGGCAATGCGGTTATCCAGACATTTAGAAATACTTTTAATGCTGTAACATTTTAAACCAGCTATTTGTAGCTAGTTTTGTTTGCTACAAAAGCTCAAAACTCCCAACATTTCATTGCCACCTACAAGCAACAAATCGACTTTAGGTCTCTGGTAAGAATATCTAAATGTAGGCTGTTGAATAATCCCTTTGAGGGCCCTGTAACTATTTTTATGCCTGGATATGCGTCATCAGTGGGTATTTTCTCTGGTGACTAGCTTACATCAGTAGGTCTCCTATCATACATTCTATATGATTGATGGGAGTCACTGCTGCTCTTTAGCGTTTATCCGTGACCTCGAAGAATGGACAACTGGAATTTACAGGCTGTTGCAGTCTTTGGAGTGACTGGAGAGATGGACAGATGGTATTTTTCTGATAAATTCAGGTAGTGCTGGAGATGCAGTTCGGTGGGGAAGGAGGGGGGAGAGGAAGGGTACTCCTGGTCTCCAAAGCTGTTAATTCCAGCTCGGGGAAGGGAGGAGGGGGGCTGTTTCTGTTTTCAATGGAAAGGTACACTTCCCTAGCCAAACGGGAAGAAGCTGCAGGCAGATTTGAAGATGCAGTGTGTTGCTCGTGTTGTTTCCAAGTGATATACGCTACTGCAATGTGGCAAGAGCAGTGTGCCGTGGTTCAGTGAGACTCTCTGTTATTGAAAGATCGCTTGCTGCTTTGCAGCTTGGAGGGGGATGCTGTGGAATGTAATGCTGACCAAAGGCTGCGCCGAGCGGGCTCTCCTTTCCTTAAGCAAAACAATAAAATGAAACAAAAACAGGAGGTGTGGGGGAGGGGGGGAGGGAGCGAATTCAATTCAGGGTGAATTTGTAAGGTGCAGTGAGTAGGGCAGCAGCTCTTGAACCGGCGGGGTGCACCTGCCTCCAGGACCTGCCGAGCTGCTGGAAACAATTAATTTCCTGATCTCTCTCAAGTCTTTTCTCTGAGGGGAAATCAGTAGTGCTCATACATACACATTACTACTTTAGCCCCTTCCGTTCCTTTCCTTTGATCGCTTGCCACCTCCCTCCCCACCCTGCTTCCTCCTACCGCATGTGTAAATGAGGCTGCAGTATACTTGTGTGATTTTGGTCGGGGCGCGTTGTGTGAGGTTAGCTGAAAACAGAGAGCTGGCTTCGGGCACTTTTCCTTTCTTTCTGTCTTCCTTTTCTTCCTCCTGTTTACTCCTTTCCACAGAAACGTGATGGCCATGGATGCCATGCTCAACTCTCGGTGACCTCTGACTTGAGGACTGTCAAGAGCTCTTTTGCTGGCAGTCAGGCCGACAGGGGAATGGCAATAAGGTGCATAAATACTAGAGGAATGAGGAGCCGAAAATAACCATGCATGCAAATGCTCTGTGGCTGCATGAAGAGACTGCTGGGTATTTTGCCTGTGAAACTGGGTAGTGGAAGGGTCATGGAAGGTGGTTTTCCCGTTTTCCTCTAGGGGAAATTTCTTCTGCTATGAGTGGGAATCCTTTGAGTGGGATAACTCTGCCTGTTCAGCCTCAAGGGAGGTAGAGGAGAATGAAGGAAGAAAGGCAGGCAGGCTGGGTTATTTTTTCTTAATTTGGGATCTCTGAGAGTTGAAATCCTAATATATTTCAGGAAGGCTGATCTGATGTATTATTTTTCATTATTGCTAAGCTTGGATTTGGGATATCAAGGATATAGATTGTAAAATTGAGTATGCATCCATGGCTTTGTCTAAAAATTAAACATTCAAAAAAAGGTCTTGATCTGGTGTTTGACGTGTTAAGATTACGTGCAGTCCCATATGGATCTCATCATAGGCTATTAAGTTATTAGGCCAGGAGGTTTTGAATCATTGGGAAAACTGACAGATTATTGGTGCTTTGACATTTTCTGTCTGAGGAAACAGAATTACTAATACATGATGTTGGAAAGGTGTTCGGGGTTAACTAAGGCAGGTGTGATTATACTGGTCTGGGTACCCTTATTCCATTAATGCATGATTGCTGGATTTGAGAAGTTATATTGTTATAGTGCAGTTCTATTCATCCCTGCCCCAGATAAGACCCATTGAATGTAATAAGGCTTAATGGCTAAATAGGTTTGTATGTAGCCTTAGAAAATATAAGTATATTCTTCAATATGTGATAGCTAATAGAATGAGAAATGTACATGGTTGTGCATGGTACTTTATTTCAAGAGCCTTTGATGACTCATGCCAAGTTGGTTATATAATTCACAGTCTGCAAAAGGTTAAATTCAAAATCTTGATGGGATTGAGTCATTTGTTGGGGAAGAAAATCACTAACGTCTTCTGGGGTTTAGTGCTAAGAATATTTATAGTGTATGTTTTTTTCCTATGTATTTTTGAAGCATCAGGAAGCATCCAGGTTTTAAAAAATAAATTCAAAATGAATTTCAACATAGAAGAATAGGTGGGTCCTGTTTGTGTTGTTCAGTTGTTTAAAGTAATGAAGCAGTTAATCCCAACATTCTTTTTACTTTTAAACTGTAGTTGCATTTTTTGGGTAAAATTTAACTTGACCCAATCACTTGAGCTGCCTAAATCACGTTTCATTTTCATGTCTGTTTGTCTTAAGGCATTATTGAATCTAGTTACTTTACATTAAAACTGAACACTTAAAAGCATATATAGAACAATGAACAATGAATTGTAACTCTACCTTTTGGAAGGATATGTAGGCACATAGCAAAACATGTTTATTGAGTCCTAATCGCCTAATATACATTTGATGATGGCAAGTTGGATACAGAGCATGCATATTGTACATCTCCATAAGAATACAGAGTGATAAGTAGATTTCCAATGCTACAATATAATTTGCTGCTGCGGTGAGGAATTATGTAATTATTTCCAAATTGTATCTGGTTAAATAAAAATAAAATCAGGCAATAGTTCTGTTTGACACAAAAATTGCTATATATAAACACAAAACTCCTCACAACACAATTGTTATGATAGGTTTAATAGATATATGATACATAAATATTAGTTCTAATTTTGATTAATTCATATCCTAAAAATGTGGTATCCAGAAATTAAGGGTATGTAGTACTTCGGTTTTGATGACAAAAATATTTGCCATACATCTTTTCTCAAGATCATACTGTGGCCATGCCATCTTGGAAAAGATATAGCTGCTTTAAGGAGTTGGCAGCCAGTGCTAGGTCAACATTGCAAATAAACTTTTTTCCTTTGAATCTTCCTTCCTTCCTTCCTTCCTTCCTTCCTTCCTTCCTTCCTTCCTTCCTTCCTTCCTTCCTTCC
This sequence comes from Rhabdophis nuchalis, assembly GCA_039707465.1. Lineage (NCBI taxonomy): Eukaryota > Metazoa > Chordata > Lepidosauria > Squamata > Natricidae > Rhabdophis > Rhabdophis nuchalis. The sequence continues at coordinate 308,815,386 of CM077643.1, read as the reverse complement.
TTCCTTCCTTCCTTCCTTCTTTCCTCAGAAGCCTGCTCAATTCTCTATCTCTGGGTGGCAATGATGATTCTTGGTGACTTTATTATTATTATTAATTATTAGATAATACTATATAGGAATTAAAGCTTTGACTGGTGAAAAGGTTACCTTCAACTGGAAAATACTGGTAATTAACAAATGTGACCTTGGAAGGGAACCATTATATAGGAAGGGTGCTAGAAAAATAAATAACAATTTATGTTTACTTTAGAGATACTTGTTATTGCTCTGCCTTTTGCACAGTATGTGGATTTTGTATATTTTGTAAAAAAAAAAGAGCTGTGATGGAGCAGTGGTTAGAATGCAGTACTGCAGGCTAGTTCTGCTGCCTGCCGGCTGCCTGGAATTTGACAGTTCAAATCTCACCTAGTTGACTCACCCTTCTATCCTTCTGAGGTTGTTAAAATGAGGCTCCAGATTGTTGGGGGCAACATGCTGACTCTGTAAATCACTTAGAGAGGACTGTAAAGCAATGTGAAGCAGTATATATCTAAATGCAATTGCTATTATTCTTGCAGTTTCAAATTTCATCACCCATTTATGCCCTATTAAACTGTCCAGAATCACTGGTAGCATGTGCATTTAATAATAATAAATTATATTAATATGCTTCTGAATGTTTACATTAGGTGCTCATAGTTTACTAAAAATGAATTGTTTTATTGGCAAAAGGGATGGTTATTTATATATTCCTATTTAATGAAATGGTTCTATATTTTAAGTATTTCCTTTCTGAACTGAAAATTAGCTGCTTTTATTGTATCTTAAAAAAAAAGACACATGTGTTTTAAGTAACTGCATATGTGGCCTGGATGCAGCTGACATGGTCAAGATGTGTATAGATGAAATGTCATCCATTTGTTTAGTCTATGTGAAGTACCAGTTCATCTGTAGCACTAAAAATGCATTCTGAGTGATGGAATGCTTTCATATCAGTACTATTTAGATAACTAAGGAAGCAATAAACAGGATAAGATGCAACTTTTTGACTGGGCTTCAATTTTGTTTTTAAATTAACAATTAATATGTAATCTTAAAATACTGTTAAGTCTCATTGTGTTCAATGAGTAATTTTGCATAATAGATCAGTACATGGAGATTAAAATGAATTCACCATCAGATTCTTTAAAAATACAGGAATCAAGAAGTAAAATTCAAAATTCAGTGTGAATATTTCATGATTTCTCATTTTCAGTATCGGCTTTTCATTGCTGAATTTAATATGTGAAAAGATATTTGAAATTATTTTAGCAAAAGTGATAATGAGATTGAGTTTCTTAGTTTAGCTAGAAAACTATACTATAATTTAATTCTGGTAGAAAAGTAATGTTTTTAATAGAAGTGAGTTTACAATTGTTTGGAAGCTTTACAATAATTTACCTAAAATGCTTCATAGCTAAAATTGTTGGTTTCGTGTATTATCTTCATTATTGAAATAAATAAAGTTAATCATGTGCTATTTTTCCCCCCATCTTGGTGCTAAATGTTTATTGCCAAAAATTTGTCAAAAATGGTACAGGCACTTCATTAAGAGCTTTTGTTGTTCAGTCTATGTTTAAAAAGATGGTAGTGGCTGCATCAATCAGTCAACGAATCAATCAAATATACTGAATGAATGAATGAATAAAATTAGAGCAAATGTGTTGATAAGACACTGGTGTAGTTGAATCAACTTCAGGTTTGCTTTTTTTTTTTGGATAATATTATTTATCTATACTTTCCTGCAGTTTCAATGTACAACTTGTTCTCGAACAGGGGTAACCAACCCCTGATCTGTGGAGCAGCATCGGTCCATGGCAGTTGTAGTCAACCTGGTCCCCACTGCCCACTAGTGGGCATTCCAGCTTTCATGGTGGGCGGTAGGGGTTTTGTCTGAAGCACTTTCCTTTTTTTAATTTAATTGACTTCCCTACTTTATAAATCACCATTACTGTGGAACCAATGGGTGGTTAAATTTTTTTACTACTAACAGAGATACAAAAGTGGGCGGTAGGTATAAAAAGGTTGACTACCCCTGGTCCATGGTATACCAGCAACCGGGCTGTGCAAACAAGCAAAGTCCCATCCGTGTGATGCTGGTAGCATGTGAAATCACACCCTCTCCAATCTGGGGGAAACCCTCTTTCCATAGAACCGGTCGCTGGTGCCCAAAAGGTTGGGGACCAGGCTGTTTCACCCTGTTACTTTCTGGAATTCTCAGCAATATTTGATTCAATCATTCATGTTATTGTTCTGCAGAATATAATGAAGATTGTAAGTCAGTTTGGTACAGTCATTAAGGATTAGGCTAGAAACTGGGAAGACCATCAGTTCCAGTGCTGCCTTAGTCTTGGCCTGTCCCTCTCTCTTAGCCCTAGGAAGCAGACAAGGTCCAATTATTTCTGAAATCGTGTCAAGAAAACTACAGGGACTAGTTTTAGCAGTCTTGATTTAAAAGCATTTCCCCCGAAAAATTCTGAAAAAGACATTAGATTGCTTAAAATCTAGTAAATTATATGATGTTACAAGAATGCTGTTTTTTACCTGGTCAAAAGTCCTTACCGTAGCTTATATTCATACTTCTGCACATATTGAATTTATGCTTGAATTTCTGTGTTGCCACTTCTCTACTCCTAATACAAATATAGAAGCAGATTGGCTTCACAGTGATTGCCAGCTTGCCTAGTCATTAAGACACAGAAAAAGTACAAAGTGCATATGAAGTTCATATTATATAGAACGGCAGCTGCTTACACTACTATTTCTCAATATTGTCTTCATAGGACAAAGCCAAAAACATGAAACATTTATTTATTTATTTATTTATTTATTTATTTATTTATTTATTTATTTATTTATTTATTTATTTATTTATTTATTTATTTATTTATTTATTTATTAGTTTTATATACCACCCCCTCTCCCGAACATGGGACTTGGGGCGGTGCATGCATGGGGCAGCATGGGGGGGGGGTCACAAGCGCATGCGCAGGGGGGCATGGCACAGGGGCCATTTAATTATGGGGAAGGGAATGAGCGAGCGTGATAGCGTGTGGGTGTATGCTTTTGGCACCCAAGGTGAAAAAGGGTTTGCCATTACTGCCGTAGTGTAACCTATTGCACTGATTGACAGCTCTTGCTGTCAGCGTAGTCTAGTCTGTGTCTATATCCCTGATGTTTCACCCCAATAGTTGTCGTCTTACCATCTGGAGCAAATAAGAATACGGTAGTTCTTGATTGCTTAGCAATCATTTTGGATCCCCATCCAAAGACACTTATGACCCAGTTCTAAATACACTTTCAGGAAAGCACAGTCAATACTGTACCGTTGATTTTTTTTAAAAATTGAAGATATTATGTCATTTGTAGTTTAGTCTTAAAGGCATTTAGGTTGTGTTTAATCAGTCTGAATGTCTTAGAATTTATGTTTGAGTAGATATGCTTATAATCTGGCCCTCAAAACATATTTTACTACAATCCAAAAATCTTTTACTACGGTATTTGATAAAACATTTTGTACTGAGTATGAAAATAGGACAGAAAAACTAAGTTAATAGTGGGGGTTCTCTCTGGGCTATCACAATACTATCTCTCTCTCTTCTGTACAAAATAATTTTGTCTGGCAGATCTCCATTCCAAATTGTGCTACTTGCATATAAAACAAGTTTAGTAATTTGTTTTTCTATTAGAATCAATATATTCAACTAAATATCTGATACAGAAACTGAAGAAATGTGCAAGAAACAGAGATTATAATGTGTTCTTGCTGTTGTTTCTATAAAAAGAGCATGATGTCAGGCTCGAAGTACTTGGAATTGATCCATCACTTCTTGTTCAGCCATGTTGATTAGAAATGGCAACTTTGACACAAGTCTAACGAGAGTGATTTGAATACTTTTTTTTCAGGAGGGAAGGCATCAATGCCTCCTTTGCAGCATTTCCTCCATTTGAAGGAGGTGTTGAGCAGGAACTGGTTCCAAAGGAAATAAGATAGACTGAATTTTTCTAAGGAGTCTATCCACATCTTCTGGGTGTACAGGAGATCAGATGTAACAGGTTGGTTGGCCTTCTCTTCACCAACACCCAAAAAGTGACACCATTTCACAATGAATATGAAGAACTTCAGGAAAATTCATTAAAAGATTGGACAGCTTCTGGTCTGAAATGGTATAGAGTCTACTGCTTGAGCAGGGGGTTGGACTGGAAGACCTCCAAGGTTCCTTCCAACTCTGCTATTCTATTGTTCTTTTGCTGCTCATGGCATTAGGAAGTCCTTTGGACTCCAACAGCTGTCTTAGAAGCTCTCAGCAGATGTAGTGGCAGTAGACAACCCCCCCTTTTTTTTTCTTCCTTCAACGCCACTTCATCAGCTTTCTAATAGTTATAAATTGTGGTAGATGATACTCACTTTTCAGTTCCTTTTATGAGCACTCTAAATGCCTGCCTACTCACTGATATTAAATGGAGGTGTAGGAGCTAAGCGAACAGGCAGAAGTCAACAAAGAGTCCATAACTTAAAATTTTAACATCATAAAAACTCTTGTTTCATTACTTTTCACAACGAATATTTATGTGATGATCTTGGCTTTGAAGTCATGTTTTTAAAATATGTAAGCAAAAGTGCTTTAGGAAAGAGTCACATTCTGAGAGTAAACCTTACTTTAGGTTGGTGGAGGATATAATGATGATGGAATGTGATTTGCAAGAATTCAAAGAGAGATGTATTGGCTTGAATGTCCTATGCAGCCCAGGCTATAGCATATTAAATACAGTGGTACCTTGGTTCACGAACTTAATTCGTGAACTGACTCTGTTCGCGATCCGAATTGGTCGTGAAGCGAGGCACAATTTTCCATACGGTTCAATGTAAATCCGGTTAATCCGTTCTGACCTTGTTTTTTGGTCGTGATTCTTGAACTGACTCTGTTCGCGAACAGAATTGGTCGTGAACAGAGGCACAGTTTCCCATAGGGTTCAATGTAAATCCGGTTAATCCGTTCTGACCTTGTTTTTAAAATGTCCGCGGCTCCGGTTCGGGAAGCGAGGCGGGGTTCGTGAATCCAAGCATTTTTACGAACTTTTCTGTTCGTGATGTGAGGGCGGAGTTCGTGAAGCGAGGCGGAGTTCGTGAAGCGAGGCGGAGTTCGTGAAGCGGAGCGTATTTTTACGAACTTTTCCGTTCGTGAACCGAAACGGTGTTCGTGAACCGGGGCACATTTTTTGGGAAATTTTTGGTCGTAATCCGAATTGGTCGTGAACAGAGGCGTTCGTGAACCGAGGTACCACTGTATATTGATTTAGGGATAGTATGGTAAAAGTGGGGAAACTAATGAAGAGAAGCATGGATAATTAATATGGTATTAATGGGGGCTTTCCAAAATTTTTTTATATTCTTCTATTTTTCCAATGTAGCATCTACATTGTTTCTAGTAGGACTGTCAATGCTTAAAAATGATCGAGAAAGAGTGTTTGGATGATGCATGATACATTGTCTCCATGGGAATGCTGCAATGGTCATAAGTGTGTAAAATGGTCATAAGTCACTTTTTTCAGTGCCGTAACTTTGAATAGTCACTAAACAAACTGTTGTAAATTGAAGACTACTTATACAGATGTATAATCTGAAGGCTCCCGTCTTCATGAAGACCTATAAAGCCTTAGATATGGGCCCTGGAAACTTTTAAAAGTCCTATCAAATTGTAATTTTTAATATGACAAAAAGAAACAAAATTTAATTGTTTGCCTAGAACAGGGGTCTGCAAAGTCGGCTCTTTTAAGACTGGTGGACTTCAGCTCCCAGAATTCCCCAGCCAGCTATGCTGGCTGGGGAACTCTGGGAGTTGAAGTCTACCAGTCTTAAAAGAGCCGACTTTGCAGACCCCTGGCCTAGAAGATCAAATGTAAATACCTATTATATTTAATTTGAATTGTATTTTCAAGCAATTCAGTATTAATATTTGTTCTGGCCCTACCCACAGTTTTTGGAGTGTGGCATAGGCCACAAGCACTGCTGTGTTCAGGAGAAAGTTGTGTAGCTTTGTTTTGCTTAACTGTCAACAGTTGGCTTAATTTATTCAACTTGGCTTTTGTACTATAGGCATCAGTGTAGTAGAAATAAGACAGGGTGGGTTTTTTTTGCCGCTCTTGCTACCTGTAGGAAGTGTGTGCTTTATATTCCTCTTGCCTGGCCTGAACTGCAAGACGTGAATCCCAGCTGTAGTTTCAGCCAGCGAAGAGGAAGGAATTTGTCTGCAGTACAGTAAAAGGAAGTATTTGCTGTGTTATTGTAGTACATGGCCCCTTGCCATTTTTGATAAAGCATTAAGCGTTATGCACCCAAAGTCTACTGGCCTCTTGACCCATCATCAATCATCAGCTGTACAGTGAGTTTGCATGAAACAGTAGCCCAATAGGAGAGCCATTGTTTCAGCATTGCACAACTTCTCTGGAAACGGAAACTACAGACAAAGGATCCCAGATCACTCTGCTTTGTACTGTACTGTCCCAGCCCTGAGCTACTACAGTAAAGAGAAGCAAATGAATTCACATTTAGGGGAATGAAAGTGGTTTTTTTATGCGTTCCCTATCTTTTGAATATATTTCCTTAAGTTTTTAAAGAAAAGATTAGTTTCATTGTTTTACCGCAATACAATAATTTGTATTTAGAATAGAATAGAATAATAGAGTTGGAAGGGAGCTTGGAGGTCTTCTAGTTCAATGCCCTGCTGAGCAGGAAATCCTATACCAGTGATGGCTATCCTTTTTGTCGTTATGTGCCCAAAGCACCAGTGCCTGCACCCTTAATGCAATGCATTTGAGACCCCCATGCCCTCTGCACATGTGACGCACCCCCCCTGTGCATGTGACCCCCCTGCATCCCATTTTGGGCCTAGTAGACCTCCCTGCAGCCTCTGGGAGCAAAAATGCATGCACATGTGTCTCCTGCATGCACCCCGTCCCTTGTGTATGCGCGGCAGAGATCCAAAAATCAGCTGGCTGGTGGGAGGTGTGCGCACATGCATGGTGGAGCTGATCTGAGGCAGCTCACGTGTCCACAGAGGCGGCTGTGCGTGCCACCTGTGGCACGCATTCCTTAGGTTCGCCATCATGGTTCTATACCATTTCAGACAAATGGTTGTCCAGTCTCTTCTTAAAAACTCTAGTGTTGGAGCATTTACAACTTCTGGAGGCAAGTTGTTCCACTTATTAATTGTTCTAACCACCAGAAATATTTCATAGTTATAACACCAGCTGGATATGATTTTAGGAGTATAAATGTGCTATAGTATTATTTCTAGTATGGTTGTATCCATTTTTGAGGATATTTAGCGGTGTGACATTTTGTATATTTTCTTAGAAGTAAATGTTTACTTCTCCATATAGAATAATGTTTTTAGGCTGTGTTTGAATTAGATTTAAGGAAATTAAATTACAGCAAATCAAATACACTTAATAGGATTGCTTGCTATGTATTCAACAATACATTTTATGGAAGCTCTGGGAACTATCTCTGAGGGTTTTGAGCGTCTTGGGCAGCTTTGTGATACTACATTGTGTAAGATTGCAGCCATAGGACAGACTTTTGTTTATTTTGGGGGGAAGGGTTGGTTTGTGTAAATAAATCGATGGATGCAGAAGAAACACAACTCTTGTTTTATTTTCTGTTGGCTAATACAATCTGCAAATAAAAGTTGATGTAGCAAAATATTTATCTCCATGGTTTATTTGAGAAGGTTGCTTCTTCATTTATTTCTGCAATATTCCTTCTGATCTGTTGAAATTAAGTTTACTTTTATGATATACCGTATGCGCCACAAGTATCCAAGGCCCATCAGATTATTAGATCTGATCACTCAGAGGTATCATTGTTCTATTATAAATTACTTTTGTGCTTTAAAAAACATTGCCGGGACGCACCATATGCAAATATTCTGTATTTTAGTAATAAGGAAGTTTTTTTGACACCCAAGAATCATCTCCCTCTTCTCAAGCTACTTATTGTAGGGATCTTAACAATTCAATGAAGCAGAAATCTTGAGTTTTCTTTTCTTATTAATAAAGAGCCAACTGTACTATATTCATGCAAGAGGCACTTGAAAAATACTGCAATTTTTACAGGATATTTCTCCCACTGAAATTTAAAACTTAGGTAGCTGCTTCTTTCTTTCTTTTTTCTTTTTTTCAAAGGACAATGTTTACACATAGCTTACATTGGTAAATATTAATAAGACTCTTTCCCCGCCTTCATTATGACAATATTTTTGATATTCAGGAAGATGTATTAATTAATTCTTTTACAGTTTCATATACCAGATATATGCTGGTCTGAAAGAGCTTTGTTGTCCCTGCCCACATAATATATTGTTGTGCACAGATAACTGAAGCTTATGTATTTGGTTTTAGATTTTAAGTTTGGGATTAATATTTTTTGGCAAAAACAACTATCATTTGCATATACATGCTGTTTTGTGTACCTATGTGTATGTGAAGGCAAAAAATGTCCTTTGAACTTAACTTAAAATGTATTGGGGAGGAGGGGCTGATTGATTAAAATTTCCTAGCACTTTCTCTGATATGTACTTGCTGTAAATGACATATTCCTACACTATAGAAAGGTATCATTTTATTTATTATTTCTTTATAAAATGTATTTGCTGCCCATCTCACTGTCATTTAACTCTAGACAACTTACAGTAAAACAGTATTATAAAAGATTGAAACAGTAAGATAATAAAGATATTAAAAGTAAGCAACAAATAGCTAAGCTACCCATTTTGCATGCATTGCCTTCTGATCCATAAAAGAAAGATAATTCACATAAGCAGCTGTTAGTAATGTTAGTGTCAATAAACATGTAATAAAAAGACAAAATGCACAATTTCCCAAGCGCCTTAAGCCAGGGGTCCCCAACCTTTTTTGCACCAGGGACCGGTTTCATTTTAAAGAAAATTCTGCGGACCTGCAGGCGTAGAGGGGGGGGGAAGGGGGAACAGGCGGTGCATGCGCATCCAGGGGGGAGGGGGGGGACAGGCTGCGCATGCGCACACGGGGGTGAGAGTCGGCTCACTCGGCCCTCTAGGGCCTCCAATGGCGCAAACGGCCGTGCCTGCGCTCTCCTGCATCTGGCGCGCGCTCTGCCCAGGGGGCTGCCCCCTCCTCCCTCCTCCTCCTCTCCAGCCCTGTGGCCTGGTTCCTATCAAGCCACGGACCGGCACCGGTCCGCGGCCCGGGGGTTGGGGACCCCTGCCTTAAGCAACGAATTATTCGGAACATTTATTTGGACCTCTAGCCTTTTAGCAAATTATGAAAAAATGTCCAAGTTTGGGGAAAAAATAAGTTCACTCATCTTTGACATTTTGATTGAATCAATCACTAACAATATTAGTGATTGATAATTTGTAGATTATTGTGTAGAAATTATCCTATTTTGTGAATTCTTCTTTTTTTTCCCCCTGAGGTGTATTATGGCCATTCTTGACTTTACTATGCCATAAATTAGACCAAGTATGCCAGTATAAAATAAAGTTTGGGCTGATTCCAAAAAAATAAACAATGAAGAAATTCCTGTTTGAATAAGAGTAGAGGTTAAACCGTTTTATGTTTGCATGGCTAGAAAGAGTCCTAAGCTCTTGTTCGGATCCCTGGAAATTTGCCATGAATTGCTAAGTGTGTGCAGTATTTCAGCTCCCCCAAATGTGTTTATGCACTTCCAAAATAACATGAGACTCCTAAAATAACAACCTTTTAAGCTTGCAGCTCTGCATTGCTTGTGTGCTTGATCAAAATATTAATCAGAAGCTGACGTGAATTGAAAACAATAAGAAAATGTTATTATGTAATTAGGAAATCTTGATTTCCGTTTGTTTTTCTCTCAAGCAACTGTCAGCACTGAAGAATCTGCAAAATAGCTTAATCAACCAGAGAGGAACTGAGCTAAGAATTCATTGCAATTTTGTATGGAAGCAAAATTTTGTGAGATTTATTAAACAAGTTGCACATACGGGTTAATAATAAGCCGGCAGCTACTTAGCAACCCTTTCTTTACTTATCAGAATTTAAGACTAAAACATTTGTTCTGTTTCAAATAACCTTCAGATTTCAGAAATACTACACATTTCATGCATTTGAATCTTTTTTATTGTTCATACAGCGATATCAAAATTGCAGCAATACTGATTTTCCAAAATGTAGGTTTCACTGTGGAATTTACTGCCCTTAGATGTACTGACAACAATCAGAATCAAGCCGCCAGTGGCTACAGGTAGGGATTGGAAAATTCATTGTTAAATGGTGCAGTCATTAAGCAAGATATCACATGACCCTGATATGTCACCATCCCTGCTAACTTCCCTCTTGACTTCACCTTGCAAATGGCAATCATGTAGCATGCACATTGATTACCAAAGAACACTACACTGGTTGTAAGTGCAAAGACACATTGTAAATAACTTTTTTCAGTGCTATCATATCTTCACATGATTGCTAAACAAATGGTCATAAGCTGAAGACTATTTGTATTTTATGTCCATAGAGCATACTAATTATTGAATTCACAGTAAAATAACATGGAAAAGCTTATCAGACTACTAGAAATTTACAGATAATATACTAATTTGGGTTATTTGGTACATTTTATGGTCACTAACTCAGAGGGCTGTATTTTGTATGGGCATCTCAATGCTTATTGATATCAAATTTTGCAGTTCTCTCTTTCATAAATAGTTTGTGCCATGCTTTCACTAAGGGTATTTTTAGCATCTTATACAGCAGTTCTCTTCTTGGGTTGATTTTTTTAAAAGAATATCTCATGAAGGTATGTAGGGGATTTGGTTAGTCTTTTTCATAATATTGCTGTTAATGAGAATTCAGTCACTTACCGTATTTTTCGAAGTATAAGACGCACCGGAGAATAAGGTACCAAGGTTTTGAAGAGGCAAATTTTAAAAAAAGTAGGTAGGTAGATAGAGGGATAGAGAGGGACAGAAAGAAAGACAAATATAGTAGGTAGGTAGGTAAGTAGAGAGAGTATGTAGGTAGGTAGATAAAGGGATAGAGACAGAGAGAAATAGAGAGAGAGAAATACAGTAGGTAGGTAGGGAGAGAGAGTGTGTAGGTAGATAGGTAAGTAGAAGGATAGAGAGAGAAATAGAAAGAGAGAGAAATACAGTAGGTAGGTAGGGAGAGAGAGTGTGTGTAGATAGGTAAATAGAGGGATAGAGAGAGAGAGAGAGAGAAATAGAAAGAGAGGGAGAAATACAGTAGGTAGGTAGGGAGAGAGAGTGTGTGTGTAGGTAGGTAGGTAGATAGGTAGATAAAGGACTAGAGAGAGAGAGAGAAATACAGTAGATAGGTAGGGAGAGAGGGTAGGTAGGTAGATAAAAGAAGAGAGAGAGTGAAATACAATAGGTAGGTAGGGAGAGAGAGTGTGTGTGTGTGTAGATAGGTAGGTAGAAGAATAGAGAGAGAAATAGAAAGAGAGAGAAATACGGTAGGTAGGTAGGTAGGTAGGGAGAGAGAGAGAGTGTGTGTAGGTAGGTTGATGTTTCCAGGTGTATTTATCCATGCCCTGGAGAAGGAAATCACTGCAAACCTTAAGACTTTGTTTCTGCTAGCACAGAAACAGTTAAAGGGCTTTCCAAAAGGAAAGAAAGTGTTTTTGCACTCTGCAAACCTCCCCAAAACAGCCCGTTTCTCCATGAAAAGCATGACTAGCCTTGGGGGGGGGGGGGTTTGCAGAGTGCTCCTTGGGGGGTGGGTAGGGTCAAAAACGAGCAAATAAATGGCCCATTTATTGCAAAAATGGGCCATTTTTGTGTCAAATAAATTGCATGCATAGCCCTATGCATGCATAGCCCTATGGAGTGCTGCTGGGGGCTGGGGAGCAAAAAACGGCCCGTTTTAGGCTAATTTCTGCCCTCCCCAGCCCCCAGGAGTTCTCTGGAAGCCTCCATAAGGCTAGGCAGAGCCATTTGGTGATGGGGGTGGGGTTCTAGGAGCTCAAAAAATGCTGTATTTGATGTATAAGACTCACACAGATTTTCAGCCTCTTTTTAGAGGAAAAAAGGTGCGTCTTATACTCCAAAAATACGGTATTTGCCTTCTGTTTCATCTAAGTATTATATGTGATTTATATTGTTACTCTTACTTTTCATGTTAAATAGGTCTTACCGATTATCCTTCGAGAAAGTGGGTTAGAATTTAATTTGGTTCTCTTCTGATGGGGTAAATATGTATTACTTAAAATTGGAGAATGTTAATCCCATTACATTCATGTGTCCAATTCATATCCTAAAAATACTGAGATTCTATGGCATTTCATTATTATGTAGATTTTCAGAGTTTCTTTTTCAGTACATAGGTGGTAGTATTTTTCACTTAGAACACATAGGTGGTAGTATTTTTCACTTAGAACCTTTCTTGTTTTGCTATTTTTTCTTAGCATACAATTCCCATGCGTTGTTCAGTTAGTTTATAAGTCTATAGGTAATATTTATCCATGATTGTCAGGAAAAGCTTCTTTTCAGTTTTTGTTTACATTATCAGTAATAATTCTTTTTCTATTGCTTTTAGTTTTTCCAAGTGTTAGGATCATCTCTAAGCTTAGCTTCATTAGTTGTCCTTCAAGTAAGCAGCTCCTTATTTGATGCTGCTGATTTTAATTTCAGTTTCTTCTAGTTCAACATTTTATTATATAGTCTTCATATTAATTTCAGCCATTTACTTGCTCACTATTGCTTCTTGATGTGCATACAAATTTCTATTTAGGTAGATAAAATGGCTTGTTATTTCCATTTTTAAATGCACAGTTTATTTGGTCTACATAGCCAAGCGTTTGGATTATCAATAAAGGACAAATAGGTATCTTTCTGAAGCTCCCTTGCTTTCTCCTTTCCATCAGATGCTAGCAATGTGATCTCAGTTTCCCTTGCTTCTGAAACCCACTTGTGTGTCTTGCAGTTGTTTCATGTACTGTTGAAATCTGGATTACAAAATCATGAGCATGAATTAAATTTCTGAAGAATATGTTAATGTTGCATTAGTCTGTGACATTTATCTTAGATGTTAAGGAACTAGGTTAGCAGTAGAGCCTCATCTAAACCCATTCTCAGAGTAGTGAAATCTGACTATAGTGACAGATGGCACTGTTATATTCCATCTGCCACTAAACTACCCATGATAACAGAGATGCAACTCATCCCATGAGGCTACTTTTACTGTGCTGTTCTAAAGCTTGAAACCAGAATACGTCAACATTCATGTTTTCTGATACGAAATCGCCTGGATTTTAAGATTATTTGGAGGTCCTCTTCTCTGGTCTTATATATCAGAGGGATATATCACTTTAACATTTTGAAATTCTTTGCTTTTTGTCAGAATTTGCTTCCGGCAAAAAGATATGTTGAGAGAGGCTTTGGTCATCTCATTTGCTTGGGTCAGATGAATACAGCTGCGTCTTTTCCCTAGATGTGTTTTTGAGTTTTTTACCATTTTAATTATATCCTTTATATTCAAAATAAGTAGCCTTATGCAATTTTTAATGGAAGCATGACATTTATATATAAGGATGGGGTGGGTGGGGGTTGTGGCTTAGCGCTTCATGCTCCAGCTCCTGCCAACCTAGCAGTTTGAAAGCATACAAATGCAAGTAGATAAATAGGTACCACTTTGTGGCAAGGTAACAACAGCACTCTTTGATGCCATGCTGGCCACATGACCACAGAAATGTCCGAAGACAGCCTTGAAATAGATGTGTACCACCCCTTATAATCAGCAACGACTAGCGGAATAAAATCCGCAGGGACTCCTTTTAAAAAAATATATATATATTTATAAGGTGCTTTGAGGACATTGTTGCTCAGTGTGAAATACAGCTGTATTACAGAGGTCTAATTGCATAGATTATAGCTAATCTGTATTATGCAGAATTGCTGATGTTTAACAGTATTTGGTTATCAGTAAATACAGTATTTGGTTATTGAGTGGCATGGGCAATATTGTCAAAAATTGTTTTATTGATTGGCATCAGTCTCTTTTCTTTGCTTTAGATTTTTAAACAATTTAAATTATACAAGACAGTTGCACTGGCCAGGTAGAGCAGTTCACATACCTTAATGCATTTATATTTTGGAGTACCAGCTTGAAAGCTTTGTCTCTCTGTATACTTTACTCTCTGTGTAAATGTGGATTGAGCAATAGCCATCCAGCTGTCTTTGCAAATCAAGCCTGGCTAGTTAGGGCACAAAGCCCAGCTGGTGGCATCTAAATTGCTGTATTTGCTGAAGTTTGTGAGTTAAGAGGATGTGCACTTTCTAATTTAGCCTTTGGCCGGAATAAAAGATCTGACTTTATGAGCAGCAGCATATAAATGATGCTTGGCATTTTCAGAAAGGGTTTATTTATAGCTTGTTTATAAAGATTTTTGTTTACTACAATTTAGTCCAGCTAATATTCTATTTAAATATAAATGTATCAATGAAGGTTAAAAAAATGAATCTGAAATTATATTGGTTGATTCATACTGAGCTGTGCTTGCGGGTAAGTAAAGTCTTATGATCTATTTGCAGTAATAGCTGCAAAAGCAAACAATAAAATGTAAATATCAGTCTGTGTATTATACTGTCTAACATAAGAATATTTTCTTGGTGTCATAGAGAGGCAAGTCTTTCAGTAGTGTAGAAGATGGTCTGGAGGTCCTCAGAATAATTTTCCCAAAATAGATATTCAAAGAATGCTAACACTGATTATTAGCGCTGATCCAACATCTCATTTGGAGATGGCATGAAAGCCAGCTGAGTGACCTTGGGCCAGTCGCTCTCTCTCAGCCCAACTCACTCCACAGATGTGGTGTTGTGCGGAAAATAGGAAGAGGAAGGCATATTGGATATGTTCGTTACCTTAAATTATTTTAAAAAATAATAAAGATGGGATACAAACAAACATTTATTTATTTATTTATTTTTTGAATTTATACCCCGTCCTTCTCCTTGTTAGGATCCAGGGCGGCGCACAGGCATTATTAAAACCACAATAAAAACAATATACATCATTAAAACATATTAAATTATTAAGCCCCTGTTAAAACCCATTTAAAACCCTGCCAAATTGTAATTTATACATAAAAAGTCAGAAACGGGGGGCTATGCTAGGCCGGCTTGTTGGAACAAATACGTCTTAAGACGTTGGCGGAAGAGGCGGAGGTCCGAGGTAGTGCGAAGGTCGGGGGGTAGGTCGTTCCAGAGGGCCGGGCCCACCACAGAGAAGGCCCTTCCCCTGGGTGTCGCCAACCGACATTGCCCGGCCGACGGCACCCGGAGAAGACCCTCTCTGTGGGAGCGGATTGGACGAAGGGATGTATGGGGCAGGAGGCGGTCTCGTATATAGCTAGGCCCCGAGCCATGGAGTGATTTAAAGATGGTCGTCAACACCTTGAAGCGCACTCGAAAGGCCACAGGCAGCCAGTGCAGCTCGCGCAGGAGAGGTGTTATGTGGGCTTGCCTTGGGGCACCCATAATCACCCGCATGGCCGCATTCTGTACTAACTCTAGCCTTCGAGTGCACCTCAAGGGGAGCCCCATGTAGAGAGCGTTACAGTAATCCAGCCGGGATGTCACAAGCGCTTGAGTGACTGTGCGAAGGCCCCCCCGGTCCAGTAAGGGGCGCAACTGGCGTATCAGGCGTACCTGATAAAGCGCCCCCCTGGCCACGGCCGCAACATGGTCCTCCATGGCCAGCCGGGAATCCAGGAGGACGCCCAAGTTGCGCGCCCTCTCCACGGGGGCCAGTTGTTCTCCTGTGAGCTGCTTGGAGAGTCCAACGATGGGGTTAATTCTGCCTGATTGCCCTGGACTGGATTGATTTTCTTGAAGCCACGCCTCTTCCTGTGTGCTTGCCAGAATTTCAATCCAGTCTGAGCCCTATAGGACACGTTCTGTTGGTTCTCCTAAAGAATTTGCTAACAGGACATAGTTGGACTCTCCAAGGAGTTTTATTTTTCAATTTAGGTCACAGAGCGTTGGTGAGTTTCCCTTGAAGCTCACTGAAGAGAGATTCCCGACGCGTCCTGGGTTCGCCCAGGCGCGCGCGGGCTCGGCTTGCTGGCCCCAGGCTCGGAGCGCCTGGGGAGCCTGGCAGCGCTTCGGACAGTGGCCAGAGTGCCCTGCCGTCTAGCGCTGACCCGCTGGAGCGTCGGAGCCCTTCACTGGTCTCTGGACGGCTGGGCTGCGTGCTAGCGGCTTCGCGCCGCTCGTTCAAACTGCGCCTGCCATTTTTGGTCTCTGCAGCCATTGGCGGGCGCTTTTTGCAGCAAGAAGAAGGCGGGGGCGGAGACTTTAGGCGCGAAAGCAGCCGGAAGCCCCAGATCCGAGGCTGAGCAGCTGCTTCCTGGCGCCGTTTCTTGCCGGTGTGCGGAGACGCGAAGAGGATTCTCTGCTGCAGCTTCGCTCCAAAGAAAAATTCCAAAGGACTTTGCATCGCTGCTTCTGCTGGCTCCAGCGTGAGGCTTAGGAAACGTTCCTGTCCGGCCACGATCCGGCAGGCTCTCCTTTGCTTCTGAGCAATCCCTGCTCATTGGAGGGTGGTTTTTTCAGTCTCCCAGGAGCTGATTTACCGCTCTCTCGTTGCTTCATCTACTCCTGCTGCTCCGTGATCGTCCTGCTGTGAGCCCTTCATTGTCTTCAGGTGGTGAGTTAACAACCCCGGGATGTCTGAAAGAGCTGCCCAAGATCAGGAACAGCCAGGGCCATCCACCAGCAGGGGGCTTGTTAGGCAGGCCAGCAAGGCTGCCTCTGAGGCCCTTAGCAAGACCGGGGGCAAGAAGCAGGACAAGGCACAGGATAGGGCTGCCTCCAGGCGCCAAAAAGCCCTTGACAAAGAATTTGACAAGGCCCAACGTAAAGCCAAGGAAAATACCAAAGAAATCACCAAAGAAGTGATTGTTCAAGAAGCACAAGTGGCTGAATTTGAGGATGCTCCCTTGCTTGGCAGAGATGTTGCAGAGGAAGAGGAAGAACAGGAATTCTCTTCGGATGACTCCCCAGAACCTTCCTTGGGGGGTGATGATGACCTTTTCAGGAGGAGGGCACCCCTATTTCCAGGCCAGTTTCTCCCCCCCCCAGTTCATTCTAGGCCTCATAAGAGGGCCAGGCCAGTTGAAGATCAGGGGCCTGCAATTTCGGCTGAAATGCAGGCAATCATTGATAGGGCCATTTCCCGGGGGATTGCTGATGGCTTGAAGCATAAGAGCAAGCGAGCTCTGTAGAGGATGACCTGGCTCCTGAGCAAGAGTTCTCTGGGGATGAGCAAGCTGCCCCGGAAAAACCCGCCTTTAAAGGCCTTTTCCGCAGTTCCACCTTTAAAGTCATTCTAGGCAAGGCTAAGGTTTCCACCCGCATGAAAGTCACAGCTCCCGCACCGACCCCAGAGGTGGTCTCTGATAACGATGAGGGCCTTTTTGAGGAACCTGAGGAGACTCAGGAGATAGTCCCAGTGCCCAAAATGTTTCTCAATCTGGTTCAACGCCAGTGGGCCCAGCCAGGCACTGCAGCATCACACAGTAATATAGACAAACAGCTTTATACAGTAGACGCCCCACTGGAGGACCTGCTCAAACTGCCTCCAGTGGACCCGCCGGTACAGGCCCTCACCACTACTTCTGTCCTACCTCCAGATCTCCTGGAGGGCCTTAAGGCGGAGGACAAAAGGTCCGAGAAGGCCTGCCACAAGACCCACATGGCGGCTGCGTGGGCAATTAAGACTGCCACCTCGGCCTCCTTTATGTCGAGGGCCACACTCAAGTGGCTTCGACAGCTCCTTGCCAAAGTACCAGCGGGCGACTCCAAAACTAGACAAGAGTTACGTAAGATCATGGCAGGTGTTTCATACACCGCCGATGCCACCCTCCGTTCCGCCAAGTTCGCCTCCAGGGCCCTGGCATCTAATGTAACATCTAGAAGGCTTCTTTGGCTTCGTCACTGGAACGTTGACATGCGCTCAAAGTGGAAGATCGCTTCTGCTCCCTATAAAGGGGAGAAGCTCTTCGGGGAGGTCCTAGACCCCGTGCTAGTGGAGAACAAGGACAAAAAGAAGGTCATGCCCTCAGTCTCCAAGAAATCCGATCGCAAGGGCTCTGCTTCCTTTCGGAAGCAGCCTTTTCGTGCCTCTGAGCCCGCCACCAATTCAGGCCAGTACCACCGGCCCTACCATCAGGGAGCAGATAGAGGTCAAGACAGACATTCATTCCGTGACAGGGGTCGCTCGTCTTATTCCAAACGCCCCTTCCGAGGTGGGTCCGGCTCCCGACCCTTCCGCAAATTTAAGTGACCCGCAGAGGACAGCTCCCATAGGGGGTCGCCTGCAACTGTTTCAGGCGGCCTGGGAGCAGACCACGTCCAATCAATGGGTCCTTCAGACCATTCGGATGGGTCTCACCTTGGAGTTCACCTCCCTCCCTCCCAGGCGATTCATTCGCTGCCCCACCCCCTCCTCTCCCCTCAGAAGGTCCCTCATGGAGCAGGAGGTAGCCCACCTGAGAGAGATAAACGCGATAGAACCGGTGCCAGCGGAGCATCAGGGGTCAGGTTTTTACTCGATTCTGTTCCTGGTACCCAAGAACTCGGGAGGCTGGAGGGGAATCCTAGATCTCAAACACCTGAATCAGCATCTGGCATACAAACGCTTCAAGATGCAGTCCCTCCAGTCCATCCTGAGTTGCATTCGACCGGGGGGATCTCTTAACATCTATAGATCTCCAGGAGGCTTACCTCCATGTCCCGGTTCGAAAGGCGCATCGCAGGTTCCTCAGGTTTTATTACGCAGGCAACCACTACCAATACAGGGCCCTTCCCTTCGGTCTGTCCTCCGCCCTGAGGACGTTCACGAAGGTTCTGGCGGCAGTCCTGGCATCGCTCAGGTCGCGACCGGTTCGTCTCCAAGCATACCTAGACGACATCGTAGTTCAATCGTCAAGCCACCGCCAGGCGATCAGGGACCTACGTCTGACCATGCGAACCCTCGAACAGCACGGGTTCTCCATCAACCTGAAGAAGAGCCACCTGACTCCCACTACCAGGATAACTCATCTGGGGGCGGTCATCGACACCATCGCCTGCCAGGTCTATCTGTCCCAGGATCGTGTGACAAGTCTGCTCAGCCTTGTACAGAGAGTGAGGGCATCCAGGACTGCGCCCATTGTCCTCTTGTCGTAACTCCTCGGCAAGATGGTCTCCTGCTTCTCCATAGTACCCTGGGCGAGGCTGCACTCTTGGCACCTACAGTGGTGTCTGTTACCCTACCAAAGAGCCAAGGACAGCGATTCTCCCAGGCCGGTGCCGGTTCCCACCCAGGTACGATCGTCCCTGAAGTGGTGGAGGGCGGCGTCCTTGGCCAAGGGCTGTCTCTTCCGCGAGCCGGACCGAGTGGTCATCACCACCGACGCCAGTCTGTTTGGGTGGGGAGCCCACCTGGACAACCAAGTCGCTCAGGGGACGTGGTCGCAGGAGGAGCTCAAGCACAGCATAAACTGGCTGGAGCTGAGAGCGGCTCGCCTCGCCCTTCTTCACTTCCATCTGACCATTCAGAACCGGCATGTTCTTCTACTCACAGACATTGTGTCTGCCAAGGCCCACATCAACAGACAAGGGGGCACTCGCTCCAGGTCGTTGATGGAGGAGGCCGAACGCTTGGGTCTCTGGGCAGAGGACAACCTGGCCTCCATCAAGGCGGAGCACATATCGGGGGAGAGCAACGTCCAGGCGGACTGGCTGAGCAGGGCCACCATCGACAACTCAGAGTGGCAGTTGCATCCGGATCTGTTCCTAGAGATATCACGGAGGTTCGGCCTGCCAGCAGTCGACCTGTTCGCCTCTGCGGCAAATACGCATCTCCCGAGGTACTTCACCAGGTACAGATGTCAAGGGGCGGAAGACACCAATGCCCTCATGTGCTGATGGCCCCCAGGTCTTCTATACGCATTCCCGCCTCTCCCCCTGCTACCCGGTCTGATACGGAAGATCCTCACGGAGCAGGCGGAAGTGATCGTCGTCGCTCCCTACTGGCCCAGGAGGTCATGGTTCGCGGACCTGGTGCGTCTGTCTGTCAGCAAACCGTGGAGGATCCCTCCGGAGGAGGTGACGCTGATCCAGGGATCCATTTCGCACCCGGAGCCACAGTGGATGCAGTTAGCCGTTTGGCGTGTGAGCGGCGGCTCCTAGAAAGTGCCAATTTTTCCGAGGGCGTCATACGTACCATTCAGGCCTCACGTCGACCCTCGACCACCAGAATCTATGATGCCACCTGGTCGACCTTTGTCGCCTGGTGCGAACAGTGCCACCTCGAACCCGTTTCAGCCTCCATCT
The DNA here is from genome assembly GCA_039707465.1 of Rhabdophis nuchalis. NCBI lineage: Eukaryota > Metazoa > Chordata > Lepidosauria > Squamata > Natricidae > Rhabdophis > Rhabdophis nuchalis. The sequence goes on along the minus strand of CM077643.1, from coordinate 308,795,017 downwards.
CAGAGGTGCTGGACTTCCTTCAGCGGGGGCTTGAACAAGGGCTGGCGGCTAACACTCTCCGCCGTCAGGTGGCCGCACTTTCCACCGTGCTCACCTTTGGGTCCTACTCGTCCTTGTCCAGACATCCTAGCGTGAAGAGTTTCCTGCGTGGGGCCACCAACCTTCGCCCCCCGGTCATTCACAGGTATCCGATGTGGGACTTGCATATCGTCCTCAGGGTCCTAATCGACCCGCCCTTCGAACCGTTGCGAAGGTGCGACCTTAACCGCCTCACGCTCAAGACGGTGTTCCTGGTGGCCATCACATCCGCCCGTAGGATTTCGGAGCTGGCGGCGTTGTCGGTCAGGGAGGACCTCTGTGCTATCCATGAGGACAGGGTAGTCCTCCGACTCGATCCCACCTTCGTCCCGAAGGTCAACTCCATGTTCCACCGTGGCCAAGAAGTTATCTTACCTGATTTTTGCCCACGGCCAGTACATCCCAGAGAGCGCCGATGGCATAAGTTGGACGTGCGACGTGCGCTTAAGACTTACATAAGACGTACAGCTAATTTCCGGCATTCGGAAGCCTTGTTCGTCACCTTCCAGCCTCGCAACATGGGTAGGAAGGCCAGCTCCGCCACCATTGGCAGGTGGCTGCGATCCTGCATCGCCTCGGCCTATGCTCATCAAGCTCAACGGGTGCCTCCGAACATCACGGCACACTCGACCAGGAGCGCGGCGACTTCAGCGGCCTGGGCTACTCAAGCATCGCTTGGTGAGATCTGCAGGGCGGCCACCTGGGCCTCGCCGTCCCAGTTCGTCCGCAATTACAAGTTGGACAAGTTTGCTTCCTCTGAGGCAGCCTTCGGTCGCAGAGTCTTGCAGCAGGTTCACTTAGCGACGGAATCTACCGGTGACTCTACTTCCCGCCCTGGGAACGTTTAGCTTGGGCACTTCCCATCGTTGGACTCTCCAAGCAGCTCACAGGAGAAGTGTCGTTGGCTTACCTGAATGATCTTCTCTGTGAGCTGCGAGGAGAGTCCAAACCCGCCCTTGCTCTAGCCGTAGATTCCTACACCTTGGTGTTTGTACTGTTTTTTTCACCTATTTATTATCTTGACAGACTGTTACCTTGCACCAGGAGTGTTGGACACCTTGAGACCAACAAGAACGGACTACTGGTCCACGCCTATATTGAAATTCTGGCAAGCACACAGGAAGAGGCGTGGCTTCAAGAAAATCAATCCAGTCCAGGGCAATCAGGCAGAATTAACCCCATCATTGGACTCTCCTCGCAGCTCACAGAGAAGATCGTTCAGGTAAGCCAACGACACTTCGCCCCCAATGGCCAGTGTTGGACTTATCTGGCTGAACCGGGGTGCCGGAAACCACAGCCACTTGGTCTTGGACGGGTTGAGTTTGAGTTTGTTACTACCCATCCAGACCCGTATGGCCTCGAAACACCGGGACAGCACCTCGATGGCATCATTGGGGTGGTTTGGGGTGGATATGTACAGCTGGGTGTCGTCAGCGTACAGATGGTATTCCACCCCAAACCCACGGATGATCTCGCCCAGCGGCTTCATGTAGGTGTTGAACAGAAGTGGCGAGAGGACCGACCCCTTAGGAACCCCACATATGAGGGGCCTCGGGGACGACCTCTGCCCTCCTGCCAACACCCATTGCGACCGACCAGAGAGGTAGGACGAGAACCACCGCAGAACGGTACCTCTCAGCCCCAAACCCCCCCCCCCAATTGGTGCAATAAGATACCATGGTCGATGGTATCAAAAGCCGCTGAGAGGTCTAATAGGACTAGGATAGAGGAGCAACCTCTATCCCGTGCCCTCCAGAGATCATCAATCAACGTGACCAATGCCGTCTCGGTGCTGTTACCGGGCCGGAAGCCGGACTGGTGCGGGTCTAGATAATCAACTTCCTCCAGGTGTCGAGGAAACTGTTGGGCCACCACACTCTTAAGAACCTTCGCTAAAAAGTGATGGTTGGAGACGGGACGATAGTTTTCTAATAATGCTGGGTCCAGGGATGGCTTCTTGAGGAGGGGCCTCACCACCGCCTCTTTCAAGATATTTATTAAATAAATATCCATAGCAGCTAAGAATGTGACCCTAACATTTCCAAACTAGTTACATTATTTTGAATAGTATACTTTATTTTTTTACTCCCAAAGTACTGTAGTTATACATATATTGGAAACTCCAACTTTCTTACAACACATTATATTACATTGGCTTGTAATCACTATATCAGTATTTCTGCGTACCTCACACTGTATTTTTAATTCACAACCATTCTTCTAGAAATGTAAGAACAGAACAACCAGTTGTTGGTCTTGGGGTTATTTTAGTTTCCTTTTAAATCATGAATCTGTCTATGTAAATAAATCGAATGGAATTCAAAGTGAAAGCACTTTCAGCTAGTCAAGTGATCTTTTTAGCTTCCTGAGAGAATAACCCGTCTCTGATTTTGATCTTTCATCTATTTAAATAAAATAAGTCTGTGAAAAAGAAAAACTGTTCATGATTTCAGAAGACAAATGAGCTCAGTCACTTTTCTTCATCTACTGTAGAACTGGCATTGGCAAAATCAGGATCAGATATATTATTCACTATTTTCAAATTTAAAAAAACCCCTTTGTTCATTCTGACAGAAACTGATGGCAGCCATCAATAGCAATACTAGCTGATATATTGGCGGAACATCTTAAAACATTATTCTAGAGCCCCTAGTTTATTCAAATAATTCTATACTTTAACTTATTAAATAAAAATTAGAATATGAAATGGATACCAAGAAATATTGAGTTTAATTATCCTTATTCTTTTTGTCAGTTAATTGGCATTGCCGACTGCTTGTTCTATTGTAAAATTTCTGGATTGGAATGAGTCATGTTTGAACATTTGGAGTTTATCCCATAGTCCAGTGTTGTTTGTTGAATCAATTGCTAATGACAGATCAACAAAACAACAAATATGTACTTGTCTATGAACTAATTCCTGCATTAGATGCTGCAGAATAAAGCCTTGATTTCTCACACTTCAGCTATTTCAAAAGGCAGCACTTTGATTTAGTTCTGATTTCATGGCACTTTGAAAAAAATTAATTGGTATAAAGTAATCAAGCTGCACTTATCATGTCAGAGATTAATTCATTGTATACTTGATCTCTTCAAAGGAAAAATATTGGGACGCACTCTTACATATTAAACCTTTATAAATTATATTTTTTTACAGTTGTAAAATATTAACATTCTGTTTACCTTATTTAAACTCCTCTATGTATTTATTTTTCCTAATCCTGCCTTTCGCTCACCAAACAGGCAGTTAGGCTTCTTCCCCTCACCCCCTATTCCTAAGCCTGCATTTCTTCTACAAAACAGGCAGTTAGGCTTCTTTCTTAGGGGAAGTCTGGAACCCCTGCAGAGCACGTCCCCAGATTGGGCCCCCTATCCAGTATAGCTTTTATACTATAATGGTGGGTTGGAGGGAATCAAATACCTGCCCTGGACCAACAGGCCTGGTGAGTGGCAGCTGGCTCATCAGTATTGACTGATGAGCGGAGATCTCATTGGTCAGAACGGCTTCAGAAGAACAGCACATGATGTGGTGGCAGCCACTTGAACAGTGTGTGCACAGCGGTGTAGAAAGCAAAGGGAAGACTACTACACTATATATTTCCCAGGAAAATCATGTTAATGGTGGCAAAACCTAACGGGCGCCTCTTAAATGGGGCAGGGGTGCTAAAATCTCCTGGTCCACTAGAAGTATGATAAACCCAAAACTACAAAGTGAACCTGCAACCTGCAACCTGAGAAGCCTATATGAATCTGGGAAAACGCAAGTTTACGCTCCCACAGCTGACAGTGAGGAGGAGGTTTTAGAGAAGTTCTATGAAGATATAAGTAATGTACGGAAAAACCTAAAAAGTAATGATATCACAATACTCATGTGGGACTTCATTGCAAATGTGGGAGAAGTAAGTGATGCTCCTGTAATTGGAAACTTTGGCTTAGGAACCAGAAATGGTAGAGGTGATGAATACTTTTTTAAAGTTACCAAAAAGACACCGCTACACTTGGAGATCACTGGCAGATACACGAAATAATACAGTAAGGAACTAAATTGACAATTTTACAATAAACAAATGATTTAAAAACTCAGTAAAATCAACAAAGACATACCCAGGTGCAGATGTACCATCCGATCATAATCTACTACTTACCGAAGTCCAGCTGAAACTAAAAAAGATGAAAAACCCAAATCCTCCTAAACCAAGAATTGACAGTGACTTCATCATTAAGCATGGAGATAAGATAAAATAAGAGCTAGAAATTCATTTAAGAGAAACGAACAACCTAAATAATAAAAGACGTAGAAGTGAATTGGAATAAATTTAAAAATACAATAGTAGAGGTAACAAACTCAAAACAGAGAGAGAGGTACCACAAGAAACAACAGTGGATGATGGATGAAATTCTTCATCTCATGAATGAAAGACACTCTTATAAAAACAAAAATAAAGAAAAATATAATGAATTGCAGAAAACAATTAGAAGAAAAATTCGACTGGCAAAAGTGATTTGCAAAGAGATGCAAAGAAATAGAAGAGACAGAATGTATTCATGATAATTTCAACTTACACAAAAAGTGAAAGAAGCAGCAGGTGTCTACAAAAAGAAAACCAACAACTTAATTGATAAGGAGGGAAAAATAATCTTGGATGAGGATGAAAAACTAAAAAGATGGAAGGAATATGTTGAAGAACTTTTTGAGGACACTAGAGATGATATTGATATCGGAATTATAACATCTGGACCAAACATCACTATGGAGGAGGTTGAACACATAATAAAAATATGATATCCTGATGGTATCCCAGTAGAAAATTTAAAATTGCTGGGAGACAATGGGAAGAAATTTTTACTGCTGCGCTTCAATAGAATATATGAAACAGGAAAGATGCCATATGATTGGCTAAAGTCAACCTTTGTGACAATCACCCCAAAAATAAATGCAAAGAAGTGTACTGAATACAGAACAATAAGCTTAATGAGTCATGCCCTGAAAATATTCCTGAGAATAATTCACACAAAATTGAGGAGTGTCTAAGTAACACACAATTTGGTTTCAGAAACAATCTTGCTACATGAGATGCCCTTTTCAGCATTCAAGTTCTTGTACAGCATTGTAGAGATGTCAATCACAGTGTATACATGTGCTTCATAGATTTTGAAAAAGCATTTGATAAAATAAGTCACAGCAAACTATTACAAATCCTGAAGCAAGTGGGACTCAATGGCAAAGACATCCGTATCATAAACAATGTATATTGGCATCAGGTAGAAAATGTGACACTAGATCAGTGTTTCTCAACCGTAGCAACTTGAAGATATGTGGACTTCAGCTCCCAAAATTCCTCAGTCACCTTGCCGGCTGTGGAATTCTGGGAGTTGAAGTCCATCCTACTTCAAGCTGCTAAGGTTGAGAAATATTGGACTAGACCAAAAATACTCAGATGGTGCAGAAATATGAAGAGGGATCAGACAGGGCTGTATTTTGTCTCTGCTGTTGTTTAATATTTGCTCTGAGTCAATTTTCAATAAAGCCCTGGAAAACATTGTTGCTGGCCTCAAAGTAAATGGTGTTCAACAATTTAAGATATGCTGATGATACAGTTTTGCTTACCAGTAAGCATGAAGACATTCAGCTCCTCATCCTCAGAGTCTCAGAAATATCTGAAAAATATGGCTTGAAGCTTAGCATCTCAAAAACAAAGATCATGGTCGTCAGCAACCAACCCATTAACTTACCACTGATAAATTCGGAAGGAATACTGCTAGGAAAAGTTGAAAGGATCATGTACCTCAGATAGAGAAAGTTCTCACAGCATTTTTTTTTAATGAAAAAGGTCTTCTGCAGTCACAACATAAGCCTAAGACTGAAAATCAGGCTTGTCGGATGTTACATCTTTTCTATCCTGTTCTACGGAGTAGAGAGTTGGTCTCTGACATAAAACCATTTGAAGGAACTAGAAGCATTCGAAATGTGGATTTACAGACGGCTGTTACGTATAAGATGGGTTGATAAAATCACAAATGAGGAGGTGAGAACCTCCCTGGGAAAACCAAGGGAAATCATCAAAGCCATTAAATAGTGAAAGTTAGAATATTTTGGGCATGTGATGTGACACCCAGAAAAATATAGCATACTTCACTTCATCCTCCAGGGAAAGACTGAAGGCAGAAGAAGAACATCATGGCTTCAAAACCTAGGGGACTGGTTTGGACTGGTTTTCATACAGCTGTTGACAAAAATAGGATTGCCAACACGATCGCCAACGTCTGATGACAGATATGGCACAAGAAGAAGAACGTATTTATTAGTTTTGTGCATATTCCTTTAATAAAGGTCCATTTTGCATGCATTCCTCCTAATACTTTTCTGGGTATACCTTCCCTAATGTACACAATTTTATATATGTTTTTATTCTGTAAATAGCACTACAGATTTGGACAAATATAAATATCTAAATATTAAGTGTATGCAAAACTTTTTTTCATATTTGATCAGGAATTGTGAATCAGTGATAGACCTGACTCAATCGTTCCTACACATTCTTGCCATGGAAGATTTTTTTTTATCACCATATAATAAATGTAAATTTGTAATGTGGCAGCATACCTTTTTGGAATTCAATATATATATTCAAAAATATAGAATGTTTCTCTTTTAAGAGCAAGTGAGTATAGATTTTTGCCAGTTAGCAATCATGCAAGCTTAGGGAGAAGATTTATATTGTACCATAATGTAATATATTGTAGATATGCATAATAAATTATTAGGTTTATATATTGTAAAGCTATTGGTAATTTATAACATAAATGAAATCTGCTGAGGGAATTATCCTTTATATATAAATTTTCCTTTTACAATCAACATAGGGATTCAACAATAAAACCTGTGACATCCTTCTTGTTACTGTACTTGCTGATAACTTTTCAAATATTTTGTTCCCTAAAATAGGTGCAGACAATTATAAAGAGCTATTTTGAACTGGATTTATGAACCAAATAATTTTACTTAGGACCATTATTCACTTGCATCTCAGATACCAACAGAGGTAAGAAAGTTACACTGTCCACGTATTACTTTTTCGTGTTAATCTATATACCAAGCAAAGTTTTCCTTTAAATAGGCTTTATGATTATGAATTTCTTTCATGCTTTTACTCATGTTCAAAAATAAAACTGCCTATATCTGTATGTACAGTACAGTAATTATTACTGTTAATGAATGGATTCAGGAAACACACTTTCTCTCATCTTTTTCAGTTGCAGCAGAAACCTATTACAAAACTAGCTTGCTATGTTAAATTTTGGACTTTTTTCTTTTTTTCTTTTGGTATGCAATGCTTATGTGTGTATAGACTTGTACAATTTTTGGAATTTTGAAGGAACAGAAAAAGCCTCCCTTGCCCTCTCCACCCCAGGCTTTTAACTCATGAGGTGGAGATGAAAAACTTGCACTGTGAAATAAGAAACAGTTCACTATGACTATAAGACCTGGGAAAAATGTGGTCTCTTTAATGGCTGGTTAAGTCACATAGAGTTTGCCAGAATCACAAGTTGATGATTCAGATTGTATCCTTCTGAAAATAATGAAACCTAAACAAATTTGTAATTTCCACAGAGCATTATGAAAATTGAGGTCATCCTAAGGTTAGAATTAAGAGTTCTTTATAACCTTTTTCAGTATAGAAATAAAGATTGCAGGAGCTTATGGCTCATCAAACATTAATAGGTTGGGAAACCAGGGTTTTCTGTAATGTCTGAAACAGGCTAAAGCATCTTTACTGCTGTCATTCTGCTTAAATGACTAATTTCTCTCTATTTAAAGTCATCTTTCTTTTGGTTTGGTTATAAGTAGTAAAGTAGCATGTGATACCCAGAATATATGCCAATCTTGAAGAGAGAAGTGTTACCCCATTTAAGATCAAAGATGGGCGGTTCAAATACCTTTGTAGCAGTGGTGGGTTTCTGCAGGTTCGCACCTACTCGCAAGAGCCAGATGGTGAAATTTAGAGAGCCGGTGAGAGGGGGTTCCATTGGTGGACCCAGAAGTAAGTCTGGCCTGCCGCTGCCGGTAACCCAATGAGAAGGAAAGGAAAGGAAGGCAGAAAGTAAGAAAGGAAAGGAAAGGAAAGGAAAGGAGGAAGGAGGGAGGGAGGAAAGAAAGAAAGAAAGAAAGAAAGAAAGAAAGAAAGAAAGAAAGAAAGAAAGAATCACAATTGAGCCCAAAATTTTGGTTGCTAAGCAAGAGTGTTGTTAAATGAGTTTCACCACATTTTACAAGTTGGCCACTCCCACCCTATCACATGACTGCCAAGCCATGCCCACAAAATAAGGCCACACCTATAGAGTAGGTTCTAAAAAAATTTGAAACCCACCACTGCTTTGTAGGGTTGAATTGGAGATGGTTCTGCTCTAATTCAACCAGCATAACCTGCAGGCACTGGATTTAGTCCTGAATTTGGCAGAATATAATGTTTTAGTTTTGCAGGTTATCTTATCACAGATTAAATACCAAAAGTGGGAGTACGTGGTTTTAAAAATGTAGTGGCATACTTTGCATTATCAGGAAATATTTTTTATCTAAAAAAATGAAGATGTTCTTGATGAGAACATCTTCAGAACTATTTGTAATTTTATTTAGCACAGCTAAATAAAACCTATGAGATCTTATTTTTCTCCTTCTATATTGCTCGTTGCCTCCAGATTTCACAAGAACACACTGTATTCAACATCTGTTAGACTGACAGAAACTTGCCACTATGATTTGAAAAGTCTGGGCTTGCATTCACACATGTATGTATCCCCTTCCCCTATACACACAGAAAGGATCCAAACACGTTTCCTTTTTTCCCTCTGAATTGCTTCCTCGTAGATGAGAATGTATTAAAAAAAGTAATGACTTGTTTTCAAATTTGGAATCTTTATTTTAATGTCTGGCATTAGATTTCAGCCTGAAGTAGGTAGCACAAACAAGTGTCCCATGGTTTTCTGTAAAGCCTAAAATTTGTGTGATTGCTTACTCCTGCCTGGCCTCAGAAGTCTAATAAACATGATGTTTCGGATTCACTCACCCCCAACAGTGTTCAGAATTTCCTCAAGTATATTTGGGAAGAGGGGGGAGGAGAGGAGGAGTGAGCACATGCTGAAGGGAAAGAATGGAAAACACATTAACTTCCTATCTAGGCATTACATCCTGCCCTGGGTTGCTGTAGTTATTGTCTGAAAAAGATAACAGAGCTGATGTTACCCCTCCCAGTTCTTCTGAGAGTGCACATTGTTCTTAGGAAATGGATATTTAAATACATGCAGTAACAGCGAGTGAGTACTATTTGGAAAAAAAATGTAAACAAACAAACAAACAAACAAACAAACAAACAAACAAACAAACAAACACACAAGGCTGTTATTTTGAGGAATATTATCCAGCCCCATGTCATGTTTAAACTTCCTGAAATGGCACAGGCCAAAAAATCAGTGGAGTTAATGATAATGTGCAAGATTAGGGACAAATGCGAGGCTGACTGGGATGGGCTGGCAGAGCCATTATAGCGGAGTAACATATGAAAGGGGTTTGAACAACATATTTCAGCTTTCATTAGTGTTTGAGTTGTGGTCTTTCTGTGAATTGAGCCTCATAGAGATGGAACTATTATATCTTTAGAAAACTCTGAATGATAATGAGTGGTCCACTAATGGCATGTATTATAACCCATCCAAGAGGCAAGCATGTGCCTGCATTTGATAGGGCTAATTTAGGTTCTCGAGGTAGCGCTGATATAATGGATACTGCTGTGCTTTGGAAAACAAAGGTTTAATTTCCGTGAGGCAGTTATGGTTATGTAATCTTTTCCAGTGTGAAAAAATGAGTATGTTCAAAAAGCTTAGCCTTGGTGTCTGATACAGGCACTGCTGATAAAGAGAAACCGAAACTACAGACAAACCTATATTGCCCCGAGCCTCTAAGTTACACACTGGTGGAGTAACTAAATGGGGTATTTTTTTGTGCCCATCATCACAAGTGCATGATATTTGTCATGCCCAACAAAAATCAAGGGCACATTTTTATAGATTTTATAGACTTGACTGAACTTTAGTTTGGATGATGTATTTTCATTCTGCAGGGGAACACATCTTTTTGTGTGATTTATTTATTAATATCTAGTGACTAAAATATATGAAAGAACATAAGAAATGGTCTTTTCCTAGAGTCAGATTTTTGTCTAGCTTGATGGTTGCCTGAATTTTAGAGAGAGGTTTTTGCCACTTTATGTGAAGACTCAAGGAGTTAAACTGAAATTTTTGGCATGCAGCAGAGATGCTTTGCTGACGAATTTCAGTTATTTGTTTATTCATTTTGTTTACATTTTTTCAGTTCGTATTGAGAAAAAAAATCACTTATTCAAAATGAATAAGTGCTTTTTTTCTCTATACAAACTGAGAAAATGTAAATAAATGTAAGAAAATGTAAATAAATGTAAATGTAAATATAATGTAAAAAGCATCATGCATGTAAAATGGGAGTTAAGAAATGGAATCCTTCACAACCATTCTTACTCTGTCAAGACTTCCAGCATTGTGTATCCTGAACTCTGATTCAAAATGATCTGGGTGTATATTGATTCTCTTGAGTATTTTGCTTTGCTTTTTTTTGGTAGAAAGTCAGGTTAAAAATATTTTAAGTAAAGAAATTTAAATGAATATGTTTCTTACTGAGTTGATTAGCTCTGTCTGATCTGTCCATGTGCCTTTGTTAACTGCATAAAACATGGGCAAGAAAACATTCTTCTATTCTGATAATATTTGATGCAATTATGTTATCACATATGAAATATATGTAGGTAAATGTTTAGAATCTAGGTAATACAGTATTAATCTTTTGTTCAAACTGGTTTGTACTTATTTTGAGAGTTTTTGTGATTGTATTTTCTTCAGTTTATCTATGCATACCAAATAAGAGTTTGTAAAACATTTTTGTGTTATTAGAACTGCTTGTAATAATTTCTGTGGAACTATTCTTAAAGTATGAAGTAGTCTTAAAAGTATAAAGAATTGCATCATGTGCATTTTTTTATCCAAGTTTTAAAATCTGCCTAAACAAATTTTATGAATAATTATTGGTTATTATTGGATATATTTTAATCTTCAGTGGAAAATGTAAAGTGCATGCAAATAGTATTCCTCTGAAGACAATTATATTGTGCTTTTTGATCTCCAGCTAAAACACAGATTGACAAGGACAGATTGAAGAAGAGTTATATATTTGTTTGTTTATTTGTTTATACTTCATTTCCATGGTTTCATTATACAAAATAAAGCATTAAAATGTACTAATCTGTGATTTCCAATATTGTATCAATATTCAGTGGTGACTAGATATGGGAAATTAAAGAAGAAAAATTGTTTGAAGTTGGGACCATATTTACCTGAAAGTAGATATATATTGATATTAATGGAATGTTGTTTTAATATTTCAGTTTCATACTAGCTTTACAGACTTGTTCCTGAAAGTAATTCTGTAATTCAAGTGGTATTACATGAACTAAAAATTGAACCTTAACAGGACCATTCAGTTCATTAATGTTTATGGAGAATTTTGAATTATAACAACATTGCTATACATTGGCATATATTGGAAAAAGAACGAGTTAGCTTTTGTGTGTTGATACAGTAGATTTTCTTAGTATTCCTGTGTTTAGTGTGATGAAAATAAAATAATTAAACATTGTAGGAAAGACATTTAGTAAGGAGGTGTAAACCTCTCCGTTTTTCAGTGTCATGTATGTATGGATAAAAATGAATTGCCAGCAAAATTATTTAATGCAGAGGTGATCTCTGAAACATCATGTCTAAATGACACATCCATTTAGGGAAATAATGAATTAGAATTTTTTCCATTCATTTATATCAGTTTCATTATGTAACTACATCTAAAACAAAAAGTACTGACTTCCGCTTCCGCCTTCCAGCGGCGACGGACGGGTCCTGGACTCGTCCGCCGCTTTGTCCTTTTTTCTGCCCCCGACGGGGGCGAGACGCCCCACCTTGGGGGTCTTCCATAGGGTTGGCTTGCTGGGGCTGTTTTTTTCCCTGCGGCGGTGAGGAAGCGACCCTTGTCTTCGACCTAGGTGAAGAGAGGCTGGCTGCGGGGGGGAGACGCCTCGTCTCTTCCTTCGCCAATGGAGAACGGTAAAGCTTTGTGAATGTGGAGAGAGCCGGACGTTCGGGTCGGAAGGCTCTCCCGAGGCTCGGCTGCGAGGTGAAGAGTGAGTGTTCTTTTTTATTTTGTCTTTGCTGGCAGCGCTGGACTAAAGAGCTTGGAGGGGGTGTTTTGCTCGTTAAACCCCCCCTCGGATTTAAAGCGGCGCTCGGAAATGGCTCCTCGTTGCGAGGAACCGGATTTTTTCTATGTGGATTGCCTGGAACTTAATGAAAGCAAGTGAAAGTGGTATGCGGCTTGCTTTTTTACAATGTTTCTAAGTTCGACTGGCTTGCAACAACTTTTCTTTTGTAACTTTCTCCGGCTGGCTCTCAGTTTGGGCGGTGGAAAATGGCTACTCTTTGTTCCTGAATGACTATTTCATTTATGGAAAATTACCAGCATTTCCTTGTGATTTGGACTTTCTCTTGCCATTAATGAAGAATTTTTTGGATTAATTGATTCCTTGTCTGGAGTGCCTTTTCTACTATAATTATTGATTTGGAAAAGTGTTTCTCTTCTGGTTTTTGAACTTTCTACAACCCTGATCTGAAACTTTCATCTCCTGATTTGCCTCAGCGGCCCCACCCAAAAAACGCCATTTTAGTGGCACTGACTTTAACAGCTAACCATGGCACAAAAATCAGAACTGGCAGGTTTGGAACAAAGAATGTCTTCTCTGGAATCTGTATTACAAACTTTGGTGCAAGAGATCAAGGCTCAGAGAGAAGAAAATAGTAACTTTAAGAAGGAACTTCTGGAAACACGGAAGCAAGTGCGGGAGAACACACAGAAGACTGAAGAGTTGGAAGGGGGGTTGGCTGGGGCAAAGGGAAAGCTTAAAAATGTTACTAATGAGGTTGCAGAAATAAATGGGCATGTGTCTAGGATTGATATGGAAAGGATGACATATTTTTTAAGATTTCAGAATATTTCTGAGGAACTGGGTGAGTGTCTCCCTGAACTCATGAGTACAATTTTAGCAGATTATTTGCATAAACCTAAGGATGAGGTCAGGGGGGACATTGACCTAGTTTACAGAATAAATTCTGCATATGCCAGGATAAATGAAGTACCCAGAGAGATACATGTTAAATTTGTTAAAAGGTCAACCAGAGAGGAAATTTTGAAGGCTCAGAGAGGGGGGCCTTTAATTTACCAACAAAAGGTTGTCGTCATCTTGAAGCAGATCCCAAAAAAGATTAGGGAAATGAGAAGGAGGTATTCCTTCTTATCTAAAAAATTGTTTGATCACGGGATTTGGTTCAAGTGGGCGATGCCCGAAGGGATGCTGGTGTTCTGGGAAGGAGGAAGAGTAAGGATTAAAACAGTTGTTGAGGCGGAAGCCTTTCTTAAAAAACATTCCTCTATCCTGGGGGAAGATCCAGGGGGGACGGAGGGGGCCACGGCCCCGCCCACTGGGGGCCAGGAGGGAGAAAAAGAAGATACAATTGCCAAGAGGCTTAGATCCAAAAAATGACTTTGCTTGCTTTTTTTCTTTTTTTATTAACTTTTTTTTAACCTTTTTGTACCAGGATGTTTGTACAAGTCTGCCAGCGTAGAATGGGAAATGTATGATGTATTCACTTATCTTTATCTTGTAGTATTTTTTGATAAATTTTCTTACCAATGTTTTATTATGTAGCCTGGGAAGGGCCAAGGACTCCGACGCAAAGGTTCTCAAAATGTTTCTGTAACCCCTACCTTACCCTTTGGAAAATTGTAAAAACCAATAAAACTTTTTCAAAACGATAAAACAAAAAGTACTGTCTTTCACATCTCTTACATACGTATGTATGTATGTATGTATGTATGTATGTATGTATGTATGTATGTATGGTGGTTTAGCGGTTAAGATGCTGGACTTGTCAACTGGAAAGCCAGCAGCCCAGGCTCAGGTTCAATGCGTCATCAAATGGGGTGAGCCCCAGCTCCTTGCCCCAGCTCTGGCAAGCTAGCTGCTCGAAAGTATACAAATGCTAGTAGTTAAATAGTTACCACATTGGTGAGAAGGTAACAGTGCTCCATGTGTCATGTTGACCACATGTAGTGCAGAAATGTCTCCTATAGTCAGCAATGATTAATGTAGTAAAATCTGTGGGGACTCTTTACTTTACTTTTTGCTGTCTGTCTGTCTGTCTGTCTGTCTGTCTGTCTGCTTCTCTCTCTCTCTCTCTCTCTCTCTCTCTCTCTCTCTCTCTCTCTCTCTCTCTCTCTCTCTCTCTCTCTCTCTCTCAGTGACTTTTCCCTTTAAAGAGGATCACATAGATTATTTCTCTGAAAACATTCTTACTGGAAGTAATAATCCTTTGCGTATAATCAAATATCATGCAAACATTTAGAGTAAGGTAAGTACAGTTGGCAAAATGATGGTACTTCTTTTTCCACTATAATTTCCCTTGTCAATTCCTGAAAAGCAGTTTCCAAAAGAGAAAGTAGAAGAAAACCAATAAGCAGCCCCTCAATATGTATGCAGATGATTGCATGTGAAAGAGAAAGTTGAAATGATAATATCTTGTCAATTACAGACTTATATGCTTCTCCGAATGATTGAGAGGGAGATGCAAATGACTTTTCCTTAATTCCACTTAGAGGACCTGCTAGATCTATGAAAGATCAGAAGTCAGAAAAGGATGAAACGAATATTGAGGAACAAATCAGAGTCTGCTGAGTGAGATCCAGAAATATGGAGCTAGCCCTGCATTGGCACTGAAATTTTACCTGAAAATACCTTGACAATTTCTTTCACAAAAAACAGAAACACGGGAATCTTGTATATTGTGATTCCTTTCAAATATGAATCAAAGCCTTTATTTCTGAATCAAATTATTGGTAATATTTTTAATTTCCTTTACTACCATTCTTAGTTCTTTCTGCCTACTAAAGGATTTAGGTCTTTTCAGAAGATAATGTTCAGTGCAGTGCTGTCTGCACTCAAATGTTTTTTAAGTAGAATAACCAAAATTTAGATTTTTTTCTTCTCTGAGGTTTGAACATTTAAAGGAGATACTTAATCATTCCCATTTTTAATCCCTTTGCTTTGATGCCAATTGCCTTAATAGCAATGTCTTCTACTACAGCTGATGCAATAATCTCTCCCAACCTCCTCCATACAAGCTTTGGAGAAAGAATGGAGGGCAGAAAGATGTTAGGACTTCCTGAAGTGCTTATGGGTATAACCATGGAACAGCAGCCTTGCCAGATAGAATTAGTAGCACAGATAGGAGCCAAGAAGTGGAGTCATCATGGTCAGAACAGATTTCCTTTCTGTTGGGCAGCACTGGTGCTCTTTAAATGATATATCCACTGATATTTTTGAATGCCTTCTCTTGTGTTACATTCATGCCCTGCAATTACAATAGGAAGCTTGCTGTGTTATGCCTATCCCTAGTGATAATGATTCTTTCAGGCCATTGCAATTCGGAAGCTGAATATGTTCCAAGATGGCAAGGAATCTTTGGTCCATGTTAACAGATTGCATCAGATGGATATATGCTGTTTTGAATTGAATACTAGTGGAACACGTACACATGAACTGATGAGATACCCCATTCCGCTTGTTTTTGCCAGAATGCACACACACATATTGCATTCTGTGGCTATTTGGCCACATGGTTTAGATAAAGAAAAGTGAGACAGAGTTATTTGGAAGATAAATAAGATGGCAGCTTTCTTTTTTCTGCCCTATGTGCATTCACCCTTTACTGGTAAAACAGCAAATGCAATTTAATGACAAATCATGAACTTCACCTAATTTCATCCAGAGAAAGACACAGCTAAGCAATGAAGAGGAAGCAGAATTTTCTTAGAAATGTGCAATTATATACTATATAACAGCGGTTCTCAACCTGTGGGTCACGACCCCTTTGGGGGTCGAATGACCCTTTCACAGGGGTCGCCTAAGACCATCGGAAAACACATATTTTTGATGGTCTTAGAAACTGAGACACCAATTTTATGGTTGGGGGTCACCACAACATGAGGAACTGTATTAAAGGGTGGCGGCATTGTGAAGGTTGAGAACCACTGCTATATAAAGTCCTGGACGTCTTGTAAATATGCAGTATGCTTGCTGTCAATCTGGACTCTTGGGTCCTTTCAAAAGAAGATTCTGAATTAAGCAGACTTGGATTTCTGAAATTAAAAATGCACTCATTGTGCCAGGAAGCAGTAGTGATAGGAGCACTCACTTGCAGCTGTTACTAAAATTTTTTGCAAAGTATGGACAAATTTGAGAATGTTGGTTCAGTAATGTTCCATGCTTGACTAGTGGAAAATATGACGGTTTCACTGAGCAGTTAAGAACAAGTGAGCTCTTTTATTTCTGCAGGGAGGTGGCATAGGCAGGAAATTGTCAACGGCAACCTGTGAGCAGCTGTATGATGACTATATGTAGGAGGAAAGAGTTCAAAGCTTTCCTGTCCTCATATTTTTGACAGCTATAACTTCTTTATTCTTAAGATTGGCTGTAACATGGCATTATATAGAAACAGTGAACGACAACATGTTGCAAGTCTAAGCTGGTAGTTGTTGTACTGAGACAGAATGCTAGAATACATGACATTCTTGATATATTCTTTGACAATCAGTATTTAAGCTAAACTGGAACCAGAGTCTCCCCAGTTTGAAGTCCTCCCTCTTCTATAGAATTTAATCAGATGAGTTTGGGCTAAGTTATTGTCAACCTGGTTTGCCTCACAGAGATACTGTTGTGGCCCAGAAGTTCTAGAGAGTGCTCATCTTGAGCACCTGAAAGAAAGATGAGGTATAAATTTAGTAATAATAATTAGATTAAAATTGTAAGGTTTGTTAGCAACCACCATCAATTGATTACAGGTTTTCTTTTTGCAATATATCGTCCTCTATTAAATTAATTTATGGTTGACAAATTCTGACAGTACACTCCACCATCACTTTAATAGACTGAAAAAGGACAATGTGTTAATTATTTTATGCAACCTCACTCCATCGCTGGCCATAGGGGACGAACATCTTGCCCCTGTGGATGGGGTGCGCAATTTGGGTGTCCTCCTGGATGCCCGGCTGTCCATGGAAGATCAAGTGACAGCCGTGGCCAGGAGGGCGTTTTACCAGGTTCGCCTGGTTCGCCAATTGCGCCCCCTATTGGATCGGGACGCCCTTCGCACAGTCACTCATGCGCTCGTGACATCCCGACTGGACTATTGCAACTCTCTCTACATGGGGCTCCCCTTGAGATGCACCCGGAGACTTCAGCTAGTCCAGAATGCAGCCGCGCGAGCAATTATGGGAACCACTAGGTTTACCCATGTAACACCGCTCTTGCGCGAGCTGCACTGGCTACCTGTCGTCTTCCGGGTGCGCTTCAAGGTGTTGACTATCATCTTTAAAGCGCTCCATGGCTCGGGACCTAGCTATCTGCGGGATCGGATCCTGCCTCATACATCCTCACGACCGATTCGCTCCCACAGAGAGGGACTTCTCCGGGTGCCGTCCACTAGACTTTGTCAGCGGGCGACGCCCAGGGGAAGGGCTCTCTCTGTGGCGGGCCCGGCCCTCTGGAACGACCTTCCCCCAGACATTAGGACGACCACGGACCTCCGCTCCTTCCGTCTCAAATTAAAAACTCATTTCTTCTGTCTGGCCGGCCTAGGATAGTCTCTCTGTCTTTGGGGTTTTATTGGGGTTTTATAATATAGCTTAGTTTTAATGGGAATTTTAGCGCAGGTTTAGATTTAATTTATTTTTAATGAAATGTTTATATGTATTTATTGTTTTACTGTGCCTGTGCACCGCCCCGAGTCCCTGTGGGGAGAGGGTGCGGTTTAGAAATATTAAAATTATTATTATTATTATTATTATAAAAGAAAAAACCTCTTGGATGTGTTCCCCAGATCTCCTACAAAAGCTATTTGCAAGCATCCCAGAGTCACCTCTAGGTGAAATGGATGGCAAACAAGTCGAATGAATGAATGAACGAATGAATGAATGAATGCTGTCTCAGGGTTTAAGTATCTGATATGATCAATAGGCAAATCATCCAATAAATGGAAAATGATCCTATGAACTGCATATAAGTCCAGTGAAAATTAGTGTTGGTCTGCTCCCACAACTTCTCACAGAGCATCATCACAGAAAGCAATGATCTCTCTAAAGAGGTGAGAAAATGTCAAGACGAAGCAGTTAGATCCCAGTATTTTGCAAACTTTAGTCCTTGTGTGTTAGTGTGTCCATTAAGGTGGAATTTCTGAGCTCAGCTCTTCTCCTCTCCTCTCCTCTCCTCTTCTCACAGACTCCCTAACAGATTGAGACCTAGCTTAAGAGATAATGCTGAAATGTCCATCTGGTCCTCATCTGCCAGGTTTTTCTTTCCAGATTTCAAGAATCTCTCTGCCGGACTTCCGGTTCCGGCTCCTGCGGCGACGGGCGAGCCTAGCGCTCGCTCGCCGCTTTGTTTCTTCTTCTGCCCCCCAACGGGGGCGAGACTCCTCTTTTTTGAGGGTCTCCCGTAGGGCCGGCTCGTCGGGGGGCGCGCCCCCCACGGCGGTGGAGGAAGCGGCTCCCGGCGCGGCTCAGGTGAGGGAGAACATGCTAGCGGGGGGTTCTCCCTTCGCCTAAGGAAGACGGCGCCATTTACAGCAATGAGGAGGGCTGATCGTCTCAGTCGGAAGGGCTCCCGAGGCTTCAGCTGCGAGGAGAGAGTGAGTTTCTAAAAAAACTTTTTTTACCTTGCTGCCAGCCAGGCTGAACGGACTGGGAGGGGGGTGTTTATTTTTTAAAAAAAAACCCCTCGGATTTAAGCGGCGCGTTAAAATGGCTTCTCTGCAAAGAGAAAGCGGAAAACTTTCACTCCGGACGGTTTCTAACAAAGGAAAGTGGATTGTGACTTTTTGCAACATTGTTTCTGGGTCTGGCTGAGCTTAAAAAAATTCTTATTTTGCTACTCTCTCCCTCTGGCTGAGATGAGCGGTGGAAGTGGATTCCTTTTGTCCCTGCCTGACTATTTCAACTAAGGAAAATTTCCAGCGTCTCTTTGAAAGCAGGACTCTCTCTGGATTTTTTTAAAAAAAATTTCTTTTGATGGATTTGTGACTTCTTCTCTGGAATACCTTCGCTATTACTATTTGGGAAATTGTGTCTCTTTTGGTTTCTGAATTGTTTGCAACTTCACAGCCCTGAACTGAACTGAGCTCCTGGTTTGCCCCACCAGCCCCACCCGGAAAACGCCATCTTGGTGGCAGTGACTCTAACTTTTAACCATGGCACAAGAAGCAGCACTTGTAAATTTGGAACAAAGGATGGCTTCTCTTGAAACCTCTATGCAGACTTTGATATCAGAAATAAAGGCCCAGAGGGCTGAAAATAGTACTTTCAAAAAGGAACTATTGGATACCCGGAAGCAAGTGTTGGAGAACACACAGAAGAATGAAGAATTGGAAGGAGGGTTGGAGGGGGCTAAGGGAGAGATTAAAAATGTTTCTAATGAGGTGGGGGAAATAAATGGGCGTGTGTCTAGGATAGATATGGAAAGAATGACATATTTTTTGAGATTTCAGAACGTTCTTGAGGAATCTGGTGAATGCCTCCCTGATCTTATGAGCACAATTTTAGCAGATTATTTACAAAAACCTAAAGATGAGATCAGGGGGGACATTGACCTAGCCTACAGAATTAACTCAGCATATGCCAGGATAAATGAAGTGCCTAGAGAGATACATGTGAAATTTGTTAGAAGGTCAACCAGAGAGGAAGTCCTGAAAGCGCAGAGAGAGAAACCCTTAACTTATCAACGAGAGACGGTCACTATCTTGAAGCAGATCCCTAGAAAAATTAGAGATGCAAGAAGGAATTTTTCCTTCTTGTCTAAAACCTTGTTTGATCACGGGATTTGGTTCAAGTGGATGACCCCTGAAGGGATGCTGGTGTTCTGGGAAGGAGGAAGAGTGAGGATTAAAACAGTTGCTGAGGCGGAAGCCTTTCTTAAAAAACATTCCTCTGCCCTGGGGGAAGATCCAGGGGGGACGGAGGGGGCCACGGCCCCGCCCGAGGGGGGCCAGGGAGGAGAGAAAGAAGACACAATAGCCAAAAGACTTAGATCAAAAAAATAACTTTGCCTTGATTTTTCTTGAACAATTTTGCATAATATTCTTATCCGGACTTTTTGTAAATGTCTGACAGCATGGAAGGGAGAATTTAGGTAAATGTATTTGCTCTCATCTTGTAGTGGTATGGAAAATGTTTTCTATGTTAACTTTTTTAATGTGTAATTTGAGGTCTTGGAAGGTCCGACGACTCTGACGTGAATGCTCTCAAAATTTCTTTGTAACCATTACCCTATCCTGTTAAAAAATGTAAAACCAAGAATCTCTCTGCCTATTTCCTTAGACTGCCAGAGATACTGCTTTAGTGTACTTACGTTGTGTATCCTCCTCATATTCATAGATCCCTAATGAACAATCCACTTTTGTGTAGGCTTCTACAAGTGATTCAGGGTTTTCCCCCCCTTCCTCCAAATGGGGCATCTCCACTGCTAGATTGAAACCTGAAAAATCAGTTGAGCTGAGGTTTATGAAGCGTGGTTTCCCAACAGTCCATGTAACATATATATTCAATAGGGAAAGATAGATAAAAAGATCAAATAGATGAAAAATGGGCAAATGTATATGAAGACATTTATATGGAAAGGTGAACTGTGTAACTGAGTATTTCATAGAGCAAAGGAAGAGCTTAACTACTGAAATGTTTTTATTTAATGGAGGTGTTTATTCATTGCCATCATTATGCTTGCCATTCTGAACAGGAATAAAAAGATCTTTTCTCCAAGGAGTTTACAACCTGAAATTTGGTTGTGTAGAGAGAACAGGTATAAATAAGAAATAATTTAAATAATTTCAACAACAGCAACAATTTCAAGCAAAATTACAATAAGGTACTTGTACTTTAGAGGGACATAGTGGCTCAGTGGCTAAGATGCTGAGCTTGTCGATCAGGAAGTTCGGCAGTTTGGCGGTTCAAATCCCTAGTGCTGCATAATGGAGTGAGCTCCCGTTACTTGTCCCAGCCTCTGGCAACCTAGCAGTTCGAAAGCATGTAAAAATGCAAATAGAAAAATAGGAACTACCTTTGGTGGGAAGGTAACAGCGTTCTGTGCACCTTTGATGTTTAGGCATGCCGGCCATATGACCATGGAGACGTCTTCAGCTTTGAAACGGAGATGAACACCACCCCCTAGAGTTGGGAATGACTAGCACATATGTGTGAGGGGAGCCCTTACCTTTACCTTACTTGTACTTTTTCCTAGTAGGAATAAAGTACTGATATTTTAATACTCTCTCTTTCGTTGTTGGAATTCATTTGCTACAATACTGTATTTTAAGGGTATCTTTACTTTCAAAGACTTCCCAATATTTACTGTAGTTTTAGTGCGTGGTCTTATATTTAGCAGTTGCTAGGTATAACAGGCACTAACAGGCAATTGCACTGCAAAGTTGAAGCATAGAGATGGCAGCCTTACATTCAGGTTTGAGCATTAGGTTAACTTGTGGAAACATGAGTGCTATTAATGATGAAACTGGAGCTTTGTTAATGATGCATTGTAATCATTGCTTCAGTCAAACAATATATCATATTCTTCATATTTTAACTTCAGCATTCTAATTATGCTGATTTTGTTCAATATAACAATATTCAGTATAATTCTCGGTTTTCTAACATATGTAGAAGGAGAAACCGGATGTCCTTGTTTTCAAGGGTAACATGCCTTCACAATGTAAGTACACTTGAGCAGCTTTATGAATTGCACAGGCAAGGAATAGCCTACGCAATGAATACATGAAGGAACAGCGTTGTAATTATACAAGACACCTGATTAGCCCTGCCCTTTCCTGAAACAATGAAGATGTACGTCATCCTTTAGGACAAGCAGTGCTTTTGGCACTGTATTGCCCATGTTAAAAAAACCGAAACAAACATTTCTGTGTAAAAGGGAAAGGAAACATCTAATTGTACTAGCAATGAAGCCTGTAGATCCCAAATGATTGTCAATACGTACCACTCATATATTTGTTAAAAGATAGATTGTCCTTTCTTTTAGAAATTGATTACAATATATAGTGGACCCTTAATTGTTGAAATTCCTGAATTCAATTTCTGTCACTTGCATTTAAAAGGATTATTTAGCAGGTAGTAGGAAATCTTTCCTCGATGTCAGAAACACTTAGTAGTTGGAAAACACTGAATCAGGTGGACAAATCAATTTTTAAAATGTGTTGTCACTGGTAGATTTTGATTTAACACTGGCTGTAATCTGATGGATTTGATGATTAGGATTTCATAGAAGTTTGGGAAGTACATAGAAAACTTCTGTTTTTGGTAAGATGACACAACTCTTAAGGAGGGAAAGATGACAATTTATTTTTGTGTGAACTTGATAAGAATTAACTAGTTTCTCTTCTGATCTTACAACAAAAGTGAAAAGTATGTGCACATTTATTTATTTAGCGTATAGCAAATACATGGCCTTGTAGTGGTTCAAATGTTAATGTCCACCCAGCCATTCAAGGACAAGGTGGTGTATGTTGAAAACATCAGTCATTGGGCCGGTGTAAGCTCTTGATGGACATTTGGACACAATGTAATGGATATTTTATTGAGGAGCACCACAGTCACACTGAGGGGTAGAGATAAGACTCCCCACTTAAACAATGAGTCCTGGCAGACACCTTGTTGGGTATGGATCCTGTTCAGAGTTGACAAATGATAAGTGTATGCATAAATAATACATCTATAAAGGAAAAGAGGTATAATTAAAACAAAGTATTAAAAAACCTCTATTAAAAATATGGTGGCCCATATAACTTACCCTAAGAAGATAATTTTCACAAAAGTGGTGCTTGAAGACAAATGTGCACAGAAATGACTACATGAAATTGAAATTGAAATTGAAATTTATTAACCGCACCCTCTCCCCACAGGGACCCGGGGCGGTGCACAGGCAAAGCTAAAAACAATATACAATAAATACAACATACACACATTAAAATAGAATTAAATAATATTACCCGTGCTAAAAATATAAGACTAAGAACCCATTAAAATATTTGGAGTCAATAGACAGAGAGAACTATTCAAGGCCGGCCAGTCGAAAGAGATAGGTCTTCAATTTTACACGGAAGGAGCGGAGGTCAGTGGTCGTTCTAATATCAGGAGGAAGGTCGTTCCAGAGGGCCGGGCCCGCCACAGAGAGCGCCCTTCCCCTGGGCGTCGCCCGCTGACAAAGTCTAGTGGACGGCACCCGGAGAAGCCCCTCTCTGTGGGAGCGAATCGGTCGTGAGGATGTGTGGGGCAGGATCCGATCTCGCAGATAGCTAGGTCCCGAGCCATGGAGCGCTTTGAAGATGATAATTAACACCTTGAAGCGCACCCGGAAGACGACAGGTAGCCAGTGCAGCTCGCGCAAGAGCGGTGTAACGTGGGCAAACCTAGAGGTGCCCATAATTGCTCGCGCGGCTGCATTCTGAACTAACTGAAGCCTCCGGGTGCACCTCAAGGGGAGCCCCATGTAGAGAGAGTTACAATAGTCCAGTCGGGATGTCACGAGGGCATGAGTGACTGTGCGAAGGGCGTCCCGATCCAATAGGGGGCGCAATTGGCGAACCAGGCGAACCTGGTAAAACGCCCTCCTGGCCACGGCTGTCACTTGCTCTTCCATAGACAGCCGGGTATCCAGGAGGACACCCAAATTGCGCGCCCCATCCACAGGGGCAAGATGTTCGCCCCCTATGGCCAGCGTTGGAGAAAGCTGGTTGAATCGGGCAGCCGGAAACCACAGCCACGAGTAGTTTAAATGTCTACGGCAGGCTGAGATGAACTTGGTCCAGTAAAACAAAAAGGAGGGCAAATTTGCTACTTTCTTTTTCCAATCCTGCCGTGGGAGAAAGGAAAAAAGGGTGACAATTAATTACCCTGTTTCCCTGAAAATAAGCCCTCCCTGAAAATATTGCAACATAGCAGCAACCATGAGGTGACCATGCATGCCGCCTCCTGCACCTCAAAAATAATAAGACCTCCCCAAGTGCTTATTATTTGGGAGGGGGGTGTCAAAAGAAAATAAGACCCTGTCTTATTTTTGGGGAAAGATAGTATTATGATTCAGATGTTCTTTTTATGTTCTCATTGATATTGTAAATTACTGTGGTGCATAAAATCGAAGAATTGCAGATACTCACATTGTACAGACTGACAGCAAAATGGGGTTGGTTGGGTGCGTCAAAGAGAAAGCTAAAAATATTCTCAAATGAATGATCCAATCTCCTTCAAAATTGCTGAATAGACATCAGTAAAATGAGTAAAAGACCATTCTGTAATCATTTTATGTATTTTATGTATTATAAAATAATTAACACAGAATAGGTAACGTATTTATAGGTCTGGTTTGTAGGATGCAAACATGTCAGCAAGAAAGCAAAATTTGATAACATTAATTTTTTTTGCATTACTTCCTTGCATTATATTACATATTGTGCATTATGTCAGCTAATTAACAATTTGCAGAACTTCAGCCCCCTCCCTACAATTCATAATTTCTGCAAGAAAAGCTTCGTTTCTTATAAACGGTTAATAGCTCTGCCATGCTTGCCTTCCCACAGTAACATAGGCAAACATTTAATGAAGAGAATTATTTCAGCAGATGTATGTTCATCATCTTCTCTTAGGTTTCCTAAACTCAGAGAAATAGTAAAATAGCAACAGAAATAAGAACTGGTGTTGAGAAACGAGAATCGAATCTGAGGTAAGCTATGACCACCCTCTGTCAAAATTAGCTGACTTCTCTGCAAGGTCATATTTGTAGATTGTGATAAAGTGGCAAAAGTCTGTAAGACTTGAAATGAGGATGTGAAGAGATAGGCAATATCTTAATGTCATTGGATTTGAGGTCAGAATGTACACGAGGAAAGGAGAGGCATTAAAGCAGCAGACATTAAGAAGGTATTAGAAAGCTTCAGGAAAAAGCAATAGAAAGGTGGCCCAATTACCTTGAAACCACTAGCCCAAAAGAAAATAAAACAGGAAGAACGTTGAAATTTCTGAAGACTCTTCTCTCAAAAAGAAATTGGTTGGGAGCTCAACCTGTTTCAGAGGAAAAAGAAAAACTTGACAGATAGGAACAGAAGATGCTATCTGCTGTTGGTAGCAAGAGGCATAGGATCACTTTTTTGGGAACATAAATATTTCTGTGTGACATTTTTCAGTAGAAAGCAAAATCCACTTCTGTTAGGCGACAGATGTTTAAACTTAGAATAAAATTATTTTGGATTAACCTAGAGATGTACGCAACACAGTATGACAAATCAGTGTCTTCTGTAATTTTTTCCATTAGTGTTGTTTTGTAAATGTTGAACAAGTTGCCATCTAAGTCGTCACCCATAGATAGAGGTGAATGCCATTTCCTATTTTGAGTGGAAATTTATTCGTTTATTCTTTTTCCTCCTTCCATAGTATGCAGTACACTTTGGCTCACCTTATTACATTTTTTATATTATATCTTACTTGGAAATCTAGAAAGCTGTGTGGTAAAATGGTATTCACAGAAAAGATCTTTTCCTTCTTCTGAATAGGCCCAGACTAAACTAGTTTCCAGAATGGAAATCAGTCAAAATCATTCTGACCACTCAAATGGAATAAACATTACTCAACACTTCTGTCTCCTGATAGCAGATTAAATTTTGATAATACTTTACAGTATTTATTTCCTGGGTATAAAAGTTTGTGTCAGTTCAGGCAGTTAGATTACTCAGGGTAGAAACGAGTATTTGAGTTTGTTCAAGATTTTGTTCTAGCTTATTTCACATCACGTGTTAAACTAATAGCAGTTTATAAATTGCTCAATGACATCCAAGAGAAAAATTCCTAGTTATACTTTTATAAACTTTTTAGATTTTAATTTAAAAGAATGACCAGTGAACAGTAACAAGTATAGGTTATTTTGCTGGCTTTAAACAATACAAGTTATACAGAGTGTATCTACAGTGATAAAAAAAAATCACTGTTGAAATATTGCTGTGTATCAAATGGAGCATAGCCAATAATATATTTAAAAGCAGAAAGCTGGTGTGCCTTTAGGTAAATTTAAAACAAGAAAGAAAATAAAAAAACAAGTGTTAGACTTGCTAAATATATGCAAACAATCATATGTTGTAGGTAGACCTGCTATATTTAGATTTATGCTTGCATTTGTCTTTCATGACTCCTCCACTGTACCTTTAATTCCCAGTGAACCGCTGCTTCCTGGGTTAGAAGGAAACATGTGATTAAAAGAGGATTGAATCTTGTCAGATGTAATTTATCAGTGTGTTGATAATGGCTGATTTCTGAGCAGGAAGAAAAGACCTGTGTGATTAAAAAAGGCAACTACTCTTCTTAACAGTTTGCTCTTTGCAACCATTCAACCTTATCTGATCATTCATGCTCATCTGGATGCTGACGCCATAAAGAGTTCATTTGCATGATCTATTTTTATAACCATTGTCTGTCTATTGGGAAAACAAGCTAGAGGGTTGGCTTGTAGTGATTTTATTTTCAGACTGAAAAGAGTATCCTAAAATGGGGAAAGGAAAATTAATATATCTGTATTAAGCTATCTCAAATATTTGACTTGAGAAGCAGTCCAGTGATAGCCGAGTGCCAGAGTTGTTGCATAGATTATACTATATGCGAATGAGTAATGTAACAGGTGTAATCAGGCCTGTAGGGAGCTTGCAAGCTGTTTGCTTTGGAAGAATAGTATGCAGAAGGGATTGCTCATATCTGAGAATCTGGGTAAGTGGGATTGTGTATGTAAGTATGTGCAATATGAAACACAGCTGACTAACAAACCAATAGTGGGCTTTGAAATGGAAGCTGGATGTATATGGGAATGGATGCTGGTGTCATATAACTGTAATGTTAGGGCAAGGGGAATAAGATGAAGAACACCATGTGGGATATTACGAGGAAGAGAAATTAACAGTCCTGTAGCAATCTTGTTGTCTAACCTGGTTGCTCTATTCTGGGTGGCAGATGTTAGGCCTCTTGGGCTTGTGATGCTGATGATTGGTGCTAGATGTGCCTACAATAAGACCAGTTTATCTACAACTCGTGGAGTCATGTTGCTCATCTGTCAAACTCATGGCGCCATGTTGCTGTCACATGAATTTTGCGTTGCTTTTTCCCTTCACAGAGCTGGGGTAGGTGTGGGCCGCTTGTGACACATCCGGCTTGCAGGCCACCGGTTTGACACTCCTGATCTACAATATAATGGTAGATGAAGCAGCAGATGTGATATGTATTACCTAAACCTGAGTGGGTGAGAACAGCAGAAATTTGCTGGAAAATTGTCCAACAGTTTTTAATGTTAAGGTTGGAGCCCTGGGGATGGATCAGTTATTAGAAACATCTACAGTCTACAATCAAAGACTCTGCTCCTGAGATACCAGAATGTGAGTACATAACATGTATGCTGTTAGGATGTAGAGATATGTGGGATCCAGCCACCAAGCAGCCAGCAAGATCCCTTCCTCATCTGATTCAAGAATCACTGAGTCTTGTAGTGTTGGCAGTCTTAGCTCCTATATCTGAGGTCTGGCTCTGATAAGACCCAGGAACCTAATGGATCTAGGTGGTTCTGGAGGTTTGGGGAATTTTCCAGGTCTTTGGAACAATTGATTTAGGGCAGTGGTAGTCAACCTGGTCCCTACCACCCACTAGTGGGCTTTCCAGCTTTCATGGTGGGCGGTAGGGGTTTTGTCCGATACTGAAGTACTTTCCTTTTTTTAATTTAATTGGCTTCCCTACTTTATAAATCACCTTTACTGTGGAACCGGTGGGCAGTTAGAAAATTTTACTACTAACAGAGATACAAAAGTGGGCAGTAGGTATAAAAAGGTTGACGAACCCACTTTAGAGCTTGATGAGTTATTGGCAATGGGAAGCATGATTGTCCCTGATAAGTCTCTTTGAAGGGGCTAATCCTGCTTGGCTTCTTGATTTAACGAAGCCCTCTAAGAGATGAAGCGTCAAAACAATTCCTGGAGTACTGGTAGAGAAAGACAAAAAGATAATTCATACTGGCACAGATAGGTGTCAATTGTTCAGGCCTAGATAATAGCAATAAGGAGGGGAAAGCATCTTCATTTCTCTCCTAGTGTGTCACCAGGCTGTTTTCCAGAAACTAGTTTAGGGTGACTAATTTCCTTTCAGGGAGGAGTTAACATTATGATCTTCCTTCTGCCCACTGTGAGTAATTTGCACAGCTGATAATTCACTCAGATTCACTGCAGCATTAACTCCTTACGGACCACAGCTATCTTGCCATGTTATCTGCAACTCCTGAACTGAGAATTCTGAGGATTGGATTTGTCTCGGTCTGCCACCTTTGTCTTGGACCTCTGCTTGTCATGACTCTTTGGAAGAATGTGTATGTGATTATGTGGACTTTGGAGATGCTTGATAATTTTTACAGGAGTGGTGTTGCCCACAGGCTGAAGAACCTGTCACTAGATCTGGTGATCACTTTTCTTCAGCCTCCCTTTTTGAGGAAAGGATATGAAGAAGTGATGGAGGATCAGCTACAGTAGTGAATCAGGGAAGAGTTTGCTTGAGTCTCTTTTGAATACTATATTAATTTGTATTTATTTACTTATTTATTTTAGAACATTTATATAGCCGACTACTCACTCACAGTGACTCTTGGTGGCTTACAAAATTAAAAAAATAAATTTTAAAAAAGAAAATAAAAAAGATTTAAAAAACAATCACTCCATCCCCAGCTCCCATAAATCATACAATTTATGATATTATATATCCCAGCACTTAAATGTTTTATCCCTGTTTGTTTATATAATGATTCCTGTCCATTTCTCTCAAGACCATCTCCCTGATTCTCTAATGACACAGTCCCCCAGGGAAAAAAAGATTGAACCCTTTTCAGTCAGTATTTAGGACTAGAACTGGGACAGGATTGGATAACCATTAGATTGGTGGCACTCAACCTTTTGGGCACCAGGGACCAGTTCTGCAGAGAGAGGTTTTTCCATAGACTGGAGTGGGCATGGGTCTGCTGCCTGCATCCCATGAATGGGGCTTCACTTGTTTGTGTGGGCCGGTTTCTGTCATTAAATAATCTTTTTTGGGGATAGTGTGCATTTCCTGATCCTCCTCCACCTCTGGGCAGCATTGACTATGGTATTTTTTGAACCACCTCAGGGACTAGGATTAGAGGCACCATTTTGTAGTGGTTTCAGTGAAGAGTTTCAGTCACATCAGTGGTGGGTTCTAGATTGCGTTGCAACCAGTACACTGCGCAAGGGGCTGGACATCCTAGTCGGGCATGGGCGCAGCACACGCATGTGCACACCAATGCCCTTGACACCCAGCTACTTGACGGAGATCATGCAGGCGCCACACACTGTGCACATGTGCGCAATCAGCCAGTCGCATTATAAACAGCTATGGAACACAGGTGGGTGGGCCAAATGAGCCACTGTACCACTGTGGTGATCATTGCTACCGGCTGCTACCGGGACTGCCATACCAGATCACACCATCCAGAACCCACCACTGAGTCACACTAGTTGAAGAGGAGAGGCCATGGATGCAAACCTTCAATGAATCTATGTTGGCAAGTGCTGCAGGAGTAATCTCTTTCCCCCTTGCTCCTTAACACTTGCAGTATAATAATAATAATAATAATTAAAAAAAAATTATTTATAACCCGCTCTCTCTCCCCAAAGGGACTCGAGGTGGGGCACAGGAAAATTAAAAACAATAAACACAAACAGAGTACAAAATTTAAAATCACAATTAAACATATCCTGCGCTAAAAACATCTATAAAAACTAAAAACTGTCCCTAAAACCCCTTAACACTATAACTTAATTAAAATTACCCTAGGCCAGCCAAACGGAAGAAATGAGTTTTAAAAAGCTGTCGGAAGGAGCGAAGGTCTGTGGTTGTTCTGATTTCGGGGGGAAGGTCGTTCCAGAGGGTCGGGCCCGCCACAGAGAAGGCCCTTCCCCTGGACGTCGCCCGCTGGCACAGCCTAGTGGACAGCACCCGGAGAAGTCCCTCTCTGTGGGAGCGAATCGGTCGCAGGGATGTATGAGGCAGAATGCGATCCCGTAGATATATGATCCCGCAGTATATGAAACATCTGGCCAGAATTATCTGATCCTTTGGGGATGTATTATCATTGGTATCCTGATGACACCCAGCTTTGAATTATGATGCCTGGGCTGTGGGACATGCTGTTGATATTTTACCTCAGTACCTGGAACAAGCAGATGGAATTGAACCCCAAAAGGATGAAGGCACTGTTGACTCATTGAGATTCTCTTTTGACACCAATGTTATCTCTGGACAGACAAGCACTACCCTTGAAGGAGTAGATTTCCAATGTGGACAACGTTCTGGATCCATGACTCTTATGTGAGCAGCAGTTGGCTAAATGGGCCTTTGCCCAGCTTCAGCTGGTGCACAACTGTGGCTTTATCTGTTGAAGGAGGACCTGGCTCCAGAAACTCATGCCTTCATTGCCACCCATGTTATTCTATATGGGGCTGATTTTAAAGATTACTTGGAAACTACCATTGGTCCAGAAAGTAGTAGCTTGGGTTCTCATTAACACTCAGTTCTGGGAATATGGGAAGGTTTTTTTCAAGGGCAGGATCATTTGTTTGGAAAAGCCTTTTAATGCACCCCTTTCCTTTCATTGATGACTGAGAAAATGTTGAAAACGGAGCTGTTTCAAAGACTTTCTGATCTGTTAAGTCACGTGAACTTTGTAATCTTTAATTTATTTTAATGTTACTATTTATTAAATTAATATGCTTCCCATCTTATATTGTCCTATTTTGATTGCTCTTATAATATATTTTGATATATTTTTTAAAAATATATTCTGAAAGCCTTAATGTTTTTATTCATGTTAGATTTTTGAGAGTCATCAGATTGCATTTGGATATAAATGTAATGGATAAACAAATCAGGTACATTTACACATTGTAGCAAATGCTCTCTCATATTTCCGTAATATATGAAACAGCTGTAAGGGTTCAAACTCATCTTAGTTAAAAATGGTTTTTAATGTTTTGTCTTTCATCCCTGCCCCGTTGATCCTCGATGCCCAAGGTTCACATATAAGATGTATTTGGGGTGTGGGAATTATGACACTATGTTCAAAAATATGTCAATGTTTTTTTTGTTGAAACCCTTTGAGGGTTAGTATCCTGTTGGAATATTGGGATCAGGAAGTTAAGGGATCTGTTCTTCGCAATCTAACAAGTTATTATCATTGAGATAGGTTGGTTTATTTCTAGTGAACAGAAGCGGGCTTCAATTCTTGGAAACTTTTATTCCACAGCAATCTGATGTGAATAGCTGGAATCTTAGTGAACATAGCAAGATCAGTCTTCTCAATATTCTGAAATAACACAATTGTATGATATAGAACTATGTAGCATTTTGAATTGGAAGGGAAAAGTTGCTTTGGAGTGGGCATGGATGCACACATACCAGTTGTTGGCAACTCCCTAAACCAAACATGTATTTTCCTGGGATTGTGCTGCAACTGCAGAGGATAACCGTGTTATGCCAGGAAAAGGTGTGGCTGCTTTAAGGAGCTGCCAAGAGGTGCTGCATGAATGCCCCTGTGTGTTCCAAAGCAGCTCTTCCTTTGAATTTGAGGTGCTCCATAGCCATGGTACAGAAGAATCTGCTAGAGACAGTAAAGCAACTTGTTGAAGGTAATTTTGTATAAACATCAGGACCACCTTTTTCACTGTGAAATATAAGCTGAGATTCCTAAGGTGTTCAAAATGTTCACAATTGCTTGTACACATTTATTTATTTTAATTGTAGCCATATCCTTAATCGTAGCCTAAAATCCTTTCCTAAAAGTACTTTTGAAGCGCCTCCATTTTATAGATGAGAAATAATAGACAAACACTAAAAGAGTTTATGGCAGGGGTGTCAAATTCACGTCATCATGTATCGTGACTTTTTCCTCCTACACTAAACTGGGCATGGGTGTTGCCAGTGCCTGACACATTCGTTCTGTAGGCCATGAGTTTGACAGCCCTGGTTTATGGTATTGAATAAGGCTAGCTTTGAGATAGGATTCTGTACAAATGGTGAACGTTCAATTATACACATTTAACCCAAATTTTAAATAGAAAACAAGCAAGTGAAAGAATGTATGATAAAACATATGAACATATGACTAAAACATATGAAGAACGGTTGCAGGAACTGGGTATGTCTAGTTTAATAAAAAGAAGGATTAGGGGAGACATGATAGCAGTGTTCCAATATCTCAGGGGTTGCCACAAAGAAGAGGGAGTCAAACTATTCTCCAAAGCACCTGAGGGCAGAACAAGAAGTAATGGGTGGAAACTAATCAAGGAGAGAAGCAACTTAGAACTGAGGAGAAATTTCCTGACAGTTAGGACAATTAATCAGTGGAACAGCTTGCCTCCAGAAGTTGTGAATGCCCCAACACTGCAAGTATTCAAGAAGATGTTGGATAGCCATTTGTCTGGTATAGGGCTTCCTGCCTAGGCAGGGAGTTGGACTAGATGACCTCCAAGGTCCCTTCAAACTCTGCTATTGTATTGTATTGTAAAGTGTGCTAAAAAGTTTTAGTTATAATATACAGATTGAACAATTGGAAAATATTTGGTTGAAAGGATTGAAATTTACCTTGTGTTTGTATGCTTAAATAAGAGTGTTGTAAACTAACGTACATCAGTATTTGACATCAGAGAAATTATTCAGAATTTATAAAGACACTTTAAATTTATGAAATATTTGGAAATATGAACAACAAAAAAGGACATTTTAACATGCGTGGTGGAAGTTAGAAAATTTTGGATTCAAATATATACACTGATTCAGAGGATTTTAAAAATTTATATGCAACTGTGACCAGAAATTTTTCTCTTGGGACTGATGGAGAACAGTTGGAAAAAATATGCAATGGAATGTTATTGTTCTATATGATAATGGCAGTAAGATACTTGTATGCATAAAGATGGAAAGAGTTAGCAATGCCTACAGTGGAGGAATGGTTAGTGAAGGAGATGGAACTTACTGAGATGGCCAAATTGATTTTGATTCAAAAAGGAAAATACATCTATTGCTGCCTGGAAACCCCTTATGGAATTTTTGCATAAAACAGAAAAAGATGAACTTAAAATTTATGGTTTTGATGATTAGGCAGGATAGATTATAGAAAGAAAAGAGTCATGCTGTAACTTTATAGAGAGAAGTAAATTTATAATTCTGCTTATAACTGTTGTAAAGAAAATTGGAATCTATTTCGTTGTATCTTCTTTCTTTCTATTAATTTATATTAGTT
This sequence comes from Rhabdophis nuchalis, assembly GCA_039707465.1. Lineage (NCBI taxonomy): Eukaryota > Metazoa > Chordata > Lepidosauria > Squamata > Natricidae > Rhabdophis > Rhabdophis nuchalis. The sequence continues at coordinate 308,761,379 of CM077643.1, read as the reverse complement.
TTTAATCTTCTTTTTTTAAAAAAAACTTTTAATATTATTTTGCTTAATTCCATGGCCAGAATAACTTTTCAAGAAATGTGTGAACAAAGTTTACTTTAAGAGTTTTGCTCTTCCTCTCTTCGTGGCAATGGAAGAGAAGCTTTAGAATGAACCTTTAGGATATGATGATATTAAAGTAGAAATCTAGCCACAGTTGCATCTTACTTGGGAGTATAAATTATATTGTTGCAATCTCCCAAAGTAATTAATAATAAATCCAATAAAACAACTATGTGAGTCAAAAAACACAACCCCTTTGGTTATAATTATTTCCTTAATGAAGAAAGAAGGGTGCTATTATGAAGACGTAGCATCAACTATTGAGTGATTTTGGCTGTATTGTCCAAACATGCTGATACATTGGCATGCCACCTATAGAAATGGCTTCTTAGCAAATATGGCCACGACAAAAGTACAGCAATAGCACAAAAGCAATTGTGATAATGCTTGGAGATGCACCTGTAAATAACTTAATTTCAAAATTTTGATTCCCCACCCCCAGCCTGAAGTCATGTGATCACATTTGTGATACTTGGAAACCAGCCTGCATATACGGCCATTTACAGCATTCTGCAGTCACAAGATTGCAATTTCTACATACCACCCCCACCTCCACACTTGTGTTTACTTCTGGTTTCTGGCAAACACCTGTCCATCATAGACAATTGCTTTGCTTAATGATCATAGCGTTTACTTAACAACCTCAGATTTGCTTAACTGCTTCAAAAATTGTAAAATCGGACTGGTCACATGATGACCTGCTTAACAACTGGTATGATTTAAAACTGTAATTTTGATTGTAGGTTATAGTCAATTATAATTATTTATTTATTTATTTATTTTTATTTATTTATTTTTCACATTTATAGCCCGCACCCATCTCACCATAAAGGGACTCGGGGCGGCGAACAGAGATTTAAAATCAATTATACTTAAATACAAAATATTATTAAATAATAACGAAATTAAATCCATATCCTGCTTAACTTAAAATAAGTTTAAATTTAAAACCCAAATTACAGTTTTGATTTGTTATAAAATAATGGGTGAGGAGTAGATCATGCTAGGCCGGCCAGATGAAAATTAAAAGTTTTTAGGTGCCGGCGAAACAAGCGGAGGTCTGTGATGGAACGGAGGTCAGAAGGTAGGCCATTCCAGAGGGTAGGGCCCACCACAGAGAAGACCCTTCCCCTGGGAGTCGCCAACCGGCATTGTCCGGTCGACGGCACCCGGAGAAGACCCTCTCCCTGGGAGCGAGTCGGTCGAAGGGATGTATGGGGCAGAAGACGGTCTCGAAGGTAGCTAGGCCCCGTGCCATGGAGCACCTTGAATATGGTTATCAAAACCTTGTAACGCACCCGGTAGGTCACAGGTAGCCAGTGCAGCTCGCGCAGGAGTGGTGTTATGTGGGAATGTCTTGAGATTCCCATGATCACCCGCGCTGCCGTATTCTGGACCAACTGCAACCTCGAGTGCATCTCAAGGGGAGCCCCATGTAGAGAGCGTTGCAGTAGTCCAGACGAGAAGTCACGAGTGCTTGAGTGACTGTGCGAAGGGCATCCCGGTCCAGTAAAGGGCGCAATTGACGGACCAGGCGAACCTGGTAAAATGCCCCCCTGGCCACGGCCGCCACCTGATCCTCAAGGGACAACCGGGAATCCAGGAGGACTCCTAAATTGCGCACTCTATCCACGGGGGCCAAATTTTCATTCCCCATGGCCAGCGATGGTGTCAACTGGCTAAATCGGGAAGCCGGGAACCACAACCACTCGGTCTTGGACGGGTTGAGTTTGAGTTTGTTACTGCCCATCCAGATCCGTACGGCCTCTAAACACCGGGACACCACCTCAACGGCATCGTTGGGGTGGCTTGGGGTAGAGATGTACAACTGGGTATCATCAGCGTACAGATGGTATTCTACCCCAAAACCACGGATGATCTCACCCAGCGGCTTCATATACGTGTTGAATAGGAGTGGCAAGAGGACCGACCCCTGCGGTACCCCGTATGCGAGGGGCCTAGAAGTCGACCTCTGCCCCCCCGTCAACACGTATTGCGACCGATCAGAGAGGAAGGAGGAGAACCACCGTAAAACGGTGCCACCCACCCCCAACCCCTCTAGTCAGTGCAAAAGGATACCATGGTCGATGGTATCAAAAGCCGCTGAGAGATCTAACAAGACCAGGATAGAGGAACAACCCCTATCCCGGGCCCTCCAGAGATCATCTACCAACGCGACCAATGCCGTCTCGGTGCTATGACCGGGCCGAAAGCCGGACTGGCGTGCGTCTAGATAATCAGTTTCCTCCAGGTGACGAGGAAACTGCTGTGCAACCACACTCTCTACAACCTTCGCAAGAAAGTGAAGGTTGGAGACCGGACGATAATTAGCCAATAATGCTGAGTCCAGGGAAGGCTTTTTGAGGAGGGGTCTCACCACCGCCTCTTTCAAAATGGTAGGTAAGGACCCCTCACTCAGAGAAGCGTTCACAATGGCCTGGAGCCAGCCTCGTGTCTCCTCCCAGGATGCCAGTACAAGCCAGGAGGGACAAGGGTCTAATAAACATGTGGTGGCCTTTAGTCTCCTCGCCAACCTGTCCATGTCCTTGGCAGTAACAAAGTCAAAGTCTTCCCATAAAATAGTCTCAAGGCCTGCATCGGATACTTCCACCAGACTACTATCTGTGGAGGGCAACTCGCTCCGAATCTGAGTGATTTTATCCTGCAGATATTCTCCAAATTCCTCGGCGCGGCCCTGCAAGGAGGACTCTCGCGGCCTCTGTTGAAGGAGGGAGCGGATCACCCCAAACAGGGCCGCCGGGTGGTTCTCTGCGGATGCGATGAGGGTGGCACAATACTTGCGTTTGGCCACCCTCATTGCCACTGTAAGTCCTCAAATGGGCTCTTACCAGTGTTCGATCAGATTCAGATCGAGAAGATCTCCACCTACTCTCTAGGCGTCTCTTGCGGCGTTTCATCTCCCTCAGCTCCTCAGAAAACCAAGGAGCCCGGGTGGGATGACGCCGCGTGAGAGGCCGCAAAGGTGCGACGTGGTCTAAGGCCCCCGCGGCCACACTATACCATGCTGCCACTAGGTCCTCAGCCGCGGCACGAGTCAAGGATACAGGTATTGGCCCAAGCTCCTTCTGGAACTTTTCAGGGTCCATCAGGCACCCATCTGGGTGTCTCTGGCTCCGCCTCCCCACAGTGAGATGAGGCGATTGGAAAGTCCAGCCGAAGGAGAGAGTGATCTGTCCATGACAAGGGTGAGATGACTAAGTCCCCGGTTCCAAGATCACTTCTCCACTGGCCAGAGACGAAAATAAGATCCAGCGTGTGTCCTCCATCGTGAATGGGGGCCTGAACTAATTGGGTCAGGTCCATGGCCGTCATGGAAGCCATGAACTCCCGAGCTGCCTCCGATGCCTCGCCCGCCGATGGTAAATTAAAGTCCCCCATGACTAGAAGTCTGGGGGTCTCCACTACCATCCTGGCGACCAACTCGAGGAGCTTGGGCAGGGCTGTTGTTACATAGCGGGGAGCCAGGTATATAATCAACAAGCCCAACTGCCTCCTTAGGCCCCATTTCACAAAGAGGGATTCACAGCCGGTAGTCTGAGGTACAGTGATCCCCCTCGGCTCTAGACTCTCCTTAATGATAATCGCCACTCCTCCACCCCTGCCTAGGGCCCGAGGCTGATGAAATGTTCGGTATCCCGGTGGGCACATTTCCACGAGAGGTAAACCCCCCTCGGGGCCCAACCAGGTTTCCGTAATTCCCACCAGGTCCGGGTCCCCCTCTGATTATAAGTTGAGGACTACATCTATACAGCTTCTGTTATTTATTTATTTATTTATTTATTTCTGTTCAAAAATGAAATTGCTTTCCTTTCTAAAATGTATTTGTTCATATATGTACAGTGGTACCATGGTATTCACTGTTAATTGTTTTCAGAAGGAGTGATGAGTACCAAACAATTTTTTCCCATAAGTAATAATGTCTACTGCCTTTTGGAATCATCATAGTCTCTCTGCAATTATGACTATGGAATTTAGTAGACCCTTGCTGCTTTTGATTGTTTTCCCCCATGGTAGCTGACATGGACATTTGGTGAACGGGAAATATGTTATTTTCAATATTTATATAATAGCATACTTATTTTACTTGTGACCATCTGGCTTTCTTTTGAATCAGTTTTTCTAGCTTACAAGCAATTGTATTTTTTTTTAAATGGATGTTTAGCTGATCATTTAATTAGCTTATTAACTAATTAACTAGCAGCACTTAGCCAATCTGGTCTGATCTGAAATAGTTAAAAATGGTTTAGGACAGGTTGATATTAGCATAGGAGATAATCAGGAAATCCTGGGGATGTGGGCTAGACTGAGAAGTGGAAAAAGCAACCCAGGCAAACTATTTGCATATTACTACAAAGGAAATGACATGGATATGTCCATGACATCACCAGCAGTTGTGCTGTTATTGTGCTTCATCCCATTATTATATACTGCCATAATCACATTAGTTGTTTGCTTATACCTATATTTTAATAAACAGTTGTAGTATTTCGAGACATTGTACAATAATTTCAAAATTAAAAAGAATTCAGTAGTATCAAATAATTTTTAAACACCTGGATGTGATATTTTTTAATGTAGCATATTTTTAAATGTAGGATATCTTTTTAATGTAACGTAATTGAGCAACTTCAGGTATTGTATCCCTTGTGGACATTGGGTATTTGATCATTACCATATATAACATTGAGCTCAGAATATGATCAGTCTTGTCCTCCAATTTTGCACCTGCATTGTCACTTCAGAACAAGCCTCAGCAAACTGTATACAACAAGGACCTTAGCAGTGAGGTCATCTTCACACTTGGCATTGCACGGGTACCGATTTTCATACCTGGTTGGGAGCAGGTTCAAGTTTACGAGGTGTTGATGTTTTCCATGGATGCCAATTTGTTTGCTCATAGGTGTTGAAAGCCCTTCTAAATGCAGATGTGTGTGTGTAGGCCTGCTTTAATAAGATACTGCAGCCATTATGTCACGAGGCTTATCTCTGCTGATCTTATGACAAAGACTGCTCTCTCTCTCTCTCTCTCTCTCTCTCTCTCTCTCTCTCTCTCTCTCTCTCTCTCTCTCTATGTGTCAGTATTATGAGCTGATTAATAAATAAATCAGAGAGACTAGGATAGATCTATTTCGAGCTTATTAGCTCTCATCAGCTAGTCATACTCTTATTTTTTAACGTTTCTTCCTGTAGTACTTGTGTTTTGGTTTGTGACCGTAAATAAAAGTATGTATATATATATATAGTCATACTCTTATTGGATTCGAACCGGGGCTGTATTGCATATCAGGCAGGAGCCTTTAAACCATTCAGCCAGCCTGGCTCTCCCAATTGCATCAGCTGAGACAGGAGGGTTAATATCTATAATTGTTCCACAACACCCTGTTAGGGCCCCAATTAAAGAAGGAGACATACTGTCAATAACACATTTATTGATCAGCTCATAAAACTAACACACACACACACACAGTGGTGATAAAAGTGGCGAAACGGAAATATTTCTCCGCTCTTATCGCATCTGCAGATAGCCGACCCGCCGCCCTGTTTCGGGTGACCCACTCCCTCCTTCATCAGAGGGCGCGGGATGCCCCCCTGCAGGGTCGTGTGGAGGAGTTTGGAGGCTATCTGTACGATAAAATCAATCAGATTTGGGACGTGTTAGCCTCCGATTGGGCAGGTTCAGGTGGGCTGACGGAGGCAGGTCCTGAGACCGTTTTGTGGGATGAGTTCGATCCTGTGACTCCCAAGGACATGGACAGGATGCTGGAGCGACTGAACGCCACCACATGTTTACTGGACCCGTGCCCCTCCTGGTTGGTACTGACCTCCCGGGAGGTGACATGAGCCTGGCTCCAGGGAATTATTAATGCTTCTTTGAGAGAGGGGTTTATGCCGACCGCCTTGAAAGAGGCGGTGGTAAGACCCCTCCTCAAGAAGCCCTCCCTGGACCCGGTTGTTTTGGCTAACTACTATCCTGTCTCCAAGGTTGTCGAGAGTGTGGTGGTGCGACAGTTCCTCCAGCCCCTGGAGGAAATTGTCTATCTGGACTCATGCCAGTCCGGCTTCCGACCTGGGTACAGCACGGAAACGGCATTGGTCACGTTGGTGGGTGATCTCTGCAGGCCTAGGGATAGGGGTTGTTCCTCTATCCTGGTCCTGTTAGATCTCTCAGCGGCTTTCGATACCATCGACCATGGTATCCTATTGCGCCGGCTGGAGGGCCTGGGGTTGGGGGGCACCGTTCTGCGGTGGTTCTCCTCCTACCTCTCCGACTGGTTGCAATTTGTGTTGGCAGGGGGGCAGAGGTCGAAGTCAAGGTACCTCACATGTGGGGTGCCACAGGGGTCGGTCCTCTCGCCCCTTCTGTTCAACATCTACATGAAGCCACTGGATGAGATCATCCGTGGCTTTGGGGTAGAATTCCACCAGTACGCTGATGACACCCAGCTGTAAATTTCTATCCCAGACCACCCCAATAATGCTGCTGAAGTGATGTCCTGGTGTCTGGAGGCCGTGCGAGTCTGGATGGGGAGAAACAGGCTTCGACTCAACCCATCCAAGACCGAGTGGCTGTGGCTTCCAGCGTCACGATACAGCCAACTGGTACCATCTTTGGCCATTGGGGGCAAATTATTAGCCCCCACAGAGAGGGCGCGCAACTTGGGTGTCCTCCTGGATTCTCGGCTGTCACTAGATGATCATTTGACAGCCGTAGCCAGGGGGGCTTTTTACCAGGTTTGTTTGGTCCTTGACTCGTCCGCCGCTTTGTCCTTTTTTCTGCCCCTCCACGGGGGCGAGACGCCCCATTTTGGGGGTCTCCCGTAGGGTTGGCTTGCTAGGGACGCCCCCTTCCCACGGCGGTGGGAAAGCGACCCTTGTCTTCAGCCTAGGTGACGAAAGGCTGGCTGCGGGGGGGAGACGCCTGTCTCCACCTTCGCCAATGGAGAACGGAAAAGCTGCTTAATTTGGAGTGAGCCAGACGTCCGGGTCGGAAGGCTCTCCCGAGGCTCGGCTGCAAGGTGAAGAGTGAGTGTGCTTTTATCTGCTATTTTATCTCCGATGGCAGCGCTGGACTAAAAAGCTTGGAGGGGGTGTTTTTTTCGTTAAACCCCCCCTCGGATTTAAAGCGGCGCTTTGAAATGGTTCCTCATTGCGAGGGACGGATTTTTCTCTATGCAGTTTGCCTGGAACTTAGTGAAAGCGAGTAAAAGTGATCTGCGGCTTGCAACAATGTTTCTAAGCTCGATTGGCTTGTTACAATTTATTTCTTTGTTACTTTTTCCGGCTGGCTCCCAGCTTGGGCGGTGGAAGATGGCTTCTCTCCGCTCCTGAATGACTATTTTATTTATGGAAAACTACCAGCATCTTCTTGTAATTTGGACTTCCTCTTGCTATTAATGAAGATTTTTTTTGGATTAATTGATTCCCTGTCTGGAGTGCCTTTTTTTTATTATAACTATTGATTTGGGAAAGTGTTTCTCTACTGGTTCCTGAACTTTTTTACAACCCTGATTTGAAACTTTTACCTCCTGATTTGTCTCAACGGCTCCACCCAAAAAAACGCCATTTTAGTGGCATTGACTCTAACAGTTAACCATGGCACAAAAATCAGAATTGGCAGGATTGGAACAAAGATTGTCTTCTCTGGAATCTGTTATACAAACTTTGGTACAGGAAATCAAGGCGCAGAGAGAAGAAAATAATAACTTTAAGAAGGAACTCCTGGAAACTCGTAATCAAGTGAAGGAGAACATACAGAAGACTGAAGATCTGGAAGGGGGGCTAACTGAGGCAAAGGGAGAGCTTAAAAATGTCAACAGTGAGGTGGGGGAATTAACTGGGCATATGTCTAGGATGGACTTCGAAAGGATGTCATATTTTTTAAGATTTCAGAACATTTCTGAAGAATCTGGTGAATGCTTGCCTGAACTCATGAGCACAATTTTAGCAGACTATTTACATAAACCTAAATGAGATCAGGGGGGACATTGACCTAGTCTAAAGAATAAACTCTGCATATGCCAGGATAAATGAAGTACCCAGAGAGATTCACATTAAATTTGTCAGAAGGTCAACCAGAGAGGGAATTTTGAGGGCGCAGAGAGGGGGTCCCCTAATTTACCAACAAAAGGTTGTCGCTATCTTGAAGCAGGTCCCAAAAAAAAATCAGAGAAATGAGAAGGAAATTTTCCTTCTTATCTAAAACATTGTTTGACCACGGGATCTGGTTCAAGTGGGCGATGCCCGAAGGGATGCTGGTGTTCTGGGAAGGAGGAAGAGTGAGAATTAAAACAGTTGCTGAGGCGGAAGCCTTTATTAAAAAACATTCCTCTGTCCTGGGTGAAGATCCAGGGGGGGCGGAGGGGGTCACGGCCTCGCCCACGGGGGACCAAGCAGGAGAAAAAGAAGATACAATTGCCAAAAGACTTAGATCAAAAAAATGATTTTGCTTGCTTTTCTTTTTTCTTATTAACTTTTCTTTCTATTCTTTTTTATACCAGGATGTTTGTACATGTCTGCCATCTCAGAATTGGAAATGTAATATGTAATACGTATACACTGGTCTTTATCTTGTAGTATTTTTTTTTTTATAAATTTGTTTACTATTGTTTTATTATGTAGCCCGGGATGGGCCAAGGACTCTGACGCAAAGGTTCTCAAAATGTTTCTGTAACCCTTACCCCACCCTTCAGAAAATTGTTAAAACTCAAAAAACCTGGTGTAGTTTTTTAATTGTAATGTTAATTGTAGTTTTTAATTGATTCTAAGTAATTTTAGCCATCAATTTTTACCTGGTTTTAGAACAGGCCCCAAATTTAATCAATTTTTAAAGTATTTGTATATGATGTCTTGTGGTTTTATTATGCCTGTTCACTGTCCTGAGTCCCGCAAAGGAGAAGGGCGGTATACAAATTTAATAAATTCAATTCAATATGTGTGTGTGTGTGTGTGTGTGTGTGTGTGTTAGTTTTATGAGGTGATCAATAAATAAATCAGGGAGACTAGGATAGATCTATTTCGAGCTTTTTAGCTCTCATCAGCTAGCCATACCCTTACTGGGATTCGAACCGGGGCTGTATTGCATGTCAGGCAAGAGCCTTTAGCCATTCAGCTAGCCAGGTTCTCTTATTGCATCAGCTTATTGCATCATATGTATGTATGTATGTATGTATGTATGTATGTATGTATGTATGTATGTATGTATACTTGTTCCACAACGCCCTGTTAGGCCCCAATTAAGGGAGGAAATTTATTGATCAGCTCAAAAACGTAACACACACACACACACAAACACACACGTTACATTTTTGAGCTGATCAATAAATAAGTCAGGGAGACTTATTGATCAGCTCAAAAACGTAACACACATATAAAAAAATTACACAACGGAATTCTTGGCTTTCTGTCTAGATGGTCTCTGGTGATGAGCCGAAAGGCAGTAAAGGAAAAGCAGTGTGAAAGCTCTGTTTTCAGGCCCAATATAAATCTGATTTGATTGTGGGTTTCAAGATAACCATGCATGTGGGGCTTGCATGAACTGTACTTGTCTTGGCTTTCTATTTTGGAGCATTACAATATTTAGAACTTCAATACTATTCTGCTTTACCAATACATGTTTGATTTACAGTTGTTTTTATACACATGCCTTGTACTGTCTTAAACCTTGATGCTTGGCAGTTATATCAAGCAAGCACGTTTAGAAATTCTGTGTTTTTTAAAAAAATATTATTAACGCTGTGACACTAGTAGCTGATAATGAAGACAGAGATGTTATGCTTTGGTAGCTTAATCAAAAGCCACTCCTGTATGTAGGTAGCCTGAAACGTGATGGTTTGACGCAAATAGTCATTTGCATCATTGAATTGTAGCAATACTATGGCAGGAGCTATGTAACCTTCAATCCTTTCAGTGACACACCTAGCATCTTTCATATCCAGGGTAGATCAGAGAGCTGACCAGCATTCATAGGATCCAGGCAGGCCTTAACATCACTACTATGAGCCTGCCCTGTAGTATTGCAGTTGCGCAGTGCCTTTTAGTCAATTGCTAAACTGTTTATTGGCACATAGGAGCACTTTGGCTAGCCTCCTCAGACAATGCACCTCTTTATTGTCTTGATAGGCTACTGGATCTTTTACTGTTAATCTTCAAAATGGTCTTCAGGTGCCAGAAATCAAGGCTCAGGCCTTCATCAGGCTCTGCCTGATGCGCTCCATGGCACAGGACCTAGTTATTTGCGGGATCGTATCCTGCCCCATACATCCCTTCGGCCGATTCGCTCACACAGAGAGGGACTTCTCCGGGTGCCGTCCACCAGGCTGTGCCAGCGGGCGACGCCCAGGGGAAGGGCCTTCTCTGTGGCGGGCCCGACCCTCTGGAATGACCTTCCCCCTGACATTAGAACGACCACGGATCTCCGCTCCTTCCGCCAGAAACTCAAAACCCACTTGTTTCATCTGGCTGGTCTGGCCTAATTCCAGCTTTCCCACCTCAGTCTGCATTTTTAAATTTTCTGATTTGGTTTTAGGGTTAAGTTTTTAATTTTTATAAATTTGTACAGGGGTCTATTTAATTCGATTTTAGTTTTATGTATTATTTATTGTAATGGTTTTAATTTTTACCTGTACACCGCCCCGAGTCCCTCCGGGGAGAGGGGGCGGTCTAGAAGTCCAATAAATTCAATTCAATTCAATTCTGCCAAACCTTTGAACAGATTACAGTGGTTTCATCATAGTAATTTTGCTGTCCTTCTTCAGTCTAGGTTTTGGTTCAGAAGGATGGAGTTAATGGCAACATTAGGTTCTGTTTTATTTGGAATTGCTAGTGAGGGCAGCCTCTGAAATACTAACATTTCAGTCAGTGATGCTAATGTGAAAGTTGAATTGGCTTCTACAAAGATTTGAAAATGCTTGTTCTTGAAAACTTATTTTATCCACTCCCCTAAATTCTTTGAAGTAGACTTTATCATTTCTTGTACATGAATAATAATTGCAGCATTTCAAAATATCTATTTTAAGGAATCCCTGTAGATTTCGAACTTTTCCCTAATTGCTTCTTTATTTCTCTTCGTCTCCAGGAACCTTCAAGATTTATCATGTATAATAGATGCCAACAAGATGAAGGTATTTAAAAAAAAAAGGAAAGACAAGCAAACAGTAACTCCTTAAACCCATAACCTTTGCTCTGGACTGATTCTTGCTCGTTCATACCATAGCCCTGATATTTTATTTCTTAAAAAAAAAAAAAAAGAACTAACAAGCATGTAAATACATTTACTGCATACCCTATTCTCTAATTCAGTGCCAATGCTGATATTCAGTCATTACCTTAGACCAGGGGTCTGCAAAGTTGGCTCTTTGAAGACCGGTGGACTTCAACTCCCAGAATTCCCCAGCCAGCTATGCTGGCTGGGGAATTCTGGGAGTTGAAGTCCACCGGTCTTCAAAGAGCCAACTTTGCAGACCCCTGCCTTAGACATATGATAGGACTTTTGCTTCTGAAGGGGAGCTGTTCTCTGCTCACAAATCAGAAAATAGACTTTATTAACTGAAGAATAAATTAGGGAGCAACACAATTTATTCTTCCTGTACGAATTGACTCAGGATGATGTACGTATGTTTCCAAACCATAGCTACCTTAAATACATAAGTATAGTGCCTGCGCTCTTTGTACTTTGACTTCCCAGCTAATGATGTAGGATCAGATTCTGCTAGATTTACTTTTTACTTAAACCATAGCAGCTATAAAGCACTTTCTAAAAGCGTATAAAGCTTTTGTACACGTTTATATAAAGTATTTTATATATACACTTTTATATAAAGCTGGATTAGAAAACCTACAAAGTGTCCCTTCCAGCTCTGGTTCTGATTCTAAATTCTAAGAGATTTATCACGGAAACATGATGCAGGGGCAAGCTTCTAATTTGGCGCCCTCTGCTGCTGATTTTCAGCAAAACACTTAAAATGCCAAGAGATCCCATCTACAGGTAGTCCTCAACTTGCAACCATTTGTTTAGTGACTGTTTGAAGTTACAGCGGTATTAGAAAACGTGATTTATGACTATGCTTCACACTTCTGACCACTGCAGCACCTTCATGGTCATGTGGTCATAATTCAGATGCTTGGCAACTGTCATGTATTTATGTTGAAGTGTTCTGGGTCATTTTTCGCAACCTTCTGATAAGCAAAGTCAATGGGGAAGCCAGATTCACTTAACTGCCCTGTTACTAACTTAACAACTGCAGTGATTCATTTGCCAATTGCAAGAAAAATTGTAAAATGGACCAAAATTCACTTAACAACTATCTTGCTTAGCAGCAGAAATTTGGGGATCAATTGTAGTCGTAAGTGGAGGGCTACACGTATATAGTAGATGTTAAGAGGTCCAGTCCAGAGCTTTAAGTATAATTCAGATTTGAATATGAGTTCACGTGCAGAAGATTCAGGGACATTCCCATAGAGACTGTGAATGGTCCTGCATGTGTTTTCTAGGAAGCTGTTTCTAAGAAAACTGAAGGGTGACCATTGAATTTTGATTTCAAAGGAACCTGTTCATAAACATTTATTCAGCTAATGAAGCTGAAAGGACTTCAAAAGTGACTTCTCAGACTAAAGTTACCCATAAAGTAGTTAAAATTAGAAACCCTACAAACACTACACTCCTATCTGTTACCCAAGGAACTTATAAAAATCAGTGAATAGCAAAAAATATCAAAGATCCATAAAAGCACCAAATGAAACAAACCCTGTTTTGGCGTGAGATAATCACGTTGTCATTGTCTCCGCTCTTATACTGGCAGCCATGAAGCGGAAGCAAGCTTGAGAAAATGTCATAGCATAGTAATATCAGATCCCACTTTTGTTATTGTTACAAAACACAGTTGGGGGGTTTCCTTTAACATCAGCCTCCAGAATTATACAAACTTGCAAACAAGTCTTCACATACCCTGACATCCGTCTTTGTGTTTTGAACTCTTTTTTTTTTTTTTTGGCAGGCAGCTGGATCTTCTGGAAGAGGTTGTGTGGAACTCTGCTTTAGTAGATGAGCAAATAGACCTCTGTGGTTCATTCTTCATCTGAACCTTTGTTAACCATGAATAACCTTCAGATGTCCCACCATGTCTTGACAGATGTAAACTAAACTGTTCAGAGACATTTCCTGCCATGAACAGAGCTGCTTGACAATTACCTTTTAGCATAGAACTACAAGAGATCTGATGCCTGCAGTACGACTATGTGGAAAGTTTTCACAGAGGAAGAAACGTCTGTGAAGTTAGAAGAGCTGTGGAAAAATGGGAGCACCTGAACTTTAAAAAGCACAGCACTGGACACACTTCATGTGCCTGTACAGCTTTCAAGTGAACTAGTACCTAAGACCTTTGGTGACAAAATGGACTCTGGAGATATAGCTGTAGGGCAAAACGCTACCTCAAGAACCGGAGAAGCAGCAAAAGTATCAAGCAGATGGAGGCAGGAGCATTCGGCTAATGTGAAGATGGGTAGCCTGGAAGCTCAGGCACAAATTGATCCAGAACACATGGGAAGCCCTGCGTCGTCTCAGCTCTTTAGTTCTGGGAAAGGGGTGTCACCGAGCAATGCAACCCAACAAATCACAGACAAGCAATACCCTCAGCAGCTTCCAAGTCCGTACTCCTGTCCACACTCGCTTTCATTTCCACAGCCATCGTTGCCACAAGGTTTCTTGCACAATCTGAAGCCGCGGCAGAGCCTGGAAGGCCACAAATGGCAATTTTCTGGCCCTCTCCAGCCAGTTGCCTCCGAGGACTTGTTTCCTTTTCATGTGCACGGCCATAGTGGGAGTTTCTCCAGAAAGAAAGTGTCCAATCTTAACCCTGCTTATAGCCAGTACTCTCAGAAATGTATAGAGCAATCCTCAGAAGACGGTTATAAGAAAGAACATAAACCCAAAAAGCCTGGCAAATACATTTGCCCTTACTGTAGCAGGGCTTGTGCCAAACCTAGTGTACTTAAAAAACATATAAGGTCCCATACGGGGGAACGACCCTACCCTTGTGTCCCTTGCGGTTTTTCATTTAAGACAAAAAGCAATTTATACAAGCACAGGAAATCCCATGCCCATGCAATTAAAGCAGGACTAGTACCTTTCACAGAATCTGCTGTGTCTAAGTTGGACCTAGACAGCAGTTTCATTGATGTGGAAGCAGAGATACATTCGGATGGGGAGCAGAGTACGGATACAGACGAAGAGGCGTCGCTACTTGTTGAAAGTTCTGACAAACTGAGCCCAGTTCCGCAGATTCCGTTGGACATTGCAAGCAGAAGCGGCTTTCATGCATCCCTGGAAGAATCCTTGGGAGGCCCAATGAAAGTCCCTATTTTAATTATTCCCAGAAGCGGGGTGCCCTTGCCATGTGAAAGCTCCCTGCACGTTGGGACTGACAATCTGCAGAATCCATTAAATACGAAGTCTGATGACTCTCACACAGTTAAGCAACGCCTTGCCTTGAGGCTGTCTGAGAAGAAAGGACAAGATTCTGACCAGTCGTTAAATCTACTGAGCCCACATAGCAAAGGAAGCACTGACTCTGGTTATTTTTCACGCTCGGAAAGTGCAGAGCAACAGATAAGTCCACCAAATACCAATGTGAAATCTTACGAAGAAATCATCTTTGGGAAATTCTATAGGATTAATCAAAGGACTGCACAACCATTAGCGACAGCCAATCAAGATTGTAATTCAGTGGGTAGAAAAGGCAGGATGGAGCCACTACCTCTTGTAAACCCTAGATTAGACATTAACTTGTCTGAAGAGCGAATGTCTCCAAATAATGAAGCACTAATGGACTCTGGCAACAGGAACATTATGAAAAATAGCCAGGTCTTTGATGACTGCAGTTCAGAATCCAAACAGTTGCAAATCGTTACATCATCCATCAAAAATGAATCAAGCCTTTATCCAGGAAGTCATTTGGGTGATGCATCTCTGCTCCTAGAACCTTCAGATACAAATCCACTGATCAGAAGCAACTCCATGCCCACATCATCTGCAACTAACTTGAATGTCCCATCATCTTTAAGAGGAAGCCATTCATTTGATGAGAGAATGACGGGTTCAGATGATGTGTTTTATCCTGAAACTATAGGAATACCCCATCAGCGAATGTTAATAAGACAAGCAGCCTTTGAACTTCCTTCATTGCAGGAAGGACACTCGGATTCGGAGTATCATGGGCGAATGGGGAAGAACATTATGGTTGCTTCCATTAGATCACCCGTTGGAGAAAAAGGGCCAGGCATGAGAGAGAAGAAATTGCCAGCAGGGGAGAGACATATTTATGAGGGTGACTCTTCTGGAAAGCACTATAGAAAGTGGGAAGACTATGGGATTCTGAAGCAAAGCTTCAGTGGGTCAAAACAAAGTGGAGAATTCTATACTGAATCGCCTACACAGTTGCAGGCAATGTCTTCCACATACGGCATTGTATTTGAAAATCGAAAGCGTAGGATCCAGAAGAGTGTCGGAGATGAGGAAGACACGCCATCATTATGCAGTGGGGTTAGTAGCAATTCCATGACTGGTGATTTTGACCCAAAATCGCAAACTCAGGACGGACCAAGGAGTGGATATGCCATACAAAGCCATGAAAGCTCTACTCATTGTCATTCAGAGCGGTTTGAGATGTGTAGACCCCACTTACAATCATGCAGTCCAACCACTAGCTTAGAAGAATGCTCTCCGGCTGCCGATCAAGAAAAAGCCACAGAATCTCTTAGCAGAAAAGGAAATGTAATTTCTGTGATTCAGCATACAAATTCCTTGAGCCGGCCAAATTCATTCGAAAGATCCGAATCTGCAGAGCTTGTGGCTTGCCAGCAAGAGAAAAGCTATTTGACATCTGAAAGTTTTGAAAGTGAGGTTGCGGAATTCCCAATGAGCCCAGAGAGAGTACAGCAGATAGAAAATGCCGATGTTGCTAGCAAACAGCCTTCCTCACTGCAGCCTTTTCAGACTTACATGCAGCCAAGGTTGGTTCGTCAGCATAATATACAGGTCCCCGAAATCCGTGTCACCGAGGAGCCAGATAAACCTGAAAAAGAGAGAGAGGTCCCTGTGAAAGAGCAAGAAAAGCCTGCAGAAGAATTCCAGTGGCCGCAAAGAAGTGAAACCTTGTCCCAGCTCCCAGCTGAAAAGCTACCGCCCAAGAAGAAACGCTTGCGTCTTGCTGACATGGAACATTCCTCTGGGGAGTCCAGCTTTGAATCCACGGGAACTAGCCTTTCTCGCAGCCCTAGCCAAGAGAGTAACCTGTCTCACAGTTCGAGTTTTTCAATGTCTTTTGAACGAGAGGATAGTATCAGGTTCATGACGTCAAGCAGACAGGATGAATTGGCCAAGCAACCTGAATTTTTGACTGTCCCAGCTGGTGCTTACTCTCTTTCTGTTCCTGGACATCACCAACAGAAAGAAATGAGGCGTTGCTCATCAGAACAGATGCCTTGTCCTTATCCTGCTGAAATCCCTGAGATACGGAGCAAATCTTTTGATTATGGGAATCTGTCTCATGCTTCTGCAGCAGGAGCACCTCCAGTGGCTTTGTCTCCAGTGAGAGAAAGGAAGAAATGCTTTTTAGTTCGTCAGGCTTCTTTCAGCGGCTCCCCGGAGATTTCCCAGGCCGATTCAAGCATGGAACAAAATATAAAGCAAGAGCAAACAGAACATGGGCATGCTGGTCTTCGGTCTTCCCAAACTCCTTGGTCTCATTCCTCCTTTTCTCTTCCTTCAGATGACTCCAGGAAGCAAGCTACTGGTTCTTGTCCTTCACGAAGCACTAGTTTATCGCCACTTTCCCACCTCTCGGTCCCCCAAGCACCTTATATTCTAAGCAAATATCCAGCCGAACAACAGCACCTATTTGCACTGCAAGAAAAAGTTCCCTTTTTTCCTCTCCACAGTACTATATTGCAGTTCCCCTACCCATCTGTCTGCATGGTTCACTTGCCATCTCAGCCCTTGTGGCCTTCAGAAATTTCACAGACCCCCTTTCCACATCACTTTGTACAGCAGCTTCAAAAATCTTATTCTAAGCAACCTTTCCCAATGGAAAGCCACCCAGGCTGCCACTTGGAATATGCTCAAGAGCATATTCGCAAGAAACCTGATTATGTATGTACTAAAGAGCAACCTTACCAGCGTTACTCAGGAACATCTGGGCAGTATTCTAAAAATGCACTTGCAACTTACCAGCCAGATTGTAGCATTAAATCAACTGATACCTCTTCTGAACAGCAGCTACAGGTGAATTTTGAAACCCAGAATATTGAACCTGTTCAGTCATTACCGGGCACCGTTGTTCCTGTTAGACTCCAGACCCATGTGCCGTCCTATGGTAGTGTCATGTACACAAGCATTTCCCAGATTCTTGCTCAAAGCAGTAGCCCTGCTATTGTCATCTGCAAAGTAGATGAGACTCTTTCTCAAAGGACATTAGCAACAAGCTCATCCATGCACGGAATAGGGTTTAACATAGCACAGATGTTAAACCAACATGGAGGGCTGGAAAAATATCCCTTATGGAAAGTACCACAGACTCTCTCACTCAACTTAGACTCTTCTATCCCATTATGTTTGACCTCCAGTTCAGACACTGCCTCTACTCTAGGTGGAAACAAGCGTATGCTTTCACCAGCAAGTAGCTTGGAGCTCTTTATGGAGACCAAACAACAAAAGAGAGTCAAAGATGAAAAAATGTATGGACAAATCGTTGAGGAGCTAAGTGCTGTAGAACTCACTAGTTCGGATATAAAGAAACGTTTTCCCAGACCACAAAAACCCCAGCTGGTTAGGCAGAGCTGTACCACTGAGTCAAAAGAAAGGGGGCAGTCTCCTTTGCTCTGTTCTCCATTATCGTCATCATCTCAAGACTTGCCAGGTAGCAAACCATCTCCCACTGAGTGTTCTCCATTAAACAAGGAGAAGTTTCCCAGTTTTGATTCTGCTTCACCTGGGCAAAAGTCTAGTGGCACCTCTGAAGGCAGGGAATCCCCAGAAGAACTGGATGTGGACGAAACATCCTCAGATATGTGCCTAAGCCCACAGAGGTCTTTGGTATCTTCGGGGGAAAGTCAGATGGAAGACCAATCTAAGCCACAAAAATCGCCATTTGGTATGCTGGTACAAATGGCATCTCCACCAAGTGGGAAAGCAGTGACCTCAACAATTCTCCTGACAGATCTTGCTGACATCCAGCACATTTTGAAATTCCCTAGTTTGCGGACTACCACAACTGTGAGCTGGTGCTTCCTAAACTACACAAAACCCAGTTTTATTCAACAAGCAACCCTAAAATCATCTGTTTATGCTTCATGGTGCATTAGTTCTTGTAACCCAAACCCATCGGGACTGAGTACAAAGATTACCCTTGCGCTCCTACGCTCCAAGCAGAAAAGCAGCACAGAAATCTATACGCTGTCTCCAATGCATAGGCCTGGAATGGGAAAGCTGACATCGTCAAGTACATGGAAAGAGTTTACTCAGGTAGTCTGTCAATTCTTAAAGATCTATGGGTTTTAGTTAGATTTTCTATTATATAGACAAATGCAGTGCATGAGAGGCATTTCAGTGTAATGTTTCTGGAGTAGTTTTCCCACATATTAATGAGTTTGTTGGTTCATTCTAAGAGGGTTTTGTTTTTCAAATCTATGAGTAAGAGTTAGTTGGAAAGTGGCATCATGATTATGGATTGTTTCTGAAAAACCTTCCGGGGATTTAACATTTTCCAGTTATATTTTTCAAAGGAAGTGATTCCAAAGGTTTTATTTTAGAAGAAGAAACTGTCTATAAAACATAAATATAAAATGTTAATTTCAAGAGTTTCATAACGTGTCAGTTGTTGCATTAACTGATATTCTTCATTTTTCAACACTGATAAATTTTCAGAATTCAAAATGTATTGAATTCTCATAAGCGTAACACATTCTGAAGTAGTAATTAGTAAGGGAAGGCCTTACTACTTTATTTTTAAGTGGTTTGGGTTTTTTTTGAACCCGAGTAGCATCAGATAAAATCAATAATTAAAGTACACTATTGGAATTATGCATTGTTGCATATCTGTGCTTTCATTTTCATTTTCTTATTGGGCCCATTGGCTAAAGAAAATGGAATTAAGATTGGATTTGGACCATGGAGATCCAGGTTTCATTGAGTGACTTTGGACCAATCAGTCAACCTCTGTCTAATCTATCTAATGTGATAAGAAAGGAGGCTAGAAAGTCAATTCTGTAGCTAAAGAATAAATAAAGCAAACTTAAAATAAAACGACATAGACGTTTCTCTCCAAACCTAATATGGGAAGGTAAATCTGCATAGTCATGGTGTGGCAATCTAACAATTTACAAGAAGATGAGATCAGGGGCGGGGGTGGGGGGGGGAACGGGACCAGGGCACTGAGTTTTATTTGTCTTTGGTTTAAACCTAGTGGCAATGCTATGTGGATACTCATCCCTGCCTCCACAAAAAATGTGTGGACCCCAACATCACCTGAGGTTTTCAAACTCATATAAAGTCTATTCTACTTGTAATTGAAGTATTTGTTTCTGTCCCAGGAGATTGTGGATTTATTTATTTATTTAGCAATGGATAAATTCCTAATACATTGGGTTGGGGAGATCAAAGGTAGTTGGTCATAGTTTGTTGCCACATCACTACCTTTTGAACTATAGGCAGAGAAACTAGTGTGTCTTAACCACACCACCCCTGATGGGCTGGATGGCTTTGAGGAGACCATTATGACTTGAAATGCCAGTGGTCATCCATTGACTGATTTTGATCGTCTAGTAAGTCTTATTTATCTTTACTTTTTATGTATAACTGGCAACATAATATGTTTACAATATACTGAGGCATTTTTAAAAATTTCTTCTGCCGACCTCTTTTATTCCTTGGAAAATCAAAAGACCTAGTTAATTGGCTTCCTGGGTTTTCAAGTAAGACGTAAGATCTAATTGTGACTTAAAGCATTTACCTTAATGTGGCACAACACAGTCATTCTGTTTATGTATGTAAAGTTTATTCTATGTTTCAAACATTTTCAGCAATTAGTGACATTTTCCCCTGCTTTTCTTTTTACAGATGAAACAGGAGCCATTTTTTGTATTTGGCAGCAAGTTTGAAAAGAAAGTCGCAGGGAATGTTATCAAAGAACGAATTAAAGGAGACAGCCATGGTGATAAAGATATTGTAGCCAAACAAACTGAGCCAATGAGAATTAAAATTTTTGAAGGCGGGTAAGAACAGAAAAATTGAATTGTTGTTTCTTCTGTGTTACTTTTAAAGACAAGAGCTAAAGTATTGTTCTGGGTGCTCAGGCCTTTGTGATGAAATCTCAGAGTATAATTGATTATGCAAATTGATGCCAAAATTACTTTTACTTTTATTACATTTCTATACCGTCCTCTCTCCCCAACGGGACTCGGGGCGGTGCACAGGAATAATGAAAAATCGATTAGAAGTTAATTTGAACTTCATGAAAACTCTGTACAGACTATTTTGAAATCATGAACAAAAAAAGAACAACGAATATATAATCCAAGGAACTTCTGCCATGTCCCATTTTGAAGTATTTTCAGGGTTTGTTTTTGGTTTTTATATGATGGGTATTCTGAAAGTATGACATGAAACTCCCCTTGGGATCATGCAACTAATGATGGAGCTCTTTGCAATATAAGGAGTTATTGCAACTGTTGTTATAAGGCTATTACTATTCATTTAGTTGGGATGCGTTAGCTCAGTGGCTAAAATGCTGAGCTTGTTGATCAGAAAGGTTGACAGTTCGGTGGTTCGAATCCCTAGCACCGCATAGCGGAGTTAGCTCCCATTACTTGTCCCAGTTTCTGCCTACCTAGCAGTTTGAAAGCATGTAAAAATGCAAGTAGAAAAATAGGAACCACCTTTGGTGGGAAGGTAACAATGTTCTGAGTGCACCTTCAGCGTTTAGTCATGCCAGCCACATGACCACAGAGACGTCTTCAGACAGCTTCGGCTTTGAAATGGAGCTGAGCACCGCCCCCTAGAGTTGCGAATGACTAGCACATATGTGCAAGGGGAACTTTTACATTTACCTTATGATGATTTCAACTTTTGCCCAAGATGGTCATTGACTTATCACTGAAGAAAAAATAAAGTCCTCTGAACACTACTGATAGGAAGTAATTTCATAATTTAACTTCTTGTACCAGAAAGGACAATGTAAAAGGACACGGACAACTGACTGAACTTGTCCTAAGAAGTCCCGGGCAGGGGAAGGGATAGACTTGAATTAAATCTTTCTTCCTTGGGTCATTCACTGTCTTTTAACTTAGGAAGAAGACAATGGCAAAAAAAAAAAAATCACTTCTGAAAAATGTAGCCAGGAAAACGGAATGGATTTATCCATGCAGTCACCAGGACTCAAAATTGATTTGAAGGCCCATATTAATTAATCTAAATATTAAGAAAGAAGACAACAAATCAGAATTAGCTAATGTGAATTTTTTCCTTTGCATTAGAGAAAAGACTGTTGAGAGAGCTTTTCCAAATAATCTTGAGCTGTATAATTTGGGGTGAAATATGGATTTTTGAGTAGGTTGTAGTCTATGACCAATGCTTCAGTACTCACAGAGTTTTTGGGAAGCCAATTGCATTCAGATATTGCACAGATTAAGCCAGAGGATTTAAAGTCTGAATTTATCGCAGTCATCCATAGGATCAAAGGACTTTTGAAATAATTTAAGCCAATATTTTAATCAAATGAGTTGCATGCAACAGGTCTGTTGAAATTAAGGCAGATGTAGGAAACTCATCAGTTTAATAAGCTTAGTAGATTATCTTCTGCATCCTGCATAGCAGAAGCAGCTCAGTGGTAGAAATAGAATAACAGAATACAGCATGTGTAAAACCAGAGGCTGAAGGACTATAAGAGAGATGGGCAATAATGTATCACTAACGTATGTAACAATTACAACAGAGAAGGCGCAAACACCTGTCTGTTCAAAGAACTATATAGCATCAATGTGACAGCAACATTTAATTTTGATCATGGTCTTCCAAAAGGAAGATTCTTCACTGCCTAATCATATAACAATTGAGGTGTGTGTGTGTGTGTATCTATATAAATGAAAATGTAAAATAGTTTGTGCAAAACCGCTAATCTCAGAAACTGCTGGACTGATTGACACCAAATTTTCACACAATGTTCCCAAGGACTTCTGAATCAATCATACGTACCTTTTGTGTGCCTGGCACAGTACACAAACGTAAAATGTACCCACTTGTGAGATTTTCACCTCCTGTAACTCCTCCCACCCAGCTGCTGCATCAGTGAACGGTGTTGAAGCAGTGCATGCGCCTTCCTGGGCCAGGCCTATGGCAGCAGCCACCCGGTATTTATTTATTTTTATTTTAATCATATTTATATCCTGCCCTTCTCCACGAAGGACCCAGGGTAGCCTCGTGGGACACCGCACCCAGTGTCTCCTGGGACGGGGCAGGGCCTCTGCCTCCTCGCCGATGCTGTCACCATGTCCGCCGCTCCTGGTGCCTCCACTGTCCCCCCAAAGTGAACCCAGCCCGCCTCCCTCCCCCCCCCAGACCAACAGCAGCAGCCACCTCGCTTAAGTGCTAGGCTCCTTGCCTGGCATGCAACAGAGGCCCGGTTCGAATCCCAGCAAAGGGTATGGCCAGCTGATGAGAGCTAATAAGCTCGATATAGATCTATCCTGGTCTCTCTCTAATTTAATTTATTGATCAGCTCATAAAACTAACACACATATCTAAAAAAAATTACACAACGTAATTCTTGGCTTGCTGTCTAGATGGTCTCTGGTGATGAGCCGAAAGGCAGGAAAGGAAACAGTATGTCTCCTCCCTTAATTGGGGCCTAATAACAGGTTGTTGTGAAACAATTACCTATACTAATATGCCCTGTCTCAGCTGATGCAATAAGGGGAACCGGCTTGGCTTAAGTGCTAGGCTCCTTGCCTGGCATGCAACAGAGCCCCGGTTCGAATCCCAGTAAAGGGTATGGCCAGCTGATGAGAGCTAATAAGCTCGAAATAGATCTATCCTGGTCTCTCTCTAATTTAATTTATTGATCAGCTCAAAAACGTAACATATATATATAATCAGCCCTTAAAAATCTAACATACATATATATATATATGTGCTGGCATAGCTGGCTTCGGGGATTTTCCCGTGTATAAGGCATAGAAAAGTTGTTGCAACGTTTCGACAAGATCTCACTTGTCATCATCAGGCAGGCTTGTGTCTGTGAGCCTGCCTGATGATGACAAGTGAGATCTTGTCGAAACGTTGCAACAACGTTTCTATGCCTTATACACGGGAAAATCCCCGAAGCCAGCTATGCCAGCATACCTACACCTGTGAAAATCTACGAAAACAAATATATATATAGGTATAGTGTAGGTATGGTGTAGGTATGCTGGCATAGCTGGCTTCGGGGATTTTCCCGTGTATAAGGCATAGAAATGTTATTGCATCTTGTCGAAACGTTGCAATAACATTTCTATGCCTTATTCACGGGAAAATCCCCGAAGCAAGAAAGATCACATTTTAGCAGTGATAAGGTTACGAAAAAGGTAACACCCCACTACAGGGACGTATGATAGGGGAAAGCTTCCCTTGTGAGGAATTGTCTACTTGACAGTGTTTCAAGAGGATGATGAATTAGACTAGATGGAGCCAACAGAGCTCTTAGCTGAAAGGCCTCTTTGGATCATAGCCAGACATGACCTGTATGTCATTTTCATCACTCTTTGTTAGTAAAATTATAATGTCTTATGCTAAAAGAGAAACATTAGCTTTGTAGAAGAATAGGATAGACATACTCTGCTTTGCCAGTCCTGTGCATTATGTGTCCATTCTAAAATTTAGCAAATTCTACAGTGTTTTCAACACCGCAGTCTTTTTTCTCTAGTTAAAGATTGTCAGGAGAATCATCCTGCTTTAAGAGAAATGGGAATGTACAATACTGTAGTGAAAGTCGTTCACACGGTCTCCCATTATGAGATAACTATTGGCAATGTAGGCATCCTTTTAGAAGTTGGTTGCCTTCAGAAATGGGAGAGGCGAGAAGGATCAGTGCAGGTTTTCTAGACAGGAATAGTGGACATATATACTTTTATTACCTACCAACTATTATGACTTTCCTGGTATCTCCCAAGTTTTCAGAATCTGGTCCTTTTACAAAGCTTTGCCCTGGAAACATCACAGATCCTAAACAGCATTAGCAATACATTTACTTGTAGAGTCTGTTTTTTTTTTCCTTTCCTCCTAGGGATTCTTAGCACTAACTTTATCAGTGGGTGATTTAGCATCCTCTTGATAAAAGGGTTACCTTTCCCCCTCCCCACTCCCCCAGTTGATTAAGAGCAAAGGAACTTGAAGATAGCAAAAGGATGAAATAGCCACCAGCAGCCATTTATGACTAGGTGTTCATTTTGACTCAGGCATCTGGCTTTTACTTAGATGGCTGGAAGCAAAGTGGAGGGATTTGTGGGAAAGTCTTAACTATTTTGAAGAAATAGAAGCATTCTGGTCTCCCCTCCCTCCCCCAGAAGCTGCTGTAATAACCGCTCTCTGGTTGTCTCTTCTCTTGTTTGATTCTGTTCCTGAGAGGTGTTTTCTGATCTAGTCGTCACAAAATCAAAAAACAGACTCCTTGTCCTTAAAAACACCCTTTTTATTAAGCTAATATGAATTCCTCTCATTCACATCTAGCAAAGTCCCGACAAACAGTCTTTTAAGGGTGACTTGACAACCAGACCTTATCAGACTTGGAGAACTGCCAGGCTGATGTCTTCGCAATGCTTTATAAGAAAATAATTGGCAAGGAGTCTCTGAGAGTCACAAACAAATCTTCACACTAATGAAATGAACAAATTGTCTCCTGCAAACTCCATTCCCCCTTCGCTCCTGTTTATTCCCGGGGGGGGGGGGGCATTCATTATCCACTTGTGCCTTTACTCCCAAGTTGACCCTTGTTCCTTAACTGTTCCCTTCTTCTGGCAGCTCTGTGCATGCGCATATTGGGAACAGGCTCCAGCTGTTCTTCTGCCCTACTGATGTCTGACTCTGAAGGCAGCTGATAACTTTGGATGGTCTTGGCCCCATCTCTGCCTCTGACGCAGAGCATTCATCAGAGCCTTCCCCAGACTCCAGGACTGGCCCATGTTCCTCCCCAACCTCCTCACTGTCTGAGTCTGCCACCAGCTCCACTGACCGCTGGTGAGCCACAATAGAGTGCAAGCTTACTACGCTTTTACATGGGAATAATTCTCACTGGAATCAGCTGATCTCACGTTCTGCATAGGAATATATAGGATTGCATTGTGCAGTTGGGAATGTGTACATAGCAACTTATGCAAGCCTTCTTTATGCAAAACGTTTGCTGCTGTAAATGGTTTTATGGTATATTGGACAGAAAGGGGAAATGTCAGGAAGGATAAATTTTCCCATAGCAAAGTTATTCTTTGCTTCTCTTTAAGAAGACTGACAGGTGTCTGGAGCTGGCATATAGAGATGTGATGTATGCTATTGATGTCCTTGCAGATTTTGGAAATGTCTTCTTATCTACTATGTCTTTATTTACTCTTACCTTTGGCCCAGTCGGAGTTAGCCTATGATCTTCAAAATCTTTCCCACAACTGGGTATGAAAGGTTCTCTTTCCCTGATACAAATATGGAGTAAACATAAAGAAATCATTGTTTGAATATCTTATTTTGCTGATCTGTAGGAGAATGATCCCTTTGGAATTTTGAGAGGGAGGATATATGTCAGGGGTGGGTAAACTTTGCAACTTTAAGTCTGAAGGACTTCAGCTCCCAGAATTCTCCAGCCAGCAAAGCTGGCTGGAGAAGTCTGGGAGCTAAAATCCTTCAGACTTAAAGTTGCAAAGTTTGCCCACCCCTGATATATGTGATTGAGAGGGATCTTGTGCAGGGGTGGGTTCCGGCAGTCACTACTGCCAGTTCACTTGTGGGTGCGCCATGCGTGCTTGATGTACGCTGTGTGTGGATGCACAGTGCAATAAAAATTGCTATGCGCAGAAGCAAAAAACAAGATGGCGGGGCCTGTGGCGCTGCCTGGAGAACCAGTTCAGGGGCATGGCAGGCCTGGCTCGCTGATGGTTCCAGCAATCCAGGCCATCACACCATTACCGGTTCGGCTGAACCGGTCCAAAGTAGTAGGAACTCACCACTGGATTTGTGCTGTGTGAAGTTATGTTAAAATAACCGTGGCTCACTTTCTGATCTGGAAAGTTTTACATTTCATGTCTTTAAATGCGCATTGAAAAAAACAAAACAATTTCATTTAGGCAGTTCACATTTGCACACGTCTGCACATTTTGTATCTATGCAACAGTTCTGGCTCAGCAAGAAAAAAAGGGTCACTGGGCAAAGGGCTATCTCTGTAAGAAGATGTGAACATTTGTCAAATATGTAGAATTCCCTTGGTTTTGTGTGTATGGGAGGGAAGATAGCCTTCAGTGGACTGCATGATCGGCTTTTTTCTTTTTTTTGCAAGAAGCAGTGCTATGTGTTACATCGAATGCTTCTGAATCAAAAAAAAAAATGCATAACCATGAATGCAACACAGATTTCCTCATAGTCCTGCTCTGCAAATGCACAAATACATAGAAACTATCTAGAACACTGGCGTCAAACCTGCGGCACCATGTTGCTGTCATGTGACGTTTTGCGACATTTTTCCCTACATGGAGCTGGGGTGGGCGTGATGCATCTGGCCTGCAGGCCGCCAGTTTGATACCCCTGATCTAGGATTTTCTATGGGGGGAAAAAAATTGTAGTAAGACCTAAGCCTAAAAATATTGACAAGGTTGCTAGTTTTTAAGAAGGCTTTTTTTAAAAAAAAAGTAGGAGAGGAGGAAACTCATTGCCCATATTCCTCTAAATAGACATAACTCTCTCTGTGTGTGCGTGTGTGTTTTCGGTCATTGTTAACTCCTGGCAACTTCCTGGATTAGTTCCTGCAGTTTTCTTCACATTATTTATGGAAGTGGTTTGCCATTGTCTTCTTCCTAGGGCTAAGACAGAGTGTCTGGCCCAAAATCACCTGAGCCCCAGAAAGTATTTTTCGGAGTATAAGACGCACCAGAGTCTAAGAAGAGGTTAGAGGACCCAGGTTTTGAAGAGGCAATTTTTTTTAAAAAAAGTAGGTAGGTAGATAGAGGGAGAGAAAGGGAGAGAGAGAGAGAGAAATACAGTAGGTAGGTAAGTAGGGAGAGAGAGTGTGTGTAGATAGATAAGTAGGTAGAAGGATAGAGAGAGAGAAAGGGAGAGAAAGAGAGAGAAATACAGTAGATAGGTAGGGAGAGAGAGAGAGAAGTAGGTAGGTAGATAGATGTTTCCAGGTGTATTTACCCATGTGCTGGAGAAGGAAATCACTGACCACCTTTGGAATAAATCTTTGTTTCTGCAGGCACAGTACTTGACCAACATAATTCTCATCAATCACTCTAACTAAACAGCTTTCCAAAAGGGGGGGGGGAAACCTTTTTGCACTGTGGAAACCTCCCCCAAACAGCCCGTTTTTCGCCAAAATAGGCCTGGTTTTTTTCCAAATAAAAGGCATGAATAGCCTTGGGGATGCTTGCAGAGTGCTCCTGGGGGGGGGGCAAAATGAGGAAAAATGGCCCATTTTTTCCATAAAAACGGGCCATTTTTTGGTCAAAAAATTGCATGCATAGCATTATGGAGGCTTTCAGAGTACTGCTGGGGGCTGGGGGAGCAAAAACGCCCTGTTTTTTGCTCATTTCTGCCCTCCCCAGCCCCCAGGAGGTCTCTAGAAGCCTCCATAAGGGTATGCACGTGGCCATTTTGGTGAAGGGGCGGGGTTTCAGGAGGCAAAAAAATGCTGTATTCTATGTATAAGGCGCACCCAGATTTTCAGCCTCTTTTTAGAGGAAAAAAGGTGTGTCTTATACTCTGAAAAATACGGTAGATCTCATAATCTCCTCATTTCTAGCCTGCTGCCTTAACCATTAAATGAGACAACTCTTTTTCTTATTTGAAGGAGTGCCTTAACTTTTGTAGTAAGTTGTTAAGCCATGTTTTTGCCTTGAAAAGTATAACATTTTGTAATACTTCAACGAAATACAATCTTTGGGATTAAAAATGGCCCTGTAGGTGTTTCCTATTTCATTCTGGCTTTCTTTTTACAGATATAAATCAAATGAGGATTACGTGTATGTCAGGGGACGTGGACGGGGAAAGTATATTTGTGAAGAATGTGGAATCCGTTGCAAGAAACCCAGCATGCTGAAAAAGCATATCCGGACTCACACTGATGTACGGCCTTATATATGCAAGCTGTGTAATTTTGCCTTCAAAACAAAAGGTACCCAATCAGTTTTATTGTATTTATTTATTTGCTGGGCTGATTACAGAATCTCCTCCTGTTACTCTGACTTCCATCCTTTAAAGTGTAAGAGAAGTTTTTTTAAAACCAAGGGAGCTTTTATTTCTCTCAAGGGGTCGGCCAGTTTCCCCCATGCCAGCCAGGCTGATCTCAGGAGCCCAACAAAAATTGTAATCTTTTATTTCTGAAAACGAGGCTTCATGAAATGCACCACTCCTGTTTGAATAAGAGATCCAAGGTTTGATATGTTTGCCAGGGAGAAAGCTACTCTGCATAACTCCGTTAAGAAATGCGGACTTCGACCCAGTCTATCTGTCTGCAGGGGAAATGTAGTGGGCATAAAATTACCTTGGCAATTATTACTTTTCTGCTGAAAATGTTGTGGTGCAAATATCAGTTGCATCAAGGAGGTTGTATGTTTTCAGCAGCACATTGCAGAAATGGAACATTAGCTGTGCCAAGCGGAGAATTGCTAAGCTGCCTTTATGATGGGTCAGTTTCACAATTATTAATAATGCACCATTCCACAGACTCCGGGTGGGCTCCCCCCTCCATGCTGACATGAATTATGGATGGAGATCTACTAGTACATGTACATAGGTGCTCATTGCCACAGGGGAAGAGAATCGGCTTCCGTTTAGCATCTCTGCAAAAATCTATCAAGTGATGGCTGCAGTTGCCAGAACTGTGTCTTTAATCAATCCCTCCCTTTTTAAAGGAAATAATGCCAATTGCCTAATTTATAATGCTTGAGCCATTGCTGGTTTACTCCTGTTCCTAATGACAGTGGAGAATCTACTTTCTGTATAAAGCAATAGCACTTCGATTTATATACCACTTTACAGTGCTTTATAGTCCTCTCTAAGCAGTTTTATAGAGTCAGCATATTGCCCCCAACAATCTGGGTCCTCATTTTACCCACCTGAGAAGAATGGAAGGCTGAATCAACCCTGAGCCTGGTGAGATTTGAACTGCCAAATTTCAGGCAGCCGGCAGTCAGCAGAAGTAGCCTGCAGTACTGCACTCTTAACCACTGTGCCACTGTGGCTCATGTACAGACGAGGAGAAATCTGCTTAATTTTGCAGTATTAATACATAGTTCACCCTCTCAGCAGCATTTGATATAGGTCAACCTTTCCAGGGTTGGTATATATACACATCTGGAATATCTCAGATGTGCTGAGATACTGGGGAGTTGTAATCCAACACATCTGGAGGTCATCAGGCTGTAAAAATCTCCTGTAAAAGCTGATACTTTCGCATGCTTAAAGTGTTACATTGAGACTAAATAGCGTGAAGAATCAGCAAATATCTGTAGGGAGGATAACACAATTAACAGAATTATTTATGAACTCATTTCCCCCCCCAAATGTATCTGATAATTATATTTCGATTAAAACTTGCAGCCTGTTGTAAAAGTTAGTCTAGTTGCACCTCAAGGACTTGCAAATTTATTCTGGAGTAAGTTTTCATGTACTTGTGTGTAAGGAAGTAGAACTGAATTTCTACAAAATCCTCCACATCCCCATTGGCTTGTCCCATAGTGATTCATCGTTGAACCTGCTCTTGGATTTCCCCAGTTCTATGGAATTAATTCCTTGCTTTATTCAGGAGCATAACCCTCTTTGGTAGGCCCTACAAATACCCTTTTTAAAGTAGGCTTTTCGGGAGCTGGATTTTCTTGAGCTATATAGTTATCACCCTTAAAGCCTTATAGGTCTTGGGGCCAGGCTATTTGAAGAACTGCCCTATTACATCTGTCCAGATTAAGGAGACCTTTTTGGTGGAACCACGAAAAAAGGCCTTCTCAGTAAATAGTCCTTCTTTATGGAACTTTATTTTCCTGAGGTAAGGTTGACTCTCATCTATTGCTCTTCCAAAAGGCCCTGAAATGAGGTTTGGTCAGCAGGCCAGGGTCAGAGTTTTTATTATATGGTGGATGTTTTAACGTTGCAAGCTGCCCAGAGACAGCTATGAGTAAGTTGGGCAAATACATAAATGTGTTTAATAAATAGATAATAAATAAATACATCTAGTTTTAATATGTGTAACCATAAACTCTGAGAGGCTTTTGATAAGCTTAATAAATAAAGTAATTCACAAGATTAGACAATAATACCCGTGTTAGCCTCAAAGATGACAAACAATTCTTTGCTGGCTATAGTTTGGAATTTTTTTCTTTATTTATTATTTAGTTTATATAACTGCCCGTCTCATTTTTCTGACTTTGGGTGACTTACAATTAAGTAATATCAGAGGCTTGGAAATGAGAAAACACCGTGTGAAGTTTCTGCCAAGTATTTATGTTCTCCTTGTTCAATGCATTCCGGGTCAGAGGTCACAGCAGCAGCTGTTTCTTTTTCTCTCCTTTGACTAATTATTTTATAGTGCAGTGCTTTCTTTCTAAAAATACTCTCCTACAAGGTTATAACAGTTATAGTTATAACAGTGACGGGAGTGCTGTAGATTCTGGACAATTTTAAGGAGGGGCAGTGCAGGTGTAAACTTCAGTTGTGGGAATCTGGAAGGTCCTTTGAAGCCACATTTAATATTCCCTTCTTTTCCCCTAACTGTTGATGTAGAGATGATAGAGAAGCAAACGTGCAAGAGGTTTTCCTTGCTTGATGAGGAGCTGTGGTGGCAGAACTCCTTTTTCACACATTAAATATACTACTGGAGACCACATTATATGATAGTCCAAGTATGCACACCTGGTCAGTCCTAGATTAATCATTTGTTTCATCCTCTTTTCAAGGTGGGAGGAGGCAATAGTTATGTCAGGTGGTAGAATTGGCCTGACATCTTCCATTTTTTCCTCTCAGTGACAGCTTTAATTAGCTTCGCTGTTCCATTCAGACAATTGAAATGCCTATCCTTTTCCAGCATTTGGTGGTGGTGATCGTGGTGATGCATTATTAACAATAAAAATAGGGGAATAAAAATAAAATTCAGATTCAGTAGTCCTGAATATTATGGGGATGCGGTGGCTCAGTGGCTAAGATGCTGAACTTGTCGATCAGAAAGTTTGGCAGTTTGGTGGCTTGAATCCCAAGTGCCGCATAATGGAGTGAGCTCCCATTACTTGTCCCAGCTTCTGCCACCCTAGCAGTTCAAAAGCATGTAAAAATGCAAGTAGAAAAATAGGAACCACCTTTGGTGGGAAGGTAACAATGTTCTGTGCCCCTTTGGCATTTAGTCATGCCGGAGACATGACCATGGAGTCATCTTCGGACAGCGCTGGCTCTTCGGCTTTGAAACAGAGATGACCACCGCCCCCTAGAGTTGGAACGACTAGCACATATGTGCAAGGGGAACCTTTACCTTTTACTCCTGAATAATTCAGCTTGGCTGTTAAGAAAGAAGAGATGAAGAAACACATGCACTTTTGCTGAAATGACATTTATATAAATTGAATATATTTTATCTCTCTCTGTCCAGTTCACTAATTCTATTTCTAGGAAAAGATGGGAAACCTCTCTTCATAAGAGTCAGTATGAATTCTAAACTGATGCCAACTTGTCTGGTTTATCTTTGTGTTTTCCACAGGGAATCTGACAAAGCATATGAAGTCAAAAGCGCACATGAAAAAATGCCTGGAACTGGGGGTATCAATGACATCAGTGGATGATACAGAAACGGAAGAAGCAGGTATATGATTGTTAAGAATTTTAAGTTTTCCTCTTAGCAGCATTAAAGCATTGAAAATAATGTTGGCTTATTGGTTTGAAGCTTATAGAACTTAAAGGTTATCTTTCTGTCTTCTCTCATCTCACTCTTATCCCAACCCACTCAGGTCTACAACTTTTCTAGCACACAATATTCTTAGAGGCTGACATATTTCAAAATGGTGTCAATTTTTTTGGCACTGTACATTGCTATTAAAGTTTGCCTCACTATACATAAGTTATCTGAGCATCTCAGCTCTTGAGTTTCTTTAGTGGGAGAAAAACATTAGCTTTGGCATAACTTAGTGATATAATACACTTTTTAAAAGCTGGATAGCTACACTAGTACAACTCTGCATAGATATAATTGGGGAATCAACTTAATCCCTTGAAGCGGGTATATAGTTATAAATCAAGTATTTGAGGGTCATATAAATGATCAAATGTAATGAACTTATAAAATTCGCAAAATTTATACAATTTTGCAAATAGTTTCAGAGGGGCATGGAAATTAAAAAGGGTTATGCATTTGATGGTGCAGAAAAACATCCAAAGTAGACTTTTTACCCATGCATTACTGAAAAGCATTCCTCTGTATCATATTGTAGTGGGAGCTTTAGGCACAATCAATACCTTTATAAGCAAAAAAGATCTGCAATCAAATTCAGTTTTGTGTCCCTCTATATGACGCATTGATTTGTTACATTTATTTCAGAAAATATGGAAGATAACCACCAAGAAATTGAGAAGAACAACATGACTGGCATATCAGCTGATCATCAGTTCTCTGATGCCGAGGAGACTGATGGAGAAGATGGAGAAGACAATGATGAGGATGATGAAGATGAGGATGATTTTGATGATGCTCTCGGAGACTCCACGCCCAAGACGAGATCTCGAAGCACTAGTCCCCAGCCGCCCCGATTTTCATCATTATCTGTGAATACGGCTACCACATCTTATGGGGGCTCTCCTGAGAGTGCTCTAGGACATTCCTCCTTGATAAGTTATTTGGTCACTTTACCTAGCATTCAGGTTACTCACCTCTTATCAACAAGTGATTCTTGCGATGATTCACCAATGACAGAATATCAAAGGTTTTTCCAGAATAAAAGTACAGATTCAGAACCTGACAAAGACAGACTTGATATACCTAGCTGCATGGATGAAGATTATATGATTTCCTTGGAGTCCAACTCATCTCCTAGAGATCTTTCATCATCCAGCCAACAGTCATCCCCTGGGTATGATTCCTCACCATACAGAGATAACTCACCAAAGAGATATTTAATACCCAAAGGAGATCTGTCACCTAGAAGGCATCTATCACCAAGAAGAGAGATTTCACCCATCAGACATATTTCACCAAGAAAGGAAGCTGTCCTAAGAAGAGAGTTATCACCACGCAGAGATGCCTCCCCAAGACGGCATCTGTCACCACGGAGGCCGGTGTCTCCTGGAAAGGATGCATCTTCTCGAAGAGAAATGTCTCCACGAAGAGAAAGGCGATATATGGCCTCAATTAGAGCAGCATCACCCCGAAGAGGCTTATATCATAACCCATCGTTGCCCTTGGGCCAGTATATGCAATCTGAATCACTATCTCTGGGACATTCGGTAAGTTGAAAATAATGTGGAAACAGGCCACCTAAAATGATTATCTATAAAATAAAATACTTAAAAAAAACATTTTAACGTTCTTTCTTTTATTATGTCAGTTGGATTCTGAGTTAATGGAAACTGGACTCTCAGAATTGGCTAAATTGCTAGGATATTGGTTTTGGTCGACAGACAAATCCTTGTATCTTGATGTTAATCAGGGAGACATGAGGCCCATAAACAGTTATTTTTGCCCAGGTTGTTTGTTTTTTATTTGCTTCTTCCCCATTGCTGCAGTTTCCTGTCCCATGTCCCAGATTCTTCCTTATCTGCTAGTTACTGTATGGCTTTTTGGAAGCTTTGAAAGTTTTATTTACACTGCTGCCGTTTCATTCATGTACAGTTGGATCTATTTGTTTAAATGAAGAATTTTCTTCTTTACATGGATGAAAACTGTAGAATAGAAGTGAAGCAACCTGGGACCCCAAATGTGTCATGTAATTAATCTTATTGTGGAAACCTCTGACAAGAATCACAGAGAGTTAGTGAGTATCAATAGCATGGGGGGAAAACAGAGCCCCAAGGAACCCCGTAAAGCAAGAGAAATAAGTTGGAATTCCGCCGTCCGATATCAACTCTAGCAGCCCATAGAGGAGCGAACAGAACTATTTTAACTTTGTGTTCCTCTCTCCCACCCCTAAGCCAGGCCAGAAACATGGCATCAAAAAATGCTGAGAGTTTAAGGAGGGCCAGAATAGATTCACCAACTCTATTCTGATCCCACCAAAAATAATCAGCAAGTGATATAGGTGCTGTCTTAATACTCAGGTCTAAAACTAAACAGAAAAGGGTCTAGAACAGGGCTGTCAAACTCACGGCCCACGGGCCGGATGCGTCACACACTGGCCATTCCCACGCCTCTTTTAGCAAAATGGGGAAAGTCACAATATGGCATTTGACACCATCGTGACGACACGAGTTTGACACCCTGGTCTAGATAATACGTTTCTTCCAGTCCCCCTGGAGGTGCAAACCAATCTCCTTTTCAGCAACCTTCCCTAAAAAGGAAGAAAAGCATACAGATCTGGTGATAGTTTCTTGAAGAGCCAATAAACCACCCCTTCCTTAAGAGCAGGAACATTTATTTCCTGAAAGATAAATTTACCGCTGCTTGGATCCAACCACATGTCCCCTAAGATGCTTTGACTGGCCAGAAGAGATTTGGATCTAATATAGAGATGGAATACATATGGAAATAATATCTTTATATGGCAAGCTGAAGATTTAGAAAATAGAGTGTAGGTTTTCAAATATGAAAGACCTTTGCGTCTTAAGGATAATTTACACATTGTGTCAGAGGTAAATCTAGTGGTCTCTGATCTACACTGTCTCCATTTTTGCTTGGTGCCACCTATATATCAGAGATATTTCATTTCATTAAAGTCATCTCTATATCAATTCTCCAAATGTTATAACAACAGTGGTTAACTGTCTGGAAATTAGGATGTATTAGATAGAAACAGTAAGTTCAAATACTGACATGAATGATTGTATTACATTAAAAAATTATCTGAAATCAGCTGTGTTTTTTATATAGAAAAGATTAGATGTATGAATAATTGCTCTGTGTGGTTTCATTCCAGTCAGCATGTATTTTTAGCACAAGCATCCTTAGTTTTTAAAAAGTATTTATAAAAGGTAAGGGTAAAGGTTTCCCTTGCACATATGTGCTAGTTGTTCCCAACTCTAGGGGGTGATGCTCATCTCCGTTTCAAAGCCAAAGAGCCAGCGCCGTCCGAAGACGTCTCTGTGGTCATGTGGCCAGCAAGACTAAACACCAAAGACGCACAATTAATTTATTTCAATTTATATACCGCGCCTTCTCCACCGAAGTGGACCCAGGGACTTCACAGAACGCTGTTACCTTCCCACCAAAAGTGGTTCCTATTTTTCTACTTGCATTTTTACGTGCTTTTAAACTGGCAGAAGCTGGGACAAGTTACAGGAGCTCACTCCGTTACACGGCGCTAAGGATTCGAACCACCGAACTGCCGATCTTTCTGATCGACAAGCTCAGCATCTTAGCCACTGAATACCTAGAAAATTATTTATATCTAAACCTAAATTCAAAAGTACCTTCCCCCACAAAAGTGGACAGGAAATAAATTAAAACAGACAAAAATTATGATAATGCACTGCTTGTCATATTTGGGTTACCAACTATAGTTGCAAACAATCCTGCCACCTCCCCAAAATGTGTGCTGTGACACCCGTAACAAACATTTGTGTATATACTTGTTCAAAGATACTTTCCCAAACTCTCCTTCTCGCAGAAGCATCCAAAAAGAAGGAGGAAGTGGCTAGGATGGAAATGGGGTAAGAGATAAAGTAGAGTAGGAGGAATTAGTAGATGGAAGGGTAAATAGAGGAAAAAGAAAGGAGAGAGAGAGAGACCCCCTAATTAGACATAATTAAAGTGTTAAAGTTCAACATGACTACAGGGACGTCTTCGGACAGAGCTGGCTCTTCGGCTTTGAAACAGAGATGAGCACCGCCCCATAGAGTTGGGAACAACTAGCACATATGTGCGAGGGGAACCTTTACCTTTATAGTTGATCAGGGTAATCAAAGTGTTGTAGGGAATGAGTGTTTTGCCAAGCTATGAACACGAAGGGGGCACTTCCCCTCTCCGAACCCAGAAGCTGTTCCTGATCTTTTTTTTTTTTGGTCTGTTTGCAGAATTCAAGAGCAGGATTGTTGGAGCCACCATATTTCAACTTGCCTGGAGAAAAAGGCATTCTGGAGCATCACATCCCTAACCTGTTTCCTGAGGGGCCTACCGACTACGTCTTCAGTCATCTTCCACTACACTCCCAGCAGCAACTTCGTGCGCCTATCCCTATGATGCCCATCGGGGGCATCCAAATCGTCCAGTCGCTACCTGCCGCCCTGTCTGGTTTACACACTCCGTCCATCTGGTCTCTCTCCAAAGAAAGTTTTGAGGAGAAGCAGTGGGAATCTTGCACTCCTCCAAAGCATCAGGAGAAACGTGCCCGTCCTCCATCTTTGCATACGATGGCTCAAGGCAGCCCGCCGACTCCTGAGTTACTGTTGATGAAAAAGAGCACTTCGGAGGAAGGGGGGGTCATGGAGAGGGAGCAGGAAGAAAATATACAGACTTGTACAAAAGCCATAGCCTCTCTCTGCATTGCCACAGAGGAAATCCTCCACGGGACGGAGCAAATAGAAAGGGATTCCGAGCCCTTCCGGAAACCCTTGGAAAGTGCACATTTTAGCATGGAACACTTTAGTGGCTCTGAGCCAGGCCAGATCTGTGCCTCAGCCACCAGCCCTGACTTGCACAGCGGTGAAAAGGACCTTTTTGGTACATCACAGCAGACTGTAGTATCTCATTCCCCCTTTTACAGCAAAAGCAGTGTGGAGGTCAGACCGTCAGTCTACTCGAGTAGGAAAGATTCAAGCACACAGGAAAGGAGAGAGTCGCCCTCCGAAAAAAGCAAACCACAGTAATCTCTGAGGTGTGAAAACTTGTTGACTCCCCACGCCCCTTCCCCAGTGATAGAAGGAAGTATTTGAATTTATAGCATGCCGGTTCTAAGTTACAGTAGTTTGCTATTATATATACTTTTGTTGTATCAAAAGAATTGAGTAAAACTACAAGTCATCATGAGCCTGACCAAAATGAAATTTCAAAATTCTTATTGGGTCTGGTACTTTTAACCTGTACAGGTGTTTGTGCCTTTTCTTTACTTTTGCTTATATTCTTATAAGCATTTTTTAGCAGTAATTTGTACATATTTTAGAATTTGTGTATCTGCTTTGTAATAAATGTAATTTCTTTCCTTTTTGGGACACTTTGACCTAAACGATGTAAAGCAAAAAACAAAAAAAGCATCAATATATATGTGAGGTTGCACTAAAATATTTTTATATGATTAAAAACTGAACAGCTTTTATGTACAGCTCTGATTCTGTAATACTAATATTTATTTACTTTGTTTCATAAATTGTACATTTTTTCTTAATGTTGCGGGTTGCTTTTCTATGTGAAGCATGGGATTTACTGTTGCATTATTAGAACAAAAATGTATATTGTAAACAAGATATTTAAACTAGAGTATCTTATCTTATTCTGCACTTATGCATTAGTTTAAAAAAAAATAAGATAAAAGGATGTATCAGTCCATTCTTTACTCTTGTAATTTTTTTTTGTCTCTTGTTTGCTGGATCAACTATAACTTAAAAGTGCTGATTGTGATTTTAAAGAGATAGTACCGTAAAGCATTAAAGTAAAACCATGTGCTATTGTGAGTTTTTTCAAAGCTTTATAAAAACAGTTATAAATATATTAAAAGTATTTGGTCTTATGTGAACATGTTGCTATATGCTCCTTTAAAAAGAATATGGGAAAACATTCCATCCTGTGTAAATATATGCAACTTCAAAAACTGGTGCAATTTCATATCTATTGTGTGAATGCTTAAAGGGTTCTTCCCATTTCTAGTGAGGGTCAGTGAACAGTGGGATCTTGACTAGAAAAGAAGCAAGATCGGGTGACAGGATATCACATATCAGTATTGAAGTGTCTTTAAAACAAGAGCAAGGAAATCTGGCATCCTTAGCCTTGATTACAGAGGAATCAAACTCCTACTCCAGATGAGAAAGCACAGGTTGGTCTGCACAGAACTTAGATAATCGGCTGGCCCGACAGCTTTTCAGGCAGTGCTGGGCACTGCAGGCAGGAGACAGAGCCATGAAAGCCACAGAGCTGCGGGGAGTTTCCATACTAGTTGAGAGCAAGGAACTGAGTCATATTGCCAAGTTACCTCACTTCGGAGAGGTAGGTTGGGTTATGGAAAGGGAACGGAGAGTTATAGTTGTTCGCAGCTATTTGGGGACAGACATTCTTCCTTGTTGGGGAAAATAAAGTGTCTTTCGTATTGACAGATCTAAGAGGAAAGATCGGGGGAAATCAAGATTTAGGGCATTTATAGCATTCAGTTGTCTTGGGAGAAGTTTGGGAGGAACCGTTCCTTACATGTTTAAAGGTGTGATGGATGCCCCCAGATAATACACGCATCTACCCAAGTCAACAACAACAAAAGAGCTGGGTTATTTTCTGTGCTATTTAGTGGATTATAATTCTGTGAAAACACATTTGTATATTGAATTGCAATACATTTAAGGAGTGTTGTTTAAAAAGAAATAAATATACAGTTACATTACAGATCTAGCGTCTAGTTTTCCTGTGGTGTTTTGATTTGCTCCCCAAGTTATCAGAAGAAGCTCTGACTTGCTGCCCTGGATTTGTCAGTTATTTATGAAGGAGACCACCTGGAATTCAGTGGCATTATCTCCAATTAAAGAATGGGCAGCATGTTGTCTAGAAGTGTGTAAACTGATATTACACTTTGTGAGCACAAAAGTATATGTAATATATTTAATTATGCATATAGCAACAAATGATACTGGCTTTCTGCAATTTTTCAAACTATTATAAAGTTATTGCTGGTATATTTAATACTTATTGCATTTTTTAAAGAAAAAAATTACCTTAATTTATTTGCTCAGCTCATCCAAACCTTCTGATTGTTAGCTAGCTAGTTAGTTAGTTAGTTTACTTTATTGCCATTGCACCTCATACAATGAAATTAAATGTAATCTTCAGTATACATTATCACTATAAAAATAAAACACAAACACACATCCTTCACATTCTATACAACTGAATTGAAAACCTCTCTATTATATTAATATTGCACTATACTGTAGAATTCAACGTAGTTACTGTTCTGGGATAGAAGCTGTTTTTCAATCTATTTGTCCTTGTTTTTATTATCCTGTACCGTCTCCCAGATGGTAATAATTCATAAAAAGGGTATGACACTTGAGTAAAAGATCTTCCTAAACGATAACTCTGAAATAGCTATTAATAGCTAAATCAGTTGGCTATTAGTAATTAATCCTTATCAGAGTTGTAGAATCAACAGTCTTCCATATTGCTGAATTAAAACTTTTCCTATCCCCAATAAAATTGGCTTGATTTAAGGAATGGTTAGAATGCATTTCAGGAATAAGACATCATATATAGAGAAAATAAGAACAATTCTGTGTGGAAAAATCGCTCAAAAGATATGGAAAACTTCACACAAATTTGGATGTCAACATTGCAAGCCGTTTTCGCTTTATTGCAATTTTATCACATACATGGCCAAAGCAAGCTAAATTAAGACGTGCAATTCAGAGTCATTTGAAGTTCCAGTACACACTTCAGTGTACAATTGAGCACAAATTTAAACCAACAAAACACTTGATTCTTTATAGCATATTTATGCCAGCAAAGTAAGTAAGCAGAGACTATCCCAAAGGTGCTTTTTCAGGAGGCAATTGGACTTTCTTGTTATTTCTTTTGAAGACGTTTCGTTTCTCATCCAAGAAGCTTCTTCAACTCTGACAGGGTAGTGGGGAATGGAAGGACTAATCAGCAGAGACTATTTTCTGTAATAGAAATGATGATGTAACCCACACTTAATAAATTTCCACTTAACCAGGGAAGATTCCATTCCATTTCAGGCGACACCTGGAGATTGGATGACACATACATTTTTGCCTCCTGGCAAAAAATGATCTATGAAATGTATTTGCTGATGATATAATCATAACCATCTCTAATGCAACAAGAGCTTATAAGAAATGACTTCAGGAATTCAACTCTCTGGCTTAATAGTCGCTTTTTAAAAATCTGCAATAATTGCATTTATACTCTCTTTATAAGCATACATATCTCCAATATTTTAGAAATTACCCTTGAACATAGCACCTTTAAATGTCTGTTTATTATATTGATAATTTTAAATAAACCTTTCATAACTATTGATACCTATCCTGGAATCTGGAATGGGAAAAAAACAAGAACTAGTTTGTTATTTAGACATACTGTATAGCAGCAATTAAAATGATGTTATTTCCAATTTTTTGTTGATAAAATTCTTACTGTTTAGCAAAAAAACCACCAGTTTTTATTACTTTGCTTTAAATCAACATACATTTTATAATGACCTCAAAAGAAGAGGATGGTCATAATTTCTTTAAGAATATGTTATTAAAGAGTCAGGGCAGATTATTCCTTTTATAATGAAAGATCCAAAAAAGCTACAGACAAAAACAAAAGGGATTCCTTGATAAAATAACTAAGATTTTGGAAACTGAAAGTGTAGGGAAAGTGATTGTGGCTGGGGATTTTAACATGATTAGAGATAAAATAGATAGCACTAACCCCACCCGCTTTAGAGAAACAAATAAAGGGGAAATTTTAAATAAATGGATGTTTCGAAATAGTGTGGTAGATGTTTGGAGGGAGTTGAAAGGTACTGAAAGGGTGTATACTTTTTGCTCTAAGGTACATAATACATATTCAAGAATTGATTATATTTTTGTCTCTAAAGACCTGTTGAATAATATAGATAGAATAGATGTGGGAGTTTTCAAGGACTCCGACCATGCAGAAGTTACGATGGATATAGATTTTAATTTTAGAAAAAAAGAAAGAGGTTGGAGATATGATGGAAAATTGTTTAAAAAGGAGGAAGATAAAACATGGATACTTAAAAAATGGGAGGAAAGTTGGAGATTCAACGATAATGGAGAGGTTAAATTTGAAACTGTTTGGGACACGATGAAAGCAGTATTTAGAGGAGAAAGTATTAAGTTGTCAAGTAGGAAATACAGAGAATATAGAAGTAAAATGGAACAGGATACAAGACAGATTAAGGTATTGGAGAACCAATTTTTACTTACAAAAGATAAAAAATGCTTGGAGGAATTGAATTTACTAAAAACTAAACTGATAGAAGAAGATATAGAATTGGTTAAAAAAAATATAAGATACTTAAACAGGAATTTTTTTGAATTTAGTAATAAAAACTAGGTTATTAGCAAGGATGGCGAAAAATAAAAGTGAAAAGAGAGAAATCGGCTCTTTGATAGATGAAAAAGGTACAAGATGTTATAAGAGACTGGAGAAATGTGAAATAGTTAGGAAGTTTTTTCAAAAATTATACTCAAAGAAA
This sequence comes from Rhabdophis nuchalis, assembly GCA_039707465.1. Classification (NCBI taxonomy): domain Eukaryota; kingdom Metazoa; phylum Chordata; class Lepidosauria; order Squamata; family Natricidae; genus Rhabdophis; species Rhabdophis nuchalis. Next base: position 308,719,493 of record CM077643.1, on the reverse strand, counting down.
TCAATTGATTTGGAAAAATTGAAAAATCATCTTGAAAAGTATGCTGTGAAAATAGATCAAACATATAAGGACTTGATGGAAGGAGATATTACACATGATGAGATTAACGAAATAATACAAGGGATAAAATTAGGGAAGACTCCAGGTGAAGATGGATTACCTGCTGAATTTTATAAAGATTTTAAAGAAATAATAATACCAAAATTGCAAAAATTATTTAATGGAATTTTACACGGTGGAGAAGTCCCAATGTCATGGAATAGAACGGTAATAACTATAATTCCTAAACCTGATAAAAATTTGGAGAGGATCGAGTCCTATCGACCCATTTCTTTAATTAACCAGGATGCCAAAATATTTACTGCCATTATAAGTAATAGATTTATAGATAAGTATATAAGCTATAATAGGTAGGTTTTGTTAAAGGTAGATATATGAGTGATATAATTAGAAGAGTATTAAATATTATAGATGTAGCTGAGAGTAATGGGGATAAAATAGGTATAGTATCACTAGACATTTTTAAAGCCTTTGATTCTGTACAATGGGAAACTATTAAGGTAATTATCGAGGCATTAGGCTTCGGTAATAGGTTCATACATGTTATTTCAAAATTGTATCAAAAAAGTAGTGCAAAAGTGAAGGTGAATGGAATAATGACGGGAGAGATTAAATTGGAAGCAGGTACGAGACAGGGATGTCCCTTGTCCCCAACATTATTTTTATTAATTATGGAAGTTTTGACTAAATTGATAGAAAAAGATGAAGAATTGGAAGGGTACAAGGGATATAAGATAAATTTGTACGCGGATGATACCTTGATTATTTTGAAAGATATAGAGAAAGATTTGAAGAGGATAAATAAACATTTGAAAGAATTTGAAGAAATGACAGGTTTAAAGGTAAATTGGTCAAAATCTGAATTATTAATGAACAAAAATGATAAGGAGTGGGAGAGTATGCAAGAACAATTTGGGATAAGAATTAAAAATACACTGAAATATTTGGGAATAACACTTTCACTTAAAGTTAGAGAATTGAAAAAAATTAATTATGATGTGATGTTGGATGAAGTAGAGAAGAAGATAGATAAATATAAGGAGATAAAGTTGTCTTGGTTTGGCAGAATTGCAATGTGTAAGATGATGTTGTTACCAAAGTTTAATTTTTTATTTGAGATGCTACCATTAAATTTGACAGAGAAGGATATGGAAGGATATCAGAAAAAATTAGATAAATTTTGCAATGGTGGGAAAAGACCTAGATTAATGAAGAAAATGTGGTATCAAAATCAAAAGGAAGGTGGATTGGGAATTCCCAATCTACTTAATTATTATTGGGCCTATAATATTCGAACTGTAATAAAAATACTTAAAGGAGGAGATGGTCATTGGGGAGATCTAGAGTTAAAGGATATAAAGAGATTTGGCCCTACATGGTTTTTAGATAAAATAAAAACAAAAAAGGTAATTAACAGTTATTGGTTAGACCACGATCCCTCAGACGACCGGGTGCGAGTCCCTCCTTGTGAAGTGGGGCCTAGGGAGGCAGTTGGACGTGTTAGTTGTATACCTGGCTCCTCGCTATGCAACAACAGCCCTGCCCGAGCTCCTAGAGGTGATAGCCGAGGCGGCGGTTGAGACCCCCAGACTTTTAGTCATGGGGGACTTTAACCTGCCGTCGGCAGGTGAAACCTCTGGTGCAGCTCGGGAGTTCATGGCTTCCATGACAGCCATGGACCTGACCCAGGTAGTTTTAGGCCCTACTCACGAGGGCGGACACACCCTGGATCTCATCTTCGTCTCGGGACAGTGGAGTAGTGATCTGGGAATAGGGGATTTAGTCATCACACCCCTGTCATGGACAGATCACGCTCTCCTTCGGCTCGACTTTCCGATCGCTGCACCTCACTGCGGGGAGGCGGAACCGGACATTCCTATATGGTTCCGCCCCAGGCTCCTGATGGACCCGATAAGGTTCCAGAGGGAGCTTGGGCCAATTCCTGTGGACTTGCCCCGCGACTCGACTGAGGACCTAGTGGCTGCATGGTTAAGTGCGGCCACGGGGGCCTTGGACCGAGTTGCGCCCTTGCGGCCTCTCTTGCGGCGCCGAACCACCTGGGCTCCTTGGTTTACTGAGGGGCTTAGGGAGATGAAGCGCCACAAGAGACGCCTAGAGAGCAGATGGAGATCTTCTCACTCCGAAGCCGACCGAACACTAGTGAGAGACCATATTAGGACTTACTTAGTGGCGATAAGAGTGGCCAAACGTGAGTATTGTGCCACTCTTATTGCATCCGCAGATAACCGCCCTGCCGCCCTGTTTGGGGTGACCCGCTCCCTCCTTCAACAGAGGCTGCGGGAAGCCCCTTTACAGGGTCGAGCAGAGGAATTTGGGATTTATCTGCAGGAGAAAATCACTCGGATTCGGAACGAGCTACCCTCCATCGACAGTGGTCCAGTCGAGCAGGCCGAGGCTGTTCTTGTGACACCATCCTGGGAGGAGTTTGATTTTGTTACCACCGAGGATATGGACAAGTTGTCAAAGAGACTTAGGGCTACCACATGTTTATTGGACCCGTGTCCCTCCTGGCTTGTACTGGCATCCTGGGAGACGACACGAGGCTGGCTCCAGGGCATTGTCAACGCATCTTTGAGTGAGGGGTCCTTGCCTGCCGTCCTGAAAGAGGCGGTGGTGAGGCCCCTCCTCAAGAAGCCGTCCCTGGATCCAGCATTATTAGAGAACTATCGTCCCGTCTCCAACCTCCACTTTTTAGTGAAGGTCGTTGAGAGTGTGGTGGCTCAACAGTTTCCGCGACACTTGGAGGAAGTTGATTATCTAGACCCGCGCCAGTCCGGCTTCCGACCCGGGCACAGCACCGAGACGGCATTGGTCGCGTTGGTTGATGATCTCTGGAGGGCGCGGGATAGAGGATATTCCTCTATCCTAGTCCTATTAGACCTCTCAGCGGCTTTTGATACCATCGACCATGGTATCCTATTGCACCGACTGGGGAGGTTGGGGCTGGGAGGCACCGTTCTGCGGTGGTTCTCATCCTACCTCTCTGGTCAGTCGCAATATGTGTTGGCAGGGGGGCAGAGGTCGGCCTTGAGGTCCCTCATATGTGGGGTTCCTCAGGGGTCGGTCCTCTCGCCCTTACTGTTCAACACATATATGAAGCCGCTGGGTGAGATCATCCGTGGTTTTGGGGTGGGATATCATCTGTACGCTGATGATACTCAGTTGTACATATCCACCCCAGACCACCCCAACAATGCCGTCGAGGTTATGTCCCGGTGTTTGGAGGCCGTACGGATCTGGATGGGTGGTAACAAACTCAAGCTCAACCTGTCCAAGACTGAGTGGCTGTGGCTTCCGGCACCCCGGTTCAGCCAGATTATTCCAACTCTGGCCATTGGGGGCGAAACACCGGCCCCCGTGGAGAGGGCGCGCAATTTGGGTGTCCTCCTGGATTCCCGGCTGTCTATGGACGATCATGTGGCAGCCGTGGCCAGGGGGGCATTCCATCAGGTACGCCTGATGCGCCAATTGCGCCCCTTACTGGACCGGGGTGCCTTACGCACAGTCACTCAAGCACTCGTCACCTCTCGACTTGACTACTGTAATGCTCTCTACATGGGGCTCCCCTTGAGGTGCACCCGAAAGCTGCAGCTAGTCCAGAACGCAGCCGCGCGGGTGATTACGGGAGCGCCTAGACACTCCCACATAACACCTATCCTGCGCGAGCTGCACTGGCTCCCTGTGGTCTTTCGGGTGCGCTTCAAGGTTTTAACGACCATCTTTAAAGCGCTCCATGGCTCGGGGCCTAGTTATATGCGAGACCGCCTCCTGCCCCATACATCCCTCAGACCGATACGCTCCCACAGAGAGGGCCTCCTCAGGGTGCCGTCGGCTGGACAATGCCGACTGGCGACACCCAGGGGAAGAGCCTTCTCTGTGGCAGGCCCTTCCCTTTGGAACGACCTACCCCCTGAACTCCGCACCATCTCTGACCTCCGCCTCTTCCGCAAGTGTCTGAAGACACACCTATTCCATCTAGCCGGCCTAGCATAACCCCCATTACTGACTCTTAGATAGTTTTAAATTTGGGTTTTTTAAATTCGGTTTTTAGCGCAGGGTCTATTAGAATAAGTTTTTTAAAATTTTATATGTTTTATATGTGTTTTAACATCCCTGTGCGCCGCCCTGGGTCCGTTTGGAGAAGGGCGGGGTATAAATTTAATAAAATAAATAAATAAATAAATTGGTTAAAGGGATTGAGCAAAATTTGGAATAAATTCGTTAAAATATTGATTCCGGATATATCCTTCTTGGGGAAGACACTTGGAAGTTGGCCGATTAAAATCAATATAAGTCGAGAGAAAGTAATTGAAGATGACAATATAGGAAGTATAGTAAATTGGTTAAGAGCATTAGAAATTGAGAGCAAAAAAAAAGAAATAATTGAAAAATTGGAACTGAATTGGTTTGAGAAAATACAGATAGAAAAATGGTCTACGGAAGTAAGGGGAACATGTAAAATAGATAGAAATAAGACTGAATTTGAAAGTTTAGTATCTCAAATTATTAAGGATGAAATTGGGTTAAAGGGACTCGTTAGTAAGATATATAAGATTATAAACTTTGATGGAAATCCACAAATTGTAATGAAGACGAATTGGGAGGAAGAGTTTAAGATTAAAATATTAGACTTGGATTGGAATGTGAATTGGAAAAGTCGAATTATGAGGATTATGTCTATAAGGATCAAAGAGCATAACTTTAAGGTAGTTTGGAAATGGTATTGGACTCCATTAAGGTTATCATTGATGGATAAAAATATTAGTAATAAATGTTGGAGATGTAATAAGGAAGTGGGAACCTATGAACACATGTGGTATAAATGTGGAAAAATTAACAAGTTTTGGCAACAATTGGAGGAAATGATGTTTGAAATGATGAAGAAAAGAATAACTTTGAGATCAGAATCTATATTACTACTGATAATTAAGGATTTAGAATTAACAAAATATGAGAAAGAATTGATTAGAATTATGATTATAATAGGTAGAATTCTAATAGCAAGATACTGGAAAATAGAGGTAAATATCAAAATAGAAGAGTGGTATTGTGAAATGTGGAAATTAGCTTTAAATGATAAAATGACATGTGATATTAAATTCAGAGAGGGGGTCTATAAAAAAGACATTTTCTGGAAGATTTGGAACCCATTTGTGGACTATGCACTTGGAACTTTGGATGCCTCGACACCTGTACCCAGAGAACGCGGATTTTGGAGATCTTAAAGACAATTGAAGATATCCAAAGAACCAACTCTTCCTTTCGTTTTGTATAGCACTGGGTGGATTAAAATAAAATACAAAAAATTAATTAATAAAAAAAAATAAGAATATGTTATTAAAGAGTCAGGGCAGATTATTCCTTTTATAATGAAAGATCCAAAAAAGCTACAGATCAAGATGGAAAATATTCAGTTCTTAGGCAAGAATTTGAGCTGTGGTGATGCAGTGGTTAGAGTGCAGTACTGCAGGCTACTTCTGCTGGCTGCTGGCTGCCTGTTTGAATCTCACCAGGCTCAAGGTTGACTCAGCCTTCCATCCTTCTGAGGTGGGTAAAATGACCCACATTGTTGGGGGCAACACGCTTATTCTGTAAACCACTTAGAGAGGGCTGTGAAGCACCGTAAAGCAGTACATAAGTCTAAGTGCTATTGCTATTGCTATTTAAACTGACCCCCTTAGAGCAAGGGGAACATATATCAACTCAAGATGGCCAAGAAACTTTGGGCTGATTCATTCCCCAAGCATCTTTTCCTGGTAGCTGAAGAACTAGAATTCTAGATGAACTGCAAATCAGATGTAGGATACGCAACATTCTAAATAAACAACAAAATTCAATCATTTGTACCTTGCATTGTTGAACTCAACTCACGTGTCTATTCCACGCATATCCTAATATGGTTTTATCCATTCCTAACTGATTTTGAAATACAAACCAGGAACCAGATACAATAAGTTTGAGGCTACCCACTTCTGTTTTGTATGTTTATGCTTATACTAGTAAATTATTCTCGAATTCTAAAGAAAAACCAAAAAGAAGGTTTCACTTTTGTAAAAAGAAATCATTTTTTGAACTTCTAAACTAAGTAACTAATGTTGATGGTTTGTAGTCACATGACACTTTTCTCCATTTAGTATACAGTGCAGAGACAATAAGTAAATTGGTATTGGTTTTGTCTTTTCTCAAATATGCTCATTATTTATTTTTAAAAAAGCAAACAAACACTGTTTTTAAGACTTCAGCACTCATAAAAAAGAAAAAGGCCTATGAACTTACAGCCTTTTCTAATATTTGTATTCTCAAATACAACATTGTAGCATTGCATTCTCCCCCCCCCCCAAAACCCAAAACCACTAACTATATGGTTCAACTTAAAATACTTAAGTTAAACTGTAAAAATACATATATTTTACATATATATAAATATATGTAAAATGTAAAGGTTATCAAACATGACAAGATATCACCATATCGTCTCAATAGTTGCCATTTTTCCAGCTTGGAACAAGTATGAATAGTTTTATCCATGAAATGCCAGACTATTGCAACTTGCACCATTTGGTACTTCTGCCCCATCTTTCCCTAATTTTTTTAGGGAAGTTTTATAAGATATCACACTGAAAGTGGCAAAATAATTGCTGCTGGAGTCTATTCATTTGAATCAAAAGGATTACATTGGGTCACTATAGGTTATATGTTATGATAATTTTCAGTTATTCGAATCTTGCTAACCCTGTAGAAATCCAGTCTGAAATAGGCACACAATTATTGGAAGAACAAGCAGCAATCTAAAGAAGCAAAACACTTTTAGCAGCTTTTCTTTCATGGAATAAACGATGCATCTGATTTTGGACAGAACAAATGGCTGCATAGAAAAATGACAACAATTTCAGCACATTATAAAGGGGCTTAGAGGAGAAGGACTAGAGTCTGCCTTACTGGATTCATGATTCTCTCCTTGGTTGAGAGGAGAGATGAAGACACAGACTTCCAGAGATATAAATTAGACTAAAGAAATGGAGACATTGGGGATAAGAAGCATGTTTAAGTTTAAGTTTATTCAGATTTGTATACTGCCTTTCTCCCTTGCGGGACTCAGGGCGGTGAACAGGCAATAATAAAACAACAATAAAAATATCAAATACAATAAATACGCTAAAACTGAATTAAACCACTAAGCCTGTTCTAAAATCCCCAATAGAAACCCCTAATAAAAACAGATTAAAAGACTACACCAGGCCGGCTGCACGAAATAGATGGGTTTTCAAGGCCCGGCGGAAGAGGCGCAGGTCCGTGGTTGTACGTAGGTCAGGGGGTAGGTCATTCCAGAGGGCAGGAGCTGCCACAGAGAAAGCTCTCCCCCTAGGGGTCACCAGCTGACATTGACTGGCCGACGGCAACCTGAGGAGGCCCTCTCTGTGGGAGTGGACTGGTCGGTGGGAGGTATTTGGTAGGAGGCGGTCTTGCAGGCTAAAGAAAGAATAGTAGGTCTGGGACATAACTATCCAAAAGACAAATCTAGAGGGTAGATACTAGGGCAGAAAAGGCTCTTCTCTTGGACCCCATCAGCCAGAATTCCTTGGCTGATGGGGTCTGCAGTATGTTCTTTCATCTGATTAAGTGGAGTGCCATGCCCTAATTTGGGGGGGGGAGATCCTACTGGGTTGAGGCAGGTGTTGTTTGGGGTGTTTTATGCATTAGTTATGATATACTTCATGTTGGATTCTCAGAAAGAGGGAGTCCAGACCAGGTTAGCTCTTAAAACAACAGGTATTTATTGTCTAGGCAAGAGTAGACGGCAAACTATATACAGGAACAAAAAGCGCGGTAGACAGGGGTTCCCGCGTTTGACAGCTATTTATACGGAGCTGTCAAACGGGGAGCCAATCAGGCCGCGGCAAGAGCCGGCTTTCCGCCAGTCGCGCCTTAGCCAATCAGGCGCGACTGGTGGTTAGCCGGCTTGCTACAGCCTGTCTCCATGGCTTCAAGCGGCAGCCTGGAAGACCTGCGGCCGGTCGCAAGTCGAGACCGGTCGCAGGTCGAGGACACAACACTTCATGCATTAGTGCTTGCATTATCTCTCTCATTCTCTCTTTCCAAACAATGAAATGTTTCCATCTGAAACCATATCTAATCAGCTACTGCTGAAATACAGAATGATATATGTAGTACATTCAGGAAATAACTTGCTAACCACCTCCCATGTCTATGCTACCTTGCTTTTCCTCTTCAGATTACGGGTCTGTTGCTGCCACCTGTATCCAAAGCATTTATTTTCACATCAAATCCATGACAGATAATTCTCTTGACAGGCACCTGTTCCAGAAGCCTTATTATTGTCAGCTCCATCATGGAAGTGTTAACATTCCTCAGTATTACTATATTCTATACAGGAGATGCAAAGAAGGCAAAATCTTCCAAAATGATGTTCAGAGCCCAGGCCAGAATTGCCTTATATTCAGCGCCTGTATGCTGCTGCATTTTTAGCCACGGCATATGAAATTGTTCCATTATCACCACTATTATCTCATCTAAAACCCAACAATGGCATCTGAAAGTCAAAATCAAGTTACAGCTGGAGACAAGTGTGCTATTTTCTTTTTAAATTATTTGCAGATTGCTAATTAAACCCATTGCAAACAGGATTTCATTTTTGTTTTTGATGGAGAAAATGGTTTTAGTATATTTATATGGCTGGTTGCCAAGAATACGACTCACTATGAATCAAGTAAAGCTAACGACTTTCTGCCACAACATATGGATGCTGGGAATAATCGAGTCATAAATGGAAGCAGATGAAACCAATTGTCAGGGGATAAAATATACAGGCAGAGGGCTGCGACCATCCTTTGGTTGATCTCTATATTTCTGTTGCTATCCTCATGCTCTTCTGGAGAATGGAGGGAGGGAGGGCGAAATTATATTCCTGCCTCACACATGAGAAGGTTTGCTGAGGACATGGGCTCTGCCTTGCTGTCTTTTCTTTAAAATATTTAAAATCATCATGCAAAAACTGTTGCTGTGATATATTTAAAGATGACTCAGAGCACATTTCAACATACCGTATTTTTTGGAATATGACACACTTTCCCTCCCCCTAAAAGAGAGTGAAAATGTGGGTGTGTCTTCTACACTGAATGTAGCCCCACCCACCCGCTGTTCCCCACACTTCGGCTTTCATGTGTCACATTTTAGACCTGTTCCCGGCTGCAGGGATTGCCACAGACCATTCCCCCCTCTGTGGCTTGCGTTTTCAGCCTCTGAATGCTCCGTTTGAGATATGTTCAAGGCTGCGAGGGTCGCCAGAGTACATCGCTGCCAATCACACTCACAATCAGTGAATCAAGTTCACCTCTGGCAACAGCTGATTGGTGGTATTCCGGGAGGTTGATCCACCCACAAATCAGCTGCTCGTGCTCATTCAGGCTAATGTGCTGAAGCTGTTTGCTAAGGACGCTAGCCAAATGAAGGGATGTGGTAGGCAGAGTCAGAATTCCCCCCTCCCCACTATTGTCCTCCCCAAATCTAAGGTGTCTTATACTTTGGAGCATCTTATACTCTGAAAAATACGGTACTTTTTGCTAAGGATGGCTTAGAATTTGGTTTGGGTTCTATGAAGTGGGGGGGGGGGCAGTTAACCAGCTCAAATTTTGTCATAATGAACAACAACACTGGGGAGAGAGGGTGTGTGGAAGGGGAGACTTGGACTCCTCTTTTGACATGATTACTTGCTTTATTTCCTTTTCAGGTAGGGCTAATCTGGATTATCATACACAAAAACTATGGAGAAAAAGACCATACCAAGTCAGTCTACCAACTTTTAAATGTTTATGAGAATGTGGCTGCTAGAAAGACGTTTCTCTCCCCTTAAATGCTATGTGTCTTGGTACCTGCTGGTTTACAAGAAAATGTTGGTCAGTAAGATAAGCAAAAGAACAGCACAGCAATTTCTTGCTCTCCAAATTACTGGTTTCTAAATTCTATGCATGTGGGAACAGATTGCCTTGGCTTTATGATTGTTTTCCCAACAATTAAGTTTTTGTCTGTGTAAAAATGTTCATCTTCCCAATGTGAGGCTGAGAAGATGTGCTGTTGTTGGGAATTTTGAAAATGATTTATGAACCATTTGGGGTTAGTGTTTTACAAAAAACCTTTTTTTTTAGCAACAAGATATGAACCAGAGAGCCCTGGATTACTTCCAGATTCTGACATTCCAACTATTAATACACATTATTTTTTTCTGAGTCTGACACACAGATCAAATGGCTCTCCTTTCCCCTTCATATTAGCCACACTTACTTTAAGCAATTTAAGCCGCCCTGGGTCCGTTTGGAGAAGGGCGGGGTATAAATTCAATAAAATCTAAATCTAAAATCTAAATAAATACCCCAATTTATTAACTTGCTCTAAGAGGGGAACTGTCGAATTGTAATGCACTAAGCATGGTGAATTTGAAATATTTTGAGCTTACAAAGTTCTGTTTTGCATTTGAAACAGTTGTTTTCAAGATGAACCTGGATTGTTCCAATCGTTATGAAAGCAAAAGTAACAAATGGCTGCCATCGTTGTTTCAAAACGTAAGCAGATCCAGAATGTTCAGCTTAACTCATTTTAACTATGAAACAATTCTTCTGAAGTAGAGGTTTTTTTAATTTGAACTACTCTGTAAATCTTGAGTATCTAAGTGCAATTCATGCTTTCGACAGTGGAATGGATTATATTTGCTTAGGGCAGTGGTCGGCAAACTCATTAGTCAAAAGAGCCAAATATCAACAATACCACGATTGAAATTTCTTTTGAGAGCCGGAAGCTGTGGCCTGTTTTGTGAGAGTGGTTCAGCGGTCATGTGACCGGGTGTGCATGGCCAACTTGGAAACTGTGGTGAAACTCACTTAACAACGGTCTTGCTTAGCAACCAAAATTTTGGGCTCAATTGTGGTCATAAGTTCTCTTACATCTCTCTCCCACTTTCTTTTTTCTCTCTTCTTTCTTCCCTTCTTTCTCTTTCTCTCTCTGTTTCTCTCTGTCTCTCTGAGTCTGTCTGTCTATCTGTCTGTCTCTCTCTGTGGCTCTTTATCTCTCCCTCCCTCCTTCTCTGTCTCTTTCTGTCATTCTCTGTGTCTGTCTCTCTGTCTCTCTTTCCACCCTCCCTCTCTATTTCTGTCTCTCTCCCCTCCCTTCTTCTCTGTGTCTGTCTGTCTGCCTCTCTCTGTGGCTCTTTGTCTCCCTCCCTCCCTCCCTCCCTCCCTCCCTCCCTCCCTGTCTCTCTCTGTTTCTCCCTCTCTCCTTCCTCTCTGTCTCTCTCTCTCTGTGTATCTGTCAGACTCTGATTCCCTCCGTCCATCTCTCTCTCGCTCTGTGCCTCTCTCTGTCTGTCTGTCACTGTCCACAAAATACTGCGTGGAGGAGCGGCGGGCTCTGTGGTGACGGCGAGGCCTTCCGCGAGGGTATGTGTGTCCCCTACACGTTCCTCGTCTTCCCGGATGCTGTCTGGAACCATCAGCAGCCGCGCAGACTTGCCGCTTTTCCACACTGTGGAAAAGATAGGCGTGTGCAATTACAACGCAAGTTTCCACCGCTACGAACTCTCCAAGATTGTAATTGGACGGGGCATGCGTGCCCCTATCTTTTCCACAGTGTGGAAAAGCAGCAAGTGTCTGCGCGGCTGCAGATGGTTTCGGATGGCATCCAGGGAGACGAGGAACGTGAAGGGGACACCCCCTCCCCCCGCGGAAGGCCTCGCCGTCACCACAGAGCACGCGAGACAGTGACAGAGAGAGAGAGAGGCCCAGAGCGAGAGAGAGGCGGAGGGAGGGAGGGAGGGAATCAGAGTCTGACAGACACACAGAGGGGACAGAGACAGTAGGGAAGGAGGGAACCATCCGCAGCCGCGCAGAGACTTGCCGCTTTTCCACGCCGTGGAAAAGATAGGCGCGCGCATGCCCCGCCCAATTACAATCTCGGAGACTTCATAGCGATAGGAAGTTCCGCTGTAATTCCGCGGGATGTGCACACACCTATCTTTTCCAGTGTAGAAAAGTGGCAAGTTTCTGCATGGCCCCTGATCACTCCAGACGTCATCGGGGAACACGAGGAATGCGAGGGGGACCTCGCGGATGGCCTCGCCGGCAGCGCAGACTCGCCACTGCTTCACGTGGTATTCTGTGGACAGAGACAGTGACAGGCAGACAGAGAGAGGCACACACAGAGAGAAAGAGACATAGAGACAGAGGGAAGAAGGGAGGGAATCAGAGAGAGACTGAAGAGCCACATTCAAGGGGCCAAAGAGCCACATGTGGCTTGCGAGCCGCGGTTTGCCTACCACTGGCTTAGGGCAAGGGAAATAGTTGAGATGTACATATAATATGCAATATTTGCGTGCGCGTGCACACACACACACAAGCGTTTTTATACATAGGAAGGACTTGTGTACCTTACATGTACATGTAACGGTAATTCTCTTAGGACAAAGAAATATTCAAAGGATGACAAGCAGGAAAAGATAAGAAGTGAGGCTATGAGAGAAAATAGTTGAGAATAGGAAAGAATGGGTCAAGAATAAGTATCTGTCTATCTACTGAGCATGGGCAGAGCCAGCACCTGATGCATCCAGCTCACAAGCCACGAGTTTCACACCCCTGATCTAGGACAAAGGTCTTCCTTCCTTCCTTCCTTCCTTCCTTCCTTCCTTCCTTCCTTCCTTCCTTCCTTCCTTCCTTCCTTCCTTCCTTTCTTCCTTCCTTCCCCTCTCCCTCCCTCCCCCCCTCTCTCATCTCTCTATTACCTCTCTCTCTCATCTCTCAACTGTCTGTCTGTCTATTATCTTTAATCTATCTTCTATCTATTAATTATCTGTCAACATCTGTCCTAACTCACTTCCATGCAGGGGTGGGTTTCAAAATTTTTGGAACATATTCTGTGGGTATGGCCTGCTTTGTGGGAGTGGCTTGCCGGCCATGTGACCGGGTGGGAGTGGCTTGCCGGCCATGTGACCGGGTGGGAATGTTAGCAGCTGCTGGAATTATGTTTGTACAACAGTGGAAAAACAGATATGAAAATGAATAAATACTACAATGTGCAGGAATAAATAAAGTGACAATTAAAATCAAGAAGGCTTTGAATATTTTTTCACGTGGGATTTGTTTTAGCAATTGCTAAGTAACAGAAACAGAAAATAGAAATCCAAAAGTATGAAAGACAACACCAATTATGTAAGGAAAGTTCACTAAAATGTACCAACCTGGCAGCCCATAGAAAAGCAGCCACTTTATAAACCTGGTCTGAACACTTAAAAGCAACATATTGCATTTCAAAGAAAACATTTGCAAAAAGGAATAACATTTCATGTAGTAAATATATTTTATAAACAATTAAAAAATAGAAATTCCCTAAAATAATGTAAAAAAAAGATATTCTATAAGGTTGATACAGGTTGTTGCCAACATCCTAGGTATCAATTACATCCTCAATTACCATTCTTAAACTTGTAAGTGAAGTTGAGCTCCACTGCTTATGACGTGTGTGGCACATCCCTATAGTTTACTTGGCAGCATTACAGAAGTGGTTGTCACTGTTTTATTTTATTTTTTTAATTGCTTAGCCACTTATAGGCCTGTTCTTTTGTAGTGACTTACCAATCAAGTACTAATCAAATGCAACTTACATTTTTTTCACATCAGCCAAGGGCCACTGATTTCCAGATAAAAAGTGATTTCTTATGCATAAATATACCTTTAAAGGTTTATTTTTAAGAAAATATATGTAGAAAAATACTCTGAAAATTTACCCTTAAAAAGGTCAACATAGTTTCCACTGAATAAATATTTTATGATTTTATAATTAATTGTGTTATCCCAAGCAACAATATTTTATTGGGCAAAGAAATATAAAATAACATCAGAAAGGTGTTAGATTATGTATATAAAGTCATAATAAACTATAAGCCACCCAGAGTCACTGCATCAGTGAGATGGACAGCATAATTATTTAAAAAATAATAATATAGTATTAATATTATTTTTTTTTATATTGAAAAAGTTTTATTGAGTTTACATTTTTTGTGGGGTAGGGTAAGGGATACATAGAAATTTTGAGAGTGGTCACGTCAAAGTCGTCGGCTCCTCCGGTACCTCAAGTTACATTATTAAAAAGAAAGAAAAGAAACATTTCACATAACACTACAAGCTGGGAGCAAGTACATATTCCTAAATTTTTCAGTTATATACTGTCAGTCAATTACAAAAATCCAGATTACAAATATCATACAATATTACTCAAAAAAAAAACCAGGGCAAAGTTATTTTTTAGATCTAAGTCTCTTGGCAATTGTATCTTCCACCTTCTCCCCCGGGCCCCCAGCGGGCGGGGCCATGGCTCCCCCTGCCCCCCCTGGATCTTCTCCCAGGACAGAGGAATGTTTTTTAAGAAAGGCTTCCGCCTCAGCAACTGTTTTAATCTTCACTCTACCTCCTTCCCAGAACACCAGCATCCCTTCGGGTATCACCCACTTGAACCAGATCCCATGATCAAACAATGTTTTAGACAAGAAGGAAAATTTTCTTCTAGCTTCTCTAATCTTTCTTGGAATCTGCTTCAAGATGGTAACCTCCTTTTGTTGGTAAATCATAGGACTCCCTCTTTGCGCCTTCAAGATTTCCTCTCTGGTTGACCTTCTAACAAATTTTACATGTATCTCTCTGGGTACTTCATTCATCCTGGCATATGCAGAATTTATTCTGTAGACTAGGTCAATGTCCCCTCTGATCTCATCTTTAGGTTTATGTAAATAGTCTGCAATAATTGTACTCATAAGATCAGGGAGACATTCACCATCCATCTCAGAAACATTCTGAAATCTCAAAAAATATGTCATCCTTTCCATATCTATCCTAGTCACATGCCCATTTATTTCCACAACCTCATTAGAAACATTTTTAATCTCTCCCTTAGCCCCCTCCAGCCCCCCTTTCAATTCTTCATTCTTCTGTGTATTCTCAAGCACTTGTTTTCGAGTGTCCAATAATTCCTTTTTAAAATTGACATTTTCTGCCCTCTGGGCCTTAATTTCTAATACCAAATTTTGTATAACAGATTCAAGGGCAGTCATTCTTTGTTCAAGGCTTGCCAGCGTTGCTTCTTGTGCCATGTTTAGCTATTAAAATCCGTGCCAGTAAAATGGCGTTGTTAGGGTGGGGCTGGTGAGGCAGATCAGGAGTCCAAAGTTCTCAAAGTTGTAGAGCTGCAGAATTCAGAAACCAGTAGAGAAACACTTTTCCAACTCCATAGGTATAATAACGAAGGTAATCCAGAAAGGAAAACACAAATCCAAAAGAAAAAAATTCTTCATCAATAATTAGAGGAAGTCCAAATCACAAAGAGACACTGGTAATTTTCCATAGGTCGTAGTCAGTCGGGGACAAAGAGAAGCCATTTTCCGCCCAAACTCAGAGCCCGAGGGAGAAAGCGGTTAAAAAGCAAAAAAGAAACTGTTTCAGCCAGACCTAGAGACATAATTGCAAACAAGCCGCAAAATACTTTCCCTTGTTAGAGACCATCCGGATTAAAAGTTTCCGATTCCTCGCAACGAGGCATTTCCAAGTGCCGCTTTTAGTCCAAGGGGGGGTTTTTGGGAACAAACACCCCCCTCCTGTCCCTTTCAGCCCGGCTGACAGTACAAAAAAAAAAGTTTTAATAGCTCACTCTCCGCTCGCAGCTGAGGTCCCGAAAAGCCTCCCGACTCTTCCGATCGTCTCTCTCCATAAAGTTAAATGGTGCCGCCAACCTTTGGCGAAGGAAAAGCCCCCCGCAGCATGTCCTCTTCCGCCTAAGCCGAGGATCGGGGTCGTTTTCCCCACTGCCGTGGGGGGGGGCTTCCCCGTCGAGCCGGCTTTACGGGAGAAACCCCAAACAAGGGGCTTCTCGCCCCCGTGGGGGGGCAGGAAAAGAAACAAAGCGGCGAGCGAACCCTAAGTTCGCCCGTCGCCGCCGTTAGATTATACATAATCTAACATCAGAAAGGTGTTAGATTATGTATATAAAGTCATAATAAACTATAAGCCACCCAGAGTCACTGCATCAGTGAGATGGACAGCATAATTATTTAAAAACTATTATTAATAGTATAGTATAGTATAGTGCACAATACAGTATAATAAAATTAAAACAAGGCAAATAATGTATCAAGGTAAAAAAAATACTCCAATTCTATTTTTGATATTAAAAGCAGATTCCCAGATATGAAGTGCTGGAAATTTACATGTCTTTTATAAGCTTGCAAAGTGGATAGCAAGCATAGTATGCAGGTGAGGGATGCCAGATGTTTTATTATTCATTGGGGGGAGGGGGGGTAGCAGCGTAAAAACCAATCAATTTGCCAAAGAGGAAAGCCCTGAAATAATTTATAAGGTAAAACTGACATATTTTCCTCATTTAATTTAATCGGTAAAAGTTCAGAGTCCCAATCCCAAGTAAGGTGGCCACATAAATCATTTAAATAAACAAGCAACATTCAATGATTTACTTATAAATAAGAATGTAAGTCCTCAACAAAGCAGCGGCGTATACAGAAGAGGCGGTGGGAATGGTCCGCGGTGGAACGTGGAAGGGCGGTGGAGACGGTCCCCGGCACAACGAGAAGCAGCAAGGGGGCGTCCCCGACGACCACCGATTTTAGCGCCAGGCAGCAGCGGGAAGCGGCGGGAAGCCCTGCGCCATGCGGCCTTTGCAGCCAGGGAGCTTAGCGCCGGGGCGCGTGAGAAACGGAGAGGTGAGGGGCAGTATGCAAACTTCGCACACGCCCCGCGACTCTCCCTTTCTCACGCGCCCCGGCGCTAAGCTCCCTGGGCGGCAATGAGAAGCGGAGCAGAGGGGCGAGGGGCAGCATGCAAAGTTCGCACATGCCCCGCGCCTCTCTGCTTCTCATTGCCAGCCAGGGAGCTTAGCGCCAGGCCACGGGAGAAACGGAGAGACGCGGGGCGTGTGCGAAGTTTGCATGTTGCCCCTCGCCTCTCCGCTTCTCATTGCCGGCCAGGGAGCTTAGCGCCGGGCAGCGTAAGAAATGGAGAGGTGAGGGGCAGCATGCAAACTTCGCACACGCCCCGTGGCTCTCCCTTTCTCACGTGCCCCGGCGCTAAACTCCTTGGGCGGCAGTGAGAAGCGGAGCAGAGAGGCGAGGGGCAGCATGCGAACTTTGCACACGGCTTGCGCCTCTCCGTTTCTCATTGCCTCTTGGCGCTAAGCTCCCTGGCCGGCGGTGAGAAGCGGCACGGAGAGGCGATCTTCACACGCGTCCCGGGCACCCCTCCGAGTTCCAAGCCCCCGGCGTCCAGCGATTTTAGCGTTGGCTGGGCGGCGGGGGGGCGGGGACGAACACGGAGGACTTACTTCCGGGTCCACGGTCCAACAAGATCGCTACGGATCGGTAAATTTGACCAACCGGCTCGCGGGATCAGTGCGAACCCTTAGGAACCCACCCCTGCTTCCATGTAATTATTTCACATGTAGGAGGAGTCCATGTGGTGGACTAAAGAAGTGTTAAACTGTCACTGTGAAGAAACCTCTCTTGTTCAGCCAAAATATCTTCCCTTTTGTACCTATTGATTTTAAACTTGACTTTGAGAGCAGCAATCATTACCATCTTCTCCACCTTAGCAATACTTGAAGAAAACTTTTAGTTGTCCCTAATTTTCCCTAATTGTTGTCCTTCTAACATGTTCATTATTTCCAACCATAAGGACTTAGTTTTCAGCCATTTTACCATTTTGACGCACTCCATGACCTTCTTAAACTATGACTTTCAGAATAAGTTAGTAATTCTCAACCCGCTGCCAGTTGTGGAGTGATATTTTTATTTAATACTAAGCAGTTGGATCTCTCCCCCCCTAATATCACATAATGAAAGATCTATTCATCAGCCTCTTGAAAGTCAGCTAACTGGCAGAGCCTTTACCAAGACAACAAAACAAAACAGGTAGACGCAAGCCTCACCTGCCCAATGTAGGCCAGTTGCCTTAAGAACCTGGAACAAATGATGAAACAATACTGTGGCATGTGGTGACACAGATCATGCTTCAGCATAATCCACACTTAGAACAAGGTACACCGTCCTAGGAGAAGAGGGAAATTTTTGCTTTGGATTTCTTTTCTCATTTGAAAAGGCTGTCTTGTGCCTGGAGGAGAAGGATCGCTTTTCCTATACCTAATAAGTCTTCAGTTCCTTGATAGGGAATTAACCCTTTTAAAATGTGTGTGTATGTGGTGTGTGATATGTCTGCAGTGTGGAATGGAATAGGTCAAGAAAAGATAATGTCAAAAGAGAGGGAGGGTAACCAAGTCAATTGTTAGCACTCAGTATCCAAGAGGTACATCAATGAAACCAAGTTATATATATAACTTGGTTTATATATATAACTTGGTTTCTCATAAAAACTCAGCTCATAAAACTAATATATATACATACATGAATATATATATATATTCATTAATCTGACTCCAATCAGATGCTTTATGTCTATGTCTATGTCTATAACCATACCCATACCTATATCTATATCTATCTGTATCTCTCTCTCTCTCTCTCTCTCTCTCTCTGTGTGTACCAGCATAACTCTGGAATGCCTCGAGCAATTTCAACCAAACTTGGTACACAGATGACTTACTCTCTTGAAACAAATACTTGGGGGGGGGGCATCCCTTGGGGTTTGTGTTCTGTTATGATACAGCCTGTTGTGCCTTCAAATGGCTTCTACTGTACAGCACAGTGGAGTTGTGGCTTTACAGTACTCTACAAGGGGCTCCTTCTGGTAAGGGAGAAAATCCAACATTAGAAATTACGTTTGGTCTGGATATTTTCACCCTATAAATAAATACCCAGAAAACGCCGGGTTATCAGTTAGTTTTAGATAAAATATGTATAACCCACATCATCAACAAAACCCAAAAAACCCTACACCTTACTGATCAATAAAGACTAAACAGTTCCTGCTGGTTGTCTTATAAGTTGAAAAGATATCACATAGAATGAAAAAAAGTTATGTTGAGGGATGATAAACAGAAAAACAGAGTGGCAATGAAGAAGCTAGCTCAGGGATGCCTGAGTTGCTGGCCCTGGTCTCTGGGATTTTACACTGAAACGTTTCTTAGGCTTCTCTGCTGATATCTGGCTGCTGAGCCATACAGCTTAGCCATCCCACCATGCATGATAGTACTAATCCTGGGGACAATCGTTAAAAAAACAAAAAGCTCTGTTCCTTTTAAGAAAACTTAGGAGAGTCTGCAGATCTTTGATAAAGTGATCCAGATTTTTGAAGAGCTGATATGAAAATGTTTCACTGAAGCAGATCCATAGATTCTACTGATTAACGTAGAGCAGGGATGTCAAACTCGATTTCAGTGAGGGCCACATCAGGGATGTGTTTGACCTCAGGGTTGTGTTTGGTTAATGGGTGTGGCCAGGGGTGGGCGTGGACAGATCAACATCCTGCAGCTATCTGCCAGCAAAAATAGAACCCAGGAGGGCCGCATGTAGCCCTTCCGAGCTCCATTTTTGCTGGCAGAGGCATCATGGGTTGATCCTTTGCTGTTTCCAGGGCAGCCCCCCAGGCCACATCTAAGCACCCTGTGGGCTGGATCCAGCTCATGGGACTTGAGTTTGACACCCCTGACATAGAGGCTTTAAGCCAGAAACCTGACGTAACCACCACAGACTTCCAGAAGAGGTCAAGCTTTGCCAATGTGCCCTGTCCAACTTGACATACCACCATACCATAAGCGTGACATTGGAGTCCTTCCAAGCAGAGGCCAAGCGAGACAGTCTACTGTGCTATCCTAATTGGCCATCCGTCCCCAAATCCATTGATCAGATGCTGCAACTAGCAACATTCCAAAAGGGCATTGAGGAAAGCAAAGAGCTGTCTAAGTAATTGTGAAAACTTTTTATTTTTACATTTGAGTTGGATAGGACTTTCCACAAAGCCAGGTGCCAGCCTCCACCCAACCTTGTCTGGGCTTGAAAACTAAGCAAATCAGGCCTGGTTCATATTTGGATGGGAAAACATCAGGGAATTCCAAAGCTATATAGTAAACTGGAGAGTAAGACACAAACACACACACACACACACACACACACACACACACCAGTTAGGGCAATGACATGGGTAGGAGGTATGCCTGTAGCCAATCAAAGTTTCCCTCAACTCAAGGGTATTTTTAGGACATATTCTGAATCAGTTCAGCACAACATCTCTGTTAAGTTCTTTGTTGGCTAGTTTGGGTGTGCCTCTGTGGCTCTTTCCTCATTCAATACAATACAATACAATAGCAGAGTTGGAAGGGACCTTGGAGGTCTTCTAGTCCAACCACCTGCCTAGGCAGGAAACCCTATAGCCGTGATGGCGAACCTATGGCATGGGTACCACAGGTGGCATGCAGAACCATTTCTTAGGGCATGTGAGGCATTGCCCTGTCAGCTCCAGGATGCTTGTGTATGCTGACCACCTAATTTTGAGACCGTTTTCGCCCACTGGAGGCTTCAGGGAAGCTCCTGAAGCCTCTCGAGGTTGGAGGGAGGAGGCTGTTTTCACCCTCCCTAGGCTCCTAGAAAGCCTCTGGAGCCTGGGGAGGGCAAAAAAAGTGCGCCAAAAGCAGGGGGGTCACGCACATAGCATTATGGGTGTGGCACGCCCACGCACCCAACCCCCCTGTGCTCCCCCCGCTTTTGGCACGTGAGCCAAAAATGGTTAGCTATCACTGCCCTAAAACCATTTCAGACAAATGGCTATCCAATATCTTCTTAAAGACTTGCAGTGTTGGGGCATGCGCAACTTCTGGAGGCAAGCTGTTCCACTGGTTAATTGTTCTAACTGTCAGGAAATTTCTCCTCAGTTCTAAGTTGCTTCTCTCCTTGATTAGTTTCCACCCATTGCTTCTTGTTCTACCTTCAGGTGCCTTGGAGAATAGTTTGACTCCCTCTTGTTTGTGTTAACCCCTGAGATATTGGAACACTGCTATCATGTCTTCCCTGGTCCTTTTTTTCATTAAACTAGACATACCCAGTTCCTGCAACCATTCTTCATATGTTTTAGCCTCCAGTCCCCTAATCATTTTTGTTGCTCTTCTCTGCACTCTTTCCAGAGTCTCCACATCTTTTCTACATCGTGGCGACCAAACCTGAATGCAGTATTCCAAGTGTGGCCTTACCAAGGCATTCCTTCTTGATCCCCCTCAAAAGAGGAGCATGGTAAATATTTCAAAAATATATTGTAGGGAAATCTGAAAGTTTGCTAAACTGAAACTTTATGTGAGTAATGGTTTTTATAGGTATGTTATTTTCATTTCATTCTGCCAGAAGTAAAGAAACTGCAAACATTTTAACCTTTTTCCATTATAGTCTATGGATATTTTTTTCCTAAGCGAAGCAGGATATTTTTTTCCTAATTAAATCATTGTGTCTTTGAATCTCAGACTGCTCAGCTGAACTGAAGCTTGCTCTCTCAGATTTAATCCCCACATCAAATCGAATTCAATTCAAAGCTGATCTGATCTGATCTGCACAAGCAAAGGAATCAGATGATTTTTGTTGTAATAGGCTGATTCCAAAGATGTGTTCTCTAAAAATAGCGGATATTTTGAGAAAATGTTCTGCAGCTAAAGTACCTCTGAGTTATTCCACAACTGGCACTCCAGATGTGTTGAATCCATCAGACATATTGGCTGAAAATTCTCAGACAGCAGTCCTAATTTCTATAGCAGGGTATCAAATTCATGTTGTCACGGCAGTGTCACATGATGCATTTTCCACCTTCGCTAAACCGAGCGTGGGCGTGGCCAGTGTGTGACACATCCAGCCCATGGGCCACACACATGTGAACTGGCCAGGTTCCTGCCAATTCTATCCTCTTCTATAGAAGAGGTTCCAGAAATCTACAGTGCCGTTTAGAACTGGTTCCAGCTCCGCCCGTCCGCACATCATCAAGATGAAGAGTTGGGAGTTGAAGCCTACAAGTCTTAAAGCTGTCAAGTTTGGATACCCCTGGGGGTTTTTTCTAAAGGATTAGGGGTGCAAGGGTCTTGTAACTTGAAAGCTTTAAGACTTGTGTGCTTCAAATGCCAGAGTTTCTGAGCCAGCATTTTGGTTGCTAAGCAAGAGCTTTGTTAAGTGAGTTTCACCACATTTTACAAGTTGGCCATGCCCACCCAGTCACCTGGTCACATGGCCAGCAAGCCACTCCCACAAAGCAGGTCACATCTACAGAAGAGGTTCTAAAAAAATTTGAAACCCACCACTGCCATGGGCCATGAGTCTGACAGTCCTATTCTATAGTACATCAAGCTGAGGAAGGCTGAGACTTAACATTCTCGTTTTAAAGAGTCCTAGAACTATATTTTGATTGACTGTTTGCGATTGATTGACAATTGGTAGACCTGAAAGGTCAAGTTGAGATTGTATTACTTATGATTTTAAAAACATCTTTGGCTGGTTGTTTTTTTTATAAAATAAAAAATTAAATAACATCACCTGATGAGATGAGATATGCCTACCACAATGATCGAAGAAAGCATGGTGAAGAAATTTTAGCTACTAAAAATTGGTGTGCTTATTTATCTTGAACCAAGAAAAACCATAAGCCCTGCATTAATTATTGTGGCGACTTCTCTAATAGACCCTGAGAAAGTGGATGATGAAAGTGAATAATGATCTTTTCATTATCAGAGGAAGCAGGCTTCTTTCAGAAAAGATTCCTGAATGGAAAGGGAGGAAGGGGAGACCATGGAAAAGAAGTTTTGGAAGCTAGACCTCAAACAAATAAGAGGAAGTACTTTTTCACCCAGAGGATCACTGGTCTATGGAACTCCCTGCCAGAAGAAGTGATGACAGTTGTCAGCCTCGACATCTTTAAGAAAGGATTAGACGATCATTATGGATGCCTAAGGACACCCTCCGTGTTAGAGAGATAGGCAGGATATCTCTCAATGCCATTTGCAGGAAATCATAAGCAGGTGAAGACATCTGCTTGGGAAGACCCTGAAGCAAATGGTGAGCCACTGTGTGAGACAGAATGCTAGACTGGATGGGCTGTGGCCTTTTCCAGCAAGGCTGTTAATACGTTCTTATGTAAATTCAGAGTAACTATGCCTTAATAATGCTAGGTATAAATAGTGCGGGAGAACTGATTTGAGCAATTGTGCTACAGTTTAATTTGTGCTACATTTTCTAGTAGAAATAAAGATATTTTCAAGTGTCCTAATAAGAAAATCCACAGCATTGCAGCTTGTCAATCATGTCCTATTTTCAAGAAGAACAATAGCCACCGTAACTATAAGAGGACTTTTATGCTGGAACATTTAGCTTTAGCCCGTAACTGAAAGATTCTTAGCCATATTGTGGTCTCCACTTAATTCTGCCGCATTTTCTGTGTAAAATCTCTTATGTATGTATACACTGAATTATGTATACACTGAATATTCTGCACCCCTGAGGTAGATTAAAGAAGTGCTAACTGTTAAGTTTCTTCATGCTTTTGTAAAGCATGTGTACTATGGACATTTTTGCTTCGTGGTAGACCAGAAGTCAGAACTTTTAACCAGGTCCTTTAGTATAGTTTTATTGTCCTTCTACAAAATAAATACAATACAAAATTGGTTAGGGTTACATCTTTGTACAGGTAAGCTGATTTGGATGGGTGTCTGTACATATTTCCTAATTAAATTTGATTTTAGTGATTGTTTCCTACAGAAACACGTGCAATGCTCTCCTTAAATCTTCTGGAATCTGTTATAAAACCATTGCATCATATCCGTATAGCTACAGGCTTACTGATGACCTTTGGAAGATGTTTTTCTTTAATAAAACACTTCATCATGGAGTTGAAGAAAATGGCAAGGATATATCCATGTTTACCTCCCTTTCTATCAATGAAGTTCTCAAAAGCTGCCTAAAACCTACAAATCAGGATAAAGTGCTTTTCTACCAGGTGGTAAAGCACTAAAACCTAGTCTAGCATCTGTTGTATTGGTTTCATCTAATGTTTGCCTCTTCATGGCTTCTTCCTCTAATTCAGTAATCTTCAGTAAAGGTGGTATAAATATAGGATACACTACAAGATATTATGGAAGAAATTAGAGAGCTAGGAAAGAATGTTACAGACTCAGAAAAGGTGTAAAACAGGCAATCTAAGTGGCAGTGATGGCTAACCTTTTTTGGCTCGTGTGCCAAAAGTGGGGGGGGGGGAGCGCAGGGGGGGCGTGCACCCATAATGCTATGTGCGTGACCTCCTGCTTTTGGCATGCTTTTTTCGCCCTCCCCAGACTCCAGAGGCTTTCTAGGAGCCTGGGGAGGGTGGAAACAGCCTCACCCCCACTTCCAGAGGTTTCAGGATCTTCCCTGAAGCCTCCAGAGGGTGAAAAATGGCCTCAAAAGAAGGCCTAAATCAGCTGGCCATCGCATACATGCGCGCTGGAGCTGACAGGGCAATGCCTCGTGTGCCATAAGAAATGGTTCCGGGTGCCACCTGTGGCACCCGTGCCATAGGTTCGCCATCACTGTTATACATTCAGGTATATTCGCCATCACTGAGATACATTCAGGTATATTAGAAAGAGATTCACACCCCATCCCAGCATATAAAATGCAAACTTTGCTGCCAGCAAAAATGATTGTGATGGCCAATTTGGAACATGGATTGGGCTATCAATAGTTATTAACTCCAAGTCATGGCACGCCTTAAATACAGGGCACTTAGAAGTGACAAAGAAAGGGAACTATAATCTGCCAGTCGAGTCCTGTGACTTTTGATTCATTTATTTGTCCACTATATGTCATGGAAGGCTGGACTAGATGAGCCTATGGCCTGACTCAGTCCACAAGCCCTTATGTTCTTAAATTTCCTGTTCTAATTTATTAAGGGAGATAGAAAAGGAGAATGAAAAAGAAAAAAGAAGACACCATTGTGATTCCTTATCTTTCTTTCTATCTATCTTTTTAGGTCATTCAGATTTATAGAGGCAAGGAGATTCACTTCCAAAGATGTTGAAATATTGGGAAAAGATGAGTCAAAAATAAAGGCAGATGTTTGCTCGCTGGTTGCCATTTCATCTTACGTACAAACAAACAAAAACTCCAAATAAATGTTGAAAGCCATATTTTTAGGGTGACATTTCAGCTTGATATCCATTGAAGGTCCTTTAAAAATGCCATTTAATATGTATGTATGTACTTACAATGTTTTGCATTATTGCGAGGGACAAATATAGTTATAGAGTCACATCTTTTGAACTAAGTACTCCTTATTTTTCATACCTTTGTCCTTCACGTCTGTTTGTTACATGATGAGTTTTATTCCTTAGGTCAGGGGTCTGTAAAGTTGGCTCTTTTAAGACTGGTGGACTTCAACTCCCAGCATACCTGGCTGGGGAATTCTGGGAGTTGAAGTCCACCAGTCTTAAAAGAGCCAACTTTGCAGACCCCTGCCTTATCTTATATTATGTATTTCACATCCATCAAGGTTTTAAATATCTCCTGCTCTAAACTGGGATTTGTTGATGCGTTTTAATGGATTGCTCTGGGTACCTGCATTATGCAGATCTACAGACAAATTTACCATCAGGTTTATAAAATAAGACATTTTAAAAAGAGGCATAAAGTTAGTTTGGCAATTTTGCAAGTACGATGTGATTCAGATTTTCAAAATGTTTTATTAATTTTTACTTGTTTCAAGAATTCTCAGAGGTGGTCAATGAATTCATTATTCCATTGTTACAGCTTCGATAGCAAGGTATGACGAATTTCCTTGTGAAATCTCAGGTGGGTAGCAGATGCTTGGCAAAATGTCATGACTGGCACAATCATCTGCAGATATATCTTTTAACCAACTAAAGGTTGCTTGAAAGAATCTCATTTGTTTGGGCCATGATTCAACCTAACCCTGACAGCATCCATGTTCAGCCATCATGAAATACCTTGTATCATGCCAAAGGTAGTTCTTAGAATCTTTAAATTATTCACAGATGTTCTAATTTCTACAAGCTTGGACTAACACCAAATGGCAGACGGAATGAAGACTTGTTCTGATGCTCCCATTTGTAATCTATCCTTGATTTCCATAAGTCATGTTTTTCAGAACTTATTAACTCATAAGTTTATTTGTAGAACTGCCTCTCCCTGACAATATCTGCCTATCTTCCCAGATCGGAGAAGGTAGACACGCTCCCGGTCCCTTCTCTGAAAGCTTATCTTCTTGTGGACATCAGAAGTGTGCCTTTCCTGTGACACTACTTTCCCTAATTTATGGAATACCCTCTTTTATGTTGCCTGAGAGGAAAAGAAGTAGTCGAAGACCTTCCTGTTCTAACACTGCTTTATTAACACACAGAACGCAACAACGCCTCTCCGCCTGACAGCTATTTATACAGTTGCTAGTCAGACGGAGAGCCAATCGGCTGGCTGCTCTTGTCCCACCAAATGGCAGGTGAGTCGCAGCCAATCAGAACGTCCCAACAGTCTCCAATGCAAACCGGTCTCTCCGTATACAACATTCCTTCCCCCTGGATGGCGCATGCGTAGTCCTGCAAATAAGCAGGTCTACGCTGTGTGTGCTGTGACCGCCGGAGTTGGGGCGTGGCCATCACAGGGGGTGGAGTCTGGCCTTTGGCTGGCGCGTGAACAGGAACTTGAACATCAACTGGAACTTCCAACGGTGCAACAGGTTCAGGTAAGTAAGGCGCCGAGATCGCTTCAGGCATTCCTGCCAACACGTTGTCCAGAAACGGCGGATTGGGACGGCTGGCGATAGTAAATAACTCTCCATCTGACAGCTATTTATACAGTTGCTAGTCAGACAGAGAGCCAATCGGCTGGCTGCTCTTGTCCCGCCAAACGGCAGGCGAGTCGCAGCCAATCAGAATGTCCCAACAGTCTCCAATGCAAACCAGTCTGATCCAGTGGTGGGTTTCTGCAGGCTCGCACCTACTTGCAGGAGCCGGATGGTGAAATTTAGAGAATCGGTGAGAGGGGATTCCACCGGCAGACCCAGAAGTAAGTCTGGCCTGCCGCTGCCGGTAACCCAATGGAAAGGAAAGGAAAGGAAGGCAGAAAGTAAGAAAGGAAAGGAAGGAAGGAAGGAAGGAAGGAAGGAAAGAAAGAAAGAAAGAAAGAAAGAAAGAAAGAAAGAAAGAAAGAATTTATCATCACAATTGAGTCCAAAATTTTGGTTGCTAAGCAAGAGCGTTGTTAAATGAGTTTCACCACATTTTAAAAGGTGGCCACTCCCACCCTGTCACATGACTGCCAAGCCACTCCTACAAAATAGGCCACACCTAGAGAGTAGGTTCTAAAAAAATTTGAAACCCACCACTGGTCTGATCCCTCCGTATACAACACCCTCCTTCCAATGATTTGGTAGGGCCCCACCCTTTCAACCATTTGGACCATCATCAAGACCTGACTTCTTACCCGGGTGCTGTGATAGAACAGGAATGTTAAGAACTTATGGTTCTGGGACAACAGAAGGAGATAATTGAAGTGAACAGAACTGGTTTTTGTTTTTGTTTTTTAAAATAATTTTATAGTTCTGTGTTTTAATATTGTTATGAGCCACCCAGAGTTGTGTTTCTAGAGATCCAGCCGTACAAATTATTGAAAGAAACAAATAAACAAATTTAAAATATGCAAAATTATGGTGCAAACCATACATTGGGCTCAGTTGACCTAGATTTAGAATTCCACATATGCACGTTTTTTTAATTAAAAGTTTTTTATTAGATTACCATTAGAAACATTAGACATGGTATGACATTTCTGGCATAAACATTTCCATATAGTGATTAGATATTACAACAACTCAATTTTACATCTATTACATCAGTGGTTTTCAACCTGTGGGTCGGGACCTCTTTGGGGGACGAACAGCCCTTTCACAGGGGTCACCTAAGACCATTTTGAAAAAATACTGAAAACATAAAATAATTTTATGGTTGGGGTTCACCACAACATGAGGAACTGTACTAAAGGGTCGTGGCATTAGGAAGGTTGAGACTCACTGTATTACATAGATGTGTGAAGTCAGTCAGATTACCTGTCCATTGAGCCTTTCTTATATATAATTAGTAATCATAAAAATACATATCCAATTCCTACCTATCACACATTCTTAATACCATATTTTCCAATTCTTAACTTGTTTGTGTTTCTCTGTCCCAGCCTTTTCCCCTCATTTTTAACCATCAGTACCATTTATCCCAGATTTCATGATATTCCATCTCACCCTTGTCTTTGAACTCTAAAGTCAATCTGTCCACTTCTGCGCACGTCAGTATCTTATTTATTATTTCTTGTTCCAAGGAAGCAAGACATTGGGTTCAGTTGACCTAGATTTAGAATTCCACATCTGTACTTTTCATCTATTTGCCAGCTCAATCATTGCTGCGTGAATATTTAGCTACTCTGAATTTTAGTACTGACAAATAAGATAGATGACAGTTGCAAGTAATTAAACAAAGTGCCTTATTTCATTTATTTATTTAAAACATTTATATAGACTCCTCCCACTTTATAAACAACTCTGTAATTATCTATTATTTACTTCACACAATATTACTTGTCAGCTAGCATATTAAACATGATGTATGGATAGGATGTTGCACAATTTGGTTATTGCAAAGGTATTTGGGAATGGCCTTTGGAGACAGGAGGAAGAGCTAGAGACTAGACAACTGTCATGCAGGAGGCATTTCAGCCCCAGAAAGAAAAGGGTTGTGGAAGTGTTTCAGAATAGACCCTGCCTAGTTTTCCGGACAATAAAAGAAAAGGAGGGTCTTGCAAGATACTGTTAATGTAACCTTAAGCTAAAAATAGAGCTACTACTCATACTTGTGTTTCTTGTCTGTAGTACCTCAAGGAGCTATCATTCTTGCATGTCTGAAAGTATTTCTCCCCTCCTTAAAGTAGATTCTGCCTTTAAAGGAGACCCATCTATCCCCGGTAATACAAAATATGCTTGGAAAAATTACAGTTGAGACTAGACATTGCAATCATATTACACCTCTCCTTTCTTATCTGTACTGACTTCTGATTTGTTGCTGCAATCCTTCAACACACCCATTTAGTGTCTGCACGGTTGAGGCTCAGTAGATGGCAATGTCTATGTTGCCCTGCTTTTCCAGAATTTATCTTTTTAAAGTTTACCTGCATTTTCTTTCTCTCTTTCTATATTTATTTTTCTTTTTGCAGGCTATTTTCAAATTCAGTCTCTCTCTCTCTCTCTCTCTCTCTCTCTCTCTCTCTCTCTCTCTCTCTCTCTCTCTCTCTCTCTCTCTCTCTCTCTCTCTGTCCCCTCCCTTCCTTCCCCCCCCATGGTGGGGTTCAAAATTTTTACTGCCAGTTCTGTGGGTGTGGCTTGATGGGCATGGCATGGCTTGGTGGGCGTGGCTTGGTGGGCGTGGCTTGGCGGGTGTGGCAGGGGAAGGATACTGGCAGGGGAAGGATTTTAGGGGAAGGATACTGCAAAATCCCCATTTCCTCCCGATCAGCTGGGACTCGAGAGGCAGAAAATAAGGATCAGTCAGAGGTAGTATTTACTTGTTGTGTTTACTGGACTATTGTAACTCCCTCTACATGGGGCTTCCCTTGAGGCGCACCCGGAGACTTCAGCTAGTCCAGAATGCAGCCGCGCGAGCAATTATGGGGACCGCAAGGTCTACCCACGTAACACTGCTCTTGCGCGAGCTGCACTGGCTACCTGTCGTCTTCCGGGTGCGCTTCAAGGTGTTAATTATCATCTTTAAAGCGCTCCATGGCTCGGGACCTAGCTATCTGCGGGATCGGATCCTGCCTCATACATCCTCACGGCCGATTCGCTCCCACAGAGAGGGACTTCTCCGGGTGCCGTCCACTAGACTTTGTCAGCGGGCGACGCCCAGGGGAAGGGCTCTCTCTGTGGCGGGCCCGGCCCTCTGGAACGACCTTCCCCCCGATATTAGAACGACCACGGACCTCCGCTCCTTCCGTCTTAAATTAAAAACTCACTTTTTCTGTCTGGCCGGCCTGGGATAGTCTCCCTGTCTTGGGGTTTTTATTGGGTAGCTTTTAGCATAGTTAGTTTTATGGGAATTTTAGCACAGGTTAAGTTTAATTTGGTTTTAGAACTGTTTGTATATTTTTTATTGTTTTTATTCTACCTGTGCACCGCCCCGAGTCCCCATGGGGAGAGGGAGCAGTTTATAAGTATTAAAATTATTATTATTATTATTATTGTTCTCCAAACTACTTAAAATTTCTGCTACCGGTTCTCCAAAACTGGTCAGAACCTGCTGAATTTCACCTCTGTTCCACCTCCCTCTTTTGGTGCCTTCAAGTCAGTCTCAACTTCTAGTGACAATATATGGCCAAGCCAATGTTTCTTTTCTTGGCAACATTTGCAGAACTGGCTTTCCATTGCATGCTTCCTGAAACTGAGAGACAGAGAAACAGATCCAAAGTCACCCAGCTGGTTTTGTGCCTAAGGTAGGATTAGAACTCATGATCTTCTGGTTTCTAGCCTGGTGCCTTTACAACTGGCTATATTTTGCTTACTACCTATGTACTATTATTCTAAAATTTCTCCGCTAAGCTCTAATTGCTTATATCCAACAGGTTTTAAGTTTTGTTCAATGTCCATAATATATTTTAACACACTAAGTCAGTTCATGTTTCCTTAATGCTATGTTGTGCTACATTTTATTGTTACAGCACTTGAGTAAACTAATTGTTGAATTACATTATAATTGTACTGGTATTATATTTTAAATTGGAGTGTACAGTACTACAAAAAATGGTTTAGGCATTCAGAATAACAGAATTACATAGTTGGAAGGGAACTTGGAGGTCTTCTAGTCCAACCCCCTGCTCAAGCAGGAGACCCTATATATTCCAGACAAGTAGCTGTTCAGTCTCTTCTTAAAAGCCTCCAGTGATGGAGCATCTGCATCTTCTGAAGGCAATCCGTTCCACTGATTAATTGTTCTCACCCTCAGGAAATTTCTCCTTAGTTCTAGGTTGCTTCCCTCTTTGATTAGTTTCCATCCATCGTTTCTTGTCTTGCTTCTGATGCTTTGGAGAATACATTGACCTCCTCTTCTTTGTGGCAGCCCCTCAAATATTGGAATACTGCTATCATGTCACCCAGTCCTTCTTTTCACTAGACAAACCCAATTCCTGCAAACCTTTTTCATACGTTTTAGCCTCCAGTCCCCTAATCATCTTTGTTGCCTTTTTTCTGCACTATTTCCAGAGTCTCTACAAGTTTTTTTATAAAAATGGTGACCAAAACTGGATGCAGTATTGTAAGTATGGTTTAGAATTGTGCATTCTAAGAATGCATGCGACATAATAATTAATAATAATTTATTCGATTTATAAACCCAAATCCAATAAGCCAAATCATAGTTCTGTTATAAAAGAAAAACTGAGTAGGTGATTACGAATTTAGAGTACACTATTCTAGAAGGGCAGAGTATAAATTGGTATAAATTGCTTCTTGATACACAATTCTATTTGCTAATGTGTGTGCTGATACCTTTCACAATTGTCAATCCACAATTTCCCATCTCCACTATCTGGCACACAAATTATGATGACAGAGTTGTAGTGCAAGTTAGGGAAAAACACTTTAGGTCCTTGGAAACCAACCAAAGATTATATTGCAGACCTCTTCTCCAGAGATGGTGAATTGCTGCTGTGGTAAGCCTGTTTGATTAGCAGAAAATTCCACCACTTTTGCTTCACCGTCACTGAGGCTCTACAGCAGCAGGAGCTAAACAAGGGCTTAAAGCAGTGTTTCTCAACCTTTGCAACATTAAGATGACATGCTTGCAGTGTTCTGATATCTCAGGGGTTGCCACAAAGGAGTAAACTATTCTCCAAAGCACCTGAGGACAGAATAAGAAGCAATGGGTGGAAACTAATCAAGGAGAGAAGCAGCTTAGAACTAAGAAGAAATTTCCTGACAGTTAGAACAATTACCGGTAATCAGTAGAACAAATTGCCTCCAGAAGTTGTGAATGCTCCAACACTGGAAGTTTTTAGGAAGATGTTGGATAACCATTTGTCTGAAATGGTTTAGGGTTTCCGGCGTAAGCAGGGGGTTAGACTAGAAGACCTCCAAGGTCCCTTCAAACTCTGCTATTCTATTCTATTCTATTCTATTTTATTCTATTCTATTCTATTCTATTCTATTCTATTCCATTCCATTCCATTCTATGATGTTTGGACTTCCATTCCCAGAATTCTTCTGTCAGCATGGCTGGCTGAGAAATGTTGGAAGTTGAAGTCCACACACTCTTAAATTGTCAAGGTTAAGAAGCACTATTTAAAGGGAAACTTTTGAACTTCTGGATCCAAAACTCTCCATCTTTCTTAAATCACTGTTACTAAGAGGAAACATCCCTCCTGAGCTGGAGCTGTTATCTGCCCTCTCATTAGAAGAAGAAATTTTAAAAAGATCAGCTATTGGAAAAAAAATAAAGGAAAAGGAACAAGGAACCCCGCTCTCTGCCTTCTGACAACACATGCAAATACACTTGCTGTCCCAACCAGTACAAGCCTGGCAAGATTCTGACATTTCTTCTATCACAATTTTTCCCCTCCTCTACAAATAATAGTTGCTTATAATCTAATTTATTACTCATGTAGGAATTTACATGGAATGCTTTGAAGCATTCCAAGAGCAAGTTAGACAACATACTTTTCACCATTATGTAATAAAACTTTTACTAAGCTGAAGGATTTGGGTCTCCAAGGGTGATTTATCAACAAAGATGACCCTTAAACTATCTAGATCCTG
The DNA here is from genome assembly GCA_039707465.1 of Rhabdophis nuchalis. NCBI lineage: Eukaryota > Metazoa > Chordata > Lepidosauria > Squamata > Natricidae > Rhabdophis > Rhabdophis nuchalis. Next base: position 308,686,602 of record CM077643.1, on the reverse strand, counting down.
GATCTAGGCTAGAACATTTAGAACTCATTAACAGAGAGACGATAGGCTGATGGAATGCTGAGGCCGATATAATACAGAATATTATTCATTTATTATATAGAGAAAGAACAGCATTTTTTGCTAAAACAAACAGGCAGCAAGTGAAAATAACAGTAACTGAGTGGGAATCAATGAAAGTTTCTGAATTATTTTACAGATTATGAACTATTTCTGACTTGCAGCAGCACTGTTGGTGCTGTCAGCAAGATGCGTAAAACATTTCCACCTATGCTTCGCAAAGGATAACAAAAATACACAAAGAAACACACACTAAAGAAGAAAAGAACCTACCCTAATCTCCTGTATTATCATCTGGTCTGGCCTCAGTCTTATTAGAATAAAAGCTCTTTGGCTGATATGCAAACCACTCTGCCCCCCCCTCCTTTTTTTGAATCTGGGAAAGGCTTACACTGAAGCATGTTGAACCCCTGTGTAGTCAGATCAAAGACAGATCAAAGAGCTGTCTGGAGGAACATCAGCCTTAAGGCAGCTGGAAATGATGGGTTTCGGTGAAAAGAACAGCCAGAAAAAGTCTCTTTTTCTGAATATTGCCAGATTTATTTCTGGGATATGAAACCTACCGAGAAGCTCACTCACACTAAAGGCTCAGGTGCCCCCCAAGAACATTAAACTAATATGAAGCGTCTCAGAGATGAGAGAAAGAAAAGAAGATAAAACTAGGCCTTTGTTTTTGATTGTCCAGATACCTCATGGGGAAAGCGAGTCTCATGTAACGTTGAAGTATAATAGTTTCCTTTGAATGTGAGGGAATCAACATATTCTGTCAGGAATAATTACATCTTACTTGTTTATTTTGTATGCCACCCATCTCGCTATCTAAATCTTGGTGAAAATGTGTAATATAATCATTATTTTTATTAAGGTTGTTTTAGTTGAAATAATGCAACTTAGAATATATTGTGTGTAAATATATCGACCCTCCATAGTGGTACTGTATATACAATATATTGACTGAAGTCATATCTAATCTTCCTTCCTTCCTTCCTTCCTTCCTTCCTTCCTTCCTTCCTTCCTTCCTTCCTTCCTTCCTTCCTTCCTTCCTTCCTCATATTCATGTAGGAGCTTTGTGGTTTTTCTTGCAGATGTTTCATTACCAAACTAGGCAATATTATCAGTCTGAATCTCTCTCTCCCTACCTCTCTGTCTGCTTGTCTGCCTCTATCTATCTATCTATCTATCTATCTATCTATCTATCTATCTATCTATCTATCTATCTATCTATCTATCTATCTATCTATCTATCTATCTATCTACCTACCTACCTACCTACCTACCTACCTACCTACCTACCTACCTACCTACCTACCTACCTACCTACATCTATCTATCTATCTATCTATCTATCTATCTATCTATCTATCTATCTATCTATCTATCATCTATCATCTATCATCTATCTATCTATCTATCTGAGAGAATATTTTCACAGCTCCTGTTTTGAGGCCCGTTTAAGGGAGGAGACAAACTGTCATCCTTCTCTGCCCTTCGACTCAACCCAGAGATCATCCAGACCGAGACCCATTAAGATTGCTGCTGTATTTTTAGATATGTGTTAGATTTTTAAGGGCTGATTTAATAATTAAGAGACCAGGATAGATCTATTTCGGGCTTTTTAGCCTTCTTCAGCTGGCCATACTTCTTCTACTGGGATTTGAAGCGGCACTTTCCAGCATATCAGGCAAGCCTTTCTATGCCTTGAGCTAACCGGCTTCCCTGATTACATCAGCCTTTTACAGGACTCTTATTGATGAGAGAATATTTTCACAGCTCCTGTTTTGAGGCCCGTTTAAGGGAGGAGACAAACTGTCATCCTTCTCTGCCCTTCGACTCAATCCAGAGATCATCCAGACAGAGACCCATTAAGATTGCTGCTGTTTTTTTAGATATGTGTTAGATTTTAAGGGCTGATTTAATAATTAAGAGACCAGGATAGATCTATTTTGGGCTTTTTAAACCTGTGGGCCATGACCAGACCGCAGTCTAATTGCCACCGGGTCACATGAGTGGTTAGCCAGTACGTGCTTGTTTGCATGCACAGCCCCACTTGCACAAACCTCGTTGCGGGTACTCACACCCCCAATCTGCGTAGCATCACTGCAAACATTGTGGGGGCTTGTGTGCTTGCATGTGCACATGCACCTGCCCCTCCCATGAAATCATCCTCCCATCCCCTTCTCTGGCCCGCCAATCCAGAAATGTTTGGAAACTCTGATCTAAAGCGCCTTCTAAAATACTAACAGAGAAGGAACTAACCTCACCTTGGGGGAATGAGGGCAGGACCATAGCAGAAAAAGCTAGCCACCTGTGTCCTGCCAAATTTATTTATTTTATTTTATTATATTTACATCTCGCCCTTCTCCACAGAGGACCCAGGGAGTCCTCTGGAGTTCCTTTGGAGATGCGACCTGCAACATACAATCCTGCTTGAACTGGTGGAACAGATAGAGGCCACCCCTCAAGCATTCTAGCCATGTGGGGCTTCAAAAATCAAAACTAGTATCTAGAATGGCACACAGAAGCATATTGGCAACAGTGCAACTTGCAAATCAGGGGTATAATATATGCGCTCCTAAACCCATATAAGTATGTGCAACTTCATTCTGTACCAGTTGAACCTTCCAGATGCTCTTCAACGGCAGCCAGGTCTCTGCTTTTACACTGATGCGTTACATAGAGAAGTGTCAAAACTAAAACTTAGTAATTTTTTTGTCAGTTTATTAGTTACAGTTTTGGGATTTTCCTACGAGCTTTCATTTTAGCTACTTGAACAAAAAAAAGCATGTGATTTCTATTTTAACAAAGTTTTTGCCTCTTCATATATTCAAATCAACATTCTTTCGGGCCTACAGCTTGTGCCATTTGCTAAATTAGTTATTTTTTCTCAGAATATTATTTACATAGCTAGATAAACACCTCTATATTTCTTCTGATTCAGTCATTACTGATAGCTGATAGCAATGAAATAACATGAGACACAGGCATAAAACATCTCCTGTATAATCCTTCCTTGTAAATGATCTAAAATGAGGTCAAAAGCAGCATATTCCTATGTTCAAAACATACATATTTTCATACTGTTGTTGAAGTTGCCTAAGAATCTATAGTTCTGACAGCACTTGTGATTATTCAGAGTTAGTTCAGTTCCTTAAGGGGGAAAAAAGGAAGAAAGAAAGAAACTGGGGTTTTGAGAGGTTCTTCATCACCATCTTTTCCCACTTTCGAGCGCTAGACTATATGTTTTGTGCAAAGTGGCATATTAATAGACCAAGAGCTGTTAGGGCGAGAAGAACAAAGATACAACGCTCAGCCAGTGTTATATACGAAAGTAACTACTCTTTTCATACCTGATCTTATTTTGTACAAGTCAGCTATTCAGTCTAGTGTTTCAATTTGGGGCCTGGAATTGCTAGTGGAACAGAACACAACAGTGAAGTCTGTTTCTAATGGCTGATCAATATTAGCTGAAAAAGACATGTTGGTATAAAAGAGGAATTCCCATACTAAAAGTAGTTTCTTTTTTTGTTTGTAAGAACATAGAAATCAGCAGGTGACACATTCTACCGCATGAGCAAAATAACCCTATCCATAAGCTGTGCCTAACAAGTATTGATCTGGCATTCTCTGTATCAATAGTCGGCATCACCGAGTAAAAAATAAATAAATAAATAAATTTAATTTATAGACCGCTCCCTCTCCCCAAAGGGACTCGGGGCGGTGCACAGGGGAATTAAAAAACATACAACCATAAATACATCATAAATATATAAAAATCAAATTAAACAAATTATCCCTGCGCTAAAAACCCAAAATGCTAAAAACTAACCCCTTAAAAACCAATTAAAACAATAACAGATGACTAACCTAGGCCGGCCAAGCGGAAAAAGTGCGTTTTTAACTTTTGACGGAAGGAGCGGAGGTCCGTAGTTGTTCTAATTTCGGGGGGAAGGTCGTTCCAGAGGGTCGGGCCCGCCACAGAGAAGGCCCTTCCCCTGGGCGCTGCCCGCTGGCACAGCCTAGTGGACGGCACCCAGAGAAGTCCCTCTCTGTGGGAGCGAATCAGCTGCAGGGATGTATGGGGCAGGATGCGATCCTGCAAATAGCTAGGTCCCGTGCAATGTAAAAAATAAATATTCCACATGAATGGATAGAAACAGCACTTAGATTTATATGCTGCTTCACAGTGTTATACAGCCCTCTCTAAGCGGTTTTACAGAGTCAACCTATTGCCCCCAACAATCTGGGTCCTCATTTGATCGACCTCGGAAGGAAGGAAGGCTGAGTCAGCCTTGAGGCTTGAACTGCTGAACTGCTGTTGTCATTAGGGGATGGTTGTGCTACTACACTCAGACTACTGGGAACAGATTGGATACTCTACTTCAGTGGACCATTCATCCTAAAAACATACACACAAACAGAGAAACACGTATACAAAGGAAGAGCAAAGACTGTGCAACCCTTATTCTCTGTTAAACATTCTCCAGCGATGTCAAGATGCTTTGCAACACAACCAAATTCTCTTCAAAAATCAAAGCAAACGACAGAGTAAAGTTCTCAATGAAAGGCTTGCCAAAAAAGTAAAAAATAACAAAAAAAGCTTCTTCCAACATGTTAAAAACAAGAAAAAAGTTAAGGAAACAATTGGTCCACTGCTGGGAGAAAATGGCAAGAAGATGATAAGCAACAGGGAGAAAGCAGAACTATTTAACTCTTTTTTTGCATCTGTCTTTACACAAAGGGATAAAACAGTCCAACCAATCAAAAACAGCACCACAAAAATCAGATTAGGAACACAAGTTGAAATAGGGAAGAAAATGGTAAGTGAGCATCTGTCTGCCCTGGACGAGTTCAAATCACCAGGACCAGATGGATTACACCCCAGGGTTCTGAAGGAACTGGCAGACGAGATCTCAGAACCACTGAACTATATCTTTCAGAGATCCTGGAGCACCGGGGAACTGCCAGAAGACTGGAAAAGAGCTAATGTGGTTCCCATCTTCAAAAAAGGAAAAATAATAGATCCAGGAAACTATAGACCCATCACCCTGACCTCAATACCAGGAAAGATTCTGGAAAAGATAATTAAGCAACAAATAAGTGAACACCTAGAAGCAAACAAAGTAATAGCCAAAAGTCAACATGGGTTTGTCAAAAACAGATCATGCCAGACGAATCTAATTGCATTCTTTGACAAAGGGACAAAATTAGTGGACCAGAGGAATGCTGTCGATATAATTTACTTGGACTTCAGTAAGGCATTTGATAAAGTAGACCATAACCTACTATTAGATAAAGTAGAAAAATGTGGGTTAGACAGCATCACCACCAAATGGATTCGCAACTGGCTGACCAACCGCACTCAACGTGTAGTCCTCAATGGAACTGCATCTACATGGAAGGAAGTATGCAGTGGAGTCCCCCAAGGCTCTGTTTTAGGCCCAGTACTCTTCAACATCTTCATCAATGATTTGGATGAGGGGATAAATGGGGAGCTCATCAAATTTGCAGACGACACCAAGCTGGCTGGAATAGCCAACACTCCAGAAGATAGGCTTAAGATACAGAAGGATCTTGACAAACTTGAACATTGGGCACTATCTAATAAAATGAAATTCAATTGTGAAAAAAGTAAGGTTCTACATTTAGGCAAGAAAAACAAAATGCACAGGTACAGTATAGGTGGTACCTTGCTCAATAGTAGCAACTGTGAGAGGGATCTTGGAATCCTAGTGGACAACCAATTAAATATGAGCCAGCAGTGTGCAGCAGCTGCCAAAAAAGCCAACACAGTTCTAGGCTGCATAAACAGAGGGATAGAATCTAGATCACGTGAAGTGTTAATGCCACTGTATAGTGCCTTGGTAAGGCCACACTTGGAATACTGCATACAGTTTTGGTCGCCACGATGTAGAAAAGACGTGGAGACTCTGGAAAGAGTGCAGAGAAGAGCAACCAAGATGATTAGGGGACTGGAGACTAAAATATATGAAGGACGGTTGCAGGAGCTGGGTATGTCTAGTTTGATGAAGAGAAGGACCAGGGGAGACATGATAGCGGTGTTCCGATATCTCAGAGGGTGCCACAAAGAAGAGGGAGTCAAACCATTCTCCAAGGCACCTGGTGCAGGACAAGAAGCAATGGGTGGAAACTAATCAAGGAGAGAAGCAACTTAGAACTAAGGAGAAATTTCCTGACAGTTAGAACAATTAACCTCTGGAACAGCTTGCCTCCAGAAGTTGTGAATGCCCCAACCCTGGAAGTCTTTAAGAAGATGTTAGACAGCCACTTGTCTGAAATGGTATAAGGTTCCTGCCCACGCAGGGGGTTGGACTAGAACACCTACAAGGTTCCTTCCAACTCTGCTATTGTATTGTATTGAAGTACACAGAGAGAAAGAATGGAAGGAAAAGAAAATATCAAGGCGGAAGGAAATAAGAGAGGGAAAGTCCTTGGTGAGAAACTGGGAAATAGATTGTCATCCATCTTGGTAGCACTATTGCCAGTGAAACATAAGCCTCAAAAGTTATGTATGGGGCAAAGGAGAAGCTGAACTTGTGAGAAATTCTATGTTTAATCCCACCTCAATGATGATGCCACATCCTTGTTAGTTCATGGACAGAGAATATCTTATATCAGTGGTAGTCAACCTGGTCCCTACTGCCCACTAGTGGGCGTTCTAGCTTTTAGGGTGGGCAGTAGGGGTTTTGTCTGATACTGGAGCACTTTCCATTTTTAATTTGACTTCCCTACTTTATAAATCATCATCATCATCATCATCATTTAATACTTATAAACCGCTCCCTCTCCCCATGGGGACTCGGGGCGGTGCACAGGTAGAATAAAAACAGTAAAAACATACAAACATCAATAAAATATACAAACAATTTAAAAGCCAAATTAAACAGCCTGTGCTAAAATCCCATTTAACTAACTAAACTAAAATTTACCCAGTAAAACCCCAAGACAGGGGGACTATCCCAGGCCGGCCAGACGGAAAAAATAAGTTTTTAATTTAAGACGGAAGGAGCGGAGGTCCGTGGTTGTCCTAATATCGGGGGGAAGGTCGTTCCAGAGGGCCGGGCCCGCCACAGAGAGAGCCCTTCCCATGGGTGTCGCCCGCTGACACAGTCTAGTGGACGGCACCCGGAGAAGTCCCTCTCTGTGGGAGCGAATCGGCCGTGAGGATGTATGAGGCAGGATCCGATCCCGCAGATAGCTAGGTCCCGAGCCATGGAGCCCTTTAAAGATGATAATTAACACCTTGAAGCGCACCCGGAAGACGACAGGTAGCCAGTGCAGCTCGCGCAGGAGCGGTGTTACATGGGTAGACCTTGCGGCCCCCATAATTGCTCGCGCGGCTGCATTCTGGACTAGCTGAAGTCTCCGGGTGCACCTCAAGGGAAGCCCCATGTAGAGAGAGTTGCAATAGTCCAGTCAGGATGTCACGAGCGCATGAGTGACTGTGCGAAGGGCGTCCCGATCCAATAGGGGGCGCAATTGGCAAACCAGGCGAACCTGGTAAAATGCCCTCCTGGCCACGGCCGTCACTTGATCTTCCATGGACAGCCGGGCATCCAGGAGGACACCCAAATTGCGCACCCCATCCACAGGGGCAAGATGTTCGCCCCCTATGGCCAGCGATGGAGTGAGCTGGTTGAATCGGGCGGCCGGAAACCACAGCCACTCGGTCTTGGTCGGGTTGAGCCTGAGTCCGTTACTTCCCATCCAGATCCGTACGGCTTCCAGGCACTGGCACATCACTGCTACGGCATCGTTGGGGTGGTTTGGGGTAGATATATACAACTGAGTATCATCAGCGTATAGATGGTACTCTACCCCAAAACCACGGATGATCTCACCCAGCGGCTTCATGTATGTGTTGAACAGGAGGGGCGAGAGGACCGACCCCTGAGGCACCCCACATACAAGGGGTCTCGCAGTCGACCTCTGCCCCCTGCCAACACAAATTGCGATCGGCCAGAGAGGTAGGAGGAGAACCACCGTAAAACGGTGCCTCCCACCCCCAACCCCCCCAGCCGATGCAATAGGATACCATGGTCGATGGTATCGAAAGCCGCCGAGAGGTCTAATAGGACCAGGATGGAGGAACATCCCCCATCTCTGGCCCTCCAGAGATCATCAACCAACGCGACCAATGCCGTCTCGGTGCTATGCCCGGGCCGAAAGCCGGACTGGCGCGGATCTAGATAATCAACTTCCTCCAGGTGACGGGGAAACTGTTGTGCCACCACACTCTCAACAACCTTCGCCAAAAAGGGAAGGTTGGAGACTGGACGGTAGTTGTTCAAAACAGCTGGATCCAAAGAGGGCTTCTTAAGGAGGGGCCTCACCATCGCTTCTTTTAGGGAAGCAGGCAAGGAACCCTCACTTAAGGATGCGTTGACAACCTCTTGGAGCCAGCCTCGTGTCACCTCCCAGGATGCCAGTACAAGCCAGGAGGGACACGGGTCCAATAAACATGTGGTGGCTCGCAGTCGCCCACGTAACCTGTCCATATCCTCGGAAGTAACTGAGTCAAACTCCTCCCAAACAAGATCTGTCTCGTGGCATCCCACTGGGCCATGAATGGGGGCTAGCTCGTTCTGTATCTGAGCGATTTTCTCCTGCAGAAAAGTCACAAATTCCTCTGCTCTACCCTGTAATGGGGCTTCCCGCACCCTCTGTTGAAGGAGGGAGCGGGTCACCCTAAACAGGGCGGCAGGGCGGTTTTCTGCGGATGCTATGAGAGTAGCACAATGATGGCGTTTGGCTACTCTCAGCGCCACAATGTAAGTCCGTAAATGGGCTCTTACCTGTGTCCGGTCAGATTCAGAACGGGTAGACCTCCATCTTCCCTCTAGGCATCTCTTGCGGCGTTTCATCACCCGCAGCTCCTCGGTAAACCAAGGAGCCAGGGTGTTTCGTCGCCGCAAGAGAGGCCGCAAGGGCGCGACCCGATCCAAGGCTCCCGTGGTCGCAATATTCCATGCGGCCACGAGGTCCTCCATCGGGGCGCGGGTCAGGGGTACAGGAACTGGCCCAAGCGCCGTTTGGAACCCCTCCGGGTCCATCAGGCGCCTGGGGCGGAACCAGATTGGTGACTCAGGTTCCGCCTCCCCGCGGAGGGGAGCAGCGGTCGGAAAGTCGAGCCGGAGAAGTGAGTGGTCTGTCCATGACAAGGGTGTGATGACTATATCCCCTATACCCAGATCACTCTTCCATTGGCCTGAGACAAAGATGAGATCCGGTGTATGTCCACCCTCGTGAGTGGGGCCTTGAATTAGTTGGGTCAGGTCCATGGCCGTCATGGAAGCCATGAACTCCCGAGCCACCTCGGATGATTCGCCCACCGATGGCAGATTAAAGTCCCCCATGACTAAAAGTCTGGGGGTCTCAACTGCCACCGTAGCGATCACCTCGAGGAGCTCGGGCAGGGCTGCTGCTACATAGCGGGGAGCCAGGTATACAACCAGCAAGCCCAACTGCCTCCCTAGGCCCACTTCACACAGAGGGACTCACAACCGGTAGTCTGTGGCACAATGGTCTCTCTCGGTTCAAGACCTTCCTTTACAATGACCGCTACCCCACCGCCCCTACCTAGGGCCCGGGGCTGATGAAACGCGCGGTAACCTGGTGGGCACATTTCAACGAGGGGGAGTCCACCCTCGTGGCCCAACCAGGTCTCCGCAATTCCCACCAGGTCCGGCTCCCCCTCTGACACAAGGTCATGAACGAGGGGGGCTTTGTTGGCAACGGACCTGGCGTTGCAGAACATCAGCCGCAGGCCCTGGCTCTGTACTCCCTGGCCACCTAGCCTGCAGGGGTTGAGGCACTGGACCGCTTGAAGCCAACGGCTTCGCGCCCCCAACCGGGAGGATAACATTTGTCTCCCCTCGGATCTGCCTCTCCCCACGACCTTTTGGATGGGAATGCCCTCTGTCGGAACGACTTGAGTCTCCCCCCTCCTAACCGAACCTTCCGCTACCCTCCGTCGCCCGCTGGCCTGGCCCTCTCTTCCCTCACCCGCCTCTACCTGTCTATCCCCTCCCCCCTCCCTGGTACCCCCTAAAATAGACATTAATTTAAAAATTAAAAAACCCCTAAGACCACACTTCTTCCACCTCTCCAGATTAATAAATCCTTCATCAAGGTGGGCCCTCGTTAGAGCGGAGGGCCAAACCTGCGAGAGTGGGGACTCTCGCAGTCGTAACAGGTCTAGCTTGGAATACATAATATAGATAAATAATTAAATAAATAAATAAATAATTATATATAGATACAATGTAGAGCAGTTAAATACATAAAAGCATGGGTCAAAGATTTTAAAAAGCATCGTTAGCCATCATTTAAGGTGTAATAAATAGATGTTAAAAAGTAATAAATAGATGTTAAATATCAGTTAATAGATTAAGTGCATCAGTGAGGGATATAGTCCAGCTGAAGCGTTCCAGATCTTTCCCTAGGAAGAAATCGCTCCAAGTCCCTTCGGGGAGAGGAGGCGGTATATAAATAAATTAAAAAAAATCACCAATCACGAGCTGCACTGGCTGCCTGTGGCCTTTCGAGTGCACTTCAAGGTATTGACGACCATCTTTAAATCGCTCCATGGCTCGGGGCCTAGCTATATACGAGACCGCCTCCTGCCCCATACATCCCTTGGTTCGATCCGCTCCCACAGAGAGGGTCTTCTTCGGGTGCCGTCGGCGGGGCAATGCCGGTTGGCGACACCCAGGGGAAGGGCGTATTTATTTCAACAAGGCAGCCTAGGATAGCCCCCCCCATTTCTGACTTTTTAAAGAAAAATTTATAATTTGGTAAGGGTTTTAATATTGGGTTTTAGCACGGGTTTATTAATTTAATACATTTTAATTGATATTTATTGTATTTTGTGTTTTTAAATAATGCCTGTGCGCCGCCCTGGGTCCTAACAAGGAGAAGGGCGGGGTATAAATTTAATAAAATAAAAAAAATAAAAATAAATTACTGTAAAACTGGTGGGGGGTTAGAAAATTTTACTAATAACAGAGATACAAAAGTGGGCGGTAGGTATAAAAAGGTTGACTACCCCTGTCTTAGATAAAAGATTTGAAGGCAGTGGAATCCTAATATAACACCTTATATGGCGTAAGAGAAATCACCCTATGATTTCTCTGGCTAATGAATGAAACAAATTGTCCACTGGAATTGCGAAGTGTCTGCAACTGGTATGCCAAGCTTATGTCTACCTCTGAGGTTATATAAAACCATATAAAATAATGTTAGGGCACTGAACAGCAGTAGGGAGCCACAGGTTCAAATACACCCTTAGTTCAGTGGATAGGTTTGGGCCAGGCTTCATCTCTCAGACCAAATTATCCCACAAAGTTGTTGTTGTGGGTGGGGTGGGAGATTGAGAAGATATACTTTCATTTCTGCTGCCTTGAGCTCCTAGAGGGAAGGCAGGAGATAAATCAAGAAAAACATTTTTAAATGGCATTCTAGGGTCACTGAAGGCAGGGTTCAAATGCATGATAATGTGGATTGTAAAAGTCTTTTGCAGACTAAAATCAGCATCTTTCCTTCAGAACTTGGTTCTGGTTTTTCTGATAGAAGAAATGGAAGAAAAATATAAGGCACAAAAATGGTCAGAGAGAATGATAAAAAATAATGCAAGGGAAAGAAAAACCTGTTATTAGAAAAGGGTAGGTATACATACGTTTTACAGCTTTATTGTAGTGAGTTATGAAATTCACCAAAATAATCTCAGTCTGATCTAAATGGTGGGATAAAACTATTATATACAGGGCTGGTTAAAGCTTACTTCTTTTTCATATCAATCCTCTCACCTCCTTCAGAGTTAAAATGGTGTTGAAAATATCTCTTTCTACAATGTGATGAACTAGGAAGAAAGAGAAGGTCCATAAAAATCTGGCTGAAGATACCCCCTAAGCCACAGTTCTAGGGGGTATCTTCAGCCAGATTTTATGGACCTTCTAATGAACCATAGCTCATTATGGTCAGCCATTCTGATTGCTGCTAGGGCATGAAGCATGGAGCTTCCCCCACCAGTCTTATAATGTACTGTGACGTGATGTGACTAAATCTACAAAGACCAGACACATGTTGGTCTTTGTAGATTTATTGACATCACATCACAGTCTTCCCTGTAGAAGCAACACTATTGGCACTTTTGAACTTTGATGTTTTAGAAGACTCCCAAGAATGCCTTGGATAGCCAAGAAAACAAGCAAATGGGTTATCAAATAAATCAGCCCAGAGTTGTCACTTAAGGCAGGGGTCCCCAACCTTTTTTGCACCAGGGACTGGTTTCATTTTAAAGAAAATTCTGCGGACCGGCTGGCATAGAGGAGGAGCGGGGGGGGGAGGGGGAACAGGCGGTGCATGCGCATGCAGGGGGAGGGAGAACAGGCGGCGCATGCGCACGTGGGGGGGAGGGGTAACAGGCAGCACATGCACACGCGATGGGGGAGTCGGCTCACTCGGCCCTCTAGGGCCTCCAATGGGGCAAACGGCCATGCCTGCGCTCTCCTGCATCTGCCATGCGCTCTGCCCAGGGGGCTGCCCCTGTTGCGATAATGGCGTCCATGTTTTTAATGGCGTCCATGTTTTTCCACTTAATGTAAAAAGTTGTTCAAGTTCATTTCCCTGCAAGGGCAACACCCCCATATGACGTAGGCCATGCCATGTGACACTAAGAGCAAAAGTTATGCCCATATAAGGTAACAATGCATATTATTGGACCATGAATGTTACTTCCTTGTTTGCAGTTAATAAAAGAGATCGTTGGGTGGGGCTCGAGGCCTTCTGAGGTTTCTTGTGAATCGCAGAGCCTTTCACCACCTGCGCTCTCGTGTAAACCATATAACGTGTCGTTGCCTTCTTCCTCGGAGCCCGCCTAGTCTCTGACTGGGTGCACCCCGGCTTGGGGTCCCGCAGACCGCTAACAGTCCCAGTAATTACATGCCCCCTCCTCCCTCTTCCTCCTCTCCAGCCCTGCGGCCTGGTTCCTATCAAGCCACGGACCCGCACCGGTCCACGGCCCGGGGGTTGGGGACCCCTGACTTAAGGCACAAATGATGAGGCTTCCATTATTGTTTTTGGACATATGCAAACATCCAGATTCCTTAAGAAGTGTATAATGCTGGGATAGGTGGAAAGAAAGCAGCAGAAAGATGGATTGGCTTAATTAGAGTAGCAATGGCCTCACCATTGAAGGCCCTGAAGAACTAGGTTTGAGAATAGATCATTCTAGGGAAGGTCTACATATGTGGTCTTTAAAAAACTTTAAAGAATTCCACAGCACATAATCAGCCAAAAACACTGACAAAGCAAGAATCTTAAATGCATAGGAAGTACCTTGAGCACATGTAAGTATTTATGTTGTTAATTTAATTCTGATGAATGGGTACTTGGTAGCTTGCAGTGAAGACAATCAAGCTGTGAGTGAAGAAAGGACTTTTATCTTCCAGAAATATTTTAAGCTGGATTTCTTACTTTGCTCTTGCCAAACTTTAAATGCTCTGGTGAAGCTTAAAAGAAACAATAGTATAACATTATTCCAGACACAACAAGTCTAATAAAAACATCAGACCAGCAGTTGCAAAATATTTTTTTTTTAAAACAGAATCAATTCCAAGGAGCTCAGAAAAGCCCCATGGCTTGGATTCTTTTATTAGTATTAATATTAGCATTGGTCATTTTAGCTGCAAATATGAGTATGTGTATGTGGTTGTGCCAGGGGTGGGTTCCTACTGGTTCGGCCTGGTTCGGCTGAACCGGTAGTGGTATGGCGGCCTGGTTTCCTGGAATTGGCAGTGCCCCATGCTTGCCACACCCCTGAACCGGTTTCCCCATTGCTGCCGTTGCTGTCGCCATCTTGTTTTTTGAGTTCTGTGCATGCGCAGAACAATTTTAATTGAAATGTGCACAAGGGAACCAGCAGTGGAGTCGGCCAGAACCCACCCCTGGTATGTGCATGTGTATTTCGTGTGTGTGAATCTCATTGCAGGAATTTTGCAAAATGCCAAACTTTTTTTTTTAATAGTCTTTATTAATATAAACATAAAAACAAACGCTTAACAATTATAGGATAGGGGTAGTGGGAGAAACATACATAGGTAGAAAAAAGAAAGGAAAAGAAAAAGAAAAGAAGGAGGGGAGGGACATACTGGGGGTATAGCTACTCCTCTAATTTAAGAAATATGTTTGCCCCAGTCTAACATCAATTATTATTTACAATTGTGTTTAGATGTCTACATATATATCTATAAAATTGTCTCAATTTCACTGTTATCTTGTTTGTTCCTCGTGTATATTTCACCATAGTTTTGTCTAATTAGTTTCTTTGGTACCCATTATTCTCTTATTATACCATATATACCATTTTTCCCAGGATTGGGCATAAATTGAGTTTGACTTGTCTTTTAGAATATACGTTAGTTTATCGGATTCTGTGCAAATTGAAAATTATTGATATAATTAAACCCTCTGTTGGTGGGTTGATATTTTTCCAATGTTGCGCTATGGCCATCCTAGTCGCTGTTGTAATATGAGTTGAAAAGGTACCAATCTTGTTTTTGGATTTCGTTTGGCTTAATGTCTAGGAGATATAAATCAGGTTTAAGGGGAAAGCTGGTACCTACTATTTCCAGGAGCCAGACTTGTATTTTTTTCCAAAGATGGGTAATAGTTGGACAGGTCCACCATTGGTGAAAGAACATACCCCTGGCCATTTTGCATTTCCAGCATCTGTCTGAGGAATTTGGGAACATATGTGCAATTCGGGCTGGTGGTAAATACCACCTGTAGAGCATTTTGTATGCGTTTTCCTTAAAGGAGGAAGACAGGGTCATTTTCATGGTTTTACCCCAAATTGTTTGCCATTCTTCTAATTTAATATTCCTTCCTATGTTCCTCCCCCAGGCAATCATGGCACCTTTAATTATTTCTTCACCAATATGTCTCTGCAGTAACAATTTATAAACCTTAGAGATAAATGTTGTCGGTGTGTCCCACAGGATCTTATCGATATCTTGATTTATTAAACATATTCCGAATTCTTGTTTATCTTTGTTAAATTTGGATACTGCCTGAGTATATGACCACCAGTCTATCTTCCAATCCCTCAGCTGTAAATCTGTCCGCGTTCTGATGTTACCCCCTTCGTCTATCAAATCTCCATATGTTAGATTTCTTTTTGGGTTGTGAACAGTTGGATAGGTTACTGCTTCAATTGGGGCTAACCATCTTGGGATTTGGGTGTATAGTTGTTGTTTAGTTTTCTGCCATGTCATAAAGAGGGTCGCCCTAGTGTGATGGGTGGTAAAACTTTTGGGTTGTCTATTATTTTTGGGCCAAAGGGATGAGTGCCATCCCTGAAGCAAATCATAATGTTCAATTGTCAATATCTGTCCTCTTATTAGGGTGACCCAATCTTTGACCCAAATTAAAATTGAAGCATGATAGTAGAGCTCTCAGTTTGGGAGTCCCAAACCTCCTCTCAATTTGTGTTCTTGAAGCATTTTCTTTTTTATGCCAAACTTTTAAATGTGTGTACTACACTGCTCTGCTTTGAATTTCATAATAAGAAAAAAACAGAGACTGCAGTTGTCTTCAGTCCTTCTGTAAGTGCAGAGAGTTTGTGGAATGGTTAGCTGGAATTATTAGGACAACTTTATAGGGATACTATAGTAATAGCTCCTGTACAAACTTTGTTGAAGACTCACAAGGCACTGAGTTACAATGAGCAACGCAAATCTAATCCAATAAGTTGTTATTACAATGTTATAACACCACTCAGCATTATTAAACCCACTGATGCCAAAGCGGCTTTATTTACGCCAGTGGCAATCATGGCTGCAAAAGACAAAAAACATTGTATAACTTTACGGTGATGTTTTCATTGCTAAGAGCAAGTAAACATTTCTCATTTTTCTTTTCCTCCCTGTCCTTAGGACCACCCACTTCCAATCAAAAAGCAAATATTATTTAAGGTGTGTACAGATTATGGAATAGTTTTTCCTGATATTTTATGAAAATATCATGACTTTTTCATAAAATCTTAAAAATTCATGAAATTTTCATGATTTTTAATGATGTTACCTTTTCAACATGTTTTTGAATTACATCTGTGAGAAAATATCATCTGGAGATCTAAAGCCATTTGGATCAGAATAAAGAAGCAAAAACTTATTTTGGGGACATAGAGATGGCCATCAACCACAATGGCATTTAAGGGAACTAGATAAATTCATGGAAGAGACAAGGGAAGAACTATTTATGTGTTTATTTTTCTTATTTCAGGTTATTCATATTGATCTTGCCACATCAAGCAATTACTTTCTGGCAAAGGGATGTGGTGTGCGTATTCTCCAATATATTATTAGAAATGTTTCACCCTATCAAGACATCACACAAAACAAAACATCGCAACCAAATTGCAGGCCAATTATTATAACCAAAATGAGGAGAGTTAAAGCACTGAGCCCATGTTAAGATTTAAGTAAATAGTTTATAGTTTGGGTACCTATGAAACAAGCACCAGAGACAAGGCTAATTTAGCTCTCTTTTGGTGCATGGAGAGAGATAATTCAGTATCTCAGATGGTAGTAAGTGGGTAAGTTTATGCAACGGACACAACTTTCCAATATCCTAAACCTTTTCTTATAGGTAAATATAATGAAAGAATTTCTGAAACTTTGACCCAGAAATTGAATGAATAACTACAGCTCAGGAGAAAGTACAAAATATTCAGCAGTGGCGCTAGAGTTGTGAACTGCTTGGACAAGAAACTATTTGTCAAAATGTAGTAGGCAACTGTGAAAGGGGGGGAAAGGCTGAAGAGAGAGGTAGAGACAAATTCTTCAACCCCAGAATGGAGAATGTTTGGTGAGAAGGGCCATGATTTTTGTAGAAAATAATAGCATTGCCTTATTATCACAAATAAAAGGGACGTGGTGGCTCAGAGGCTAAGTGAGCTTGTTGATCAGAAAGGTTGGCAGTTCGGCGGTTCGAATCACGAGCACCGCATAACCAAGTGAGCTCCCGGTTACTTGTCTCAGCTTCTGCCAACATAGCAGTTTGAAAGCATGTAAGAAATGCAAGTAGAGGAATGGAATACAGGAATGGAAAAACGAGTTGCTACCCTTAGAAAGTAAATAGATCTGGAAAATCACAGAATGCGCGGAAGCAGGCCGTCTAACGAAAATACTCAGGAACCAGAAGGATACAGATTACTACAACTGTTGGAATCTATGGTACAATTGGATGAAACACAGAAAAGGAAACCCAAAATATTCCTAATTATTCTCTGGAAGTTATCGGCTTAATGAATGTATATTCAGACACCCTTGCTGCAATATATTGTTTGTGTATGTGTAATGGAAAATCTGTCTTTTTAAAAAAAAAAAGTAAATAAACTTATATTTTAAAAAAAAGAAGAAATGCAAGTAGAAAAATAGGGACCACCTTTGGTGGGAAGGTAATAGTGCTCTATGCATTGGTGTTTAGTCATGTCGACCACATGATCGCAGAGGCATCTTCAGACAGCGCTGGCTCTTCCGCTTTGAAGCAGAGTTGAGCACTGCCCCTTAGAGTTGGGAATGACTAGCACATATGTGCGAGGGGAACCTTTACTTTTACCTTTTTATTATCACAAATAAATGTTATATGGATGAGCATGCATGCATATTATCCAGCATATCATTTTCTGTATTTACTAACTTACATCTTTTGGGACAGGCTAGTTTTTGCTCATAGGGTGGAGAATGGGCAAGGAATTAACCTGAAGTCACAGGGGGCACAATGTACCTCTTGGATGAAGGCCAACAAACTCCTTCCAAAACAAGGAACAAATGTCAAATAGATATGGAGCAAACATATTAAAGGTATCTCATTTAGTTGTACTTATTTTTACTGTAAGTATATATAAATTTAATTTATTTTAGTTGCAATAAGACTTTCTATTTAGATTTTCCTTTATTCATTTTTAGCTTCGTGTCTCTTATTGTATTTTTTTGTGCTGAGCTGTTGTTGATTTATTTGGATTTTAGGTTTTGCAGGATTTTACTGATACTTTTAATTATAATGATGATTGGCTGGCTGTCAACAAAGAACTGTACACTGTCTAAATCTTACAAGCTAAGACTCCACCTTAGTGCTATTTAACACAATCAAAAGTAAGTGTGTTAATAGTGGGGGCTTGCAGGGAGGCAAGGAATTGCAGGCAGAATAAATGGGCCATGAGGAAGTGAGTCAGCTGGAGGGGGTCAATGTTTGAGATATTCTCTAAGCATCTGTTTCTTATAGATTCACTGGTCATCTATGGGGAGGACATGTGCATCACAATGAGGACATGTGCATCACAATGAGGACATGACTTATGTTCTTGAGTCTGACATCAGGACATGACTGATACAATTTAAATAACTATCATTTGCATGTCAATATCATGACACACATGGTATTTTGACATCATCACGGCTTGCAGCAGATGCCAATATTTCATCCTTAAACAAAACAGAGATCTAGGACATTTGGAAAGAAAAACAACACAAGAAAAAGAAAGGATGATGTAACAAAAACAAAAACAAAACAAGAAGGGTTCATGTAACAATCTGAGCAGAGAAAGCAGGTCAAAACAGCTGTTTGAAAGGCTTGAGTTCTTCCAGGTTGTTAAATGTGTAATATAGGATGGGCCATTCTTAGGCCAACCACTAAGCCATTTTGAAGATGGTGGGATACTAATGTCTTTGATCTAGCATGCTGCTTTCTGGAACCAACTTGTGCAATCAGAGGCCAATCCCTAAAATATTCCAATACTGGACTATTGGAAACATCCGCAGATCTTTTATTTACTATCATGTCTCTATGTCTTTAAAAGTTCATTTCCTTTCATCGTTACTTTATCATAAACAACTATTTCACAGAGTGAATAATTAAAGCTATCAACATGAAAAGTAGAATTATGGTAGCAACAAAGAATTAGTAGTAACAGAAGAACACCCCTAGAAATTACGCAGTTTTATATCAAGACATAAATAGATTCATAATGAAAATCTGAAAGGTCTATTAAATTCCTCCTCCTCCCAGTTTCCCCTCTTCCCCATTCTTTCTGCATGAGGCAATGCAAACTTGAAGATAGCGATGTTGCAATTGCACACAATTCAACAACAGGGATGAGCAGTTAATCAGATATAGAACATTGGATCAACTGGGGATCATTGCAGAACTTCAAGATTTCCTCTCTGGTGGATAATCTGGTGAGACAAGTTAAAGCAGCAAAGAATGAGAAAGACACACATGAACAAATAGAAATCTTGCCTGCAGATGCAATATGGAACTTCTGATTTTCCATCACACTAAACAAGATCAATGAAAAAATATTAGATCTTTGATGCCACCTACTGCACGCTGCAAAAAAAACCCCAAAACAAACAAAAAAACAAGGCTTCTAATGCTACCAAGAGTTAGGATGAAAATAGAGTACAGCACAAGGACTAAATTGTAAAAAGTGAGCATTATTCATTTCAGAAACTATTAATAAAAAACACATCATCCCAATATTTTGTAATGAGTTGCAGCACTTTCTAATCCTTTTCAGGGTTATAAAGGATGGAGACTTGCTATTTTCAGTGGGACTTCTTGAAGTCATTAACCTGTAATTATGAAACCTTCTGACTCTTCTGAAAGAAGTCAGCGCACCTTAGAAGTGAGTTCCTAAAGTAAGGAAGTGCTTTCCATCCCATTATCCAGAAAGTAGAACAATGCAGATTGCCAAGGCTATTCTTGGTTATATATAATTAAATTTTATTCATCTATGATATGAAATAACGGTTGATAAGAAATAATGGTTGAGACCAGAGGTGGGATTCAAAACTTTTTGCTATCAGTTTTGTGGGTGTTGCTTGGTGGGTGTAGCGGGGAAGGGTACTATAAAATCTCCATTCCCACTCCACTCCAGGGGAAGGTTACTGCAAACTCCCCATTTCCTCTTGATCAGCTGGGACTTGGGAGGCAGAGAATAGATGGGGGCGGGGCCAGTCAGAGGTGATATCTAACTGTTCTCCGAACTACTCAAAATTTCCACTACCAGTCCTCCAGAACTGGTCAGAACCTGCTGAATACCACCTCTGGTTGATATATTACATATGAAAGTTAGTTTGGTGTAGTGGTCAAAGGGTCCAGGGCAGAAACCTTTAGCATGAAACGAGATGGGTGTCTTTGGACTTGTCAGCCTGACTCATCTCTTGAAAGAAGGCAGGAGAAAATATTTTTTTAAAAAAATGCAGGAACTTGTCAAGTTAGGTGCCAGAAGTCAAGACTGATTGAGAGGCACCCCTCCACACACAGGGGGTGGTAGTGGAACAAAACTAATAATAACAATAACAACAACATGGCAGATGATGATGATACAAGATAGCCAATAAGAAAAAAATATGACTACTCCCACAAGAAAAGATTAGCACAACAGATACATTCATCAGCATAATGCAAAGAAGTATCCATGAAACAATAAGAGTTCTTTTAGATATTGTTGCTTTCCAATGTAAGAGATTGAAGTAGTTAATTCTTCAGATGAAAAACAAAGAAAACAGAAGCCTTTTTTTCATTTGATTGTTCATTTATAATGTTATGGTTTTTACTGGCTGGTACAAGGAGAAGGCACGGGAATTTGGGGCAGCAAACTTCATATTTTTTAAAGACAGAGCGAAGAGATCTAAATGTAGTAGAATCATCATGGAAATGATGCTAAAATTATAAATGATGTAACCTATTTTGGAACTTTTTTGTGGGGGGATTAAAATTAAAAATGTCTCCACCCAGAATATTTCAAGCACTTCTTCCAAATGTCTTCACGATGATTTCAAAGATTAGTCAAACTCTAGGCCAACCAAATCCAGTCAGCATGGAGAATAAAGACAAGTGAAAACAGCTGTAGGAACAGGAGAAGAAATCAGCTGAAGCTCTGCTATTCTATATAGCTCTTTGACTACCACGGATGGTCTGGGACACCACTAGGAGAGTGGCAGTGTGTTCTCCATTTTGAACCAATAATTGAGCATTTCACAAAATAATTCATCTTGTTGGAAGTTCCACAACAAATGTCATCTATACATAAAACTGTACGACTGTGGACAAATTACTAACTACTTGAAAGGGCAGGTCCCATCCAGTAAATAAATATGAAAATAAATTTAATAAAAAGTATGAAATGAAATTGATTGGGGTTCTGAAAAACAGTGGCACCGAAGGTGATCCCAGGAGGTGAGGAAGAAAAACTACGAACATAATGGACGAATTAGACTTAGGTTGCTACACAGTTATGGGCAATTCTGTTGGGACTTTAGCTCTTGCCAACTGCAACATTGTAACATTGTAACACTGTAAACACCCCCACCATTACTCCCCCCCCCCTTAGAAGGGGAGCTTTGGGGAATTATTTCTCAAAAAAAGTATATAATCAAACCAACTGGTAAATAAAATTATTATTTCATCCCCTTTTCTTTTACAAATAAGTGAGACCAATTATCTCTTGAACACAACAGCAACCTGCCTTTTCTAAATGACAGTTGAAGATCAATAATAATTCAACACCGGGGAATGTCCTGGATCAAGGAGTCACTAATTCTCTTCTGTTTTCTTGTGAGTAAGCCAAAATATCTATTTCAGCAAGAAGACTGGAAAAGTAAGAGGTCTCCTAAGCATAATGAGCCCATCCGAATCTCTCAGTGATATGAGTTCTCCACTTTGAATTCATGGGAACTTGATAGCAATAGCACTTAGCAACAGCACTTAGACTTATATACCACTTCACAGTGCTTTGCAGCTCTCTCTAAGCGGTTTACAGAGTCAGCAAATTGCCCTCAACAATCTGGAGCCTCATTTTACTGACCTAGGAAAGGTAGAAGGCTGAGTCAACCTAGAGCCGGTGAGAACTGAACTGCCAAACTGCTGGCAGCCAGTGATCAGCAGAAGTAGCTTACAGTACTGCATTCTAACCACTGCGTCACCTCGACTTAATCCTAACACTAGGGGGATTTCCATTGCAATAGGAAACAGTAAACTGAAGAAATTGAAGGGCAGAAAAGGAAACAAATCTAAATTTGGTTTATATACACAATCTTCATTATACTTTGCTTTTCATTGTTCCAAATACATTTTGCTTCCTCTAAATTCATATACCACTTCACATATTACCTCTGCTTTTCTTGCCTCTTTTTTAAGGCTGTCCTGAAATCCATCGGCTCCTATTACTCTTACCCTACTTATAGTAATACATTCATTCTTCCCATATCTATTTCTTTTGTGATCTGATTCCCATTCAGTCTAATGTTCTTCTTAGAGCCTGGGACAGAGGATGGTGATTTTCAAAATGTTATGCATAATACCTGCGCATTCTTTCTTTATCAAGAAAACAGATAACTATCTTACTGGAGCATTGATATGTAGTTAGCAAATAAATCCCATCTCCACAAACTGACAGATAAATTGGATGCTAAAACAAACATATTCAGTTGCTAGTTGCATGCTAGTCCCCATTTCCCATTCAATAAATTTGATTCAAGATGACTCTGGCAATACTTTTTCTTATACTGACAGCTAAGGACACAATCTGTGGACCTGACAGCATTTTAATAAGGAAGGTGCATTACTGTAAGGATATTTTTAAGGCATTAACTAATTATGGTGCGTGAGTACGTGTCCATGTGTATGGACACATTTGTGTATACTATTAGAGGCTCAAGAGAAGAGAGGTTCTTCTGGAATGGCTGAGCAGACCAGATGCTTACAATCTGAAGACAGTAATTTTTAATTGTTTGCAAACAACAAAGAAAACATAAACAAGGGGAAAGAACATACACAAATGTTAATTTCTTAGACTGATTACTCCTACATACATTATGTTGTATGTCCATATCACATTGTGCAACTAATTCATTTACATTGCAGTCAATTTACCTAAATGTAAGAGAAAAAAAGAAATGGATGATTAAATATTCTGTATACCTAGCAGCATAAATGAAACAAAGATCCAACTAGTTTCCCAGTCAGTTTTGCTGAGAATTGCTGGTTCAGATAAGGAAAAATCAGTACATTATTCACATTATTCTATAACTGATGGAAAATAGCATCTTGGCATCCTTGTATTCTTTTTGCAATACTAAGAATATACATTGCCTATTTAACCTCTTTACCTCTTCTAGGCTTCCATATCACTAATATATAGTTCAAAGGATGTGAACCTCTATCCAGCAGATTTTAGATACTATATTAAAAAACATTTTCTTTCTCTTTCTTTCTTTCTTTCTTTCTTTCTTTCTTTCTTTCTTTCTTTCTTTCTTTCTCTCTCTCTCTCTCTCTCTCTCTCTCTCTCTCTCTCTCTCTCTCTCTCTCTCTCTCTCTCTCTCTCTCTCTCTCTGTCTCTCTCTCTCTCTCTCTCTCTGTCTCTCTCTCTCTCTCTCTCTTCCGTCCTTCCTTCTTTCCTTTCCCAAACAAGCTGGATAACTTCTATTTCACAAAGACAAAACTACGTAAGTATGCAAATACCATCAATTAGTTTATTGTAATTTAACAGACATTATGATTTAATAGAAGCAATTTCCTTAGTTGATTCACAAAAATCAATCTCCTACTGTAATTGGGTTGGTTAAGAATACTTTATTCCTGACATATGTTTTGGTTACACATAAATATTCCTAAATAAATAAGAATAAGAATAATGGCTTGGGGGTTTCCGATTGCCTTTTTGTTGTCTTCCTGTGTTGCAATTTCAGAGCTTTGCTATATGAATGGAAGTTTCTTTGCCAGTCCAAATCAAAGCCACTAGTTCTCCTGCTGCAGACATGGCCCTGATTGTGGTTTATAGATACTGTAGTTTTAATTTAGTGAGGAATTTAGTTAAGTAAAAATGGGAGTAGATACCTCCAAATGCTTTCTGCAACTGCAGAGAAAGTGAATCCCAAACCCCTCTACCGCATGTCCATGTCATTCTAAACTGTGGTTTGGCGTTTGATGGAAAACTGCATGCAGTTAATAAA
This sequence comes from Rhabdophis nuchalis, assembly GCA_039707465.1. Taxonomy (NCBI): domain Eukaryota; kingdom Metazoa; phylum Chordata; class Lepidosauria; order Squamata; family Natricidae; genus Rhabdophis; species Rhabdophis nuchalis. The sequence continues at coordinate 308,662,507 of CM077643.1, read as the reverse complement.
AACCAAGTCCCAGTCTACGTATATAATAGCAAGATTCTGTTGCAACAGGCAGAATCATATATTAGTAGGAAAACCACATTTATAAGTGTTCCTGAATATAAACAAGTCTCTGAGCCAGGACCTTTCTTTCAAATATGCTGTTTTTTCAGGTACAGTAAGGCATAGGGCTTGCAACCATTCAACCATTGAACAGGGGTCCATAAAATAGAAGTTCCTTATCTCACTTCACTGTGTGTGCCTTTTTTTTTTTTTTTACCACTGTGTTAATTTCTTCCCGCTGGTTATTCCTTCAAAACAATACTTAGAAAACGTAGGAAACATAAGAAACTTCAGAAAAAGACCTATTGGTCCATTGACTCTGCTCTTTGATGTTTTTTTTAAAAAAACTTTTTGTCAGATGATGGACTTGTATTCACCCCAGCTCCTCCATATATACACTATATTGCCAAAAGTATTCTCTCACCTGCCTTTACTCACATATGAATTTACAATAAGTGACATCCCATTCCTAATCCATAGGGTTCAATATGACGTTGGTCCACTGCACACTGTTCTTGAGATAATACGAAGGCCAAATGAAGTTTGGAGTTCTGTAGCGATTGACGTTGGCAGAACGTTGGTGACCTCTTCGCACTATGCGCCTCAGCACCTGCTGACCCCGCTCCGTCAGTTTACGTGGCCTACCACTTTGTAGCTGAGTTGCTGTCGTTCCCAAACACTTCCACATTCTTATAATACAGCTGATAGTTGACTGTGGAATATTTAGGAGCGAGGAGATTTCACGACTGGATTTGTTGCACAGGTGGCATCCTATCACAGTTCCACATTGAGCTCCTGAGAGCGACCCATTCTTTCACAAATGTTTGTAAGAACAGTCTGCATGCCTAGGTATTTGATTTTATACACCTGTGGCCATGGAAGTGATTGGAACACTTGATTGATTATTTGGATGGGTGAGCAAATACTTTTGGCAATATAGTGTATGTATAAGTGCATTCAAAAATAGCAACATCACTTACAGCCCAAAGTAGCACGGTTTATTTCAGGGATGGGAAAATATTGCCTTTGGGCTGCATGCCAACTCAGCTTCCTTTATTACGGAACTCTCCAGTGCAAACCATTGAATACTAGTGGTACAGTTTCTTTCCATGGTGAGGGAGAAACCACAGTAGTAAATCTTTGAAAACCGGACGCCTAAAACCCCTTAAAAATCTAAGAAAAGTAATCCAAACCCTCTCCCCAAATTGAGGAAAGTTGTCACAAGACTCGCCTCATCTACTTCGCATAATCCTATTCTCCAGGGTTGCCCTCACCAAAAAAGATCCATCTTTGCCTCATTATACCACTGTAAGATTAAGCCATCTTATCCCACTTGTGCAGAATTTGCTAAAAGCCCTGGTGGCACGGTGGTTGGAATGCAGTATTTGCAGGCAAACTCTGCCCACTGCCAGGCGTTCGATCCTGATCAGCTCAAGGTTGACTCAACCTTCCATCCTTCCAAAGTGAATAAAATGAGGACCCAGATTGTTGGGGGCAACATGCTGACTCTATAAATCGCTTAGAAGAGGCGGTACCGCACTGTGAAGCAGTATAAAAGTCTAAGTGCTATTGCAATTGCTAAGGTCAATTTCAACCTTCAGGTTTCTCTGGATCAGTTATTCAATGCATTATCAGCCTTCTGTGTATCTCATGGAATGGAATGTGATAATCCCAGATGTCTACCGTTTCTAGTCAATCTGTAAATCACTTAAATTAGAGACAAGGCAATGGAGCCAGAGCTCTGCTTGGAATTCCCATTCTGCTGTTCCATTTCCATTGACGTGTCTCCATGACGGCTGCTGGTTGCCAAAGCCCAAATATGTCCGTGATAAACAAAGCAGCTTGCTAGACAGCAAAAGCAAAGTGTTCCTTTCCCAGAAAGAGGCGAGGCTCCTCGGGATTGGGAAATAATGGGGGATGCATTAGCAACCAAGAAAAGGAAGTACCAAACATCTGCTATGCTTCTGACTCCTTGGACTCCTGTCAAGTCATTAAGAAGCATCCAAAAAAACAACAGAGGATTTGATGGTGGGAGGTGAGCCAGAATTTTTTAGGATTAAGCATTCAGCCTTCATGATGTTTTCATTAATGCCGAGAGTATCCCCTCCCCTCCCCTCTGTTTTATACAGTCTACAAAGGGAAGACATGTGCCTAGAGCATAATGATGAACTTTCACTGGGAAAAGATTTCTCACACTATTGTGGTCCCTCAGAAATAGTGCAGTACTGGAAACTCCAGGAATGCTGAATTCTTAATTGGGAGCATGTTCCTAACATCACCTGTGACAGGGTAGAGACTCTGCATGCCTCTCAGAGGTTGCTGAACTACATTTCTCACCAATCTTAACCAAGAACCCCAAAGAGAGAGAACAGAAATTGCAGAATAACAACATCTGGATGACTTCCAAACTCTATCCTTGTTTTAGGACAATAAAGGCAAGTTTAGGCACTCTGAGCACATTTACTTTTTGGGAAATTCTAATTTGGAATTGGAAAATCATTTCAGGCAACCTGATATCTTGAAATTTAAAAACTGTGGTACGTACGTGTGTGTGTGTGTGTGTGTGTGTGTGTGTTAGGTTTTTGAGCTGATAAATAAATAAATCAGGGAGACTAGGCTAGATCTATTTCGAGCTATTTAGCTCTCATCAGCTAGCCATACCCTTAGGATTCTAGAGGCAATTACAACTGCCTCACATGTAATACTTCCCTGATTCAAATCCCAGTAAGGGTATGCTAGCTGATGAGAGCTAAATAGCTCGAAATAGATCTATCCTAGTCTCCCTGATTTATTTATTTATCAGCTCAAAAACCTGACACACATAAAAAAGTACACAACGAAACTAATAGCTTTCTGTCTAGATGGTCTCTGTGATGAGCCGAAAGGCAGAAAAGGAAAACAGTATGCTTCCTCCCTTAATTGGGGCTTAACAGGGTGTTGTGACACAAGCATATATGTGTGTGTGTGTGTGTGTGTTATAATTTGGTTGCAAACTTTTCATCACCATTCAAGGAAACATCATCAGTGTGTTTTGAATTGTGCTAGTCTGTCAGAACAAAGGTCTTTAAATACCTTTTTATGAGACAAAAATTAGTCTGAATGTAGTTTGTTCAGATACCTCTGAGTCATGGTTTCAGACTGTTTGATTGGCTGTTGTTGCTGGGCTGTAGTTAAGTACTGTCTGTGTAACTATCTGGAGTTGTTATATGGGTGCTTCTGAGTCATGTTCTGGTTTCTGCTTGTTTGATAGTTTGAGTGGCTGGCTGTGATTATTGAGACATAGTCCAATTTCTTGTGAGCCTATAGGTTACAATTTTGTTGATGTGTAGTGGTTGCCTGTTTGTTTGTTTTAAATGGTGGTTGATGCTGTTCTTTTGAGATATATATACCACAATGCATATGTATTGTATATATAATGTACACACACACACACACACACACACACACACACACACACACACACAGAGAGAGACTATGAGAAAGCTCTCAATGACTTTAGCTGAACTTGAAGTCAGAAATCAAGAAAAGAAAAATGGATTAAATGAAGAAAACTAGGAGCTTCAGCTTTTATCTGGTGGTTTAGATAGGTTTGCCTTTATCCTTATGGCAACAGTTTATAAAGCAGAGAAACTTATCCTTAGTTTGCAGGATGAGAAAGTTGTTTGACAGAGATAATCCTGTGGAATCATTGTTCATGGTTTTGCAGATGGAGAAAAAACGGAAGTGGTGACTATTGCTTACTTTTCACACATATTGTCTCTCAATTTAAACACTTCATTTCTAACTTTCCCAAACATGGGTGGCAAGTGACTGGAAGGAAGCATCACAGTTTTGTATCGCATGTTGTTGCGACACGCCTCCTATTCATGATTTCAAGAAGAGATCCAGCAAAGCTAGTTCTGTGTACATTTCCAAAAAAGACACCTTTAATGATACTGTAGCTAAGCAGTTACACTTTCCTTTGGTTGGCTGGTATTCAGGGTTTCCATGTTAGATCTTCCTGTGGTCCTTAACCATGAAAACAAATGGCCCAGAAAGCCATTATTCAGTTTATATGGGTGTGTTACAAAACCTGTTCAAGGTCTTACACCAACTGGTGCAAACTGGCATTCCGCATTCTTGCCCATGCCACAGAGATAATTGAGGGTTTTTTGGTCTCACATTTCCACAATTGGATCTTATACACAACTTTATTAAACTCCTTGTCCCTTTTATGGGAAAGGCAGGAAGCACCAACCCGGCCAGAATGAATTTCTGTTATGTGCCCAAGCAGATGCCAGCATATTTTAAAGCTAAATGCCGTTTTCTAATAGTGGTGTTAATCTTGGCATTCTCAGAAGTGGCCTAGTGGTATAAGATTCATAACCAATTTTGCAATGAAAATTACTTATTTTTTAAAGTGGTGATGAGCCATGCCAAAATGGACAACGCTGGAAACAAATTCCCTTTTGATTCACCACTGCCAGGAGTTCGATCTACTCAGGTGTAGCACTTCCAAATTAACCCCATAAATATGATTTTCATGAAAATTGTGACTTAAGCTTAACCAATGAAGGGCCCCTTGTTGTAGAGTTCTTGCTGTGTATGCATGGATAATAATTCCAGCATTTTGCTTAAATAATCAAAGGGAGTATAAACATGAAACTTCTGTTAAGTATGAAGAGCAAATGAACTTCTGTATTGAGAGTCTCTCTAGCCAGCCCTATCTTTTAATGTAGTACACACCTTTGGATTCTTTTACCAAGTTCCTCTCATTGTCGGTATATAACTTATTTTTTTTCTCCTTCTGTTTTTTATTTTTTCCTTCTACAACACATTACAGTCATTATATCAACATTTTTGTGTCAACATACCTGTACGTTTATATATTATTTCGCCCCTATGTTTACACACTTTTATACACAGTTTTATATTTGTGTGTGTGTGTTGCGTTTGTGCTGATAAATAAATAAACAAGGGAGACTAGTATAGATCTATTTCAAGCTATTTAGCTCTCATCAGCTAGCCATACCCTTACTGGGATTTGAACCTGGGTCATTTTACATGTAATTGCCTCTAGGCCACAGGCTCTCATCCTGATCAGCTGAGCCAGGGGAACAAGTATATGTACTGTGTCACAACACCCTGGTAAGACCCAAATAAGGGAGGAAGCAAAGCTGCTTTCCTTTCCTGTCTTTCGGCTCATCACAAGAGACCATGCAGACAGAAAGCTATTTGTTTCATTGGCTTTTGTTTACATTTGTCTATCTCTAATATATTGCCTGTGAAAGTATTTTTGTTTCTTTTTACCCTCTTCCCATAGGAAAAAATGCCACCCCATTTGCAAATTGTGGTCCTCTAATGTTAGTATTCTTTTATTTTTTAAATTTATCCAATCCCTAATCCATGCCAATGCAACTGCTTTGTAATAAAGCTTCCAATCAGGGAGTCCCATATCACCTCTGCTTCTGTCATCCTGTAAAGCTTTCAGCCTTATCCTGGCTTTCTTCCCTTGCCATATAAATTTTAATATAATCTTATTCAATTCAGTAAAAAAAAATAATCCTAATTTTATTAGGATTGGTTGAAACAAGTATAATATTCTCGGTAATATACTCATTTTTATAGCTGCTATTTTCCCTAGTAATGATAATTATAGTTTCCCCCATAATTCTAGATCTTTTTTTATTTGTTGCACTAATTTTATATAATTATTTTCTTTTATAGTTTAGCACTTTGCAGTTAGCCATATTCCAAGATATTTAACTTTCTTTGTCACTTGCAGTTCTATTATTCTTTCTAATTCTTTATTTTGTTCTTCCTTCAAATTTCTAGTTATCATTTTAGTCTTTTCTCTATTAATCTTAACCCTGCTACATCTCCATATTTTTCTAATTCTCGCATTAAGTTATTTCCTGTTTCTAGTGGGTCTTCTACAATGGATACTAAATCATCTGCAAAGGCCTGAATTTTATACTCCTCTTTTTAAATTTTAGTTCCTCTTATCTCCAAATTTTGTCTAATTCTTATTAAGAGACTTTCAAGCGTCAGGATGAAGAGCAGAGGTGATAGAGGGCAACCCAGCCTTACTCCTTTCATTATTTTAAACGTCTATGTACTTTCACCATTTAATAATATATTAATGCCCTGTGGGTGGAGTATACTGTATCATTTTTATTAATCTTTCAAATCGGTCCCCTAATTTCATATTCTTGATTTGTTGGATCATGAATTCCCAATTTAAATTGTCAAATGCCTTCTGTGCATCCAGAAAAACAAGTGCCACTTTTTTTTTCTGGATGCGCCTCATAGTACTTGCTATTATTTGCTATTATTCTGGTATTGTTTCTGATTTGTCTTGTTGGGAGAAATCCATTTTGGTCTGGGTGTATATAGTCATTTAATAGTTTTTTCAATCTCTCTGCTATATATAGTATAGTATATCAGTATATTACTTCTAATGCCCTCCTCTGCAGTTCAGTTACAGACCTAAACTAAAACTTATTTCCTATCAATGTCTGCCCATCAACATAAATCTTACCAACGAAAAAAAAAGGAAAGTCAGGAACCAATTAAGTGAACTAATTGTCTCCAGCAAATTCAATCCCTTTTCACTCCTCTTTTATTTCCTATGGGAGGGGCCATTCATCATCTACCTGTGGCCTTACTTCCAAGTTGACCCCTGTTCTTTACCTGTTGGTTTTGTCTGGCAACTCTGCACATGTACACACTGGGAACAGGCTCCAGCTGTTCATCTGCCTCACTGATTTCTGACTCTGAAGGCAGCTGATAACTGGCATAAGGCTCTGGCCCCCTCTCTGACTCCGACACATAGCCCTCATCAGAGCCTTCCCCAGACTCCAGGATTGGCCCATGTCCCTCCCCAGCCTCCTCACTGCCGAATCTGATACCAGCTCTGCTGGCCACTGGTGGGCCACAAAACAAGGTAACAGGTGTGTGGTTGGGAAATTCTGAGAGTTGAAGTCCAGACATCTTAAAGTTGCCAAGATTGAAAAACACTGATCTAAGCAATAGCTTGAGGCATAGAGCCAGTTTGATGTAATGGTTAAGGTGCTAGCTGGAAACCAGGAGACTGTGCGCTATAGTCCCACTTTAGGCATGAAAACTGGCTGGAGGACTTTGAGCCAGTCACTCTCAACCCAACCCACCTCACGGAGTTGTTTTTGTGGGGGGAAAGGGAAGGAGGAAGGAGCATTGTGTGTGTTTGCTGCTTTGTTATTTTAAAAATAAACAAACTGAGCTGTAATCCAAAGATAGTCTTAGATGACAAACTAGAGTTATTTGAAAGAAAAGGACCAGGTCCCCCATTTAACTCCAACACACATCTGCTACAATTTTCATGATGTTTGTTCATCCAGACTCAGTTCTAGTTCCTGTCAAATAAATACTGGTAGTTCTTATTTCAAGTTTAGCATTTCTTTAAATGTTCCAACATTGCTGCTTCAAACATTTGCATTCTGGGGTTTTCAGTCTCCATATCAGAATCAGGGGTCCTTTGTTCCTGCCCCTGCTAAAATGATTGCAAAGTTCTTTCCATGCTGAGTCTACCCTGATTTTTGAGACTCCCTAGTGTCCTTTTGCAATGATTCACATATGATGTTTATAACAAACAGTGCTTGGAGATTAGCACAAAGGGCATTTCTCATCATTTCCCTTTCAATCTCTGAGTTGCCTTGTTCTTTCTTCTAGGTTCCCATTCCCCATTGGAGCTGCACCAACACAGCTTAATTTTCACTGACCATCCAGCCTAAATGGATAAGCTCTGAGATCATATTAAAGTTAAAAGTAACGGTAAAGGTTCCCCTCACACATATGTGCTTGTCATTCCAGACTCTAGGGGGTGGTGCTCATCTCCGTTTCAAAGCCAAAGAACCAGTGCTGTCTGAAGACGTCTCCGTGGTCATATGGCTGGCATGACTAAATGCCAAAAGTGCATAGAGCGCTGTTACCTTCCCACCAAATGTGGTCCCTATTTTTCTACTTGCATTTTTTACATACTTTTGAACTGCTAGGTTGGCAGAAGCTGGGACAAATAACGGGAGCTCAGTACATTACGTGGTACTAAGGATTCGAACTGCTAAGCTGCCGACCTTTCTGATCAACAAGTTCAACATCTTAGCCACTGAGCCACAACGTCCCTAGTGAGATCATATTACAGGCAACTATAATAATCCAACTGGTTTGTTAAATTACTGGAATTTGATGAAGGCTAACCTGATAATGAAACGTTAACTAGAAGTTAAATACAAGTGACAGGATAGGTTTGAGCCTATATCTTGTTTAATATACAATAAACTTGTGGGAAGGCATTGGTGTCTGTTGCATTTAGATTCCTTAGAAAGAGAGAACAAAGGACTTTCCCTCCAGCTGGTTCATTTATTTTATGATGAATAAAAATACTTTTTCAGATTAAAGCAGATGTTATGGAAATCTGGTCCTTCAGCAAAACTGGATTTGGGACAAAACCTGGTTTATGTGCTATAAATCCTTTAACTTCCTTTACACGTAAAACAGTGTCCATTTAAGTATTCTTTTAATACGGTTGGTTTGAAAGAAGATGGAAAGCAGTATGACAAAATAATGATATTTCAAACTTCTGCAGGTCGTATAATGAAGCAACCTGATTCATCCCTTCTGTGTCAGTACCAGAAAAATGTACTTTGTGCAAAAAAGATAATTTGTGATAAATGTTAGGCTTGTGTTATACATATATGTTACTACCCATGCTTAGTGTTTTAGTGTAGAGTTGGTGGCTGCTGGAGTAATACATGAGCTGACTGAATTGGGTCCATGGTGATATGTTTTTAGTGGTATTACTAATCTGTATTCAGACTGGCCGAGTATTTTATTTATTTATTTATTTTATTTATATACGGCCCTTCTCCCTCTCGGGACTCAGGGCGGTGAACAGCCACAGTAAAAAGAGGAAATACAAAAGTTAAAAAAACATATTAATATATATTAAATAATTTGGCCCATTATTATAAAACCCAATACTAAAACCCAGTTAAAAAGTCTATGACAGGCTGGCTGCATGAAATAGATGGGTCTTCAGGGCCCGATGGAAGAGACGTAGGTCTAAGATCGTACGTAATTCAGGGGTTGAGGTCAATGGAAATGCATGAGAACCAGCTGCATTCAAACATCACTTATTTCAAAACTAATTTGTAATTCCATGCATGAGTACATTTCATTTATGCTTTGATAATAATGGACATATTTTATCAGTCCCATCTAGATACGCTGAATTTGGGGGCTACCTGTTTCCAATTAACACAGTAGCTGGATTTAAACATCACACTAAGCCATAATAGGTTCAGTTTTGGCCTTGCATGTTGTGTGCACCCAGTGGAACTCATGGTTTATTAAACAAGCCGTTGTATCAAATGATAGCTTAGTGTGCTTTCTCAACAGCATTTGTTTTCTTGTGCTGACTTTAGTATTTGTTCACTGAAGGCTAAAGTACAAATTGCATTCACTTGGGCAGGACTGATAATGATTTGGACTGCAGTCAGGATTTTTTACCAACTGGTGCCAGTGTGGGATTTCCTCCCCAGTTCTGCCAAAATAAACACCAGCTTCAAAAGAGGGATTTTCCTTTATTTTCTTAGAAAAGGAAATGGTTCAATAGCTATTCCGTGTTTCTCCTGCTCTGTTATTTATTGGTTCTTCCCCAACTGATCCAAAGGTATCTGGGTGTGAGATACTACTTGAGAGAAGGATTGGTTGTCCTAGTAGACCACAGATCATGCATGAGTCAACAATGTGCTAATGCAATCTTGGGATGCATCCGCAGAATATAATGATGAGATCTGTACAATATCATGGGAAAATGATCATTGTTGCCTCTGCAATATTGTATGCTGTAAGCAGGATGCTGAAACTGGGAAGAATAGATAATGAATGATAAAAGAGATGGGCAGCTTGGAAGCAAAATCTTATGAACATATATTAAAAGAATGAGTATATTAAGTTTAGAGACAATAAGGCTAAAGGAAGTCATGGCAGCAGTCTTCCATACCTGAAAGATTGTCACAAGATAGAAGGGTGGATTTATTCTCTAGTGCACCTGAGTTTCAAAGAGCCACTAAACATAGAGCATAGAATAATAGGATTGGAAGAGGACTTGGAAGTCTTCTAGTCCAACCCCCTGCCGAAGAAAGAGACCCTATATAATTCCAGACAAATAGTTGTCTGGATTTCTTGAAAACCTTTAGGGATGGAGCACCCACAACTTCTGGAAGTAAACTGTTCCACTGATTGGATCTCTCTGTAATCATCATCCACCCATTATTTCTTGTCTTTCCCCCAGTGTCCTTTTCAGAATAGGTTGAACCTCTTTTCTCTGTGACAGTCCCTCAAGTATTGGAAGACTGCTATCATGTTACATCTAGCCCATGGTGGGGCTCTATTTTTTTTTTTACTACTGGTTTGCTCGCTCGCATGATGCTTCTGCACATGTGCAGAAGTGTCCAGGCAGGTGGGTGGAGCCTCCTGCTGCCACCACTACTGGTTCGCCCACTCCAGGTCCAACCGGGAGCAGCCCGTCTCTGATCTAGTCCTTCTCTTTGTTAGTCTAAGCATACCTAGTTTCCTCAATCATATGGTTTAGCCTATAGACCAGTGTTTCTCAACCTTGGTGACTTTAAGCCCTGTGGACTTCAACTCCCAGAATCCCCCAGATTCTGGAAGTTTAAATCCATAGGACTTAAAGTCGCCAAGGTTGAGAAACACTGCTGTAGACCCATATCATCTTTGTTGCTGTTCCCTGCATTCTTTCTAGGCCCTCAACATCAAAGTGGAAGTTTACAGAAGCCCACACTCAAAATAAGGAGGATGTGGGAGCTATTAAGCAGTGTGTGTCATGGAGTCCTGAGTCCTGCCCCCCCCCCAAATGGTTTTGAAGCAGAGGTTGGATAGCCATTTGTCTGGGATGGTCTGAGGATTGAACTAGAACTTCCAGTCCTATTAAAGAAAAAACAGTGCATGTAGTTAAACCTACAGCTAGCATTTCTTTCTCTCTCTATCTCTCTCCCATTCCCCACCCCACAGCCCCGGCAAGGAGAAACTGTTACTAATTTTAATTAATTGTTCTCTATATAATGGAGATCTCTAAATCCATCTAATACAAACTTCTAAGGAAGCTGTAAAACCTGGACACTCTAGCAATGCAGGATTTGGCCTGTTCTCTTAAAGTATTTGTATGTATCAGGTTGTGAGCTACAAAAATATAAATGCACTACAGGCAGTCCTTGTGTGCAGGTTTGTGTATCTAAAAGCATACAGGGTCTTAGCTGAGACCAGACTTGCCCTTCCTGTGTTGATGGGAAAGTCTTGAAAGAGGCTGCAATTCCCATTTGCTCTAATAAAGCAAAGGTTATAGTCTCTTATGGATTTCAACTTACATTCTGGCTCGACAGGGTTTTGAGTCGGGAATCTGGTCGCAAAACCTGGTTTATTGTTGTTGTAGTTTTTATTTCTGTGCTGCTTTCGCTCCAAAAAGAACCCATAGAAGTGTTGAAAAAGTAATAAAAACAATCTCCCATAAAATAAGAACAAGGAGAGTACATTAAAATAGAATTCACTGAAAAGACAGACCTCTCTTGGGACAGCTGTTACTCTACATTTTTGTCACCCTTCTGAGACCCTATGGGATTTGTGTAGGGACAAATATCATGCTGGAGGTGCAGATTCAAGAGTGCTGACTCTTCAGGACCTTTTGACTTACTAACAACAGGCTAGAAGTAGAAAAATGTAGCTAGAAAATTAAAGGTTTTCTAGATATCATTTCATGGATCATGTTCTGCCTCAAGTCTTGTAGGCTTGCTCGGGGGATGCAGTTAACTCCAAGTCAGTGTTGGGTTCCGGATGCCATTGTAACTGGTATGTTGCAATGGGGCCCAGCGTCCACTACGTGCACGTGTGCAGTGCACGCATGCGTAGTTATCACCCACGATGCTCCAGCTGCTCGGCAGAGGATCATTCAGAGGATCATGTCTATGTATATTTGTTTTTAAAAAAATTCTAACCACTGACCGTCTGCATATTTGACAAATTTTATTGTTACTATGCTACTGGAACACCATTACAAGGAATGCAACATAGATTAAATTCATTTGTGAGTGTGTGTGTGTGAGTGTGTGCCCACAAGTGTGTTTGTGTGTGTGAAAGAGAGAGGGGGGGAGAGAGAGAGAGAGAGAGAGAGGGAGGGAGGGAGGGAGGGAGGGAGGGAGGGAGAGAGAGAGAGAGAGAGAGAGAGAGAGAGAGAGAGAGAGAGAGAGAGAGAGAGAGAGAGAGAGAGAGAGAGAGAGAGAGAGAGAGGGAGACCTTTGTCTTAGATTAGGGGTGTCAAACTCCCAGCCCACGGACTGGCTGCATCATGTGCTGGCACTCATGCTCGGTTCAGTGAAGGGGGGGGGGGAAACTCCTGACATGTCACATGATGATGCTGTGATGACGCAAGTTTGACACCCCTGTCCTAGATAAAGGGGCCTTCCTGGTGCTATATGCAGTAGCCAATCCAATTATATCACCCAGAAGTAATAATTTATCCCATTACAAATCAAGGGAGAGACTAATCATAATTCAATCCATCTTTACCATTAAAAGGCTTCCCTGGAGCTGAAAAGCGGCAAAAGCCCCTTCAGTATCACTTCATTATATATAACTAATAATTGAATCACCTAAACCCTCTGAGAGTAATCTAGCTTCCAAGTTCTCCTCTTATTATCTTTGCAGATTTATTGCTGAGATAATGACAAAAATATAGTATTCATTTTGCCGCCTAATCCAGAGATGATCCTCCAGGGCTACACAAATCAAAATGATTTCTGGAAGGCAGCAAAGAGGAGGGTTTTTTATATATCTCCTTGATGACATTCACCTGTCATCTGGACAGTTGCAGCCAGATTGGGTAGCTCTAAATTTATTGATTTGTTTCTACATCTTCTCAGGTAATTGCCCCTTAAAGGAGTTAAACCAGAAATTCACATGCAATTAATAGTAAATTACGCCATCTCTGTTCAACCTTAGCTATTTTATGCCAGCCCATAGAAGAAAGCTTTAGTCTCGAAAAGGTTTGGAGTTAAATTTAAAGTTACAATAAAGAAAGAGAGATTATTTAATCAAGGACATTTCTGAGAATGGGGTAATCAGGATGCTATTCAGTTAAAATAGAAGGTAAGTTAGCATTTTAGTCTTCAGGAAGCTGGACAAAAATAGTGAAAGCTAGGGTAATGAGTTTTCTGCTGTTCTTCAGTAGACATGACTTTATTCTTGGCCCAAGGGTGCTTTTTCAAGAGGCAACTGGGCTTTCTGGTTTTTCTTTGAAGATGTTTCAATTCTCATGTTGAGACTCTAGAAAGAGTGCAGAAAAGACCAACAAAGATGATTAAGGAACTGGAGGCTAAACATATGAAGAACGGTTGCAGGAACTGGGTCTAGTTTAATGAAATGTCTAGTTTAATGAAAAGAAGAACTAGGGGAGACATGATAGCAATGTTCCGATATCTCAGGGACTGCCACAAAGAAGACAGAGTCAAACTATTCTCCAAATCACCTGAGGATAGGACAAGAAGCAATGGGTGGAAACTAATCAAGGAGAGAAGCAACTTAGAACCGAGGAGAAATTTCCTGACAGTTAGAACAATTAAATGAATGGAACAACTTGCCTCCAGAAGTTGTGAATGCTCCAACACTGGACGTTTTTAAGAAGATGTTCAATATCATTTACCTGAAGTGATGTAGGGCTTCCTGCCTAAGCAGAGGGTTGGACTAGACCAGCTCTGACTGGATGATGGGGAATGGAAGTCAGAGCTGAAGAAGCTTCTTGGATGAAAAACAAAACATCTTCAAAGTAAAACCAGAAAGTCCAATTGCCTCTTGCGAAAAACAGCTTTGGGACAACCATGACTTGGAAAACTAAGAAACTCCATAGGCCAACTTTATTCTTGTGTATGAAACTCAATTTTATTTTGCTTGAATTTTGTTCTTTTATTGTTATCATCAATTCCAGCTATATTCTACAGTTTAGGGTTCACTGGGTACTTTTAATCCTTCCATATTGGATGGCTGTCTTTAGATCTATTGCTTGCTGAGATGGGGGAGAGGGAATTTGAGTTGGAGTTGAACATTTACAGATAAAATCATTTGGCTTCAAATGTTAGGCTAAGTGGCACTCAGGAGAAAAGGTAACATTATAAGCTTCTTACCTTGCCAACACTTTATCACCATCTGCCTCCTGGACAAAAATAATCATAAAACCGGAAGATACCACAATAATGTTTAATGGGTCATATAAAGTAAAAAAAAAAAGTCATTTTCTGCAAGTGCAGAGGTTGAAAGATTACAAGCAGTTCAGGCACTCTACATATATATGTATCAACCTATAGAGACCTTACGATCACAATTGAGCCCAACATTTCAGTTGCTAAGTGAAACATTTCTGACCAGTGATACTAACTTCTCAAAACAATAACTGTCCTTCACCAAAACACAGAGTTATCATACAGTGATGCAAAACAAATACTTCCTCTTTCTTCAGTCTTCAGCGGCAAACAGTAAGCTCAGGAATCAAAGCTCAGGAATCGAAAAGGGAATGGACTGTGTTTCTGAGCTTCCTTATATGATAGAGCTGAGAACCACAGCCAATCAGAATTCCACATAGTTCTTAAAGCTACATATATTCTTTAAGAATACTGGCTTATATATATATTGTCAACCCAACATAAGGATAAATATCCTAACAAAATGAATTTTGCCCCATTTTACAACCTTTCCTGCCACAGATGTTAAGTGAATCACTGTTCTTGGTGAATTAGTAATATAGTTGTTAAGTGAATCTGGCTTTCCCATTGACTATGCTTGTGGAAAGATCGCGAAAGCTGATCACATGATCCCAGATATTGCAACCATCATAAATATGAGTCAGTTGCCAAGCATCCAAATTTTGATCACATGACCATGGGAATGCTACAATGGTCGTAAGTGTGAAAAATGGTTCTAAGTCATTTTTTTCAATGATGTTATAACTTTGAACGGTCACTAAATGAACTGTTGTAAGTCAAGGACTTCCTGTATTTATTTATTTATCATATGTAAGAACCCCACCCCAGCTTCCTCATAGAGTGACTCTGGGAGGGTGATATGCTAGCACTTATAAACATATCTCATTTGACTTTCCATCTCAAGTTTCAAAATGTCCAAGACAATTAAAATTCCTCAAAGTCAACATGATCACATAATATCCACACAGCAGGGCAGTGGATAAATTAAAATACTACTCCAAATTTTTCAAAAGTTAAGGGACAGAAAGCAATTCATATGTCAGGCTAAAGTTTTTGTAGGATAGCTATGTTTTCTTTGGACTATCTAAATTCCTTTAAGAATCAAAGTGGCAGATGAATCTTTAAAACAGATTGTGTCAAAACAGAAGAGTTTCCTTATGACCTTACCAACTGGGTTTTGGATACAACCCAGAGCCATTGCTTGCTGAGCTGAGTAAGTGGAACAGGGTGAAGGTACACATTCTTTTATTATTCCAACAATATCAAACTTCTGAATTTTTTTAGTGGCCTCTAAAAGAGAGAAAATAAAGCCAATAAAAGAAAAAAAACCCTTCAGGTTTCTAATATATATATATAACACCATTAAAGTCAACAATGAAAAATCTGAAATTCTGCAATGATTCTTTGGTATAGAATAATAATATATTACAAAAAGCCAAACATTTACTGCATTTGTACGCTTAATCTTCGTGCAAACGTATATTCTTTTATATCTTCTATATGACTAGTAAGTCTTGGGCACAAGTTTTTTTTTAATGCGTAACAAGTGGGTCCCTGGGTCCTAACAATGGAGAAGGGCGGGGTATAAATTCGAAAAATAAATAAATAAAATAAAGTGTCTTCAAAGTGATTGCTTGAATCTTAAAACAACTAGTGTTCAGTCATCTATTCCACACTGCAGTGTAAATTGAGCAAATATTTGTTTCTTCCTAGATCCGTAATGGTGAACCTATGGCACGGGTGCCACAGGTAGCATGCGGAACCATTTCTTAGGGCACGCGAGGCGTTGCCCTGTTAGCTCCAGCATGCATGTGTGTGCTGGCCAGCTGATTTAGGTCTTCTTTTGAGGCCTTTTTTTCGCCCTCTGGAGGCTTCAGGGAGGCTCCTGAAGCCTCTGGAGGTGCAGGGAGGCTGTTTTCACCCTCCCCAGGCTCCTAGAAAGCATCTGGAGCCTGGGGAGGGTGAAAAAAGAATGCCAAAAGCAGGGCGCTGTGCACATACCATTATGGATGTGCACGCCCGCGCATGTCTCCCCTGCGCTCCCCCCACTTTTGGCTCATGAGCTAGAAATGTTAGCCATCACTGTCCTAGATCCTCTCTTAATCCTATGAATCCTGGGGACCACAGTATTTTTGGTACAAGTATATACTGGGTAGTTTGTTTCAAATTATTTTTCATCTAAAAGCTATTGAATTGCCTCATCATTTACATTTGTTTGTCAAAACTGTGAATTGAATTCAGGACCCACTTAAAATGCCTTGTTTTGTTTTGTAGATAAGAGGGAGTCACTGATTTTTTTTACATTTACTGTATCTTCTCTTATCTTCTTGGGATAACTGAGGTCTATAATTTGGATAACAGCATGCTGCAAGGTTTGATAATGTGATACCACTGATAGCTGTGAAGAAAATAAAGTGGTTTCCGATGTAGCCAATTACATAGCTTATAAAGAAATTTGTAAGAAAGGAAAGCTTGTCATGAGAGATAATCCTTATATCAGAGAAGATGTGTGGAGAATACCATTACCTCAATAAGGTACTTTTCAGTCATTTGTCTGCCTCGGTCTTGATAATCTGAGATAAATATAGCTTTTAAAGCATATTTGGTCTGTCTGGATTATAAATATTTTGTCTAATGAAGAGAAATGAACACCAGTTTCCTAACTGCCTCATTCTTTTTCTATTATCTTCCATCCATCAAATTCTTCCCGTCCAGTTGATTGTTATTTTTTTTAAAAAAATGATTTACCTAAGGCAAACCTAACAATTGCAGGAGAGGAGAAGCTAAGCAGTTATTCTTGCAAAATGTTTGAATTTAGCAAGAAGAACAAAGCTCTGTAAAACATTCAGAACAGCCACAGGTCTCCTGGATTGTACGCAATGTGAATGTTTGCTATGGAGTTTAGTGATGGTAGAAAGCCAAGAATCCATTCCAAATATCAAAAGTCCACCACAAACATGTATCTATCTCGGTGTTTTAGAAGCACAATCCATCTAATCTGTCCTGAATAATTCATTACAAAAGACTTGCTTTTTTTTCAAGCCCGTACAATCTTCAAAATATAATTCACCCCACCCCCCAATCCCTCACTCCCAAAGTAGCATTGTCTGCTGTAGTCCTTCAACACTTTTGTATATAGAAATCTACTTCCATTATAAGATTGGTTGTTGGCCAGCTCAGACCATTGTCTTTTATTCTGCTACCTAATCACCCTTAAAGTGCCCTTTGGGGATAGGGCTTCATCATCACAATGCATTCCCTTTCTATTTTCCACTCAGCCAAGTCTCTCTATTTATCGAGGTAGCAGGGCAATCCTAGAAACAATTCCTCCTGAGCTCAGTTTCACTTGGAAGTGGGAGCAGGAGTGGCGAGACGGATAATGGAAAACTGAAGACTTTTTGGAGTATCTAAACAGGGACAAATATACCAATTGGGCTCAATGGCGATACAATTTAGCACTCACAATATCCCATATTCATAGAAAAAGCATCCCAAAAGACTTCTGAACGTCACATTTTGTTATTTCCTCAATCCTGGTCTAAATAGCTTCAAAACAAATAAACCAGCTTGTTTTGTACCCCAACACCTAGCTGACAGTCTAAAGCAGGGATGTCCAAACTTGGGAACTTTAAGACTTGTGGACTTCAACTCCCAGAATTCCCCAGCCAGCCTAGCTGGCTGGGGAATTCTGGGAGTTGAAGTCCACAAGTCTTAAAGTTCCCAAGTTTGGACATCCCTGGTCTAAAGTTATCTTCCACCTGTAGCCTTTTTGGCCATTGGATTTATTTCCCTAAAAATACACATCAATGAATTCTTTTCTCACTGACACAAACTACTTTCCACACAGTTTAAACACATGGGTAGTCCTCACTTAATGACTGCAATTAGGGAAAACACCACCACCGTTAAGTAAAATGGTCATTAAGCAAAATATCATGTGACCATGTCCAACTTACAATATCAGTTCCTCTGAGGCCATTAGTAATAGCATTTAGACATTTATACCACTTCACAATGCTTTACAGCCCTCTCTAAGCAGTTTACAGAGTTGGTATATGGCCCCCAACAATCTGGGTCCTCATTTTACTGACCTCAGAAGGATGGTGGAGTTAACCTTGAGTCGGTGAGAATCGAACTGCCCAACTGCTGGCCACTGGCAGAATTTGCCTGCAATACTGCATTCTAACCACTGGGCCACCAAGGCTCATTAAGCCAATTACCTGCAGAGGTTAAGCACAACAGCATACGACTGTGCTTACAACATGTCCAACTTACAACATCAGTACCTCTGAGGCCATTCTGTGAATTACCTGTGGTCGTTAAGCACAATATCACATGACTTGAAGGAAGATGGCTATGACATTCAAATGGTGATCATGTAACTGTGGGAGGCTGCAGCTGTCATGAACGTGTGCCAATCTCAAAAGTGCCTAAATTGCAATCAAGTGACCAGAAGGGACACAACGACGGTCATAGGTTCAAGGACCAGTCATAAAACTTTTTCCAAACCATCGTAAATTTGAACGGTGACCAAACAGGGACATTGTTAACCACAAGGACTACCTGTAATTAATCTCTGATTTTCCAAACCTTGAAACTCTCCCAATATGTAATTACAACTTAGAGAATCTGCTAGAATTAGAGCAGCAAAATAGTTTCCTTGAGCAACAGTTCTAAAACTCCTTATTCGGTTTTTGCACTGGATGTTTGAGGTGGTGGTAGGGAGTGTCAGACATGGAGATCTGTTCCAAAACCTGCTCAGCTATGCCAGCAGCCTTACTGCAGAGGAAAGAAATCAAGGCAAACATTGAGATATGATTTCTATTGACTGCAGGGAGGTCTGGAAACCTACCAATTTTAGTTACTTTTATGCTGCCTGTAGCAGCATAAAAATTCTATGGCAGTCTTTTGCTTATGTAGTTTTTGGTCTGCTTTATAAATCATCTTTGTCAAGAACATGCCTTTTTTGTAGTATCTTTTCTTTTCTACCAATATACAGCGTTAAAAATAAATGGGCCGAATGGGAAAAGTTGGATCACAGTACTACCAACCTGAGATAGAATTGTAAAAGTTCTGATTTGAGTTGTGCCCACCAGGAACTGCAAGTGTGTCAGTCAGCTATTGAGCACTGAAGAGTACACTGGCCTTTTACCCAGAGGTCGGCTGCTGGGGGTTTGCAGGGGTTCAGGAGAACCTCTAGCTAGAATTCTGTGAAGTTCAGAGAACCCCAAATTCCACTCCTGGCTGGTCCTGCCCACCCCGTCCCTCACAGGAGTCCCCATGTGGCCCATTTTGGATACAGGTAAGTGCAGGGCATGTATGGAGGCTCGGGGAGGAGAAAAAACTGGGCTACTGGAAGTTTGGGAAGGCTGGAAATGGGCCCATTTCTAGCCTCCAGAGAGCCTCTGGAGCCTGGGAAGGCAGTTTTCAGTCTCCCAGAAGCTCAAGGAAAGCCTCCAGAGCTTGAGGAGGGCAAAAACACCTGCCCTGCTGTGATGCAGGAGGCTGACTAGGTCATGCCCACCACGGTTATGCCCACCTAGTAACTGGGCAGAGAACCCGTTACTGCAATTTTTGAAGCCCATCTCTGCGTTTACCTTACATTGTTTTTGCAACGCTAAAAAAAGCATCGGTGTCCGAACCAGAGAAAGGGAGATGTTAGTGGTTGTGTGTATGAACGGTTTGTGCACAAAGCTTGCTTCTGGGAACCATGCTCCTGAACCAGGGTGTGTGTCCCTGAGAGACACACCTTGGATTGGATGACCTTCTTTGTAGCCTTAGTACAGCCTTTGTAAGGATGGCTTTCTTTGTAGCCCCATGTAAGAAGAGATGCTTTCTATGAATGCTTTCAGCAATGGCAAAAACCACAGAACGACTTAACACTTCCTCAGAATCCATGTCACACTAAATCAAGAGATGCCTCACCTGAATTGCCACAGCTATTTGTAGCTCTCCAAAACTTTGGCTACAGCTCTAGAAGAAGAAGAAGAAAAAATCATGTAAGGTTTCTTTGCTTTGACTTCAAAAACACCTCCATGCTGTTTTCTTGGCCACACTTTAGAAGTGGTTTGCTTGGCCTTTTGGGATGTTTTTTGGCTTCTCTATCTAGCTGATCTTTGTGGGATTCCCTGCTTGTCTTCTGTCCAAGTATTAACCAGACTTGAACCTGTTTAGGAAACAATTAAATGCATGAACTCGTGTGATATTTAATGAAGTATAAATTACATGAAGTGAAATTTAGTTTCGGTGAGTCCATTTACAGGTAACCCTCAACTTGCATCCACAAATTTCTGTTGCTCGGCAAGACCAGCTGTTAAGTGAATTTTGTCCATTTTGCAACCTTTCTTGCCATAGTTGCTAAGCGAATCACTGCAGTTGTAAAGTGAATCTGGGCTCCCCGTTAACTTTGCTTGTGAGAAGCAGGTGCCCAGGTGATCATATGACCCAAGACATTGCAACCATTCTAACTACCTGCCCTTTGCAAAACATCTGAATTGTAATCACGTGGATGCTGCAATGGTTGTAAGGGTGAAAAACTGTTATGCCATGTTTTTCAGTGATATTGTAACTTTGAACGGTCACTAAATGAATAGCTGTAAGTCAAGGACAACCTGTACTTCATTATTTTGGTCAGGCTCACTTTGGGCATGTTGCTCTCCCTTAGGCTGATCTTGTCTCAGAACAGTTATATATTCTTAATCTAAACCCAAGTGTTATTATCCAAACATGACTGGATATCAAGGAATGTCCAAACCATGCAAGTCTACTTAGGACTTTGTGTAATTTATGAACTGAGATAAGCATTTCAGATACAGTAATTAAATGAAAAATGCATATATTTGTTAACATTAAGTTTGGGTCAGTTAAACTCAGCCTATAATAATGGCATTGTGCTAAAACTCTTCTCAACAAATGGAGCGGACAGAACTTTAAGGCAAAGCAGTAATTTGTATACTTTCTCAGACTGATTTGTCTACTAAATAAATGACTGTCAAATAAATATATATAACTATGATTTTGCTTCTGCCTTTCTGGGAATTTTTTTTCTGCACCAGCCAAAAGGATTTAACAGAAAATCTAACAGAGCTGAATGAGTTCAACCATCTCGCCAGTAAATGGCATGCTATTTATTTGAGTTGGCAAATTTGTTAAGGAGGATACCATCTGGGAGAGATTTATTTTCCCTAAGTAAAAGCAACTGGAGGAAAAACTAGGATATTTTAAAAGACCATATAATCCTGTTGAAAAAGAAGGGAGGAAGAAAAACATTAAAAAAATAACTTTTTCTTGGAAGAATCCAAATTAGGTTTCCAGCTCAGAACAAGATTTATACAGTGATACATCTCGATGTAAAATAGTGAACTTTTAAGCAGCAAGAGAGGAAAAATTCAAAGAAGTATACGAGAACCCCAAGTTGTTCAGATCACCACTTCATTGTTGGCTCTTCCCTCCATTTGTTTATTGATAAGTGATAAACTTCTTTTAATATGTGGCTCTCTAAAAGGGGGAAATAATTGACAGTTCAGACATGTCCACAGTCCATTTGTGAAGAATGCAAAGATAGAAAATGAGGGTGGGGCTCACAAAGCTACGTCTTTAACACTTTCCATTGTCTGCTTTAGAATTTCATTCAGTGTAGTTTCAGGCTATGAAATGTGATTTGTACTATAAAAGAATACCATGTTTTGAAACTTTGGAATCGTTGTTACAAAATTATAAATATTCAACAAATGCTTAATATGAATCAGGTTGGAATTCTTTTCTAAGAGTCTCTACCCATCCAATTTGATCCAGCCAATTGGGCATCCTGCTGTAGAGCTTCTTAGCCAAAGAGTGCCAATTGGTAGGAACTAGAAGATGAGACTTTTCTGCTGTAGTCCCTGTTTTGCTTTGAATTTTCTCCCCTCAGAGATTAAAATGGCCTCAATATTGTCGGACTGTTCTAAGGCTTTAAAAACTTGGATGTGTACCTGGGCCTGAGACTCTGGACATGTTCAGGGCCCTGTTTCTTGTTATTTCTTGTTAGTCAGTTAACTATCTCAGCTGTTGTTTTTAGTTTGGCTGTTTTTATTGTTTTTAATCACTTTACTGTTTTTATAGAGCCTCAGCTAAATTTGCTTTTGCACATTTCAGCAGCAGATGCTGTTTTGCTGTCTTGTTCAGCACGTTTCACCTCCATGGCTGACTCCAAGTTCCAATAGAGTGAAGGAGAAAACGTTTCTATATTTTTCATGCTATAGCTTATTTCATATACTTCTGTTGCATCTCTTCTTATTGATCTTCCTACTAAAAACCCAAACACTATAGGAATATGTGCTTTAGCACTTAAATCATAGATTTATATTGAATAAATTAGATAGGTTTTAATGGGAATTTTAGCACAGGTATATCATTTAATTTCTTTTTAACTTTTGTATATTTGTTATTTATTTTGTGGGTTTTAATGTCCTGTGCACCGCCCAGAGTCCGTCTCGACGGAGATTGGTGCGGTTTACAAATCGAATTAAATAAATAAATAAAAATATAGTTTTAAAAGAAGTAAGCCATCCAGAGACACTGGATCTGAGATGGGTGGCTACAGAAATTGAATTAATAAGTACATTTCCCCTCCTCCCTCTTATTACAGAAACTTTAACATCTGAGAAAAAAAAATGAATTTGGCTATATTAACCAGTGGTGGGATTCAACATTTTTTACTACTGGTTCTGTGTAAAAAACTACTGGTTTTTTACTACTGGCTTGGTGGGCGTAGCATGGCATGGTGGGTGTGGCAGGGGAAGGATACTGTAAAATCTCCATTCCTTCCTCACTCCATGGAAAGGTTACTATAAAATCCCCATTTCCTCCTGATCAACTGGGACTCGGAAGGTAGAGAATAGATGGGGGTGGAGCCAGTCAGAGGAGGTATTTACTGGTTCTTCAAACTACTCAAAATTTCCACTACTGGTTCTCCATAACTGGTCAGAACCTGCTGAATACTACGTCTGATATTAACCCAGAATTCTACATGCTCCAGTGTGAAGTTCTATATGAAAATCTTCATTCATTGCAGTCAAAAGGAGCACCAGGATGTGTGTTTATAACTGAAGTAATTGCTTCTGCAACCAAGAAGAAATGAAGAATTGTACATATGGCTGAATGTCACATGTGAAACATAATTTGGAAAACTGTTCTTTTGTATATTTTAGAAAATTGAACTAATACGTTAGGTTGAAATGATTGTCCCTCATTAAATAATACTGAAGTATTTTCTTTCTTTCTATAGATGTTTATAGCATTAAAAGTTTCTTCGTAACCCTGTACCTAAAGAACAGAATCAATGAAGAAAAAGGACAATTTTTCTTTATTTTTAGAAATTGATGATGTAAGATAAAACCACCTAACCTGAAGGCCAAGTTTATATACATGCAGTGTTTAAATTTTAGAAAAGGATTAATGGTTACATGAAAAAAAATAGTTAACTGGAAGGTTATTTTTTCTCCCTTCAGAAATGAAAGGAGCTTTTTAAAAAAAATCACAGCTGAGCATACAACTAATAGAAGCAAACTAAAGCTGTAGAACAGGAGTACTTTCTCTTGGAACAGGAATGCTTTTTTCTGTGTTTAATGAGGTGGTCTGCTTTTTGGGCCATTCGTGAATTCTAATTCTGATGCAAAAAAGTTGAAAACCAACTTCCAGTGGTTGCAAAACATGGTGGTGTTACATGACAGCACCTTAGGAAGTGGAGAAATGGTTAATGTCAGGTGAGAAATGACTATCTGGAAAGGGGCGAATATATCATGCGCCGGTTTTCTAAAATCCAATATTATCTCTTACACTGTTAAAAACTGACACTAGGAGAATTTTTATCTAATTAGATGACAGTATTTTATCAAATCCACAACCAAAATAATCTTTCACAAGCCTCCAGTGTTGTGCACTCAAATCCATTACTTCAGGGGTCTCCAACCTTTGCAACTTTAAGTCTGAAGGACTTCAGCTCCCAGAATTGGGAGTTGAAGTCCTTCAGACTTAAAGTTGCAAAGGTTGGAGACCCCTGCATTACTCACAAAAATATATTTGTGTATTTATGCATAATTTTCATTTTTTAAAATAATTATCTGCTTAATGATCGTATCATAACTCTTAATTTCCTTGCTCTCTGGTCCATATTCTATTTTTACAATCGCTTACAGAATTTCTTGGAATGGAAAGTCATTTGTCCTTCCAGATTAGGAAAGAAAAGGCAATTTTCTTTTTTATGAGAGTACATTTGTGAACTGATTTTGCTGCATAAGACCTAGCAATGCAGTGTGTTCAGTTTGATGCCGGTCTATAAAAGAATCATACATGTCAGTAACTGCCTAAGCTGAAACTCAAAGTTTCAGCCATTGCTAGTGCATGAAATATATAAGTGAATGATGTCTAATTAAAGAGAATAATTCATTTATAAATGATTTACTTTGTGCCCAATTACATAAACAGCCACCTATTAAGAAATTAAATACATAGCTTTTCTGTGTCACATCACCTTGGAATAAAAGCAGGAGATTAAATATTTGAATATTTCTCCACATCAAAAACTTCCTTCCTGTAGAACAGAGCTGTCTAATTCCCAACAAGGAATATTTACTTCTATCTTTGACTGATAGAATACAGTTAACTATTCTTCAAGTATTTATACATAGGGCCAAGTCCTCAGGAGCAGCTGCTTTAAATCTAATAAACGAAAAAAGCTTCTTTTTCTAAACGATGGTTCTGTCATCCATGTGCAATTTTGAATTTTACATTCTTGTTGCTATCAGTTCCCCAGCTTCCATTTCACTGTCTTTTCTGGAACAAATTGGGTCCTTGAGGAAATGCATAAAGAACATGGTCAGTAGAAAATTCAAACTGGATATGAATGAAGAGCCAAGCAGTCATGTTCCTCTGAAACAGGTTTCAGTGGGAAATAGAAGGGAAGATATCAACTTTCCCTGAATTCTTGATAACAATCGTCATCCCCATCGCCGGCTTGTGTACTGTATTGAGAATACTTCTATCCTGGCTCTTAAAAGGCTGAAGATTGTTGCATAAAACTTTCTGTAAGCATCTGACACTGTCTTGTTAGCTTCTTTGGTTTGGGAGATTATAATTTAGAATTCAGTGTTTAAATATTAGCAATTTGATTCTGATTTGTTGATCATTTTATACATGTGGTTTGATTTCACCACTTTTTAGAACATGAAATTCCTCCCTCCTAGCAGTATTTAGCTTGTAAGGTATGGGGGTCTTTCAGAGAAGGGGTTGTATATCAAAATTTGCAAGACTGCAGGCTCAGAATTGCAGTACATCGTTTATTTTGTCCATGTGTGATGATGACATGTTTACCAAAGAGGAACAGCTGGATTTCTGTGCTCATCATCTTGTAGACCTGGTTGTCTCTGCCTGTCAGCCCCACAAAGCAAATGAGGCTAAAAAAACCAATGCCATGTGTATTAGTAATACTTTTATTGCAACAGCGACAGTAGTAGAATATTACAAGTTTGAAAGTACCCTCCCCTCCCTTCCTTGATCTTTCGGTGAACTATGAAGAGGAGTCAGAGATGTTTTTTCAAGTTACTTTTTTTGACCTGGGTTTAGGGCCCTTTTATCTCGCCATTGCTTTGATAGTGGCTCCTGCTCCTATCTTCCTATTTTCCCTCTGTATCACCCCAGACATTTCTGCATTGGGCATTAAATAATGAGGAGTTATTTTCTCATCTAAAGAAAAGCTAGAAGTTATTGTTTCAGAGGTGGCACAAATTACAGTATATCCATGCCAGAAATGACTGGTATTGCCGGTACTGGCTCAAAGTCATATGGTGTCTCTAGGGCACACTGACAGATGACGCCACCCGCCACAAATGTGATTTTTTCCCATTTTTAGAATGATTTATTTAACATCTGCTGTGTGTGACATGACCTTGGCAACTACTACTTGATCTACCATTACACTGAAGCAGTGTTGTCAACTATAGTTAATTGAAAATGGCTAAATCTTAATGAAAAAAATACCTGAAATAATGTATTTAACAATATGAAAGTATGGTTCTTTAAAGGTAGGAGAATTTTTTTGTGTGGAATTTGTCCTTGGAAAGAGGGGTGGCATTGGTGACCTAAGCTAATGCCCACTTGGCCCTGGCCTAAAGCCAGCCATGGGTACTGGAATTCACTTTCAAATTGAATCAAATCTCCCCTTCGGGGAGAGGGGGCAGTTAATAAGTTGAATATATATATATATTCAACTTATTAACTGCCCCCTCTCCCCTTGCAAGCAATCTAACAGTATGAACAGCAAACGTGATGATACCTCCCGTCTACCAGACATCTGGAAACCAGCACTGACCAGCAGACGAGCCCCACCCTCCACCCAAGCCGTTGAAATTCAAAACAAGGAGAAACATACAAATGAGACCAATCAGCATCAATCTACCAGTCATGATCTACCAATCTACCAGTCAAAGGTCACCAGTTTGGTGGTTCGAATCCCTAGTACAGATCCCCTGCATGAGCAGGGGGTTGGATTAGATTACCTCCAAGGTCCCTTCCAACTCTGTTACTGTTTACTGTTTAATTCCAACAACAGTTAGGAGTATTTGTCTATGCTTACCTGATACATGCTGAACTTCAATATTTCAATCAATTATTAACATCAATATTAAGCATTTTTTCCCAATATTAAGCAAAAATTAAGAACACAGGAGTATAACCTCAAATTGACAGGAGGGAAGTTCAAAAGTAATGTTAGAAAGTATTACTTCAGAGGAAGAGTTAGACGAAGCTTGGAACCAACTTCCAGTGGAGCGGGTCAGTTATCAATAATTTAATTTAAACATGCTTGGGATAAACATGTCCACCATCCAACCAAAATTAAAAATAAATAAAATTTAAAAATAATAAATATATCCATTAAAAAGGGGAAAAAACCCAAATAAACTCATAGGGCAGATTTGATGGACCACTAGGTCTTTTTCTACTGTCAGTTTGTTTCTATGCTTCTAAATGTAAGTCTGAAAGAAAGAAGGTATTCCATAACCAAACAGATTTAACAGATTACCTCATGTTATTTTATTTTTTTATGTTAGGGAAAATACTTCTCCAACTCCAGATGTGCACAAATAGATAGAAAGCCTGCCAAGCCTTCCCACACATTAGTTCAAACTGTCCCAAATACCTTTTCCAGCTGAAGTCTTTTCCATCGCTTTGCAGCAACATCTCTGGGATCAATGTTTTGCACTTCATTTTTTAGGCTTGTCTTTTAGGTCAGTTGTTTTTGCCCTGGTTCAGACCAAAGATATAGTGTTTAATTCTTATCATTCCTTCTTTTGAAATGATCAGATAACTTTGAGAAAAGCACCTGATATATTTTAACCCAGAGGTGTCAAACTGGCCACCTGTGGGCCAGATGTGTCACATGCAGGCCACACCCACCCCAGCTCCGCAAAGGGGAAATACGTCGCAAAACATCACATGACACCAATGTGACGTGGCCAGGTTTGACACCTGTGTAAACCCATCTGTTTAGCCTGGGCTCTTTCATTAATATGTTAACAGGTTCTTTAAATCTATATTTACTGCTCTGCTCTGTTTTGTGGACTTTCGTGGGTTGTTTGGAGGGCCACCTGAGGAAACGGGATGCTAAGCTTAGACGTATTTAGTCTTCTGCTGCAGTGCAAAATGACCGAGGTGAGAATGTTTAGCTCCATTGTACTTCAGAATGCTCTGAATACAAATACTAGTTTTTGCTATGTTTCATGTTTAACTCATACCTTTAATTTCTTGCTCTTTCGCCCTCTTTTTCACATTCTCTGCATTCTACACCAGGGGTCTCCAACCTTTGCAACTTTAAGTCTGAAGGACTTCAGCTCCCAGAATTCTCCAGCCAGCAAAGCTTTAAGTCTAAAGTCCTTCAGACTTAAAGTTGCAAAGGTTGGAGACCCCTGTTCTACACAATGTTGAATACTACTAAAAGCATAGCTTGAGTAGTGTGTTTCCCTTTATCTTCTATCATTTCTCTACCCCCTATGTTTCCTCCTAGTACCTCATATAGCCGAATCTGCCTTTCAGGAAAAGATGTGCAGCTATTATATTACAAAAGACTCCAGTTAGTCCATTGTCCATTGGAAATCAAACTTTGAAGAGCTGTTATAAATTAACAAAAAATGCAAACTTTATTATTTGTTGGTTGGTTGATTACATTTATGTCTGCCTTTTCTCCAGGAGCTATTTTATTTCCTTGAACAGCAACTGCGTGAAGGGGGCTGGCAGAAGGAGAGGGAGTAGCTTCAAATAACTCCATTGAATTTATTTTATCAAATTTACTGGCTGCCCTCTTACCACAAGGTTACTCGGTTGGGTTTCCATGGTTGAGGATGGATAGACCCTGAGCCTTCCAAATCCTTGGTTACAGTGGTGGGATTCAGCCAGTTCATACTACTTGAACCGGTTGTTAACGTTCTAAGCAGTTTGGTGAACTGGCTGTTGAAAGAAATCATTAGGGCAGAGAACCGGTTGTTAAATTATTTGAATCACACCACTGCTTGGTTAGTGGTTTAACTGAGACACTGAGAAATTCCCACAGACTCCATTTCCTTCAGCAGAATGTCTAGTGCCACAATGTTGTCATGCATCTTTGGCCCCTGTGTATGTATGTAACAATGAATGTAGAAAAGGGTCAGTGCAGTGCTTATTTGATCACATGCTCTCCCTTAGCTGTGCTCTGAGTAAGCCATACTTTCTCTACTGTGTGTGTGTGTGTGTGTGTGTGTGTGTGTGTACGCACACACATATGTTAGAAGTCTTTTCCAGCAGCCTTTTGGGATTCTCCAGAACTCAAGGGTAAAAATTAGGAAGAAAATGCAATGACATTAGAGTAAAAGGACTCTATATGGAGTAGTCAAAAATGGGATGATCTGTGATTGGTTATACCATAATAATTTGTTAAAGTAATAAATGCCACCCAACTCCTAGTGACTCTAGGGGCTCACAACAATCAAAGAAATATCAATAAAACCAATACTCATGAAAATAAAGATAAAAGATGGCAAGTATGACAGACCAAGTGGAATGAAGGAAGGGCCTTCACTCTTCCATGCAAAACACCTGAGAGAAGAGCCCAAACTTCATGAATCCTCTGAAAACCGCAGAGTGGGAGCTATCCAGATCTCCAGCTATGCCTCCATTTTGGAGGACAGGCATGGCTATAGAGAAGGTTTGTGGGGCCTTGATAGATAACGTTGCGTAATCAAAGGAACACAAAGCACACCAACCCTGCAAGTTCAGATACTATGGAGGAAAGGCAACATCTCAAGGAACCATTGTGATATGCCATCAAGTCATATTGATTCTTTAGTGACCACAAAGATTTTTTTTATCTGGGACAACCTGTCTTGAAGCTAGTCCTTTAAGTCTTCCAATGGTATAGCCATGGGTAGTGTAGTTGCAATTCTCCTGGTTGTTGCTTGTCTTTCTTTCCACCTTTCCCAGAATTATAGCTTTCTCCAGAGCGATGGGTCTTTGGAAACAAATCATGTATGAGCCTGGTCATTTGTCTCTCAAGTGAGAACTCTGGGTTGTTTTGTTAGTTAGGTTTGTTTTCTTGGCTATCCAGTAATATTCAACACCAACGTTCATGGTTCTCTTAATGTACTGTAGTGTTTTGTAAATCCACGCTTGGTAGATTATGTATACAGACATATGCATATGTTCTGGAATAATAAATATTTTTAGAGGAATGGGCAAACTTCAAAAGGATCCTAACAACAGAATATATCAACAAAAGTTGACAATGTAGGTATATTGCGGTATCTTCTTTTTCTGTGCCTCAAGTAATTTTTTCAATAGTCATTTAAAAATGAGCAAATATTGGATTATGGGATATGAATATTCATACAAAGCTTAAAATTAATCAAAGAAAGCATGCCCTGTGACATGAAAATGGAACATAATTTGAGAGCTGAATCATTGTTCTGTTCGCTAATAGGCTTATGTATCATTTAGTGATGAAGGGCCTTGTCTAAGGAAGGCATTATGTTCTAGTGTTCACAATATCCATGACTGTTGAATCTCTCTTAAGTATGCAGAATTAAAATTTGCTTTATGTTGTGATATGCCTTCAGGATATGAGATGAGACTTTGGTCTGCATGTAGACTTTCCTGCTTAAAACAATTCCATTCGCAACTGCATACAGAAATGAACTGTTTTTGAAAGTTTCAGTGCATAACCAATAATGGTGCCATATTGCACTCTGCTGGCTCATGCTAGCTAATGCAGGCAAACAGGTTTCTGCATAATTTCTATTTTTATTTTGAGGCAAACATGCAGGGAACTACTGCAATGCAGGAATGCTAAGTCACTAAGATCATCACACCATAATTTTCAACAGATTGGACAGAAGAAACAAATGGAGCTGCAAATAATAATAATAATAATAATAATAATAATAATAATAATAATAATAATAATAATAATAATAATAATAATAATAATAATAATAATCTTTATTGTCATTGTAAAATTACAATGAAATTGGTTTTAACTTCACTGGTCAAAATTATAACAGAAACAAAAAAGAGAGAAAAGAAAAAAGAAAAAACTAGCATGTGCATGGAGTGATTGCGGTTGAATGTAAAAGTCTCACAGCCCATGGATAGAAGCTACCTTTAAACCTGTTCGTTCGGCTGGCTATACTTTGATATCTTCTGCCTGATGGTAGAAGGGCAAAGAGATACCAACCAGGGTGTGAATCATCTTTGAGAATCGTACAGCAAGCTTCTTTTATGAACTGTCCCCATCCAAAGTTTAATTTTACTCCGAAACAAATAGTACCTATGAGCTTTGGAGGCAGAACATGATCTCAAATAATGGATTCTATGTCACAGAAATATATAGAAATTGATATTTATCCATAATAGCTCCTAATAGTATCAAAGTTCACCTGTTCCATGATTTCCAACTGTATATAAGCAGTTGTATTTGGTAGGATTGATAATCAAAATTATAACTACGTCTTATGATTTGCTTCCAGAAATTAGTATTTCTCAATATATGCATCTGCTAATATTTGTCACCTAACTCTAAAGCTGTAGCCTTTGCTGGAAGCATACTTACTCAGAATTACATTCCTTGCATATGTACTTGGAGGATGTAGATTAACTGTTCCCATTCCAGTCAAGTTTCATACCTGGTTTGGCAGCAAGAATACAGCTTTGAGAGATTCTGCTTGGCCTCATGGATGCTAGGCTGTGAAGCTCCATAGGGAACCGATCTGTCACTCTTGTTGTTTTAATATCTATTTGAAGCATCTGAGCAAAGTCATCATAATATTTGGAATTGAATGTCTTCATTATGGGTGACAGTTCTTTTTCTCAGTTCTTTTTCCATGGTGGTGCAGTAGCTAGACTGCAGTATTGCAAGCTAACTCTGCTCATTGCCAGCAGTTTGATTCTGACTGGCTCAAAGTTAATTCAGCCTTCCATCCTTCTGTAGTCGGTAAAACGAGAACCCAGATTGTTCGGGACAATATGTTGACTTTGTAAACTGCTTAGAAAGGACTATAAAGCACTGTGAAGCAGTATACAAGTCTAAGCACTATTGCTACTTGTTTGAGAAGATTAGCGAACAATGATTGGAGACTCTGAATAGAAGATACACCATTTTTGTTACTGTAAAGGTAATTTGGGGAGAAAAATAAAATGGAAGATAAGATGGGAAAGTTATGAAAGAAGACAGAGTGAAAGTGGAATGACTGCAGGAAGAGAATACACAAGACTTGTATGAAAACATATTGTACATCAGACTAAGCGAACAAACTGAATGTGAGGGAAGATATTGAAGGAACGTAGAACAAAGTGAAAAGAATGAAGTTACAGAGTGCCCTACAAGTGTGTAGTTATGCTAATGGGAAGCATAAAAGGTAAAATGAAGAACTGGGGGAAAAAAGATACAAGAAAATGCTGCAAAGAATGAGAGTAAAAATATATAATGTATAGTTGGAAAGATGGTTGTGTGAGGAGAGATGACAAGTTTCCAGCAAGCGAATGGAATTAAAATGGATATGGAATGAAACTGAAATGATGGTTTGCCAGAAGGACCATTTACTATAAATGTTAATGTTCAAGGAAAAAGTGCTGGAAAAGATTTAATAAATGTGTGACTCTTGAATAATGTTAATGCCGCAAAACTAGATGGTATAACTGGGGGAAATGTTTAAATATGAATAAGGCTTGGTTAAGAAATGCTTCTTTGCGTGTGTAGTGTGAAGACTGCATCCTTAGCGGATGCAAAATCTTCATTTGCCCCTTGGAAAGTCTTGTCAGAATGAATGTAAGGAGCACATTTGCACTGGCAACGTTCCAGAATTTGGACTGGGAGGGTATAGTTACAAGTAAAATGTTGCAAATGCGATATACTTTAACCTGGGCTGGTGTGTACAGCAGGTCATTGAGAAAGATATGGTTGTGAGAAAGGTTTATGTTTATTGAGTAAAGTGAAGAGACTTGAATTTGGGAATACTTTGTGCAGGTATGGAACATAAGAATAGCCTTGCTGGAACAGGCCACAGCCCATCCAGTCCAGCATTCTGTCTCACACAGTGGCTCACCATTTGCTTCAGGGTATTCCCAAGCAGATGTCACTTGCTTATGATTCCCTGCAAATGGCATTGAGAGATATCTGGTCTCTCTCTCCAACCCGGAGGGTGTCCTTAGGCATCCATAATGATAGCCATGGATACCCTTGTTCTCCATGAACTCATCTAATCCTTTCTTAAAGGTGTCGAGGCTGACAGCTGTCACCACTTCTTCTCCTAGGGAGTTCCATAGACCAGTGATCCTATGGGTGAAAAAGTACTTCCTCTTATTTGTTTGAGGTCTAGCTTCCAAAAGTTTCATGGAGTGCCCCCTAGTTCTAGCGTTGTGCGATAGGGAAAACAGTTTTTCCTTTTCTACTTTGTCCACACCGTGCATGATTTTATAGACTTCAATCAGGTAACTCTCAAGCGCCGTCGTTCTAGAGTGAAGAGGCCCTGCTGTTGCAACTTCAGATGGTAAGGAAGGTGTTCCAGCCCCTGGAAGGCCTCCTGCACCAACTTGAAAGCTAAAAATGGGAGCGGGAGTGGGTGGGACGCATGCCAGGGGGTGGGGAATCATGGGGGGGGGTGTTCATGTGTGCATACACAGGGGTTTGCATGCACATGTGCGCATGTGTGTGTGTCACAAACACATTGCATTGTAGGTGCGGGTATGGGTGTTTTCGGCATGTGATGACAAAAAAGTTAGCCATCACTGAAATAGATTACTTTTCGGCATTCTACCAAAGAATTTGTGGATCAGTTGGAAAGAATCAAGAGCCACTCACAATTTTGAAAAATTTAATGACTACTGATGTTACAATGTTTGTATAAATTGTATCACTAGCCCCTAAAAACTAATATTTGAAATTATATCAGTATTTCCGTGATAAATAAAAGCTTATCCAATAAACTGTACACATAGCAAATCCAACATGCAGACAAATTCACACACACAGACACAAATCTATTTTTCTCCATTACTTAAAGTTTGCATATAATTACAAAGACTGCTAGAGTGCAGCTGAAATATGCTGACATATTTTGAATCTCAGAAATAAATAAATATATACAAACGAAGTTAAGCTTTGCTGGTAAGAAAACCCAAGATCTATACCGAAAGACGATATGATGAAAGAAGAGCACTAGAAAAACTATTTATCTGATATAATTTTTTAAGGATTACTACATGGTAGTAAATGCAAAGAATATTCTTATTTGGCTAAAATATAGGCACATTTCACATTAATCTGGTCAGATAAAACCATTTTAAGGGGAAACTAAAGTATTACAATTTTCCTAATGAAAGTCAAACCTTACTATTTTCATATTATTTACTTCCGATTACCATATACAGAAATACATTTTCCCTTCTTATTTTGAATATTTTTATCCAGAAGAAATGTAATATAAGCTACTTTCTGAAATTTATTAAGAGATATAAACTAATTTTTTAGAAGGCACATATGAACAAAACATTCTCTTTAGTAAAGCTCTTTGATCCCATCAGATTCTGGTATAATTTGATGTCATAAGGAATCATTCACTCATATTAAATTAAATCCTTAACCCATGATATATAATTCCTTTCAGGGATTATAAAACAAATTAAATAGTTTGAAGTCAAACAACTTTGGTGTAATGGGGCAACTTAATTTGACAATTATGATGGTGCAAATTGATAAATTGTAGTTGTTAAATGAATTGAAACATATTTTGAAAATAAGCATGCAGAGATTGTTGCCATAGAAAGGGGGAAATCCTATGATCACCTGTCAGTCACTGGTCAAATTTACAATTCTGTACAAATTTTCCTTAAAATAAGGAAAATTGTATTAAATTGGAATTACTTTGAAGACATACAGGAGATTATGCTATATATTACTGGGAGATTAAATAAAGTAGCACACAGAAAGAGTTATTAAAGAATTGAGCAAGTGACCAAAATTGTTTTATATTTAGCATATAATTTTTTAAAAAAATATTTGGAGTCCTTAACTAATTTCATCCAGAGAATTTGTGTTATATTTGTAAACAATGAATATAACAACATTCTCCTTTTAGAGATGAGGCGTACTGACTTTAGTAAATCTAGGCATATGTGCTACAGAGTATGTAATAATATAATCTGTAATTCAAAATACTGTATGAAGGGAAGAATAGATGGCATGACCGCTATGCTTATGTGTGAAAATCTCAATTGTTTCATCAGCTGTGTATATCTGAAATGATAAAGATTTCTTGTTAGGTATGTGTCAATATACATCTTGGAAAAGATCTATCTGGGTGAAAAGGTGTAAGAATTGGCAGTAACTTGATTTGTGCAGGTTAATAAACATTGCTCTTAAGGCATAAATAAATGGAAAACATGTTTCAGCCTGGAATTCCACATAACTAAGGATGTAAAAATAAAGCAAATTAGGAAAAAACTGATGAAAGTTTATATGTAATATTGGACTGATTCCGAATTTCTATTCTTTGATCATGATGAAGATGCATAGCAACCGTGACATATTCAACAGCTCAGTTTCTTTGGGTCTATAACTAGGCAAACATTCAAGTTAACATAAAACACTTTATTAAGCTCTTCCAAAATCAAAGAAGCACACTTCTGCCATTAAAAAATAATAAAATAATAAATATGGCCCAGTTTGCAAGCAAGAGTTAAGATCAGGAGTTAAGATAATTTTTGAAACACTTTTTGTTTCTGTAATCAGGCACAAAGAAATATAAACCCTCTAAAAATAGTTTTTCTTTGTCTTGTCTGTGGTGAAAAAAAAATCTGTAAAATCTCAAATGACTTCTCTAACATTGCACAAGCAGACCTCTGCTTATGCCCCAGGCAGAATATGCTATCATCTCTCTTTTCAGAGAAGATTTGATTATATGAAACAAAGGGATCCATTTATACCTACGGACATGCACAATTGTATAGCTCTCCCTGTGTAAGGCTACATATGCGTGCGCACACACACACACATATCACAGAGGAAAATTTGGGTTGATGCAACATCTTAACAGCATGCTCTGAAAATGTCTTTGGAAGCTGCAAGCTTTAGTTTTGGGATTTTCAAGATTCTTAATTTTGTAAGATTATAGATGGGGGTTAATAAACATGTCACTGTGTAGATGCTTGAGAACTGTTGATAAAAGAGTGCCAGCATCAATACTGGATCAGTGGAGAGAATTAATTAGATGTTCTGTTTCTCCAAGTATAGGTAGCTGAACAGCTTATATAACTGGATAAAGCACAACACTTTGGTAGAATTTATATCTTCAGCCAGTCACCACAAGTTCAACACTTAATAATCTTTATGCTGTTTGTTGACTTTTCTTCCAGAAACCCAGATATTCAGAATTTTGTACTGTGGCTGAGGGAGTCTGACATGATCATATTTCTATAGAAATTGTCTGATTGAGTATTGTAGTAACCTTTCACTTTGTCAATGACTTGGTGAACTGGGATGATTGACGTCTGTTCCATGTCCACTTGGATGTATTTTGTTGAAGGCTTGTCAAGAAAAACATTGTCTGATTAAAAAACAAGACAAAACAAAACAAGTCAGTAATGTTGGAAACAAATTTCACTGCCAACAGGATGAACTCAGACAACCCCTTTGAGGTGGTTCTAAGGAATAAGCTGTGTGTGTGTGTGTGTGTAAGAGAGAGAGAGAGAGGGTGGGAGAGAGGGAGGGAGGGAGAGCGATAGAGATTTTCTAAAAAGGTGCAATCGCTGTCTTGAAATCTTAAGGTACTCATTTCATCTGTATCATGTGGCAGAAAAATTCAGCCCTACTGATCCTCTGGGAGCCATAAATTAGTAGGGTTAGACCAGGGGTTCCCAAACTTGGCAACTTTCAGACTTGTGGACTTCAACTCCCAGAATTCTCCAGCCAGCATAGCTTATTCCTTAGAACCACCTCAAAATGGGAACAATTAATTAAGGAGTGGCTTAATTCTTAGGAAACTTTAAATCACCATTTTGCTATTTCTATTTCCCTGAATCTCACCCAAATGGCTTGCTTATAATTGCCTCCCTAAAACACAAAAATGATGACATTTTATAAGAAAATAATAAAGGAAAAACTTTTAATGTATGGTTGTTAATGTGCAATGTAAAGCCTGTTGTAATTATCAGACTGGCAGCTTACTCATAGTATGGATTGTAAAAAGAAAATCAGAATTCGGAACAAAAAAAATTATGTACAATCGCTGTCTTGAAATATTAAGGTACTCATTTCATCTGTATCATGTGGCAGAAAAATTCAGCCCCACTGATCCTCTGGGAGTCTTAAATTAGTAGGGTTAGACCAGGGGTTCCCAAACTTGGCAACTTTAAGACTTGTGGACTTCAACTCCCAGAATTCTCCAGCCAGCAGCTGGCTTGAGAATTCTGGGAGTTGAAGTCCACAAGTCTTAAAGTGGCCAGGTTTAGGAACCCCTGGGTTAGACTAACGAACACCACACATTTATATTCCTGATCTATCTAGAAGTGCAAAGCAAATTTTGCTCCTTACATGATCTGAAATTTAGTATTGGATGACACCTCTATGCTGATCTACATGGCTATTGAAATAATGGCATCAGCGTCATTGAAGCAGTGATATCAAACTGCAGTAATTTGACTCACAATTAAATGCTATTTTGGATAAGCATTTGGAGTCTGTTTTGGTATTGGGAATGCGATTATGATGGTGCTCTACAGAAAGCAGGGGATGTTATCTGCTTCATTCTGAACAGGATTCAGGATAATTTCACATGAACATCAAGTTTTGAATGTATGAACCAATTCAGAATAAGGACAAGAGAAAATACATCTCATCAAGAGTCATGCCAGAAAGGGGAAAGAAATTCATTTTTTTTACTACTGAATTGCTGAAATTAGGAAAGTTGCACTAAAACCAATAATAATGGCTACAGGGGTTTCACCATTTCTAGACTCAGCTTATTATGTGCTGAGAAAGGATTTCCTCACTACCAATTTACATTCATATTCCATTTCATTTATGCACGTAGACTGTGTTATCTACATTGAAATGAATGTAAAACCCATGCACCACCCCCAGAGATGCAGAATCTATAGATGTAGGGTTTTATTTATCAAATTTAGGTACTGCTCATCTCACTTTCAGAGTGATTCTGCTCCATCTAAAGGTGACATTACTTTGAACTGTTAAGAAGGTATAGAATTGACACTGGAAGTCACAGCTTCATATTCTTTTTTTATAACATGCATTGTCTCTGACGCTCTATTATGTTATGATTATATTGTGTGTTTCCATTTTTTTTATGTTAACGACCCTGTAATCCCTTGCATCAGGGTGGAATTGGGATGCCTGAAAGGAACACAAGCATTTACTGGCCAGATGTCTTTCCTGATGCCTACATGGAGTTCACAGCAGACAATAACTCATTGAACCCAGAGAAATATTTGCTGTTAGCTAGCATCAAATTCACAGGCTCCTGATTATGAGAGCTCCATCTCTAGGCCACCACGCTGCTCATATTGTGTGTTTCCCGTATGCTGTGCAAAATCAGTTGGCATGGCTACTGACAACAAAATATTCCACATCATTACCATATAACTAAAGATTCTTGGCAGAACTGAAATTTACAAGTTCTGATCAAAATTAGGAGAGGCATGGATTCCAGCATGCATTTGTTTTACATAAAAGGTGCCAAAATGCACTTAATAAATACATTTTGAGAAAGAAAAATAATGTTTAAATGCATTTTGTGTGAACTGGATAGTTTTCGATGTAGAGATTAACCCAGAAAGAAGAACATGTGATTACTGTATTTTTCAGAGTATAAGATGCACTGGACTATAAGACGCAGCAAGGTTTTGAAGAGGAATTTTTTTTTTAAAAAAAGGTTTTGCACTCTGCAAACCTCCCAAACATGGCCTGTTTTTCACGAAAATGGGTCCATTTTTTTTAAAATGGGCATGAATGTGGCCAGTAGGAGGCTTGTAGAGTGCTCCTGGAGCAGTGTGAGGGGATGGGGCAAAAATGAACAAAAAATGGCCTGCTTTTTGCAAAAATGCCCCCATTTTTTGTCAAAAAAAGGCCATGGATAGCCTTTAGAAGGCTTATAGAAAGCTCCTGGGGGCTGTGGGGGGGCACAATTTCTGCCCTCCGCAGCCCCCAAGAGTACTCTGGAAGCCTTCTACAAGCTATGCACAGCCATTTTGGTGAAGATGGCAGGGTTTCGGGAGGCAACAAATGCTGTATTCATTGTATAAGACGCACCCAAATTTTCAGCCTTTTTTTTTGAGGGAAAAAGGTGCGTCTTATACTCCAAAAAATACAGTAAATATCTGTGAGAGTAATATTGACTCATCTGTCTTTTTTACACATAATAAATAGCATTATATATTACCTAAAAAGAGAAAGAACTTGATAAAGTATTTTTTCTACTAAAATTAAAACATGTAATTTTGCCCTGGGTGCAATTAATGTCTATAACAACACTGACAGAGTTTCCTGAATTCCTTTTCAATGATGCTTGGTAGGTAAAATCTATTGTTTCAGACTCTGACAGAGTTATACTATGACATAATCAGTACTGACTCAAGTATCAGTTGACTTCAACTGAATTCAGAAAGTTTTAAATTGGGTATTTTAATAATTTGGTTTTTAGCACAGGATCAGGATAATTTAATATTTATTTTAAATTATGTATTTATTTTTTGTGTACTTTTGTATATTTTTAAATTTCCTGTGCGCCGCCCTGGGTCCTCTGTGGAGAAGGGCGGGATATAAATATAAATAAAATAAATAAAATTCAGTCAGCTGTGTTCATACTGGTAACTTCAACCTCAAGCATACATAGAACAAACTTTTGAGTAAAGGCTGAAGAGTTCAAGACAGTGAGCAGCTTTGCTGATCTAAATGTGACCATTAGATGGTGCTCATATAATGGCCCTCTTAATATACAACTAAACACATTATTTTTATAGGTATCTAATGAGTAAGATTTTACCTGTTATATTCTTACCACAATTGGTATGTATTGAATATTGAATATTACATTTATGTAATAGACTAATGCTCCTTTAAAAAAAATAGCATTCAATTACCCAACCAAGCAACTATATAAAATGTAAATTGCTCACAAGTATAAACAAGAGGGAAAGGATTTCTCAATATACAATAATATATAGCTAAAATTAAGTAGATTTAACATTAGAATTACTTATGAAATGCAAATGAAGACAATGCAAATTGCACAGGATTTTTTTTACATGGAAAAAAAGTGTAGGTATACTAAAATATAGCCAGAATGATTTTTGTCTGCAAACATTTTTGTATGGTTTACTTTGGTTTTGTTGTACTATTTTTGAAAAGGTGTAGTTATGATTTCTTGCATATTATGTTATATATATTTATTCAATATAAATCTATGATTTAAGTGCTAAAGCACATATTCCTATAGTGTTTGGGTTTTTAGGAGGAAGATCAATAAGAAGAGATGCAATAGAAGTATATGAAATAAGCTATAACATGAAAAATATAGAAAAGTTTTCCCTTCACTCTATTGCAGGGATGTCCAAACTTGGGAACTTTAAGACTTGTGGACTTCAACTCCCAGAATTCCCCAGCCAGCATAGCTGGCATAGCTGGCTGGGGAATTCTGGGAGTTGAAGTCCACAAGTCTTAAAGTTCCCAAGTTTGGACATCCCTGCTCTATTGGAACTTGGAGTCAGCCATGGAGGTGAAACCTGCTGAACAAGACAGCAAAACAGCATCTGCTGCTGAAATGTGCAAAAGCAAATTTAGAAGCGCATTAACAGCTCCTGAGACATATATTTTATAATTCACCTGAGGGGTGGATTATAAAATATTTTTATTCATAAATACAAGTTACTTATTTAAATAAACATACTTTAATCCATAACTCATGTAGCTCTACAGATGTTGATGAATTGAAATTCCCAGAAGCCCAACCAGTCTGGCTAATAGTAAGGGATGCTGGATTCTGTAGCCCAGCACCATTAGCAGACAATCCTTCCAAGGAAAGCTTCATTTTATCTAAGGAAGACCCATTAATTCCTCCCCCATCCCACCATTGGGATATACTTTCAAGTCTCCAACAAAAGCCTGATGAAGACAAAAGATGAACAAGAATAGAAGATCTTGCAAATTCCTCATCAGTCCTTTAAAACAGGGATCCCCAATCCCCGGTCCATGATCCATGGCCTGCCAGAAACCGATCCACACAAACAAACGAGCCCCATCTGGAGGATGCAGGCAGCATGCAAAACCATGCCCCCTCTGGTCTGAGGAAAAACCTCTCTCCATGGAACCGGTCCCTTGTGCCCAAAAGGTTGGGAGTCATTGTTTTAAAAGGTACCTCAGCCGGGTTTATTGCACTTCCTTCTGATCTTTTAGTCCTAATAATGGCCTCAAATGGGCTCGAAATAAAGTAAAGTAAGTTTCCAGCTCTCATCTTATGGGAACCTCCAAGCCACCTATCTAGTCTTCCATGCTACGCTGCGGTCCTATTCACTTAGATAAGTCTGCTAGTTTATGTTCATCCCTATCATGGACCTAAGTTATTTGGGATGATGTAATAAATGTCTTTCTCCCCTCTTCCTTTAGAGAATAGCTTTATTCCTCCAAATCCATGTGTGGAATGGGAGAGGGGGAGGGAATAGAGAACTGCAGCTTTTACTCTTCTTTCCAGTTGTTTTTTCTCAAGCAGATGGTGAAGGAGGAACCAAAGGGAGGCCCTCAGACTTGTTCATTCATATCCGCGACAGCAAGGAAGGAATTGCAGCAACTCAGGAATGCAGTGATTTTCAGCTTTCTGGCCCTTCATAGGTTCACCTCTTCCCCACTAGTTTAAGTGGAGAAGCTTCCACTGTTATTTCAGACTTTCCCCGCTCCTTCTTTCTTTCTCTCTCCTCCCTCAGCTGGTGAGATCTTCTCCATCCTGGTAGCTGGAGACTGCTTTGGCAGCTGATGCAAAATAGTTTCACCCATTCACAGATGCCCTCCTCATGACCACTTCTTCCACCCAAACTGAGGAAGGTGGCCCCAGCAGGAAGGGGGATGGCAGCTGCCTGCTTTCATGTTCATAATGGTTGCTCCTTTTCTTGGAGGCTAAAATTGAATGACTGGAGAATGAACATGTACATGCCGTATATGGGATTGGGAGTCCATGAG
The DNA here is from genome assembly GCA_039707465.1 of Rhabdophis nuchalis. Taxonomy (NCBI): domain Eukaryota; kingdom Metazoa; phylum Chordata; class Lepidosauria; order Squamata; family Natricidae; genus Rhabdophis; species Rhabdophis nuchalis. The sequence goes on along the minus strand of CM077643.1, from coordinate 308,620,444 downwards.
CCACAGATAGCAACTTGGCTGGTAGCAAGTCTAAGTCCTCAGGGCTAGACATATTCACGGAGAATAGGAGCAATGGCTTAATAGTTATATATTATGCTGAGGCGCAAAGGCAGCATGGCTTAAACCAACTGTCAGGGAGCAATATTTGAAGAAGACAATTTCCTCATTTCCTACCTATACATTTTTAGGGTATCTCTATTGGTCACTATATGATAGCTGAGTCCAGCAGAATTTATTCTACTTTTATTAGGTTGGCTAAATATTAAAAATAAATGCTGAACCAATATACTGCCTATGTTTACTACATATTTTAAAAATCTAAGTAGGTTGGTAACTGAAAGCTTTTTCTAATGTTTTGAAAAACATCCAGCATCAGAGAATACAGTAATTTCTTACAGACATTATTACAGATTAGGTGAATCACTTTAATGGGGTCCTTTTCATTTTCTTCTTGTCAGTTACTAAACAAAAATATATACCTAACAATATGCATTTTATGAAGCTGTTTCCCTTGGATGTTTACCTCAAACAATCCTGAATGTTTCATTTTTATGCTAACCATAATCAAAAACATTCTTGTGTACCAAATTACAGTCAGCCAGAATTAATGACAGAGAAAGATGCATAGTATAGAATGAAGCAATATGTATGATTAGTTAATCTTTTCTGCTTGCAAACTTCATGCAAATGTCCTTATATGCAAGCGCTTGGAAATCATGCATTCAGCAAATGTGATGTACACTTTACCTTGAATGTTCGACCACTGGTGAGGATATGTTCTTAGAAGACATTATCTATACCATAAACATATGAGCAGCTGAATCAATTTTGGAGAACAGTGAAATAATTCAACAATTACTTGGAGATATCCACCACCATGTAAATTACTAAATTATGTTTAAACATAAGCATAACATACCAATTTGAATAACTGTATTTTATGTAGGTGTACCCAAGCAGTTAACAGTTAATACAGAATGAAATATTAACATAAACTGTACTTTACAAATTTTGCACATAATACAAACATAATATTTTTGTCATTTATATTAAAAAGAGATTAATAAGCTGCATCATGACCAAGGACAAATGATCACCTCCAGTTACTTAAAGAAAATCTATTATCTATTGTAGAACTTCTGCACATAAAGCTCTAATTTAAAACAACACATCAAATTAGTTACTTATGGTGATTCATATTTAATGAATCACTAAAAAGACTACTTTGCAATGGGATGTTATATGCCAATAATTATAAATACTTTAAAACACTTTCAGAGATATATTTTTTTTTGCACTTAATACAATGTGTTTTTTAAAACTGTAACTCACCAAAATCACTTAAGTGAGATGTAGGCATTTGATGAGTAAAATAAACAAAAAATAAAAGAAATGTTACTTATACGAAAAAGGAGTGTTAGCAGTGTTTTGTTGAAAAGTGCCAACGATCCTATTCTGTTTTAGATTTAGATAAGTTTTAGCTTTTGGTAATCCTAAAGATAACACAATACCATGTGGGGATTGAGAGCTTTCTGCTGATATATGTCACTTGAATGGGCTGTTGGAAAAAAAATAGCAATGAAGTAGATGAATCCCAGCCAAATTCTGGTTAATTCCTATGGATGCATTTCTAGTACATAACTTATCTAAGGTTCCACATCAATGTAAAGCAAGCTATCCCAGGTAGATAGTTTAAAATTAGACTTTTCATATTGAAAACTACTGACCAGAATGGCTGTTCCTTTTATGGTAGGTGTTGGATGTGGATTTGGATTTTGAAGTCAGGTATGTTGAATTAGAACCAATAGAACTGGAAGATAAGGATTTCCCCAGATTGTCTGAACTCTTCTTTATTATATTAGTTGCTGTTTTACTCCAGTCTGAAAATAAATGAAAGCAAAACTGGCTGTGATTGCATACCAGGTTTAAATAATTAGTCAGACCTTAAAAGAAGTAAAGGAAGGAAGCACAAATCATTTTCATTTTTCCCTAGTGTGCTTATTACCCTTTATTATGCAAATCAGGCAATCATGCATTTCCTCTGTGCTGACAATATGGGAAATTCATATATATGCAGTGACACTGCCATGTTAATGGTATTATTCATATTTAAACATTTGAAATTATTCCCACCCTGTCACTTATATAAGACACAAGTAGTTCTTGTTTAGAAAGGCTTGGGGTGGTTGCTACTGCATGGGGGAAGGAGTGAGGGGATGTGTAACTGGTGAGAGATGCATGGCGAGACTCAGGGAGGTAGTAGGGATGTGGGAGGGTGATACCACAAGCTTCAGGGAGGGTGTGCAAGTTAGGTGGAGCAAGAAGGCAGAGATTGTGTTGTGGTTCCTGAATAGCCTGCAGGGTGCAAGTGCAGAAGGGCTGGAGAAGATGTGTAGATGGGGGAGACTTATTCCAGTAACTTGCAACTTTCCCTGCCAGCTTCCCCACTGACTTATTGGGGAAGCCATTAGAGAAAATCATAAATGGTGATCAGATGACTGCAGGTTACTACAACTGGTCATAAATGCAAGTGGTTGCCAAATGCCCAGGCCTTCATCACATGATTATGGGAATCCTGGGATGTCCAGAACCCTAAAAATCAATTATAACCAGTATTTGTTCAGCACCGTCGTAACTTTGAACAGTTCCTGAATGAATAGTTATATGTCGAGGACTACCTGTATGTACAAAGATGGAGAAATATTGAAGTGCCCACAAGAAAGAATGGATTATGAAGATGGCCAAACTAACAGAGATGACAAAAATGACCTATTTGGTCAGGGACAAAGTAATAAATACTTTTATTAAAGACTGGAAACATTTTATGAAAATGGGAAAATAGTGAAATGGTGATTTCTGGATTTGATAATTGTAAAAAAATTGAGTTAGGAGGGATAATGAGTTTGTAACTGCTGTAAAGAAGTGTGGAAGTAGCTTCTTTATCTTATTTTTCTTTAACTCTATTTTTTCTGCATATTTTCTCTTCTCTTTTTTCCTTTATATTTGCTTTTAGCAAATATTTAATAAAAATTATTAAAAAATGTAAATGTTCGCTAAATGCAACCACTAAATAATGACTGTACCATGAAATAATAATCTGTACCACGGTTCTGTATGATCACATCTGAAACCTCAGGTTGCAACAATTAAACTTTAATTTAATTTAATTTAATTAATTTAATCCTTTGGATTTAAAAGGACACAGAGAAGTGAATCTTGAATGTAGAAGTGAAGTGAATTTCACCATTGTGATAGATATTTTTAAAATACACTTTAAATGGAAATGATGCTTTTAGTTCTTATCCCATGCAATACTATAGAACAAAGAGAGCCTCTATGAGAAACTATTTCAAGATCCTTTATGCTTTTTACTCATACCCTTTCTTCCACCGGCTCTCATACATGCAAAAGTAACTATTCAAACATATATCCACCAACATAAATCAGAAAGATATATCCATTTGCCAATAAATAAACATGAACATTCCTCATTTAGTAAACTGAGGGTGTTCAAATGTTTGTAGACAACTAGCCTCCTTGAACTGGATGAGGCTATAAACAATATTTTCTAAACTACAGAGACAATTTTTAAAAGGTTAGGAGCAATTAAAGATTTCCCTTGTCCAGTCGACACTGATTCAAGGATCTACATGGAAGGAAGTATGCAGTGGAGTCCCCCAAGGCTCTGTTTTAGGCCCAGTACTCTTTAACATCTTCATCAACGATTTGGATGAGGGGATAAATGGGGAACTCATCAAATTTGCAGATGACACCAAGCTGGCAGGAATAGCCAACACTCCAGAAGATAGGCTTAAGATACAGAAGGATCTAGACAAACTTGAACATTGGGCACTATCTAATAAAATGAAATTCAATTGTGAAAAAAGTAAGGTTCTACATATAGGCAAGAAAAACAAAATGCACAAGTACAGTATAGGTGGTACCTTGCTCAATAGTAGCAACTGTGAGAGGGATCTAGGAATCTTAGTGGACAACCATTTAAATATGAGCCAGCAGTGTGCAGCAGCTGCCAAAAAAGCCAACACAGTTCTAGGCTGCATAAACAGAGGGATAGAATCTAGATCACGTGAAGTGTTAATGCCACTGTATAGTGCCTTGGTAAGGCCACACTTGGAATACTGCATACAGTTTTGGTCGCCACGATGTAGAAAAGACGTGGAGACTCTGGAAAGAGTGCAGAGAAGAGCAACCAAGATGATTAGGGAACTGGAGACTAAAACATATGAAGAACGGTTGCAGGAGCTGGGTATGTCTAGTTTGAGAAGGACCAGGGGAGACATGATAGCAGTGTTCTGATATCTCAGAGGGTGCCACAAAGAAGAGGGAGTCAAACTATTCTCCAAGGCACCTGGGGGCAGGACAAGAAGCAATGGGTGGAAACTAATCAAGGAGAGAAGCAACTTAGAACTAAGGAGAAATTTCCTGACAGTTAGAACAATTAACCTCTGGAACAGCTTGCCTCCAGAAGTTTTGAATGCCCCAACCCTGGAAGTCTTTAAAAAGATGTTAGATAGCCATTTGTCTGAAATGGTATAAGGTTCCTGCCCACGCAGGGGGTTGGACTAGAAGGCCTACAAGGTCCCTTCCAACTCTGCTATTGTATTATTGTATTATTAAATATGGTGCTCATTCCGATTCTCAGCCTAGGAAGCCTGCATTGTCTGAAATATATTTTATCATCATGTGACCAACATGAAAATACAGAATGTAGTAACCTTTCCCACCGAAGTGGTACCTATTTATCTACTTGCATTTGCATGCTTTTGAATTGCTAGGTTGGCAGGAGCTTGGGTGAGTAACAGAAGCTCAACTTGTTGTAGGGTGCTCAGGTCTCAAATCTAAGCTATCAGCTTTCCAGCATCAGGAAACAATCAAAATATATAATTATGCAAAACCTTCTAGCAATACTACTACAGAAGATCCTTTTAAATTCTGCTTACTACTAAAAATCCATTCATTCCTGGAATTACATACATACAATAACTAGGAAGTTAAATAAGAAATCTGGAAAGTTGGCAAGGGCAAATAACTTCCATATAACTGCCAACAAAATTACATGGACATTTTTGTAAGTAACCCATTCAAAATGAAGTAAATTTTGCTTTAATAACAAATAGAGCTGACCTTAATTAAAGTAAGAAATCATAGAATAAAGTGATAATTATACAGTATATGGATCTTGTCTATTTATCTACTAAATGGGAAATTATGCCAGACTTATGAATACATATATTTAATTCAGTGAAAGCTAAGATAAAAGGATCAAAGCAATTGCTCTGTTCCAGGCTTTATTTTCTAATATCTCCTCAAACATTTACATAAACATTGCAAGGAAACTCTTATTCTTTGAAATAACATCATTTGCAGAAATGGCACATTCTCAATTTTCTAGTAGATAGATTCTATTAAATATCTCAGGTGCGCTTAGCAGGTCTTTGCAGGTTAGCACATGGATGAACGATTACTTTATAATGTACCGTATTTTTCGGAGTATAAGACGCACTGGAGTATAAGACCATCCGGAATATAAGATGCACCAGGGTATAAGACGCACCCACGTTTTAAAAAAAGTAGGTAGGTAGATAGAGGGATAGAGAGAGAGAGAAAGAGAGAGAAATACAGTAGGTAGGTAGGTAGAGAGAGAGAGTAGGTAGGTAGGTAGGTAGGTAGGTAGAGGGAGGAAGGGAGGTGGAGAGAGAGAGAGAGAGAGAGAGAAATACAGTAGGTAGGTAGAGAGAGAGAGAGAGTGTAGATAGGTAGGTAGGTAGAGGGATAGAGAGAAATACAGTAGATAGATAGGGGGGGAGAGAGAGTAGGTAGATACGTATATAGGTAGATATAGGGGGGAGATAGAGAAATAATAATTTAATAATAATTTATTAAATTTCTAAACCACCCCCTCTCCCCGAAGGGAGGGAGGGAGAGAGTGTAGATAGGTAGGTAGGTAGAGGGATAGAGAGAGAGAAATAGAGATATATAGAGAGAAATACAGTAGATAGGTAGGGAGAAAGAGAGAGTAGGTAGGTATATAGAGGGGGGAGAGAAATACAGTAGATATGTAGGAAGAGAGAGAGTGTAGGTAGGTAGGGAGAGGGAGAGCGAAATAGAGAGAGAGAGAAATATAGTAAACAGGTAGGTAGAGAGAGAGAGGGTAGGTAGGTAGGTAGGTAGATGTTTCCAGGTGTATTTACCCATGTGCTGGAAAAGGAAATCACTGACCACCTTTGGAACAAACTTTGTTTCTGCAGGCACAGTACTTGACCAACTAATTCTCATCAATCACTCTAACTTAACACCCCTTTTGCACTTTGCAAACCTCCCCCAAACAGCCCGTTTTTCACGAAAATGGGCTGTTTGTTTTTCAAATAAAAGGCATGAAGAGCCTTGGGGGGCCTTGCAGAGTGCTCCTGGGGGGGTAGGAGGGGTCAAAAATGAGCAAAAACCCGGCACATTTATCGCAAAAACGGGCTGTTTTTTGGTCAAAAAAATTGCATGCATAGCCTTATGGAGGCTTATAGAGTGCTGCTGGGAGCTGGGGGGGGGGAATGCCCGTTTTTTGCTCATTTCTGCCCTCCCCAGCCCCCAGGAACTCTCTGGAAGCCTCCATAAGGGTATGTGCGCGGCCTTTTTGGTGAAGGGGCAGGGTTTCAGGAGGCAAAAAAATGCTGTATTCGATGTATAAGACGCACCCAGATTTTCAGCCTCTTTTTAGAGGAAAAAAGGTGAATCTTATACTTCAAAAAATACGGTACATTTTAGCTTTATGGGCTCAATTAAGAGAGTGAAGAATTACAAAGGGTAGTTCATATTACCTGAGTTATCCGCCAGCCTGAATCGTCCACAACAAAGATGCCTTCTCCATTGCTTTTGTACATTTTCTTTCATTGCGCAGTGGAATATAAATATAAACAACCCTGAAAAGGAAAATAATAGTAAAATCTAGGGTTTTAGTAAAAAAGATTAAGAAACACATATAAAAAATAGTATATATGATATTTAGATATATACCTTAACTAATTGTTACATATGTGCAAACCTAACCAGATATTAATTCAACTGATTCAGAGTAAGGTAGAAGTTCTAATAAACTAGATCAGTGGTCCTCAAACTGTTCAGCTCATCAATCCCTTCACACAGTTGCAGCTTGTTCATCACTCTCCACACTCATTATTATATGGCAATAATTTAATAAATATATAATAATAATAATAATAAATTTAATTTGTAGACTGCTCCCTTTCCCCGAAGGGACTCGGAGCGGTGCACAGGGGAATTAAAAAACATACAAACATAAATACATAAATATATATAAAAGCAGATTAAACAATTTATCCCTGCGCTAAAACCCAAAATACTAAAAAACTAAACCCCTTAAAAACCCAATTAAAACAATATTAAATGTTCAGACTGAGCATTATTTTAACTAATGATTCTATGTATAGTAATCAACAGTCCTATAGGCATTTGGAAATCAATATTGACCACAGTGAGACAGACCATCTCATTTTTAAGCCAAACTGGTTATGAATGACCTCCTGATGAGCAAATCCTGGGCATGTGTCCTTTCTCTAATGGTTTCCCATTACTGCCCTACTCATGTTGATGCTATATTTTTAATGGTGACATTAAACAGGAGAAAGCAAAGCTTTATTGAACATTACTGTTATATCCCTGGTGCCTTTATACTTAGTCCTAATACTGCTGCACTCCAGATTCCATCCATTGATCCTCTTATAGTGCCATTAGCAATGGAACAATTACAGTAGAAGGGACTGGCAAATATGCCAGGAAGGAGGCATATTTGAATGCTGAAGTTGGATGGCCCTGGACTCTGGGACAAGCATAAATACAAGTGGAGTGTAGCAAAGAACTTTGAATATTATTTTGCTTGGGTTTAAATGTTCAATTTGCATATTATTTAAACATGAGGAAGACTCGAGACTGTTCTAATCCAGAAATATATGTATTATCATCTTGTCTATTATTACATCCATTTGGATGTAGAGGAAGAAGATAAATGACATACTGTAGCTTGTTCGCATTATTCTGCCTTACTTGTTGTTCCCAATGGAATTTTGCCATGGACATCCCATAAGCTGGCAATTGTTACATTGTTAATCCTTTTTTTAAAAAAAGAATCTTATTTTATTCCAGTTAATTATATTAATGAAACAGAAAACACATTTTTTTCTTAAATGACAAGGTACTCCAAATGTATTTATTAATTATTTTAATAAATAGTATTCTAACAAATATTGTTAATATTTTTCTATTTCTCTGTTTATTTAAAAAAAAATCCATATCTCTTCTTCAAGATATTTCAATAGCATGCTGTATATAGAGATAAACATTCATTTGTTAAACATTGCAAATTAATGCTAAAGATGGAATATAGGAACTGGTAAAGAAAAACAAATGTATAGAATTAGAGCATGACAGTATTACTATACAGCTATCTGGAATTCAATAGGGAGAGTAATCAGATTCGTATGGCTTACATAACTTGATTTTAAGCATGATATATATGAAATAAAAGATCTATTGAATGATTTTCCTTTTTAGCACGTACATGGTCTTTTTATTGCTAGGGAAATAGGAACTTTATTCAGTTATGCTTGTATTCAGATATATTTATAAGCAAAGCAGAACAATTTCATAAATAGAGTATAGCTGTGGGTACTTATGATACACTACTGTATTTTTCAGTTATAGAGCACACATTGCTTACTATGAAAAAAAAACCTGTTCAACTTAAATCAAGTTCCCCCCCCCCCCCTTTAATTCCTTGAACTAATTAACACAGGCTGCTTTTAGGGCTGTTTGCTAAACTGGAAACTTTCTTCTTCCTAAGTGGGATTCTTTGAAAAATGTGTGGGATTCTTTGAAAAATGCGTAAATGTAAATTTGTTTTGGAACTCTCATTGGATTTCCAAGAACACATTTTAATAATTCATCTGAATTTTGGATAAAAACCCAGATTCCGTGACCTTACTGGTACGAGTGCTCAGGCAATTCCAATAAAATCAAGTATGGAGATAGTCCTTTTAGTTCACTGTTGTTTTTTTTAATGAAACCTTTGCAGTCTTTGTAAAACTGCACCAATTCAAGCTTTCTATCACATATGATTGGTGTTTTCTGACAACACCCTTGGAAAAGCAATGGCATGAAATAAAATTGGGAGTATCTTGGATAAAAAGAGAAATGACTGAAAAAACCAATGGAGAGCTGATGGTATGAAAGAGAGAGATCACTTTTTAAGTTGACCTTTTTCTGCTACAAACATTTACTCCTGAATGGTTAGTGATATAGGCTTGATAACCTAAACTAAATTTAAATGTTATTAAAACAAAGTCACACATTGTCTACATGATAAATATTGCAAAATCTGGATTTTGTTTATATGATTAATTATTTGCATCCTTCACTTGCTCATAGATAATAAACAACTGAACAAAAATAATTAACATCTTACAATATAATAATATTTTATAATACATTTATCCCCTTTTGTTCTTTCCAAACTAGTGGAATATTAGAAATTGTGTAAAATAGTCCAGGTCTCTGTTTACCAGCAAGATAACATGAAAAACTGAAAGCTGAATAGAATTTGATATGGCAAAATTAGATGGCAAAAAGAGAGAGAGAGAGAGAGAGAGAGAGAGAGAGAGAGAGAGAGAGAGAGAGAGAGAGAGAGAGAGAGAGAAACCAGAACCACTTGTTCCTTCTAAATTTTCCTATTTCAATAATAAGGAACATTTTAGGCTTAACTTTGGAGTGCATTGTTAATTCTAAATTAGATATTTTGAATAAGTTTCAAGTTGGAAAGCAGAAATGTGCCGATTCTACATTTCTTACTCAAAACACTTGGATGAATTAAACTTTCCGGAAACAATCAGTACAGGATAAGTTGGAGAACATTTCCAGTTCCCAAAAAATTCTACTCACCATGATATGATGTTTCTGAATTCTATTATCATTAATTACTATCATGTGACTCATTGCTATTTATGCTGCATAGTTGTTAAAATTGATACCATTTGTGCATGTGTGTATTTGTATGGGCTTAAATCTACAAATCTTAAGTGCAATGTATCTGGTAAGAGTGCTACATAATGCATATAACCTACTCGTGAATCTGAAAGTTGCCAGAAATTAGGTTATTATTTATATTGTTTTTCCAAAACGTTCCTCTACTCACCTTGCAATGAGTTGGAAATACAGAAGAGATACACAAAAGGAAGATATAGTGGCCCCCAGGCAAAAAAAGCAAAACCCCATGTCATGCCTAGGAGGAAAGTCAGGCTAATAACACTACGAAGGTTCCTCAGGATCTCTTCCCTCATAGTCCTATTGGTCCGTTTCCCATTTCGTCCACATATTTGCATCATCACCACAACAAACATGGCAATGTTCATGAGGAACATGATTCCAAAGTAGCCAACACAAGTCACGTAAAATACAACGGTGCTTTTAATCCAGCAGCTGTAAAAAAAAGTATTAATTCTACATTATTCCCATGTTACAAAATTGGTTTACTAATTTTGGCTGCTTTGGGCTACAAAAGTAAAAGGATTTAACTATTACTTCCTCAAAGTTGTATATCAGGGTAATCCTGGATTAGTAAATGGTCAGACAAATTCAGAATCAGTTATTCTGTACATCCAGATACTTCAAATATTGCCACAATTTTCTTAATGAAGATTAAGTGTTTCTCTGAACAAACATGAGAACACTTAAAATCTGTTGCTTCTTTTGATCCATTAAGATTAATATGCAAACAAACTCTGGTTTCCTGAAATCTATCTGAAGAAGTTCAATATCCAGCCAGGTACTGACCCAAAAGTAAATATAATAATCTCTTATAATAATCTCTGATTATATTAAAAAAAACCTGACACTGCAACCTTAATATTTATTGACATGGAATTTAGACAACATGAATTCACATCCTATTAACAATGTACACTCACAGAATGCATTGTTATTTCACCAGGAACATGTTTGTTTATATTGGAATGAAAAACTAAGTATCACATAAACATTTTATGAGTAAAGTTTTCAATCTAAAAGTATATACCGTATTTATTCGAGTATAACGCGCACACATGTATAACGCGCACCCCCTAATTTTCGATTTAAAATCGGTATAAAATTTTGTTTCACATTTCTCGGCTCAGACCAAGCATTGTAAGTGACAAACGTTGTTGAACACGTGCGGCCATGATAAAAATCGCACCCTCGTTTATAACGCGCACCCTCGTTTATAACGCGCACCCAAACTTTGAGTTCTTTTTTTGGTAGAAAATTTTGCACGTTATACTCGAATAAATATGGTAAATGAAAGTGAATCCCTTTGATTTCAGTGGAGATTAACTCCAGAAGGAGCAGAATAAATGCTATGTCACAATGTTGGTAGTCCTTAATTTAAAAGTTTGTTTAGTGACCATTTGAAGTTACAGCAGCACTGAAAAAAGTGACTGGTGATCGTTTTTCACACCAACTTGCAGCATCCCTCTGGTCACATCACTGGTGGGTTTCAAATTTTTTTAGAACCTACTCTCTAGGTGTGGCCTATTTTGTGGGCATGGCTTGGCAGTCATGTGACAGGGTGGGAGTGGCCAACTTGTAGAACGTGGTGAAACTCATTTAACAATGCTCTTGCTTAGCAACCAAAATTTTGGGCTAAAATGTGGTGATAAATTCTTTCTTTCTTTCTTTCCTTTCTGCCTTCCTTTCCTTTCCTTCCCATTGGGTTACTGGCAGCGGAAGGCCAGACTTACTTCTGGGTCCGCCAGTGGCACCCCCTCTCACCGGCTCTCTAAATTTCACCATCTGGCTCTTGCGAGTAGGTGCGAGCCTGCAGAAACCCACCACTGGGTCACATGATCAAAATTTGGATGCTTAGCAACTGACTCATATTTATGATGCTTGCAGTGTTCTGCAGTCATTTGATCACCTTTTGCGACCTTCTGACAAGCAAAGTCAAAGGGGGAAGCTAGATTCACTTAACAACTATGTTATTAACTTAACAACTGCAGTGATTCACTTAACATCTGTGACAAGAAAGGTCATAATATGGGGCAAAAACTCACTTAACAACTGTCTCAATTAGCAACAAAAATGTTGGGCTCAATTATTAAGTTGAGGATTACCAGTATTAGTCATTTCAGCAATAAACTCATAAAGTGTAGATAAAAATATATAAATACCTCCATTTTAAATCATTTGTGCACATGCACATGTGAAAGTTAAGCTAATCAAATTTTGCAGTTAAATGGACAAGAGAAATTTAAGTCTAAAGCAAAGTGAAGCAAAGTACATTCACGTGAATGCCACACGTGCACCAACCTAAGTCCATGGTTTCTACTAAATATTTCCACAAGAATCATCACATAGTAAAAATTAGAATTCTAACACAAAAGTTTGTAGCACTGAATTATTGAAATATTATTAATCATGAGCCACAGTTCAAATAGGACAGTAATGTCCATGAGAACATGTCTTTCCCCACTAAGTTAAGAAATTGCATAAGCACATCATGTCTCCCTAAATAATGCTTCTTCCTCATCCAACATCTAGAACACGCTGTCAAACTCGATAATATCACGGGCCGGATTGTGAAGTTCTTTGCCTTCGCGGGTGGGGTGGGCGTGGCCTGCACGTGATGTATCCGGCCTGGAGGGCACCAGTTTGACAGGCCTGATATAGAGCTACGTGTGTTACATTTTAAGCAAGGTGGAAAGCTTACTCAACTAGCTACTTGCAAAGAAGAGGATCATGAAAAATTTGCCTTTATCGTATTTGCCTTTGCTACCGTCATTTCAGATACATACTCTTATTGGATTCACATCACTTTAAAAATGATTTAAAAGCATTTACCAGGCTGTCTGCATCATTACATTTTAACCAAATACTTACAAATCATCTCCACCTTGTTCCTTATTTTTTTTGTCATTCAAAACATTGTTGTAAATATTATGTGTATTGGCATGGGTGCTTGCTAGAATAATAATTACCACCAATGCTGGAAAACCTGCAATAATATAAAACAAAGCAAAAAGGAATTTTATAAACATATAATAATCCACCTGTTGAGAATGTAGACTGCAGATTCATATATACATGGATCTTCATCATATAGATTTAACTCCTATGGCATACAGGTGTCAAATTGGATCACGACACATGATGTATCGTGACGTATCACTATGTTTTTTGCCTTTGCAGAGCCGGGGTGGGCGTGGCCTGTGTGTGATGCATCCAGACTGTGGGCTGCTAGTTTGACAGGCCTGTCCTATGGGATTTACTTTCCATGGGGGAGGAAAGGCTGAACTCTCTAATCACAGTACTTATATGCTACATGAAGGACCAGAAGTTGAGCCTGCATTTTGCCAATTTAATCAGAAGGAAAGGATAGAGTGCAAGAGTCCTATCTCTCTAAAAGCACTGGTATAAGGTACCTTATTTTTTGGAGTATAAGACACAGAGTATAAGACGCTCCTTTTTCCCCTCAAAAAAGAGGGTGAAAGTCTGGGTGTGTCTTACACACTCAATACAGCATTTGCCTCCTGAAACCTCGCCCCTTCAGCAAAATGGCCGTGCATAGCTTGTAGGAGGCTTTCAGAGATCTCCTGGGGGCTGGGGAGGGCAGAAATGAGCAAAAAATGGGCCTTTTTTGCTCAATTTTGCCCTCCCCGGCTCCCAGGAACATTCTACAAGTTTTTTAATGCTCTTTTTTTGCCTCCTCAAAATCTTGGCGTGTCTTATACTCTGAAAAATGTGGTACATATGCCAGATGAGGCACCCTCATAAGATGATAGTAGCAGGAAGTACCAAGATGCTACATCATAGCAAAGCTTTACAAGGGTGTGAGGACATGAGATATCTGAAAAAAAGGTAGGACCTCTGACCTTCCACCTTGTGAATTTCAGCCATTTGCCACATCTAATAGAGCAAATTAATGCAACAGTGGCTTTAAAAACAATTATCAATATTTCTAAAATGCTGTATATACATAATGCATATGCATATATAAATGTATATTATTATGTCTGTGTGCACTTGAACTTTTTGATGTGAACGAAAGTGTTTAGCTTCATCTTTTTCCTACTTTCATCCATTTTCAAATATTCACTGCAATTGTAAATCTTAAGCTGCAGTGTATACACTATAGATAACAGCAAATCTGGCATCAAACACTTGACTTGTGTTTATGTCTCGTTTCAAATACCCCAAGAGAGGAATAGCTGAACAAAATAATAATAAAGGGCTCTGCATATAATGCTGCACTGGTAAGGACATATCTTACATAGAACAAGTTGACTTTTTCTAGTGTTTCTAATCCTCTCCAACTTTCCAGAACAGATTCTGTAGATACCTCATAACACTTCTGGTGGTGAAAAACCTTTCTTTTTTCAGCTTCAGTATTTTGCTCCAAGTAGTTGCAGTGGGTAAGAGTAGACATATACTATATACCAGGGGTAGGCAAAGGATTATCAAAAGTCTTATAAAGACCTATTAACCCACTCTTTTAAAGAGAAAGAAGTGATTATATGTAAAGTATTCTAGATGCTAATTTCAATTGGTAATAAAGTGTATAAAAGATTCTTCATTGGTGGATAACATCATTTCTCAATCAATTTATATAAATGTCATTTCAGCAAGAATGTTTTCATAGAAGTGCATGCGTTTCTTTGCTTCTTCTTTCTTAACAGGACTAAAAGGTAAAAGTAAAGTTTCCCCTTGCACATATGTGCTAGTAATTCCCAACTCTAGGGGGGTGGTGCTCATCTCCGTTTCAAAGCCGAAGAGCCAGCGCTGTCAGAAGATGTCTCCATGGTCATATGGCTGGCATGACTAAACAGCAAAGGCGTACGGAATGCTATTACCTTCCCACCAAAGATGGTTCCTATTTTTCTACTTGCATTTTTACATGCTTTCGAACTGCTAGGTTGGCAGAAGCTGGGACAAGTGATGGGAGCTCACTCCATTACATGACACTAGGGAGTCGAACCACTGAACTGCCAATCTTTCTGATTGACAAGCTTAGCATCTTAGCACCTGAGCCACTGTGTCCCAATCAATTTCTGTAAATAAGTCAAATAAAATTATAACATTGCATTTAAAGGAAAGAGTTCACTTTTAAGAATGTAAATTAATTGAAACAAGTTATGGGAAACCTTATATGAAACATGAAAAACCTTTAAAATTATAAGTGTATCTGGGTAGAGCATCAGAACTTATCTGGGAGCAATTCTCCAATTTATAATAAGTATTAATTAGCCAAAATGGCGGGGGGAAAGGAGAAATAGAAAAATTAGGGGGGGAAAATTCACATATATCTACTGTACTTCTGTTGTCATTCTTTGACTTCAAGAGCTGGAAGAATCTAATTTAAAAACAAAATTGTAGAAGAGTCTCACTTACCCCAGCCAATGACACAAAATTTTAATATGTATCGGCGAATGTAAGTATTGAACACTTTTACTAGAGCTATATACATATGAACAGCTTCAAGGGCCATCCAGGTGAAAGTTGCCAGAAGAAAGTAGTGCAGGAGAGCAGCAATAGCTATGCAGAGGCCTTCTATGTCAAAGGATGCGATCCAACCATCCAGGAGAAAGACCAGATTTAGGCCCAGCAAAGCTGTGCTCAAATTCATTAGGATTTTAGAAGGATAATCTCTTCGCAGTTTTCTGGCGATAAATGGATAGAAAATTATAAAGTAATCAAAAAAGAATTCCCTCCCATTCATTTTTTCCTTGAACCTTGGAATTATTTAGGCCATAACAGAACACACAGATGAACTCATGTCTACTGATAAAAGGTAAGTCCATTTATAATCTTGGGCACTGAGAAAGAAACTTATATGCCCGTGATGGCGAACCTATGGCACATAGATGTGGCATGCAAAGCCCTCTCTGTGGGCACGCAGATCATTGCCAGCTGCTCTTCTGGCCAGCTGATTTTCGCGTGTACCAGAGGCGTGGAAACCTGGAGACCAGCTGGCATGCATGTGCCGGCCACCTGATCTTCGGGTTTCTGGGACTCCAGCACACAAAAAGACCAGCTGGCATGAATGGCGTGAATGCATGTGCTGGAAGCCAGAAGACCAGGTGGCCGATGCGTGCCAGAAACTAGAAGACCAGCACACACACATTCTGGTTTGGTGCCGAAAAGGTTCACCATCACTGGTATATGCATTTGCTTTTATGTGGTATCTTTATTGTGGCAGATTGTTTTGTAATTTGGGCTTGATTCTTTTTTTCCCATAGAAACCAGGATATTATCAGGAAGGTAAAACTCCATGTCTGAATCTCTAAAATAAATTAAGGTATCATATGGACTAATGTGTATGTGTAATATGTAGACATGTATGTTAGAGAGAGTAAATAAGAGCTGAATTTTAATATAATATCCTAGATTCTTACCTAGTTGAGGGATTAAATGCTTATTCAGCCATTTTATTTATAGGTATCTGTTCTGGTTTGTTTGCAACACCAAAACCACATTCCTCCTACAAATAAAACACGTCTTACTATACCTTTCTGCTGATTCAGCAGACTAAGGATTAGGTTTATGGCATTTTCCTGATTTCTCATATTTATTGTCAATAATCTGAATTTTAAATTTTGTGGCTCTCTCCACAGAATGGTTTTGGGTCAATACTGATTAGATTGAAATGCAGTGGTGTGATTAAAACTATTATTTAACAAGTACTCACTCAAAAGCAATGTATGTCAGAAGGGTTGCAGCAGAAAATATGGCTGATACTCCACAACCGATATATGTTATGAAAGTGAGGACTTTGGTATTTCCAGAATCTATTTGTGAAGCTGCTCTTGGCAAATCCTACACAGAAAAAGAAACAAAGTATATAAACTGTTAGAAAGACATTTTTGAAAACTGCTTTTTTTCTCTTGGGACAACAACATAGATGAAAGCCATAGGCAATCTGGCCAAAAGTACTGCCCATGATATATTTAATACTTGCTGTCACACCTTTAATTTCCTTCTTACTTTTCCTGAAGTCAAGAGGATATGTTGTATATCAGCTGGAATGAGCAGTAAATACAAAGCACTAGTTTTATGTCATTTCATCCTGTAGATTGCAAAACAATCAGTAAGCAATCCTTCCACTTGCAGTTTCTATTTTCTCAACATTCCTTAGAAATCAGGATTTCCCCCCTGTTATAAGTGGAATCTTCCTTTATTAAAAAAAATCTAGAAAGTCTAATACTCTTACCATAAATGACATTTTGATGTGTGGAAATTTATGCTGGTGTTATTTTATAGACCCATTTGAGAACTTCAGTTTGAGTACAATATTCCAGATTGATAAAAATAAATGGAACATTGAAAAAAATGAAAGGAGATAAAACACTTTAAAATTTGGATTTGCATGGGATGTGTGTGCGTCAGGAAGCTAGCTGGAGTTCATGGCATGTTGCCATTTTGGGTTTGATTGGGTTTTTCCCTTGGCTATCATTACAGGTTTCTTACATTGTTGTTTATAGACGCTTCTCTTTTAATATGTCCAAAGTAACCACAGCAAGATGGGTGGCCATATAAATTGATTAAATGAATGAGTAAAATGAGGATTAGGATGTAAATGTTTTAAAGAATATTTTCTTCCACAAGCTCACCCTTCAGATTGTTTTCCCACAGCCAGGTCTCCAACATAACAGTTAGACACACAACTGGAATCTTGTGGAAATATTTGCTTTTCCTTAATTAAAACCGCTGGCCAGATTTAAAAACATGATGTTTGTGTGGAATGTGATAATGTTGTCATCTTAGATTTTTTCCATGCATCATCATCATAATAATAATAATAATAATAATAATAATAATAATAATAATAATAATAATAATAATAATAATAATAATGATGATGATGATGATGATGATGATGATGATAATGATAATGATAATGATAATAATAATAATAATCTTTATTGTCATTGTAAAAATTACAATGAAATTGGTTTTAACTTCACTGGTGCAAAATTATAACAGAAACAAAAAAGAGAGAAAAGAAAAAAGAAAAAACTAGCATGTGCATGGAGTGATTGCAGTTGAATTTAAAAGTCTCACAGCCCATGGATAGAAGCTACCTTTAAACCTGAATGAAGATTCGCTAAGGTGCGGGGGGGACGGACACAATCTGAAGTTTCTGTCTACAGGGTCATTTTCTAAGCGATTTACCTTTCTTAGAACAACAATGTGAACATGCTTGTAAAAGTGGCCATACCAGAATGAGATTCTTACAGCACAATTACACACATACCAATTCTTACTGACATCCCACTGAGATCCATAGACTTCTCCCCAGTAAGTAAGTAAGTAGAGTCTTTCAGCATTAGACATTTCAGAAAAAAATACTGTACTATGATACTGATAGCCTCTGAAGTTGTTGATGTTAACTTTGTTGAAAGAGACAAAGAGTATTTCATATTAAAGCACTCAGCCACTAAAGAGGTGTAAACATTGTTTAGTAATGGGTACTACTGCCTTATCCTGTCTTAAAATGCAGCTGTAGATTGGAAAGTCTTATACATTTCTGCACAGAAATAATCCGGGAAGTATTATTGGGATATTTGCTAAAAAAAATATATTAACATTTTCAGAGTGGAATGCTGCCAAGATTCTACAGACTTTTCCCTGTCTTCATTTTTAAAACCCTTACAAAAGTACTCGCAGCAAGAGAAATGATCCATTGACTTTATTTCAAACAATGCTCTCCTTTTTGAAAAAATATATGGAAGTAGAATGTAACAATCTCGAGAAGGGAATAGAAAAGCTTGCAATATCACTAGGCCTATGGGAGTAATATATTAACTTTGTGGGTGTGATGTACTATGACTCATAAGAGGGAAGTAGGAAGGAAGAAGTAGGGAAAAGCTCATTCTCACATTGTAACTTAGTGTTTGAAGCCTTGTTTATTTAAAAAAATAATGATTTAAACCAGGAAATTTTTTATGTACATTCTTAACTTTTAGCCTAAAATCACCAAAATATCTCAGAGGTTGTCAATATCAAGGCAAAAATTGAAATGGTTACTGAAAAGAACTCATTGTCAAAAAGTTATAGATAGATCTTTATTGATTTTTAAGAAGTTCAGTATTTAATACATCTTTTCCTCTCTTGAAGATGGTTCAACAGGGCCACATTTTTTTTTAAAAAAAGGGGGAAATAGCCAGGTAAATTCCAGAAAAGTTATTTTCCTAAAACAGCCACAGACTTACAATTCCTATAGCAGATTCTCACACTGGATAAGAATATGTAAGAAAATGCAAAAGGACTATGTAGAGTCCTTTATGTTGCATTATTAACTGTATGCATATGGATCAAAGCAGAATAAAATCATGTCTCTATCAACGCTGAATATTGCTGATGAGGATGTGTTTCTCATGTTTTCCTATGAAGCTAACATTCAATGACACATTCTCCCCTAATACCTAATATCATATTGTGTGGTATCAAGAATACCACAATTCAGAATAAAAGAATAAAAATATTTCATGAAATGTTTGGCATGTTCAAAAGCAGCTCATTTAAGTAAAATTACAAAAATACCTCAAGGAAGATAGCAATTTGTGAATGTTATGAAAGAATAAGACTGGCACTTACCATCAATATGCCAAAATGTGTAAGATGATTGCAGAGACAGACAGTCTCATTTTCATTTGATTCAGGAAGTGCATAGCAGCCTGTTTTATTCCATCCACCTTGGCCTCCTACAATAATGAATGATTATTAATTTTTTAATTGTTATTGATCCTCCTCCTTCTTTAAAAATTTTTGATGTATGTTTCATATGTACAACATATGAAAGCAGCTTAAGAGAATTATAAAAAAAATGCAGCAAAAGTGTGTGTGTGTGTTAGTTTTATGAGCTGATCAATAAATAAACAAGGGAGACTAGGATAGATCTATTTCGAGCTTTTTAGCTCTCATCAGCTAGCCATACCCTTACTGGGATTTGAACTGGGGCTGTATTGCATATCAGGCAAGAGCCTTTAACCATTCAGTCAGCCAGCATCAGCTAAGACAGGAGTATTAGTATCTGTAATTGTTCCACAACACTCTGTTAGGGCCCCAATTAAGGGAGGAGACATACTGTTTCCTTTTCTGCTTTTCGGCTCATCACCAGAGACCATCTAGACCAGAGGTCTCATTCTCCTGGCCCGCGGGCCAATTGCGGCCTGCAGGACGGTATCTTGCGGCCCCCACCGTGACATGAAAGTATAATATTAGTATTCATATTAGTATTCATATTAATATAAGGAATCCCTTATGCGGCCCAGCCTCACCCAGCCTCTGCCTCCAGCCGCCCCCAGGTAAATTGAGTTTGAGACCCCTGATCTAGACAGAAAGCCATGAGTTCCATTGTGTGATTTTTTTTACTATGTGTGTTAGTTTTATGAGCTGATCAATAAATAAATCAGCGAGACTCCTGTCTCAGCTGATGCAATGGGAGAGCCTATATATGTGTGTGTGTATGTGTGTGTGTATGTATGTTTTTGAGCTGATCAATAAATATATATATTTGTGTCACAAATTTGTGGGTGTGTGTTGGGTTTTTGATAAAACCTGTGACACACACACACACACACACATATATATTGATCAGCTCAAAAACCTAACACACACACACACACACACATACACACACATGCATAATTGTTTCCACAACACCCTGTTAGGGCCCCAATTAAGGGAGGAAGCATACTGCTTTTCCTTTTCTGCCTTTCGGCTCATCACCAGAGACCATCTAGACAGAAAGCCATGAATTCTGTTGTGTAATTTTTTTTTATTGATCAGCTCAAAAACGTAACATATATATATATATACTGAAAAATCTACGAAAGCATATATATATATATGCTTTCGTATGGTTCGAATCCCAGTGGGGTGGTTCGAATCCCAGTGGGGTGTGGCCAACTGATGAGAGCTAATAACCTCGAAATAGATCTATCTTGGTCTCTGAAATTTAAATTTATTGATCAGCTCATAAAACTAACACACATATCTAAAAAAAATTACACAATGTAATTTCAAGGTTCTCTGTCTAGATGGTCTCTGGTGATGAGCCGAAAGGCAGAGAGGGAAACAGTATGTCTCCTCCCTTAATGGGGCCCTAACAGGAAGTTGTGAAAAACAATTATCTATACTAAATACTCCTTTCTTAGCTGATGCAATGGGTAGAGCCTGGTTAGGCTGTAGTGCTAGGCTTCTGCCTTGGATGCATTGCAGCCCCGGTTTGAATCCCAGTGGGGTGTGGCCAACTGATGAGAGCTAATAAGCTCGAAATAAATCTATCTTGGTCTCTCAAATTTAAATTTATTGATCAGCTCATAAAACTACACACACACACATGCATACACACACACATATATCAATGATGAAAGCCAAAATGGACAAAGTGAATGAGGAAAGGCAACACATGAAGAAGATCAAACATTAAATCCCATAGAAATGGAAAGTTTATTAGCAATTACATAAAGAATTTAAAAGATAGGCAGTAAATCTTTGTAAGAAGGACACTATATTTCTTTAAGTTGATTGTACCAAAGAAAAGGCTGTATCTCAAATTCCAATTTTATCAATCCCGTTTAAGGGAAGACCATGAACAGAGATGGACATTTTCATTTTAGCAGGGAGGAAGTCTATCCTATCTTAAAATTTATGTTGAGGGTAGTAAATCCTGCTCTCTCTTATAATGGTTTCTCCCCTACTTTATCACAGTTTGGGCAACTAGAACAAATATGATGGAATGATAAAACACACATTAGGTTTAACAGGCTGATTTTGCAGGGGTGTCTACAGTGACAGTCACTGATGTCAAAATGGCAAGTGTGACTGAGCAACCGAAGCATTGCCAATTTCAAGTGTGATATTTGACATGCACATTTAAAAAGGAGAGTGTTTCAATTGCCCGGTTGTGCTTTCCATTTTGACATTGTTGACCTTCCTACAACTCTGTGATAGCAAGATGGGCAACAAGCTAATTTAAAACACTGAGCATTTTACCTCAATGGATGATAGTAAGCTTCTACCTATTCAAAATGGAAGGATTCAAAAACTGTTCACAATTGCTGTCATGATTACTAAATACTTTCAGCAAAATGTTATTCATATTATCAGTCAGGCGACACAAAGGCAGACCAAAAAAGTTATGAAGATTAGGATGAAGTTTAGTTGGTGCCAGATAAATGGTATGGACAATTATGCCCCATCTCTTTACCCTTCATTATGCATGTTTCATTATTTGAAATAGATCCTCCAGCTGATATTCAATAGAGGTTGAAGCGCCCCCAAGTATTTATTACAGCCATCAGGGACTAGATTTAAAACACAAGATTTCTTCAAGCCTTCATGGACTTCCTGTGATAACGCTGCGCCCACCGCCCCCCCCCCCCAGTGGTCCATGAACCACAGGCTAAAAATCACTGCTCTAGAGAACTACGGTAAGTATCTGGATAGGCATAGTTGCTTGGTTGTAATCACTTTCCAGGCTGGATAGGAGATGTTGCTTAGTTGTAAACATTTGAGATCATGCCAGACTAATCTTATTGCATTCTTTGATAATGTGACAAAATTAGTGGATCAGAGGAATGCCGTTGATATAGTTTACTTGGACTTCAGTAAGGCATTTATTTATTGATTGATTGATTGAATTTTTATACCGCCCTTCTCCCTTCCGGGATTCAGGGCGGTGTAACACTTTGATAAGGTAGACCACAACCTACTACTAGATAAAGTATAAGAATGTGGGTTAGACAGCATCACCACCAGATGGATTCATAACTGGCTGACCAACCACACTCAACGTGTAGTCCTCAACTGCATGTGAACTGCATCCACATGGAGGGAAGTATGCAGTGGAGTACCCCGAGGCTCTGTTTTAAGCCCAGTACTCTTCAACATCCACATGGAGGGAAGTATGCAGTGGAGTACCCCGAGGCTCTGTTTTAAGCCCAGTACTCTTCAACATTTTCATCAATGATTTGGATGAGGGAATAAATGGGGAACTCATCAAATTTGCAGATGACACCAAGCTGGCAGGAATAGCCAACACTCCAGAAGATAGGCTTAAGATACAGAAGGATCTTGACAAACTTGAACATTGGGCACTATTTAATAAAATGAAATTCAATGGTGAAAAGAGTAAGGTTCTACATTTAGGCAACAAAAATGAAATGCACAGGGTACAGTATAGGTGGTACCTTGCTCAATAGAAGTAACTGTGAAAGGGATCTTGGAGTCCTAGTGGACAACCATTTAAATATGAGCCAGCAGTGTGCAGCAGCTGCCAAAAAAGCCAACACAGTTCTAGGCTGCATAAATAGAGGGATAGAATCAAGATTTTATAATGCCTTGGTAAGGCCACACTTGGAATACTGCATTCAGTTTTGGTCGCCATGATGTAGAAAAGATGTGGAGACTCTAGAAAGAGTTCAGAAAAGAGCAACAAAGATGATTAGGGGACTGGAGGCTAAAACATATGAAGAATGGTTGCAGGAACTGGGTATGTCTAGTTTGATAAAAAGAAGGACTAGGGGAGAAATGATAGCAGTTTTCCAATATCTCAGGGGTTGCCACAAAGAAGAGTGAGTCAAACTATTCTCCAAAGCACCTGAGGGTAGAACAAGAAGCAATGGGTGGAAACTAATCAAGGAGAGAAGCAACTTAGAACTGAGGAGAAATTTCCTGAGTTAGAAATTTCCTGAGTTAGAATTAATCAGTGGAACAGCTTGCCTCCAGAAGTTGTGAATGCCACAACACTGGAAGTCTTTAAGAAGATGTTGGATAGGGCTTCCGGTTCCGGCTCCGGCGGCGACGGGCGAACTTAGGGTTCGCTCGCCGCTTTGTTCCTTTTCCTGCCCCCCCCACGGGGGCGAGAAGCCCCTTGTTTGGGGCTTCTCCCGTAAAGCCGGCTCGACAAAGCCCCCCCCCACGGCAGTGGGGCGAGCGACCCTGCTCCTCGGCTTAGGCGGAAGAGGACATGCTGCGGGGGGTCTTCCCTTCGCCAAAGGTTGGCGGCACCATTTAATTCCATGAAGAGAGACGATCGGAAGAGTCGGGAGGCTTTTCGGGACCTCAGCTGCGAGCGGAGAGTGAGCGTTTAAAACTTTTTTTCCTGTACTGTCAGCCGGGCTGAAAGGGACTGGAGGGGGGTGTTTGTTTCCAAAAAACCCCCCTTGGACTAAAAGCGGCACTCGGAAATGCCTCGCTGAGAGGAATCGGAAACTTTTAATCTGGATGGTCTTTGACAAGGGAAAGTACTTTGCGGCTTGTTGCAATTATGTCTCTAGGTCTGGCTGAAACAGTTTCTTTTTTGCTTTTTAACCGCTTTCTCCCTCGGGCTCTGAGTTTGGGCGGAAAATGGCTTCTCTTTGTCCCCGACTGACTATGACCTATGGAAAATTACCAGTGTCTCTTTGTGATTTGGACTTCCTCTAATTATTGATGAAGAATTTTCTTTTTTTGGATTTGTGTTTTCCTCTCTGGATTGCCTTCGTTATTATACCTATGGAGTTGGAAAAGTGTTTCTCTACTGGTTTCTGAATTTTGCAGCTATACAACTTTAAGAACTTTGGACTCCTGATCTGCCTACCAGCCCCACCCTAAAAACGCCATTTTATTGGCACGGATTTTAACAGCTAAACATGGCACAAGAAGAAACGCTGGCACGCCTTGAACAAAGAATGACTGCCCTTGAATCTGTTATACAAAATTTGGTATTAGAAATTAAGGCCCAGAGGGCAGAAAATGTCAACTTTAAAAAGGAATTATTGGACACTCAAAAACAAGTGCTTGAGAATACACAGAAGAATGAAGAATTGAAAGGGGGGCTGGAGGGGGCTAAGGGAGAGATTAAAAATGTTTCTAATGAGGTTGTGGAAATAAATGGGCACGTGACTAGGATAGATATGGAAAGGATGACATATTTTTTGAGATTTCAGAATGTTTCTGAGATGGATGGTGAATATCTCCCTGATCTTATGAGTACAATTATTGCAGACTATTTACATAAACCTAAAGATGAGATCAGAGGGGACACTGACCTAGTCTACAGAATAAATTCTGCATATGCTAGGATGAATGAAGTACCCAGAGAGATACATGTAAAATTTGTTAGAAGGTCAACCAGAGAGGAGTCCTATGATTTACCAACAAAAGGAGGTTACCATCTTGAAACAGATTCCAAGAAAGATTAGAGAAGCTAGAAGGAAATTTTCCTTCTTGTCTAAAACATTGTTTGATCATGGGATCTGGTTCAAGTGGGTGATACCCGAAGGGATGCTGGTGTTCTGGGAAGGAGGTAGAGTGAAGATTAAAACAGTTGCTGAGGCGGAAGCCTTTTTTAAAAAACATTCCTCTGTCCTGGGAGAAGATCCAGGGGGGGCAGGGGGAGCCATGGCCCCGTCCGCTGGGGGCCCGGGGGAGAAGGGGGAAGATACAATTGCCAAGAGACTTAGATCTAAAAAATAACTTTGCCCTTGTTTTTTTTTTTTTGAGTAATATTGCATGATATTTGTAATCTGGATTTTTGTAATTGACTGACAGTATATAATTGAAAAATTTAGGAATATGTACTTGCTCCCAGCTTGTAGTGTTATGTGAAATGTTTTTTTTCTTTCTTTTTAATAATGTAACTTGAGGTACCGGAGGAGCCGACGACTTTGACGTGACTACTCTCAAAATTTCTATGTAACCCTTACCCTACCCCACAAAAAATGTAAACTCAATAAAACTTTTTCAATATAAAAGAAGATGTTGGATAGCCATTTCTCTGAAACAGTATAGGGTTTCCTGCCTAGGCAGGGGGTTGGACTACAAGACCTCCAAGGTCCCTTCCAACTCTGCTATTGTATTGTATTGTATTTTCCAGTCTATTTTCTGATTCCTAAGTGTGGTCTGAATTGTAATACGATTTTCAGAAGGGGGCATATCCCAAAGAAGCACATGGAAAGTATTAATCTATAATGGATGGTTACATAACTGGATTATATTAAAGGGTTCACCACTAGAGGGAGGCTTAATGCCATTGTTAGACTAAACTTTAGATTTTACTTCTTGTATAAATGATTAGCGTTTTTTTCAGAGTATAAAATGCACCGAAGTATGCACCAAGGTTTTGAAGAGGCAAATTAAAAAAAAAAGTTTTTGCACTCTGCAAACCTGCCAGAAATGACCCATTTTTCATGAAAACAGGCCTGTCCCCCCCACCCCACAAAAGGGCATGGATAGCCTTTAGGAGGCTTGTAGAGTGCTCCTGGGGGGGGGGGGGGACACCGAGCAAAGAACACTCCATTTTTTGTCAAAAAGGGGCATGCATAGCCTTTAGAAGGCTTATAGAATGCTCCTGGGGATGGAGTGGGGGGGGGCAAAAACCGGCTGTTTTTTGCTCATTTCTCCCCTCCCCAGCACCTAGGAGCTCTCTGAAAGCCTTGTAAAAGCTATGCGTGGTTTCAGTAGGCAAAAAATGCTGCATTCAGTGTATAAGATGCACCCAGATTTTCAGCCTCTGTTTTGAGGAAAAAAGGTGTGTCTTATACTCCGAAAATACGGTAGTATGTGTGAATGTGAATTGTCTTACTGCTAAGTAAATAAAAAGTTTTCAGAAATGCCCCATATCTTCCATATCAAATAAAAGGGGGAAAAATAAACTTACTGTTCTTGTTCATATCCCAAAAAACACAAGTAGCATTAGGAGGCTTCTAAAAATTAAACAAAAATGAAAAACAAAATTGCGTCTCTATAGGTACATGAATTAAAAAGTAACATCTTCTAAAATGTTATTAATTAAGCAAGGAAGCTAATTTTCCATCTACATTTCTTCCCATTTATTTTTCTAAATTTGTAAACACATAAAAAATTAAAGAACAAATTAAAGACAATCTTAAATGAACATTTTCAATTAAAAATCCAAACGTTTGAACATGCGCATTTAATCAGTTGGATAACTACTGGATAAAAGCAATCAATGTGGAATTTAACCCTTCAATTCTGTAATGCTCTCCTGAAGAAAATCCGTTTTTCTGGAGTTAGTGTTTGCTTAGCAAGGAAATCATTCATTGGAGGAAAATGCTACATTTTCGAAGGTGTCTCAAAACTGCAGGGTCCTCTAACAAAGAGCTAATGTGAATGATGACCTGCAAGGTCCCTTCCACCTCTGTTAGTTAATTAGTGGTTGTGGATTAAGGAATGGTATACTCTCTAGCAAAAGTTGATTGTTCTTGTATCTCAGATCACTTTTGCCCCACATGGTGACTCTTAAATTGACATGATAACATCAGCACTGGTATTATTGTTTTGCCTTGTATATTCACAGCAAGGAAAAGCAGTGAAAGCTTTGTCACTCTGCTCTTCTCTTTGTCTAGTTTCTCCCATTAACAGTTGTGAAAAAGTATAGACATAATGGGTCATGGATTCCTCTACATATTGTTTTTTTGTTTTGTTTTTATTAAATTTATACCCCGCCCTTCTCCAAAAGGACCCAGGGCGGCGCACAGGAATTTAAAATACAATACGAAATCAAGTAAAAATTTAAAAAACTTATTTCATACCCATCCTGCGCTAAAAACAAATTAAAATCCCCAAATTTAAAACTGTCTAAAATAGTCATTTGTGGAGGTTACGCTAGGCCGGCTAAATGGAACAAATGTGTCTTTAAACACTGGCGGAAGAGGCGGAGGTCGGAGATGGTGCAACTGGAACCTACATGCAATCTCTCTCATTGTTGAAGAAAAAGGAATGCTAACACATTTCTTTAAGGATATACTTGCTGTTCACGTTTTCTTCAACAAGTAGCCATGTAGCCGTCATAAGCAACAGAGTTTTTTGTGGAATGGGGTATATGGAAAAACAAAGTTTCTGATCTATGTTTAACTCACTCTGAGAGTTACCCTATAACTTTATGTATACCCTTTTCAATTCAAAGGGCAAGAAATTTTACCTTCAGTTTTTATTCCCCAGCTTCCTGATTTCAGGGTTGATTTTTGAGAAAAAAAACAGTTCCGGGGCCACAGAAAATAATTCAGAGGTTGCCAATACGTGTGTATTATGTAGAGGTATTTCTGTTTCTAAAAACCATTTTGTTTTGCCCTCCTGCTCAGTACAGACAAATGAATATTTTGTTGGTCTAACTTAATCAATTATATTTTAAACAAAAGCTGAAGAACTCTTACCTGGATGATGTCATGTTTGAATGTATGCTTGATTGTAATTTTCACAGCCTCCTTGAGATCACGGATAGTAGTGTTCCCCACACTGCAAGCTACCACGTAACTGGTTAAATTGGAAGGACCTTCTGTATCCTTTAGGATATTAATTTAAAGATTTATAGAAACGTGATTTTGTAAACCCCCATTTAGTAGCAATTCATAAATTTATTTCTCCACATTACCAGAATAAATATTGCCAATACATAATGCTTAACATTACTTGATTGTAAGAACATGCTGTTCATTGATTTATAATGTTGTTTTTTCTCTCAGAATGTCTGCTAATGTCTTATTATTGCAATGCATAGTTTTTCAGCCATTCTGAGAAAATGTTTCCCTTTTGACATTTATTTGAAGGCAATTCACAAACAATGCTGACTGATATCCAATGATATATTTAGATTAATTCCCTATCTAAGAAGGAACAGCTTTTCTTATCATATTAACAAAACCTGTCTACAACAAAATCATACTTCAGCTTCACTACTACTATATACGTTATCCTATTATGAATATCTAAAAGGGACATAAAGGGTAGTATTTCATTATACTATCTCACATAAACCATGGTTTAAACTTGATCTGCAATCTAAACTGAGACTGAGCAAGGGCTACAGTTACCTTCCAGTCTTTTATTAATAATGTATGGGAAGAAGAGATCATTTTTTTGTAATTTAAAGGAAGGTAAAAAGTTACCACTTACTTAAAGAAAAGTGAAAAACTTACCACTGAAATGGTGAAGGAAGACCTGCCTTAGCACTTGGCCACCACAGATGCCGA
Source organism: Rhabdophis nuchalis (assembly GCA_039707465.1). Classification (NCBI taxonomy): domain Eukaryota; kingdom Metazoa; phylum Chordata; class Lepidosauria; order Squamata; family Natricidae; genus Rhabdophis; species Rhabdophis nuchalis. Next base: position 308,591,408 of record CM077643.1, on the reverse strand, counting down.
TATCAAGTGATATTGAGCTGGCCATGCCCCTGGCCATGCCCCCCCCCCCCCCCCCGGGCAAACACAACCCTGATGCGGCCTTCAAAATTGTTTATACTTGTGATGAAGACTGGAAGTGACTGTATTTTCCCCCTATATTCTTACTTACTAATCTTTGTATTTTTTTTCTTTTTCTTTTTCTTTGTACCTTTTTACTCTTTTAGTTTGCATTAGCTTTACTATTGTAATTGTTATTTTTAATAAAACTATTTTTAAAAAAGAATTTCTTTGAACAAGCAAGAAACAGAACAGGCATAATTAAACTCACATTTAAATTGAATTTAGAAGCACCAGAAGTCAAACAAAACAGATTATTATATTCGAGTCCCATGTAAATCACTCAGGATTTATTTGTATTGGACATGGAAGCTCTATTGCATGAATATGTTACGGGTGTTGACTGCATATGTTCTTTATAAAATCTTGAGGCAGATTAATATTACCTATTGTTTGAACATTTCCCTCAAATTAAATGTAAATGTTTATTTATTAAGATATTTCTATCTTGCCTTTCAGGGCATAACAAAACAAAGCACCAGTAAAATTAATAAAACAGAGTGGAATAATAATGTTTTCAAAATTCTTTAAAAACCAGAAATAAAGAGGCCCATATGTATTTCACTGAATAATACATTCCAAAGTTATTAGGCAATTGAGAAGTATTTCTCAATTAGTAGATCAAAGAACTCAAGAAAGCTCATAAAGATAATACCTGCATATCAAGGAAATATTTATATTCTCTTTTCAAAGCCTGTAGTTCCGGTATTCTTTAGCCTCCCCTCCTATAACTGTGCATTTTATAAGTTTATTTAAACTTACCAAATAAATTATCAAGACTTGCTTTTTAAATTCCAAGATTAAAAATAAGATTCCCCCTTCCCCTTTTAATTGTCAATGTAATCCCTTGTTTTGGAATTGTTGTGGCCCAGCCGGATCTGGCTGAGCTGCTGATGGACTCGGATAGTGAGGAACCATATGAGTCTGCTCTGGAAGATGAGGGAGACCTTGGGGAGTGTTCAGAGTCAGAGCAGGAACCAGAGAGGGTGGTTGGCCACCAGAAGGCGCCTGAGGAATGGAGCAGTGGTGGGGAGGATCAAAGTCAATTTGTCCCTGATACTAGATTGAGAAGGGCTGAGAAACGGAAGCAGCAACTCCGTATGCAGGCTCACAGAAGATGATTGAGCACCAGGTGGTTGTTGATTGGCCCCTCCCAAGATTGCTTATAGGTGAGACGTTGGGAGGGGACATTTGCAGGAAACAACCATTTGAATTAATAGCCAAGAAAGGCTGTCTGCGTATTCTAGCTGTGTTCGTTTGGACTATTTGTGTATTCTAGCTGTGCCTGTTCATTTGGACTATCTTGTGTGAAAGGTTGCTGTAGAGCTACTCTATTGAATGTGAGTTGTCTGGGCTCTCAGCCAAATAATTCATTATCTCAGTAATTGAACAGTGGCAAACAGCCAAGCCTGTGTTCTGGTCTATTCACAGGCCGGGGGTCAGAACAGGAATGGGGTCAGGGCAACTGATTGGAGGTGAGCATTTACTGGCTGGATGCCCTTCCTAATGTCTACGCAGACTTTACAGCTGACAATTACTCATTAACCCACAGAGAGAAATATCTGCTGCTACCTAGGATCGAATTCACAGCCTCCTGATTGTGAGGTGAGAGCACCACCTCTAGGTCAACCATGCCTCTGAAGGTTAAAAAGAAGAATAAACCAACAAAAATTAAAACAACGGAAAGAAAAAGAGCCACTATTGGTATTTTTAAAAAACCTACCCATTAATTTCATCATGCAATTCACTTGCCATCTAAATTGGCCTTTATAGTACAAAGGTCTTTAAATATATTAGCCAATCACAGTAAAAATCTTGAAAAGGTTTTATCAGATAATGAACACATAGAGGTAAAGTGAATATCATCCTGTTATTCCTCTTTCTAAATTCATAGTATCTGAATAGGGTCATAAAAACAGTAACATCTCACTAAAATTATAAAGATAAATTTCAGTGTTCTTATATTCTTTAAATAGTCATTAAACATATTGATGCCTACCTGGAAAAGTCCATTTTTATTGAAAAAAGTGAATTGAGCCCTGGATATTGCTTCAAGATCTTCTTGATTTAAATTATTTAGCAAGCTTGGAGGCAAAGAAATAGTAGCAAGATAATTTTCTTGGTTTTTACCAAAATCAATCTAAAACAGAAAAAGGAAAAAAAAACCTCTATCAAAATAAAAATAGAAACTATTTACCATGTTGAATGAGGGAATATATTATTTGATTCCTAATTATTTAATTAATAAGTTTTAGCCCTTCCTCAGCATTATGAAAATCAATATTTATTTTGTTTCAGTTCATAAGATTATGCCCTTTTAAAGAAAAAAATAAATTTGTCTCTATTAAACATAAATATCAATTTAATATTGTTTATTTTTACAAATCAACATTAAGGTTGATTTACTGAAAAATATTTTCATTTAGCAGTCTATATAATTCAGGTTGTACAAGATCAACTTCTGATTTTTTCCAAAGCTATTGTTTACCTTAATGCAGTGCTTCTCAATTATTTTCTGTCATGCCCCCCCTAGGAAGAAGAAAACATTTTGCGCCCCCCGCGCGACTGTAAATAGTATCATTTGTCTATAAAATTGTTATAAGTACACCTCTACATAACACTGTATCCTTATTAACGTATAAGAGAATAAAAAAAGAAAGAAATGTGGATCAATTTACAACAAAGAATAGCTTTATTAACTGTAGCAGAAAAGATTTAAAGTGCATTAGAAATTTTAAAAAAATTAAATCCTTAATTAAACTAAACTGCCGAGGTCAAACACGCCCCCCTTTATGGAGCCTCGCGCCCCCCCTGGGGGGCCCGCTCCACTATTTGAGAAGCACTGCCTTAATGGGTGGATAATACTGCTAAATATACTTTGGTTTGGATTCATTGACAAGCAAATAATTATGTGAGTCTGTCTCACCAACCTCCCTCCTAGGGAAGCAACAACTAATAGTTGAAATAGGCCCTAGAGGCCACCTTCAAGAGCTGCTCAACTCATAAATCCTAACAGATTAAATTAGATTACTTTCAGCATGGGCCAGATATGTATGGTGTTTACCACACAATAGTACTAGTTTTCAAATTCTAATATCTTCTGTCAGGCTTTTTATTTAACTTGTTGTTGAAAGCTCATGGAACCGTACGCAACACAATACTGCATAAGCTAGCTCAAACTGCTTATCAGGTAGGACACAGGCCCAAAGCCTTAAATCAGAGATGGATCACACTCTTCAATCTAGAAACAGAACACTGCTTACGTGCCCTGCTGGGAACCACAAAGAGTGTGGCCAGAAATGTCATAACATCTTCAGCAATTTAGGACTAAATTGCTCAGGCTGATGCCAAAATGTAACCTCCCCATATCAGCTGCATTCTCTACCAAACCTATGAGGTTGCCCTCCCGTAACTATTTAAAATGCCCTTGTAAGAAAGCATTCACAGAAAGCTGAATTGACCCTGGGAAGAATAAATCAGGAACCTGTGGCCCAGTAAACCAAATTGTTTCTATTCATTGACCATATCTCAAGGACAATGTGGCTAGCATGCTGACCTAGCAGGATGGGATAAATAATAATAAGGTCACATGGATGGCTTTATCTAAAACATTCCACACTCTGCCTTTTTCTTTGTCTTGTCTTTGCTATGCAGTGGGCCAAAGGTATACAAAGCTCTGGTTCTGTTTTTGCTCATGCCAGTACAGAATGTCAATGTTTTGTTGGAAGCCCAGTATATACTGTTGCATGTAAATGAAATTATATTGTATCTTCAATACAATACAATAGCAGAGTTGGAAGGGACCTTGGAAGTCTTCTAGTCTAACCCCCTGCGTAGGCAGGAAACCCTATACCACTTCAAACAAATGGTTATCCAACATCTTCTCTAAAACTTTCAGTGTTGGAGCATTCACAACTTCTGGAGAAAAGTTGTTCCACTGATTAATTGCTCCAACTTTCAGGAAATTTCTCCTCAGTTCTAAGTTGCTTGATTAGTTTCCACCCATTGCTTCTTGTTCTGCCCTCAGGTGCTTTGGGGAATAGTTTGGCTCCCTCTTCTTTGTGGCAACCCCTGAGATACTGGAACACTGCTATCAACATGATTTGGTTGCTTTAGGTGAACCAAGTTTTGACAATAACAATATTTAAGGGCTTAAAGAATTTATTGCCCTTAAACCACTCCATGGGAAAAATCTAACAGGTATTTTTGGGGGGATGAGAAATGGCAGCAATTTTTAAGGAGTAAAATGGTTGTTTAACCCTGCAAGACATCTTTTAACAGTCTCCCAAACTCTTCTTCTTACAAACATCAGTACTCCATCACTCAAGGGCAGGGATGTCACACTCAAGACCTATGGGCTGGATCTGGCCCGCGGAGAACTTAGATCTGGCCCGCAGGGTCACCCTGAAAACAGCAAAATTGGCCTGTGGTGCCTCTGCCAGTGAAAATGGAGCTCGGGCTCCCGGGCTCCATTTTCATTGGCAGAGGTCTAGCAAACCAAACCAAAAGGAGAAATGTTTCCCCTTTTGCATTTGAGCATTTAAGAAGGGACAGAAGGAGAAAGGAAAAGAGGAAAGGCAAAGACAAAGAGGGGAAGATGGAAAGAGAGCAAGGAAGGAAAAATAAGGCAAGAGGGAAAAGAAGAAGAAGAAAACGTAGGAAGAAAGGAAGGAAGGAAGGAAGGAAGGATGGATGGATGGATGGAAGGAAGGAAGGAAGGAAGGAAGGAAGGAAGGAAGGAAGGAAGGAAGGAAGATTTTAATGAGAGTGATGGAGGGTCTCAGGGAAGTCCTGCCTTAGCACTTGGCAGGTGCCCCTGACACAAGTGATGTTGAGCTGGTCATGCTCTCTGGCCACGCCCTTCGGCCCCTGAGTCAAACGCAACCTTGATACGGCTCTCAATGAAATCATGCCTGATATCCCTGCTCTAGGGCATGCTAGAAGCCACAAATGGAGTGGTAAGCACATATGTGTTACACAGTGTGCGTTGTTTACCCGTCTTGAATTGATAAATTGATGAATTGATTGAATCAGAATAAATCACTGAATTAGTCAATGGAACTCAACATATCTTGCTTGAAAATAACCCTAGATGTTTTTGATATACCTGAAAATCTGAAGCATTGTTCTGGGGACCAACACTGAAGGAAGAGCCATTGAATAAAGATGAATTCAAGGATGAAACTCCAAGCGCTAAGTTTCGGGTTGAGATGCTCATGGAGGGACCTATAAACTGAATCTTCAGTGCCAAGGCATCGATTGTCTTTATAGCTCTAAAGTCAAGCATACATATCAAATTCATTAAAATAATGACATTTAAAAAACCTTTTGAGTCCAAAGAACCTTTGCATACATTAGTAAGTATTATTTTTGGCATAGAATTACCTAACTATAAAGAAAAAATCCAAACTGCAAAATATTCTGATATTTTGGAGGAAAGAAACAAGAACCAATGAAGGAATACAACAAAACTTAAAAATAGTAGTTATGAGTAAAATAAGAGGGTTAAGAATGGTGAAATCCAAATGAAATATAATAATAAGGGGAAATAATATAAGATGAGCGGCATTGATTGACAATTGCTATTAGAAAGAACAGGAAGCTCCTGTTCGTATTGTATTGTGTAAATGTGGTGTATGTCTAAATTTTGTGTGAGTGTATTTTACATGTTTACAAATAAAAAAAACTAAAAAAAATGATGGGAAAGAGAACAAAAATCATATACAGATCATCCTCTTTCTTTGCTCTATTCTTTGTCCTGCTGGAGGAGGAAAAAAATGCTTCTTTCTGTTTCCTTTTTTCCTTAGAATGGTGGTATTTTGAATATACGGTTTTTAACAGATTATGACAGTCCTTGTTGTTTTTAGGCATAATTCTATTATTATTTTTTTTGCTCATAGTGATGGGGAAATCATATCCTAACTGATAGATACTGGAGAGATATCCAGGACTCTTGATAGTTGTTGCCCCCACAATTATAGCTACTCACAAAACCAGTTGTAACCCATTTATTAGCATGGCCAGCATGGGAGAGAATTTGCAAAAGCTTTATTGGGCACTATAAATTCAATTCTACTGCCATGCTGGGAGCCATGATTGCTCCAAACAAATGCATCTCTTTTCTGGGTATCCGTTCCTTTGGATTACATTTACAGTTAAGAGTTATTTGATGTTACTTGAGTTAACAAGTTACCGTAATTTGATTCAATGAAACACTTCTTTGCTTGTATCTAATACTAGTGAATGTTATTAGCATCACTAGCATGTCTTGTCACACTTACATTTTATCTACCTTTCACTTTGACTTATTTTAATTGCTATGATCCTAGAAAAAAACTGATTTAATATGAAAATAGTAGATTTACTATCAAGCCCATGAAACGAGAAGTTAAGAAAGTTAAAATTAGATTTCATTTCTTTATTGCTTTGAATAATTCATTGGAGGAGTTAATTTTAAAATGCATATAAAGTTTATATGCCCTACCAATATATAAACATTTAAAAAATAACTCTCTATGCCACTCAGATCCTCTTCCCGTAACACTCACTCAGAAGATGATGCAGCCAATACATTATCAGAACTAGTTAAAATATTAGAAAATATCGTGATCACAGTAGAACCCAAGGATTCATTGATTTCTTCATCATTCACAATTTTTTTAAGTTTCTGGATCACATCATTGACTTTGTCTGAAGTCAACTGCTGCCCTTCTCCCGTCAGATTCAGTAGCTGGTTGGCTATGTCAGCAGCATTTTCTGAAAGCACACAAAGAAAGCAATATATGCCAGTTAGTCGCAGAAAAAGTTCCTTTCCTCCCAATTATAGTAAGTCTATCAAGAATCAGAGTGTGTATGTGCTTAGTATGTATTTTGTGTACTGCTGTAGTAGAGATTCCAGAGTGCCATTAAAAATGATGAGATAGGAGATGGCTTTGGACAGTAGGTGAATGCTTTTTTGCTCGCTGTTGTTTGGCTGTTTCAGACTCTGCTAGGTGTGTTTGTTTCTTTCATTCTCTGGGTTCCCAAAGGTGCTTTTTCAAGAGGCAACCGTACTTTCTGAAAAGTCAAGTTGCCTCTTGAAAAAGCACCTTTGGGACAACCATGACTTGGATGACTGAGAATGTCCATAGACATTTTATTCTCTGGGTTTTGGAATTCATTTGTTCTGCCTATCAGCTATAAAGCTAGTATGATTTTACTTTTGTGTTGTGTTATACAGTTCTGTTAATTGCTTATGGAACTGCTGCAAGGTGTAGCTATGTATATGGTAACTCAAATAGCTGAGGACAGAGATTAGCTTATTGATGTTAATATGCTGAAGGAATACCTCAAATCTAAAGATGTTCTTTGAAGATGACAGACTAGAGGGGAAACAGGCTGTTCTGATTTGATACCCAATCTTATGGGTAAGATTCTTTATCACTAAAGCAATTTTTCTGCTACCCAAATTACTGATGTGGTGCTAGGATGAGTGGATTTTGGTCATGTTTCCATGGCCAAATACTAAAAAATGTTCTTATTTTTCTTCAGTAGGAATAAAATAAAAGCCTCAACCTGATAAAATAATCTGAGTAGAATTTAAATATTTATACTATAAAAACACCATGCTGTTGTTGCTTTTTATATCTAAAATAAACATGGACTGTGCTTTAGCGTCTAACAAAACTGCATAGTTCTTCAGTTAAAGCATTACAGAGTTTTATATCAGAGACTAATATCTAGAAAACTTTTCTTGGCAAGGCCCAGATGTGTTTGGAAAAGAACTATTTCAAATTTATCTATATGGAGCAGATACACAAACCCTTACCTGTGCAGTTTCTGAGATCAGGAGTACCCCAGTAAGATGAGTAATTATTCAGGCTTAGAAAGCTAAGTAAAGAAAGAACAGAAAATACCATTAGCAATCACTATATGGAAGTTCTTATGAAATCATATAGTCCACATATTAAATCCTTTGTATCTTTTATTTCTTCACTTTTAAAAACCTAAATCTGTCACTTTTTAATTATATCCATAGTATACTTCATCTCAGTCTCACCACTAAGCATCTCATGATCTTTGAGCTGTTACCATGTTCGTGATGCAATCTGGGTAGGGTTGTCATAGCAGCCAGTGGTGGCAGTGTCTCTTGGTCCAGTTTCTTTCCAAATGTAATTCATAGGCTGTTCCTGCTCCAAACATTTTTCTAGAAGAGCAAATGAAAAGCAGTGAACCAAACAAACAACCATTAACACTGTAGCTTTCTAGTAAAAGTTGCTAGACTGGTCTGAGATTTAATTTTATACCAAGTTATTTTTATTTACAAACACTTAATGAGATGAGTATTTATGAAACAAAATGTACATCGCTAATATTTTCCAATTAGAGACAGAAATCATCTTGAATCAGGGAGAAATTAGTATTTGTGGTGGTTTTCTTTGAAATCTATATATTTTAAACTAATTTATAATATGATAATAATAATAATAAATCAGGAATGTGTGGATCAGGATTGAAGACCAAATGTTTCTAAATGTCCTTGGATCTGAACTGTGGCTTGCCATGCAGTATTCAAAGCTTACTATGCTGCTTATTGTCTCTAAATTAGGGCATTGCTCATATAATGGCTCGTTTCTAGTCAAACTAACTCTGATCTGTCTTTGACCAAATTCCATTATTGTTTTGCAGTATTATTCCAGGGTCACTGTCCCAGATGTTAATTCCTTCCCAGATCAGCCACTAAATCGTTTGCATAATGTTCTTGCTCCTTGTATTTTGAATGACCAGTTGAATGTCTGAAGGAGAGACCTGTGGCATGAGTCATAAGGCACAGGGTACAGAGAATAAAGGTTCAACACAAAACTTTTCTCAATCATAAACAGTCTTTACTCATTCTATTAATTTGTGAGGAAACAAGTGCAAATGGCGTCAAAAAGTTTCCCTCTAATTTTGTTTCTGCTGTATTTGTTTCTACTAGGACTAAGTTAAAAGTGAACTTGAAGAACAAAATGTATGCTTTGGAAATAATTTGGGAAAAATGTTTTGGATCTAGGGCTAGTACATCAATCTTCTGATATTCATTGAAGCATTAAAGGTGTATGTTTTCAATATAATTATTAATATAATGGCATTTTTTTCCTTACAAAGGAACCTGAAAAATGACAACTGTGAATGATCAATGGCAGAGATGTGCTGTGCTTTCAGTTGTGTATGGTCTGAACCACTTCTTGTAGATTATTTTCAAACTATGGACAGAACTAATACATCTATTAATTTTGATTTCTCACATATTGCAAATGACTTCACTTCTTTAATGTCTTCTGCTTATTTGGTTAATGTAGAAAAGTTAATTCCTTAAAGCATAGTATAGTGTATAAAACTATAAACTGAAACAGTATTTTTTAAATACAGTTATTGGTTAAAATGTATTGCTCTTAAACACTGATAATAATGATCAGAATATAATATTTGCAAAGTACAAAAAATGAGAGTACAACAACAAAAATCTGTCCTTACCAATTGAATGAACAATCACGCTACGGAGTTTCAGGTTTTCTGTGATATTACTGTTTTCGAGTTTCTTTCTAATTGTTTGTTCTTGTAAACTTTCATTGTTGGTAGAATTAAAAGCTAAAAGAGCACGGACTTCAAAACTGCAAAAGAATTGCTGAATTAGAATATAGTATAACAATAAGGTATTTAAATATGATCACTGTAATTTAATATAATACACAAAAATAATCAATTAATCAATCAATCCTATTAATGGACTCAACAATTCATCAATTTACACATGCCATATTGGAACATCCTGTTTTATTCTTATGAAATTTCCCTCCTACAGTATCACAACAAATAATAAAAAGTCTTTCTAAAAGAAGTAATCTAATATAGAACAAAAGTTGTGTCTAAAAATCATATAAATTAATTCATAAAGAGTAACCTGAACATAACATAAATGCATAGTTTAGCCTCACTCAGATAACATTAAGTGTCTTGATCTTATATATTCCCCTTACCCCTTTTCCCAGGGGTAAGGGGAATACATGGAGATCACAAAGAATTGAAATTTCCACTTCTTTTGCTTCATCCTACTTAATCTTAACTAAGATCAATGTAACAACTAATATTAATTAGGCTCAAACAAAGCCAACAACACCGAGTTTGCTTGTTTTAGTGATCAGATAAATCAGTCAGTAGCAAAGTACATAACAGTGATATTTGATTTTGCACCATAAAACAAAACTACTGATTTTTTGGGACAAAAATACTAGTTCTTCCTGTTATTCTATTTAGTATTATACTGTTTAAAAATGCAGTTTTAGGAAATAGTTCTGTAGTACACTGTTAAATGTAACAGATGGTTTTGTTTGATTGGATTTGCTGTTATTTTGTTATAGGAATGGCCATTCCTTGTAGTAAGAGTGTGCAGCAAGCGCGTATTTATTGAGCTGGTAAATAACATCAAAGGCAACAATGCTATTTGCAAAACAATATGGGGAGTTCACATACACAAAAAGGGAGTCCCTTTGTAATACATGTCTTACCCATCTGACCTAGACTTGGTCATATGGTTACACCTAGGATATGAACGCTCTTTCAGGGGAAAACAGCAGCAGCAGCAGGAACAGAATTGTGTGGATTTACTGTGATGTCAAAAATGACATGGCATCAGTTATATAGATGGCAAATATAGAGATTTTTTTTTTTTAAAAGAATCCAGTGCAAATGATGATGATTTTAAAAATTATTCTCTCTGCTTTCCAATAGATGTCATTTAATTGGGAAACAGTATTACTGATGGAAAAATTAAATATGTGGTTACAGTAACAACTGAGAAAACATTGCATTCATTCAAAAGTTAATAATGTATTAACAATGTGTTGTCACTTCATTGTTGTCCAGAGATCTTTTTATGCTTCTCCAGGTACAAAACCAACATGTGTTTCAGGAACTGGCAAATATACGTCTGTCATCAGTGAATGATTAATGCAATCGGAACACTAAGAGCTTTTGATAACTTTAATAGAAATTACTAAGTGATGTAAGATGAACAAACCATTTGTCAAGCCATCCCAGAGTTTAATATTCTATGAGAACTCTTCCGTAAATCTAGTTTGAGTAGTCTTTTCAGTCTTTGAGAAAACAAACAATACTAAAACTCACAAATGAAGACAAATATAGATGTCCAATGATCATGTTGGAAAACTAAAACTGTTTCCAATAGAAGTTGGATTTTGCAGCAAAAAATGAAGTTTAATGGATTATTCATATTATTGTAGTTATTTATTAACATTTCCCTGTGATACTGTATGATGCTGACACCTACAGGTAATTCTCATGGCCATATATTTATGTTACTAATGTTACAAAATGTTACAAAAAGTGACTTATGGTTTTCACACTTGACACTGCAGTATCCCCATGGTCACACGATCAAAATTCAGATGCTAAGCAACTGGCATGTATTTATGATGGTTACAGTGTCCCAGATCATGTGATTACCTTTTGAGATCCTCTGACAAGCAAAGTCAATGAGGAAGCCAGATTCGCTTAATAACCATGTTACAAACATAACAATTATAGTGATTTACAAAACAACTGTGGCAAGAAAGGTCATAAAGTAAAGCAAAACTCTCTTAACATCTGTCTTGCTTAGAAACAGAAATTTTGGGCACAACTTTGGTCATAAATCAAGGACTATCTCTATGTGCACAACAGACCTCAGGAAGTACTGTATGTAGTAGGTCCCTTATAAAATGCATTCAACTAACATTTTTTGTCAATGGAATTACTGGGCGCTTCCTAAACTAAAGAGCAACTTGAAAGGACATGTTGGGAAATAGATCTCATGTTATTTATTTATTTTATTAGACTTTTATACCACGCCTATCTCCCCGAAGGGACTCAGGGCAGTGCACAGGAAATTAAAACATTAATTTCCATGGAAAAACATTAATTTCCAGTTATTACCATTTGACAAACAAGTCCAATTAGCAATTGGATAAATTGCTAAATAGATAAATAGAACAAAGTTACTTGAGTTATGACAGAGCTTTTCAAGAATTTCTTACAATTTTACCTTTGATCAGTGCTTCTCTTTCCTCTTGCTGCATTTTTTGTTGAACTTGGTTCAACACTATAAAAACAAAAGAAGTATTTTTTTTTAGCAACGTGCCTTCTGCAGAAGATAGTATATTTCCCTTCTATCCTGTCAAGCACCTACCTTACATCAACCACACATACATTATAATTCCAGCTCCCCATGGTTTGAATTAACTAGAAAACAGGAAAATAAGGCAAAGGTCAAAATGCATAAAATTGTTGAAACTGTTAATTTTTGCATTACATTCATTTTGCATGAATTTATTTTCATAGAATCTGAATTTATTTTCATATAATTATTATTACAATAATTACTACCATGTTTTCCTGAAAATAAGACAGGGTCTTATTTTCTTTTGACCCTTGAAATAAACGCTTGGCCTTATTTTCAGGGAGGTCTGATTATTTTTGAGGAGCAGGAAGCAGCGAGCATGGTCACCTCACGGCTGCTGCTATATTACAATATTTTTGGGGAAGGCTTATTTTCAGGGGAGAGCTTATTTTTAGCACATGTGCTCAAAAGCCCAATTGGGCTTACTATTCAGGAAGGTCTTATTTCTGGGGAAACATGGTAGCACCAGCACAAATATCATACTGTTCCCTTTTACATTGTGGTGAAAAGTGCAGAAAGTAAGAAATAGCGAGCCAAAGAAATTGCAGAGGATTTTGGGTAGGAAGCATAGCTAAGATCAAAATCTTTCACTATATACAGTACTTCTGTCCTTGCTTTTACTACATTCATAAAACACTTCATACACTTCCTTTTTGTTCTTCATCAGATTTTATTTTGTGAGTTAATTGTAGAAAAAAATACTCTTTAAAAGGTAAGACACAGAACAACAGGCAAGGAAAGGCAAGCTTAAGAGCAGAAAAGCAAGAATTCGAAAGGGCATGGCAATATTTCTTAGTGATAATGTTGTGTTCCTGACCTACTTTCACTACCAATATAAACCACTAATAAAAAAATATTAATTGCTAATTGAGACATGAAGCTGGCTTAGATAAAAATACTTTGTTATTAATGCTTAAAAGTAGTAACAAATCTAAACACGAGAAGAAAATCTGCCTGCCTGAAAGTCTTAGCTGGGGTTTTTACTGAACAATATCTCAATGGTATTGCTGACAAATTGATAACCTTATAATCGATATAACATATAACCTTGCGATGAGATGGGTGGCAAATTATTGTTATAAAATAGTAATAACTTGAACATTACTAATCTAGATTCCATTTGTCCTTAAGAGCTGGTAACCTATTAAAAACATTTTTAACAGTGAAATAATAATAAAAAAACCTCTATCATCACCCTCACCAACAAAAAGGTTGTGATTATATAGTGAGAATAAGCATACATATACTGTGGTAAAAAAGTATTCTAGAAGTGACAAAAGGTAGCCATTCTGGTACAATGGTTAAGGTAGCAAGCTAGAAAATTTCTTCCCAATACTGAACTGACATATACATTATACTGATTTGAAACCAATGTAAACTTTATAGCTGGATAAAATTAGCTTGTATGAATTTCTTTTCTCCAGTGCCTGGGTAAAAAGCCAGGTCTTGACGGGCTACTGAAAAGCTAAAAGGATGGGGAAGACTTAAACTCTATAGATTTTGAAAGTTCAGAATAAAAAGCAGTATTTCAGATAAACAGCATATACATCTGAGCAAATAGTCTAGAAATTACCAGTTCTGAATCATGCTTTTGTAAAATTAATCATTATCATTTTAAAGATCATACTTTCAAAATAATATTTTAAAAAAGTATTTCAGTAACTTCTTTAAAAGCACACTTAAAATTTATATACAATGGTTTGAAAGTAGCTTAACTTACCCATTCTCTAATTACATTCTGAATGTTTGGCTCTTCATCTTCTTTGATTTTGTAGACGGTAAAGTCAATTCTGTAGTATAATCTACCTAGGCATTACAAAAAAAAATGTAAATGTTAGAATTATGACTCTTAAATATATAAAATTCTCACCAAGATATATCACCCAGCCAATGGTAAAGCCACAACACTGATAATGCTTTTAAAATGGGCTTTAATTTTTAATAATATGGTAGTTATTGTCACTGATTTAATTTCACTTTTTAAAAAAACCTTTATTTTTTATAATAGACAAACATATAGAAATATTTATTATTGTATCGTTTTTGTTGTAGCAAGTAAAATTATTTTAAAATATTTTAGTAATATCTTCCTGATCTTTTGTTGATCTTTCTATTCTTTTTCTGAATAAAAATTACGGATATGCAGACTCTGCTTTGAAGGAAAGATCAGAAGCTTTAGAAACAATCTATTCCCCACTGAACTGATCCAATGATATTCTGACCTAATATGGGACCTGTAGATCATAAATGGGATTTGGAAAAACTTTGGAAAACTCTGCTCTTTCATAGTATGAAATGAGAAAAGCAAAAATGACATAACTCTTGTTGTTGTTTTTCAGTATGAGATGAAATTTTCAGGAAAACTACAGCATTATGAAGGTATTTTATTTTACATAAAAAAGCACATTTGGGTTTTTAAAAAAAATTACTGTAAACACCTTTAAAACTCTTGTTTACAAATGTGCTTAAATGTCCTGATATGCTATTTCTTATAGGTCAGGGTTATAGAATATTTTTTTTCAATCATATAGTTTAAGAGTTTATTAATCTATGCAAGAAACCCATTTTCAGCTGGTGAAGATCATTGTTGGGGGTTGAAGTAGAAACTATCCTATAAAATAAATCAACTATCAACTTTCAACTATCCTATAAAATAAATAATTTGCTATCTGAATGATACACAATTGCTAGCACTGTACACATCAAATCTCTACATACAAATGTAGTTATTATGTGGAGCATTATTTAAAATATTTTGTGGCTCCCACTGAATAACAAGGGCAGAGAGCAGACCCTATTTATAGCGCTAAGTGATAATCAGGTGAGGTAGGGAAAAAAATCTCACAGATTATCTCCTAAATTATAAGGGAATCACTTAGGGAAGAAATTACCAACATGGAATCCAGATTCTGTTACCGTACAACATTTCACTGATCATACTGAACTTTTTAATAAATGCCAATCTATATGGAGTCAATGTATCATCAACAAGAGCTGAATAATTTAAAAAAATATCTACTCCAATATATATCCCAATATTCCATTTCAAGTTTCTGGTTATTTTCCCAATTTGGGGATATTTTTTTGCATTTTCATTGATATATCACCATTTCTGGTATGAATTGACTTATTCATTAACATGAATAATCCATGATTTCATTAACACTTCAACTCATTTGCCATAAATATGTGTGAACCAATTTTCTATGAACACGAAATCTCTTTTATAGTATATCTTTCTAGAAACAAATTATTCAGGTGCTTTGTGAAAATACTGTTTATTTTATGTAACACTAACTGGGAAAACTCTACTGTCTCTAAATAGCAGAGCTAATTCAAACCTACCACTTCTGAATAATGAGTGAAAACATGTTTTCTTGAGGTTAGTATGAAGAATTACAACTTTGTTTTACTCTCAGGAGACTATCAATTGACAATATTAAAAGAATACAAAACATACTTTCCACTGAATGCATATATTATTTTTTAAGATCACTGTTTCAAAATACTTAAATAATCTGCACAGTAAACAAGCAAAACTGTTTTTTAAATTTAAATATACTTAAAAATTATTAGGTAGTGATTTCTCCTATTCATTTTGTTGGATATTATTTTGAAAAATCAGTTTAAAAATCAACAACACTTCAGTAGATTTAATGTCTTTTTTCTTTATAGGTAGCAAGACATATAATAGCAAAAGAGATACACAGAGATAGCATGCTTTGGTTTAGGCATCTCCGTGGATAGAAGTAGGAGAACAGAACTATCTGCATAATTTGATATGATTTCTCTCTCATATTTTCTGCTCAAACTGTAATTATTTGTCTTCATTAGATGTTTACTACATAATCTCCACTAAATAGGAGAAACAGTTAATTTGATTGTCACAATAGTCTCCTCAAAGATCTTGAATTAGTAAATGGAATGGTAGTGATTAGAATCATTTGCTAAAGTTCTACACTTTGATTATTGATCACTTTAATATGGTATAAATGCATTTCTAATAAATTTCTATGGCTTTAATGTTTCTATTGCTAAGCATGAAATCTAGTTTAGCATCAGTAATTCTAAACTCTATTTATACATCTAACAGATAAGACATTTTTCATTCTACATCTAGCTTCATGTTTTGACCTACTGTGTTTGACCTCAGGTCCACATGGGCAGTTCTGGTTCATGAAGGAATTACATAAAAAATAAGTCAAAAGGTATTTGCTGCTGGGAGTCAACGTTGTTTTGAACACAATACTTTGATTTGCTTCTGGTGCTATATTGGTCAGGGCAGTTTGATGAACTGATATATCCATTGTGTTTTGAATTTCTGAGTTGTGATTATGAGATATCATTCCACTGTCTGATACATTTTCATCAAAATACTGAATAGATTCATTCAACAAGGAAGATTGGACCATCACATCAGTAACTACTGAAATTGTGGCTTGTTCCAAAAGAGAAGAATAGTTTACTATTGTTTCATATTTCAACTCTTCAAAAAATGAAGAAATTGTCTGGTCATAAAACTCAGTCAGACTAACATTACTTGGATTCAAATATGACAATCCTTTTTTAATGGGATCATCAATAGAACTGTGATGCACTTGCCAAACAACTGATTCCTGTTTTGAAACAGTCACTTTTATTTTTGTATCAATATTTTTGTGATTCATATCACCAAACTCTTCCGCATGGCCAGGTTGAAGAAGTAGTGCATATGTACTTTCTAAATTGTTTGAATTATTATGTTCATTTTCAGAAAGGTATGTTTTATTCAAGGTGCTTGTTTCCTGAACTGGCTTTTTGTTCCACAAATATTCTGAATCAAGCAAATGTTGATCAAGGTTATTTAGAGGATTCCGTGAAATTGAAGTATCTGAAATCATTAAAGCTGCTGAATGTTTGCCAAACTGTGCAATTCTTCCATGACTATTAGTAGGCAGTATTTCTAAAGGCAATGTCCTTATAAACAAATCAGATATTTGTGCATGTTGCATTTCAAAAAAAGCATTATTCATATGTGAATGCGCTGCATTTTTCATATAATCGGAAGCACTTGTAAACTGACTAATCTGTAAGTCTGTATATACATTATGTGTCAGTTCCTTAAAATGTACTGGACTTAGTGATAAAACTTTGCAGGTATCTTCTATACAGGAGGATTCAAAAAATGGTGTGGCTGATGTTTCAGCAGATGGAAAAAAAGTTATTAGTTGATCATCTGGGATTTTCTCCGCAGTCTGTTGCATGGCTAAATTGGCAGTAATTTTTAAATCATCAGTAAACCTTCCTTGTAATATATCATAAGTACTAATCTGTAAATGCAAAGAAGGCTGAATCAAAGGTGTTATCTGGGAAGTGAAAGGAACATGAACAGCTGAAATATCATTTATGGATCCATTTTTGGTAAGAAGATGGTCTGATTTTGTTGCTGTTTTTTCAATAACATCTGAATTCCTTGATGAGTATATTGCAAAAACTGGATTAAAATTCTCTTCTGACGTATTAGTAAAAATATATATCTTTGAAACATTACCGCCTATTAGTCTATTGTAAGGAACTGTTTGCATGGTGATATCTTCTGTTTGTGTAGGAGACATGAAAAAAGACATTGCCTCTATTAGGAAAGAATATGATTGATTAAATGAGGACAACCATTGTCCACTAGATTCTGGAGAATCATTACCCATAGTCCAAAAGGAAGTATTTATGTACTGTGTTGGAAGACTTACATCATTAATTTTAAGAAAAGAAATGTCATTAGATGGACTGCTAGAGGCATTATTTTCTACATATCCTGCTCCAGACATCAATTTTGATTTTGACTTGACATCTTCCAATAGAAATGAAAAAGAAGATACATCATTATTGTAAGAAATTAACTTATCTGGAAGCTCAAATTCATCTTCTAGAGCTGAACCTTCCTGTTCTTCTAAATTAACTAACTGCTCAGTGAGAGGATTAAATGCCAAAAAGTCACTTTTTAAAAAAGCTCTATTGTACGTTTCTTGATATAAAGGCGAAACAGAAACAGTTTGCTGAATTTCAGAATTTCTGCCTCTTGTTTTTGGTAACCCTGATGATAAATGTAATTCCCTACTATATTCCACTGACATGAAGACGTCTGTTGGATGGATTCTGGGCATAACATCTGGAAACCAGGCCTTCATGTTTTGTAATGAACCAGAAGGATTTGTGCTGTGTTTAAACAGTTGTTTTTTAAAATGTACTGAACTATCGTCTCTTATGTGATTTAATTTTGTAGTCTGCAAGTCATCTACAATGTAAAAGCCATTCCTAAGAGAATCCTCTTGTAGAAATCTCTTTGTGGGCTGCAAGTAGACATTTTCAAGTGATTTGTTTAGTAAGCCAAGCATTGTTTCTTTAACTAATTCCTTAAGATAATATTGATGAACAAGAGAAGAAAGATTTTCTTCTGGTATTCTGGAAATGAAATAATCATAAGTTGCATTTTCTTTCCACATACTCAAAGATTGCAGGAAATTGTTAGTGTGTTTATACACAGAAGAAAATGTGTAACTAATAGGAGATAGCATCCACTGAGGGTCTTCTGTAAGTTCAAAGAAAGTGTTCTTGTTCACCAGTGAAGGAAACAGTAAATTTGATCTAGAATCTTCTATCTCAATACTTCCACCCTGTTGACCATGGAATCCTACATTCCTGATGCGATCAATTGGGAGAGTTGGTGTTTCCTGTGAAATACTACTCTCACTTAACACACTCGGAAAATGTCCTGAGATGTTATTAAAGTACGACACCTCAATGGAAGAATTGTAATTTATGTCTGTGAAAGGCCACAAACCGTTAATTTGCATTTCTCTAGAAGCAGATGGTATCACTTCAGGAGTTATTGTGATGAAGTAACTGGGTGCACTTTTTCTCTCAATTATTGTAAATTTACTGGTGTGTAAAGGCCTCTGTTTTACAGGCCAAACTATTGGGGTTGATATAATTCCTATGTTTTTGATGCCTCTTATCTTAGAATCTTCTTGCCAATGTTGAATAGGTTGAGAAGAGTCAGCTGAATTTCTCTTGACTCTGAAGACCACTGTAGCAGGACTTTTCATTTCCTGCAGGACTGTATACAGTAAGTCATTCAGTTAATAAATGAAAAATGTTACTTAAGGAAATTACTTTGACATCAAATACAGCTCATAGACTGAGTTTGAAGAAATCAATTATTTCAGCAGGAACTGCACTATATAAACTGAGTTCTGATATGCAAAATTTAAACAAGAAATTTAGACAATTTATTCTTAAACTTTTCATTATACAAAACTGCTTCCACTGACTTAAATTTTTCAAAATACGTACAGGAGACAGAAATATGTACTTCACTCCTGTTCTTTGTCTGATCAAACTTTTATTCTGTTCATTATTACTGATTGTGCATGAAGACACAGAATTCTCTTTAAATGAGCTCCTGGTCATATTACATTATCTAGCATCTGTGAAATGTTTTTATTCTTACTCCATACACACCCCCTGTTATGCTCTACTCTGGCTCACCCTATATAGCTGTTTGTTGCTTTCTTTATAATTCTGCATCTAATTTTTATTCATTGGTGTTAAAATTGAAAATACTCAACAATGTTTTAAACTAAAGCAAGAAAAGACAAGCAGACCCCTCTTGGTCCTTTCTTTTCCAATCTGTATATTTCTTAAAATATACTCTTACGTTATCAGGTTCTCTTGAATATTGCAGGAACAACCACTTTCAAATGGATTTGGATTATTCTTAATGAAGTTACTTGAATTAATGACCCTACCAGAAGTATGTGAATAATTGTATATAGCTCCAGGGGTGCTCTGAATAACCACTCCTACAGATAATTACATTAAGATTACTTTGGTAAAACCTTTAACATTTAAAGATTAACAAAAAGAATCATAACAGAAACATGAAATCTTTTAGCGAAGCTTCCTTCCGTACAGGAAATTTTGCTTATCCAAAATTGTTATTTGACACAAACTTCTTAAAGCAGTGTTTGCTGAAACAAAACCTGACACTCATATATAATGCAAATATGCTCAAAAGATAAAATGATGTAACATTATCAAATAAAATATAACATTAAATTTCTTACCATCCATTATTTTATCGGTTCTGTTAGTATCAGGCATGTTAGTGGTAACAGTGGGTGATGGAGTGGCTGAACTTACAGTAGCTGGTAACAAAGATGAAAAAGAATTGAACTTATATGGAATATGAATGTTAATAAGGTCAGGCAAAATAGGAATACATGAAAAAACAAACAGACAAAGTGGCTTTTAAATGACTGGATCCACATACAACATAAATCACACACATACACTCATTAGACATTTCAAATTTCAAATTATATTTTTAAACAAGTCTCATTTATTCACCTGTAACATTTGACAAAACAATGTCCTACAAACAATTTAACAATAGTGTAGGGGTGAATTCATGCTTAAAATGTATCACATTTTAAAAATCAAATCAGGAACTGATGAATGACACGAATTATTATACAATGTTTCCTACTGACCAATGTAGACAAATGTGTTACACAACAAACTGCTTTTTTGCAATGGCTACAACAAAGATACTAATGCAGATGTTGACAAATAATATTGTTAGCTATAATGGAGATGAATTGAATGAATATGGTTTGTAATTTTATGTGAATTTTGCTAAAATCTATGGTTGCATTCTTTAAAAAAAAAATGAAAGTAACATGAATTTAACCTCAGAGTTTTGCTACAATATACTACACAAACAACATCTTTCATTAGTTAATAACCAAATATTTCAATCCTAAACATATCATTTGCAAGTGAGCCATTGACTTGTAAATTTAGTATCAAACCTGCCAGCTGAACAAGACTATTTGTTTGAAATGAAGTACAGCAAAGTCCACCTGTGAGCATAAAAATTCAAAATAATACTCTCTTAATGACAAAAGGAGCCTTTATAAATAGCATAAAATTTGTCCTTCATTTATCTGCCAACTGTGTCAGCTTCTGATTAATGCCTGCATAATGACCACAACACGATCATATTTTCAAGTTGCCTCAATTTCAAAAGTCTTTTGTATTGGCAATCAGAGAGTACCACTCATGACTGGAAATATTCAAAAACAGATGTATGCTCATGTTTTAAGAACATCAACAGATGACACATTCTAGTTAAAAAAAATTAAGTTAGTTAGACTATATTTTTGATAAAAATTCATTAAAAACAGCTAAGTCAAAAACATAACTGCTGTAATATTTGTTTAGTAACTATTCCTATTCATGATGTGAACTACAGAACTGCATGAAATCAAATCATTTCCCCCTTGCAAGCTCAGAATGAAACAGACCTTATTTAAAGAGAACAAAACTTCAAATTTTAGAGAAAATGATGGGAATTTCAAATCAGTTGTTGCACATTTGCTTTTCACCTAGCGTCATGATAGTAGTTAGGACTATAGTCTATCCTGAATGATATCTATTAACCAGACTGCAGAAAATTTGGCTAGGATGATTTCTTTTAGGAAAGATTTGAAGACTTTAAAATAATTCCTCAGAGGAAATAATGGAAACTGAGTTGTGTTCTCACCCATGCTCATTCAAACCCATTCAGAGTACAATCTGTTTTCAAAAAGGCTATTTCACTTGCCAGCAGAGATACATCTTAAATTTAAATAAATCTACAGAGTGACTCAGTTAACAGCTTATGGAATGAAGATGGCAGCTAATCTCTTTAAACATTTTTAGCTTGGTTAAACTAATGTCTACCTATAAGCCTATAATTGTATTTTTTTCTTCTGGGAAAAAGAAACAGCACAAAATATGTAGACTTTAAATACTTGTGTTGAAATACTTAAAAAAGTAGAGATGACATGCACTAAATTTTTTGATTATTAATGAGACAAATTTTGAGACTTTCACTGTAGAATGATCAGAATTATTGATGTTGCAATATCTTAGCATAGCATTAAATACGTAGCATAGTATTAAGAGAACTGCAGAATAAGAGAATATTTATAGATTGAACTGAATTTGGAAAAAAAAACTTCTAACAAGAAACCATCTAATTTTAATTTCAGATGAAACTATTAAGCAGATTCCAATTGACATTAACATTTTACAAACTCAGCAACCTGGAAATTCAAATCCCAAAACTAAAATAAGAATGTATTAGGAATTTGGATGTCATAGTCTAATCTATACTGATTGACTCTCAGAATTTTGAATCATTTCTGCTAAAATATATTAGAAAATCCTGCTGAAACAATAACATTCAACAAATATATCTTTTGGATTTCAGCCTTATAAATGCTGACATAACTCATAGTTTTGCAATAATGCCTGCCATTCCAGCAGTTGTTCAGACAAAAACTGAATCAATTCACCCAATCTTTTCTTATACACATACCTGATGTATTCTTCAGATGAAACTCTAGAAAGAGTGCAGACAAGCACAACAAATATGAATAGGGGACTGGAGGCTTAAACGTATGAAGAATGGTTGCAGGGATTGGGTTATGTCTAGTTTAAGGAAAAGAAGGACTAGAGGTGACACGATAGCAGTGTTCAAATATCTAGTGGTTGCTATAAAGTAGTGGGTGAGGGAAAGAGGATCAACCTATTCTCCCAAGCACGTGAAGGCAGAACTAACAGCAGTGGAGGGACTAATCAAGGAGAGAATCAAGCTAGAACTAAGGAGTAATGTCCTGACAGAACAGTTAATTAGTGAAATGGCTTGCTTTCAGGAGTTATGGGTGTCCATCACTGGAGGTTTTAAAGAAGAAATTGGCAACCACGTGTCTGAAATGGTATAGGGTTTCTTGCTTGATCAGGGGGTGGACTAGAAGACCTTCAAAGTCACTTCCAACTCTGTTATTCTGTTGCTTAATGAATTGCAAAATTGTTGGGTGTGCTTCATCCCATTTCTTTCACAAATTCATGTTCACAATTGCTTTTTACCTCCTAAATCTCAACATTAGATTTTTTTCAATGCTAGATTAGGATAACAGAAAGTTGTTAATCTACTAAAGATTTCATATTCCCATCACACAAAGACAGGATCTTACTACACAAGTGTAGCAGGATATAGCTAGCTAATTAATAAAAACTGTAGTCTTGCAAATACTATCTGACTGTATTCCATATCTGACACAAGTGCACATAGCAGCACCCTCTCAGCATTTTCTTCACCTAATTTGCAGTGTAGAAAAGCCTTCATGATTAAATCAAAAACAGAAATGTGAAAGAAATATATGTATGTCTGTGCCAGAGAAACCAACTTTCCAAACATTCAGAATAAAATTCTTCACTGGTCATTTCACAGATAATGTAGCTGAAACCATCTTGTAACTGAAATAATTTACTACATTATTTAATCTTTCTCTTACACACACACACACACACACACACACACACACACACACACACACACGTTAAATTATTAAATCTAATATTTTTTTTTCTGAATGCCTACTGTATTAAGACATTCAACAAGTATGAACACGGTTTTTCAGCTATGTGACTTGTCTCACAAATCATGTCATTATGAATCAGAAAATTAATGAAATCCTCATGCTATATTATCCTTTCACTGCAAAATATTGAAGGGGATAAGCAGTGCTGTGGAATCAATGGTAAAGATAAATGGACAAACTCTTGTTTGTAATTCAAATCTGGAACCATCTGCCCCGCAGATGTTCAACTAACAGTCATGACAACCTATTTCTTTTTTAATATTAAGAACTAATATAACCCAAAGAATTAGGAAAATTCAGAAACAAAAGAGAGAAAAGGAGAAATAAAGAACAAAACTAAAAGTATAGAAAGAAAGAAGGTAGTAGAAAAAAGGAAAAAAGATATAAGTCTTTGTTATATTTGTAATGTTTGTTTGATTTTTATGAGCAGCATAATATAAGAAAGCAAAAAAGAGACCAAAGAAAAGAAAAAAGCTTTCCTGACTGCTTAGTCTATAGAGGAAATAATATGAGTTTTTTTCTTCTCAAAAAATAAAATAAAATCCCCCTACAGAAAAGTCTACATATAATTTCTATACTACACAGAATAAAACAGGAATAAAGAACATGAATCAAGATAAATTACCATTATACCATAAATATACCATTAAATGGTATAACTAACATAACTCTTAAGGAGAATGCTGTGATCCATTAGTTTGCTCCTACTCTTGTGCCAAAATAAAAAGGACACTTCTAAAATATACTAGAGCAATGAACTGAATGAAGGGGGAAAATAGGCTACAGCCTTTTTTCCTGGAAGTGTTGATTACCTACAAAATTTAAAATATGTTACAGAAAACATAAGAGTTATTTTTCTTTTCCTTCCATATTTAGTTTATCAACTTCTGCCTCAGTTGTCATATTCCTCCTCTGTATACTTTCCATTTAAATCTTAAAACCTAATAAAGAAAAGGTAGCAATACTTTTTAACTCAGCAGACTAGTGTTGCTTCTTACCTCGGCAAAGGTTTCCTGTAGTGACACAGCTAGTTGGTTCAACTGTTGGCAAGGAGACGAGATATGAACCTTTAAAAAAAAGAGAGATATAAACAAGACTTGCCTTTTAATGAGAAATTCAGTGAGAGAGCTAAAGAAATTGCTTTAGTAAATACAAAAAGTGTTAACAGATCTCTAAATAAAACAAATGTGCTGAGTGTAACAATAGATACTATAGGCTATTTTGGTAACTCAGTAAAGGTTGAGGCACTGGCTTGAAGCTTTTTTAGGATTCCATAAAATCTGATAACACAAGTTTAAAAAGAAACATTTGCTAGCTTATCTCCCTAGTTATGGTTCAGGCAAATGAAATGACATGTTGCCTCATTCAAGGAAGACAAATACGCTAATAGTTCTTTTTTCACAAAAAGACAAAAGGATAGAAGCTCTTCATGAAATTAGACACATAGCCTATGTTCTATAAGCCAATTGTGACAGAACACTATTCCAATGCCAATGTTAAATAAGATTCAGCTGTTAGACTTGTTCATTTCTGTGCATGAAATGAGTTGTGGCAGCAGAAAGGGGAACATGTTGTCTGTCTTTCACCACAGATGGCACAATTTATAGAGGTGGGCTTGAATGTACCTCAGAATAATGGCTCCCTTTCTGCAGATATAATTTGAAATCGAGGATTTTTAGCTTTAAAGAAAACCATACTTACTTCCTGATGCTATTTGTATGTACTGTGTACATGAAATTTGTAACTATTTCCCCCCTTCATGTAAACAAGAATGGTTGTGATGATATGCATAAAAGTTCTGGGTCAAACAGCAAAATCCTCATTTTATAAATGAAGCACGCTCTTATAAAGGAGGGTATTTGTAGTTCAGAGTTGAAAAGAGGGATCCTTGGTGCTTTCTGAACTTGGTTGTCTTCTTACAGATGTTTTGTTACCCAAACTAAGTAACGTCACTGTTATACAGATGTTTGTGAAGAATAGTATTTTTTGCTAGCAGAAACCTATGTTATCACTTTCTCTCTGCACATTGCAGCAAATTTCTTTCAAAATCATACCATAAAGGCTAAAATGCTGCCTTTTAAATGCACTATATTGCCTATACAATATATTGTAGGAGGTGAATCATGTCAGTTGTACATGTAATGTGCCTCTCAAAGAATCCCATCTCCATAACCTGATCTCTCCTGCCTTCCCCTTCCCATCTGCCTTATCCTAATGTATTTAATCTCCCATAAACCAAGTTTACGCGCTTGATGAAATTAACTGCAGCCCACAAAATGTTACACCTTAAATAAAGTGGTTAGTCTCAAAAGACTCTTATCATCTACTATAAACCATGAAGCATGAAATACTTGAAAGCTTTTGTGAGTGAGTTCTGTTACAAAGTAGATATCTAAAGCAATAAAACTTTAAAGTTATATGTACTCCTTACAATTTCCTTGCCCTTCTGAAATTTTTTAAAGACTTCCTGCTTAGGAGCATCTCTACAACATAAAGATACAAATCGCTTACTAAAACAGATGAAGAAGAAAGCAAATTCCTTTTTATTCTAACCTAATCATGTGTGAAGGAACTTTACAAAGCCCCTTTCTTTTCACCTGCAAAAGAAGGATCACCCCCACTTTTGAAAACTTCTAGATTGAAAAGTTACTCCACTGGACTAAATGTCTAAACTTTGGCACATGACCCATATCCTTGACTCAACAGGGTGACAGTGTCTAGCTGACCATGACTAATCTTGAAAAACTAAGCTAGACTGGATAGAAATTGGATCACAGGTCACTTCTATTCACTGAATCCAGGATCAAAGCTGAATTTGAAGAAGACTGCACTTAATCTTCTTAGTAGAGGCTATTCTATCTACTTGATTCTTCAGAATTATAAAAAAACTTCCAATCTTTTTTGATTACCCACAACAATCAGAGGAGAACATTCTTGAACTGTGATTTTGATTAGTGTCATACCTGAATTATGTGACTTTTGAAACAGAGTGTGTGATTAATTGGAGTGTTGTTCAAATCACTGAATTACAGTCTGAATCTAATCATACCTATTGGTATGTAATCAGCAATATACCCTTAATAAAAATCAAGGATGTATTGAAATTAAGTAGATGGGAACAGGAACGTTTTGATCTAATTAGTTTCCCTTACAAGAGAATTTCAGGAAAGAAATAAAATGTTCATCTTGCTATAAAAGTATCATCAACTTCATCTTGATCCTCAGTTGGTGCATGTATACACCGCCCTGCTGTCAGAATCCCTCCAATTTTGCAATCACAATCGTACAAGGTAGATGAATACACAGCACAAAGATGTTTATTTCCTTAAAATTGTTAAGTATTATTTTGCTATTTGTCCATGGCAATCACAGGTTGCTAGAGGCAAAATAGCAGGTGGTCAGAGCAACTGAACTTCTGTCCCTTTTCCGTGTGTGCCGCATGCACGCACAAAAGGAAAGCACTGTGCTCACACTGATGTGCCTGCCATCTTGTCCTCTTTGGATACGCCTCTGCAAAATGCCATGTTCAAAAGCATTTCTCTAATGGTGAAACATTCCTCAAATGGTGAATGCCCGTCTGCCCTCTGAAGATGCCAATGTAATAAGCTCCAAGCTTAAAATGAATATAAAGGTAAAGGTTCCCCTTGCACATACTGTATGTGCTAGTTGTTCCCAACTCTACGGTTGCTTATGTCCGTTTCTAAGCTGAAGAGCAGTGCTGTCCGAAGACATTTCCATGGTCTTGTGGCTGGAATGACTAAACACCGAAGGTGCATGGAACGCTGTTACCTTCCCACCAAAGGTGGTTCCTTTTTTTCAACTTGCATTTTTATATGCTTTCGAACTGCTATGTTGGCAGAAGTAATGAGCGTTCACTCCACTACATGGCACTAGGGATTTGAACCGCTGAACTGCTGACCTTTCTGATCGACAAGGTCAGCATTTTAGCCACTGAGCCACCATGTCCCTAAAATGAATATAGAAGAACATTTTTTTGCATGGAGAGGTTTTTGGGGTTCTTCAAATTTTCAGGTCAAAGGCTTAGCCTTTTATCCAATTCGGAATTGGAGTAGGTGTAATTAAGATAGGTATGGAACAACTTTATTTTCAGTCTGAAAAGATTACATTTCTGCATTCTAGATTTTACTCCACACAGCTCTATGCCAGTATCTGAGGTTCTGAATTCACAAAAGTTACCTACAGAATACTGTGGCACATGAATCTTATAGTCAAACAAGTTAGAGAAAATGGAGTGTGGCAATCAATTTCACTATAAACAAAGTTTCTTTCTGAAACTTTCCAAAATCATCTTAAAAGCTATGTCGAAGTGAAAACCCTAAATTTAAAAAAGATACTCACCACAACTCAAGTTGTTCTCCGCTTTTAGAAATGTTGTTGGAATACTCCAGAAATCATTTTCCCAGTCAATAATGTTACCTTTCTCATCACAGGTGAGGTTGAAAAGTGATTGGGAATTCATTGTAAAATTCCAAAGGCGGAAGTTGTACATATCTCCAGGTAGAGGGTTTATGTCTTCTCCGTTGGAACTCAGAACCAATTTTCCATCACCAGGAATCACTTTTCCATAAGTATCTAAGCAATGGACTGTTTTAAATGTCTCTTTAATATTTATCCCTACTATGCCTGATGAGCTATCCCATACAAGGCAAAGCTCTTCAAATGTTTCTGTGAAAATGTTGTCATCTGGACCAATGCCAAGTGCATCGTTTAAAAAACACTGTGAGTCTGAGATAAAAATGAAGTGTCCTCTTTCTGTTTTGCCAAAGCTGAAGAATTCCACAGACGAATCACCATAGGAGAAAGCCTTCCATTCATAGTTATTACTGTTGTTTGCTCTTGCTTCAAAGCATAGGGTGAACTGATTAAGTTCTGGGACATGGATAGAATTTGCCAGAGACACAGAATCAGAATCTAAAAATTGCGGAATGACAACCTTTTGATTCCTCAGAGATACAGCAACTAGAATATAGACAGAAAACATTTTCAGAATCAACCGCCATCAGCTTTTATTAAAAGTAATATAATACTTTTTATCAATGTATAATTAAACTCATCAGTCAGAAATATATGTGGGGATATTATTGTAATCAATTAACTTACATGACCATTTGATTCCTACAAAATGTGAGTAAGTTACTTGCAAAAACTGTTTTGTGTACTTTACTTGTTGTACCAGACAAAGCAGTAAACCCGTAACCTGAAACAGCCCTTTCATTTCTTTATGCATTGCTCCCAATGGGTTATTTTATACAACTACATTAAACAGAAGAAATTAATACCAGGCATCTTTTTCAGAGTGTGCAGAGAGTGTCCTGCCATGTTATTTCACAAATAAAAGCTCTTTGTTTACAAACTTTTGAATTTCAGTTGAATAAATCTATTCACATTTCATCGCAAAACAGTTTACTAAATATACCAGCAGTCACATCTGGCTGCCATATCCTCTGCATCTATACTTAGGAATGAATCTGAGTATTTTAATTGAACTTTATTTTGCAGTAAGCATAATAGCCATAATGCGGATCAATGTTTAATCCTTAAAAATCGTATTCATTGCTATCTATCTTGCCACACATATTCTGAAGTCATTTGTGATTGATGCCATTGATCTCATTTGATATACATTGTGTTTGTTACAAATATTAACATATTAAGTAAAAGTTTGCTATAGGAAACACAGCAGCATAAATATCCTACTTCTTCCTCCACAAATAATACAGATGTAGCTACATCATCAAGCAAACGAAAGTTACTACTTTTACTTACTTGGGGAGAGGGGGGGAGTCATGAAGACCACTTAATAGCAATAGCTCTTATATATCGCTTCATAGTGCTTTACAGCCTTCTCTAAGTGTTTACAGCCACCATATTTTCCCCAATAATCTGGGTCTTCATTTTACTGACCTCAGAAGGATGCAAGACTGAGTCAACCTGGAGCCAGTAAGAATCAAACTGCCGGACTGCTGGCAGCCGGCAGTTAGCAGTACTGCATTCTAATCACTGCACGACTCTTAATTGTGTATTGTTGCTACATTTTTACTAAAAAAGGGGGAGCTATTCTGATTTAGGTACCATGTAAATCAACTTGCTTACCTTAGCAGCAAGAAACTATCTATTGCCTGTTAATACTTTTTGGGACTCTGTTTGTCAAAACAAGCAAACCAAAAGTGAATACTGATCCCCAGAAGAGAGTTTAGAAAAGAAAAACGGAAAAAAATGCCTTTACAAATCCAGTTATGTAACAATGGTAACCTGATGCGAATAGTTTTAGTAATAAATCAAGAGAGAAAGAACAAGCATTCTGTCAGTAATTTCACAAGAAACAGAGTGTCAAAATTAGCAACACATTTCTCTCCTGATATAAAAATGTTTAAATTTTTTGATGAATTCCTGCTATTGATATTCCCTTCCAAGCAATATCTATAACATTTTTATTATGTGCCATCAAGTAATTTTTATATCTTGCTATATTTGTAAATGGCAAACATGTATTAAAAAGGAACAAATCTCAATATGCAATCAAACAGATACATTTTTCGCCCTATGGCGTACAATTTACATTTTCCTTGAAAAGTTGAGAAGGTCTATTAAAAAAGCAATTAATAGAGTTTTTATACCACATTGTGGGAGCGGCCACAGGCCCAGCTAATCAAAAGCTATCTTAAATTAGATCAATGGGGCTAATTTGTTGCCATGGGGTAGCTTTTTATTTAATTATAACTAGGGTTATAATATAATTATAACTAGGGTTTATTTAATTATAACTAGGGTTATAAACTAGGGTTTAATTTTTACTTAGTGAACTAAAAGTCTTATTTTATTAATGAAATAGTGATATGCAGTCTTATTTTATTAATCTGATTTCCTGATGACTAATTTCCTTCAAGCATTTTTAAAGAATCATCTTACTTACTCTTGAAAGGTTTTGATGTGCAATTAGAAAGCTTAAGGAAATCCACTGCATTCCTATTTGCTTACTCAGCAGCGCATACTATATTCTCAGAGTACATTACAGGATATACTATATATGAAAGTAGACCTTGCCTTAAAACCACAATTGGAATCAGAATTTCCATTGTTAAGCAAGGCAATTAAATGAGTCACACCTGATTTTATGAACTTTTTTTTGCCACGGTTGTTAAACAACTGTAGTTGTTCAGTGAATTACATGGTTGTAATTCACTGAACTCCTGCCTTATCTTTTAATCATTTGTCAGAGGCTGACTGGGAAGGTCGCAAATGGTGATTACATGAACCTGCGACACTGCAACCGTTGTGAATGTTTACTAGTTGCCAAGTGTTCAGATTTTGAACATGTGATCATGGGGATGTTGTGACAGTTGTAAGTGTGAGGATGAGTTATGTCACTTTTTCAATGCCATTGTAACTTCAAATGGTAAGTGGAGGATTACCTGCACTGTACAGGATTTAGACAACCACTAGAGGGCAACCAAGAATTACCAGTAGATATTTGGTTTGTCAGAGGGGGTATTCAGCAGGTTCTGACCAGTTCTGGAGAACCGGTAGTAGAAATTTTGAGTAGTTCAGAGAACTAGTAAATACCACCTCTGACTAGCCCTGCCCACATCTATTCTCTGCCTCCTGAGTCCCAGCTGATCTGGAGGAAATGGGGATTTTGCAATAACCTTCCCCTGCCACGCCCACCAAACCATGCCACGCCCACAGAACCGGTAGTAAAATTTTTGAATCCCACCACTATGCCATCTGCTTCTCATTTAGAATTTTGCAGCTCATGGGGTGCCCTATCTTGCAATACAGTAACCTTATAACATAGATCTATATTATTTTCCATATCACATATGAATATATATATTAATACAGGAATATATAGTTGCAAACTTGAGACCCTCTTATTGATTTCATGACCCAGAGGAGAGCTGAATAAAGAACCATATCTCTTTATCTGCAACACAATTTATTTAAGTAAGAGAACAATGGATTTAAGTTAATGGATGGATAACTTACATAACCTAGCTAAATAATTACATTTTACTTTTACTATCAAATAAATATCATCAAATTACAATCTCAGAAGTTTACATATAGTTTACAGATTGGAAACAGCAAGAAGCGTATACTTACTTCGGGTGTAAGTGGCACTGAAGCCTTTTTTTTGAATGCTAAAGTCACTTGTAAAAGATACAATCATTTCATTCCTAGATGAGTTAAATGATAACCCTTTGGCAGTCATACCACAATAGGAATCTTTTTTGTCTCCAGTGTCCAAAGATACATGATCGTATGTGCAACCAGAAGCTTCTTCAATATCAAAATCAACAAATGTTATCTGAATGATGTATCCAGAAGGAGCCCTGATGGTCCACTTGCATGCTTGATTGTTGGGATAATTATTGGGAAAGCAAGGAGAGGTAAACATTCCTGTGGGATTGGACAGCACCATACGACACTGTGAGCACTCTTGAGCTTTGGAACAAAAACAAAAAAAACAGAGAAGAGTTGGTTAACATAAAAAAGTAGAATTTGATACAGTGTAGATATTCTTGATCATTTCATGCATAATCAAGACATATTTACAATTAACTGAACTTGTTCTCCTTCAGATATAGCCATAACTCTATACAACTACTATTCTATACATGAACTGTATGTAATTCATAAACCGGATAAATATATTTAAATATCATTTAATAAATATGTAGGTGAGCATCATAAAGCTTCATTTATATGATTTAATGATGTAACTTCATCTACCCTTAGCTGGCTGTAAATTCCTTTAATTGTGGGAATTTTCTTCTGAATAAAAATGCATTGTAAACAACATTTCATAATTTGTACTTTATATGTTTCTAGCAGTATTGTTAACTGGCTGCTAAAACATATTTTTATTTCCAGTGTTAGATGTTTTATTTGTTTTTATCTGCTTTTAATTTAAAAGAAGCCTCAAAGAGATGTTTTAACAGAACATACTACTGAAGTTCATTAACATGTTTTGCAAAACAGAACATATTATAATAAATAATTTTAAACATTTTGACATTTCAGCAACAATACACAAAATAAAATACAAATGAAAAATCTTTCTATAGGTTTAGCTCCTAAAGGCAGACATTCCATTTTGATTCCCACAACCAATTTCGTTGTATTTAAGTACAATGACAATAAAGATTATAAAAGATTTTGGAAATATATTACATATAGGGGACCCTCTCTGCCTATCACCAGGATATCTGTCCAAATAAGGATGAAATGAGACTAACTTTGGTGGAGAAGAACAAGCTGACAAAATAAATATTGAGTTTGAAAATGGGCCAGATCTAGATAGGAGATATACAGAAAAAAAATACCTCAATGCCATCCAAAGATAGAAGCAATTTGGCAGCGAATTATTTTATCTTAAGCACCCTTAGTCACATAAGCTGGCAAGGACCATCTACAGCCTACCCCAGTGATGGCTAACCTTTTTTGGCTCGCGTGCCAAAAGCGGGGGGAGCGCAGGGGGGTCGTGCATGGGCGTGCCACACCCATAATGCTATGTTTGTGACTCCCTGCTTTTGGCACACTTTTTTCGCCCTCCCCAGGCTCCAGAGGCTTTCTAGGAGCCTCAGGAGGGTGAAAACAGCCTCCCCTCCCCACCTCCAGAGGCTTCAGGAGCTTCCCTGAAGCCTCCAGAGGGCAAAAAACGGCCTCAAAAGAAGGCCTAAATCAGCTGGCCAGCCCACACATGCGCGCTGGAGCTGACAGGGCAACGCCTCGCATGCCCTAACAAATGGTTCCGCGTGCCACCTGTGGCACCCGTGCCATAGGTTCGCCATCACTGGCCTACCCTGTGCTCCTCAGTGCATTTACATAATCAAACAAAAAAAAAACCAATACAACAAGAGGACAGCAGAAAAATCTTTTTAAAAATGTGCTTTTAACAGCTTTTTAAAGCTGCTGCTTTTAGAAATATGAAGATTTGCTAAACATACTATTTTCGGCACATGGGATAGCAACAAAGAAAACTCGTTTGCAAGTGATCAAAGGATATGCTCACAGAAACAGTAGATGGACTCCCCAGATGACCCTCAGTAGGGGATTTCATATAAAAGACAGCATTGTTTCAATTTATGGACTCAAGTTATGTGGAGCTTTCAAGGTAATAATGGAAACTTTGTATCTCATCCATAAAAAATTGCCAACATATGTAGTACCAGCTGTGTAATTGGTATAATTTAGACTAACTGAGCTGCTTCTGTAGATGAACCAGGCTGTTGAATTCTGTATTAATATAAAACAAACTCTGTGTAGATCACTATAGATAGAGCTGGAATTCATCAATACAGACTTTACATTTTAATCATGTTCTTCAAAAAAAATGCAGTTCTTTCACTGCAATTTTGAATATTGTAACTGCCTTAATCAGGGGAACAAGAGAAGGATTTAGATCTAGAAAATAGAATAGAAAATAGAATATAATTTGGAGGTTTTCTAGTCTAACTCCGTGCTTAGGCAGGAAACCCTAATCTCTCAAACTGTAATTGTGCACACAGAAACATAAAATTAATAAATAAATAAAAACACTAAGTATTGTGATAAACAGAGAGACATTTGGCTAAATCTACTTTACATCAGCCCCATTCCTTATATTTAATACACAGGTAGTTCGCGACCTATGGCCACAATTGAGCCCAGAATTTCTGTTGCTAAGCAAGACAATTGTTACTTTCTCCATGTAAGTGAGTAATGCAATGTAATGGAGTTCTGCTTCATTTTTGCGATCTTTCTTGCCACAGTTGTTAAGTTAGCAACATGGTTGTGGCTTCCCCATTGACGTTGCTTCTCAGAAAGTTGCAAATGGTGACCCCGTGACTCCAATGTCATACATATGCATCCGTTGCCAAGCATCTGAATTTAGATCACGTGACCAATGCAATGGTCGTAAATATGGTCGTAAATATGAATAAGTCATTCGTTTACTTTTTTTAAGTGCCGCTGTAACTTCGAATGGACACTAAATGAACTGTTGTAAGTTGAAGGCTACCTGCACTTTTCTTTATATGTAGTGGCAATCTGGAAGACCATTCTATTTTGAGGAGTTTGGTGAGACATTTTGCTTCTCCCTTCATTGAGAACATTCTACAAGTGTCTTGCATTGCAGACCATGGAAGTAGGGCCATGAAGTCTTAGTGCCAGGTTGTA
Organism: Rhabdophis nuchalis; assembly: GCA_039707465.1. Classification (NCBI taxonomy): domain Eukaryota; kingdom Metazoa; phylum Chordata; class Lepidosauria; order Squamata; family Natricidae; genus Rhabdophis; species Rhabdophis nuchalis. Next base: position 308,556,467 of record CM077643.1, on the reverse strand, counting down.
ATAAAAGTCCTGAAACTGTCCATGACGTTTTAGACTCTACATAGGCTTAAATGCTCAGTGCTATGTACTCAGGACCAATTGGGGTCTCTCTGCTGCTTGAAAAAGAGCTCCCAGCAGCTGGAGGGAGAGAATCTTACTTAGTATTTTATGCTTTCATGTGTTTTTGTTTAATACGCCTTCTATAGTTAAATAATAAAACTTCAAAACTCCTTGTGCTTACTGTTTCTAGATCCAAAAGGACCAATTACCTGAGTATCTGATCACTGCCCTGGCACTTTGCAAAACAATATATTTCTATCAAACAACTCTTGTTTCCATTATGTCCAAATATCAATTTATACATTGCAACTCTCAGTTCTCTCTTTTTAAGGATCTGTTCAACTCATCCAAACATGATTTTATCAGTCTTCCCCTTCCTTTTTCCCTTTATGTATGTGGGTGATTCAATTCTCATTCATTCTCTTTATGATCAAGTCACTTCAACATATTTTTTTTGATGGCTCAATCATTCAGTCTGCCTTCATTCAACATCAATTCAGTCTCCAATCCCGCTGCATTTCATTTTAGTTTTATGAGTCTTCTGAAATACCTGACTCACTTACAGATAATGAAATCGGTAGAGCTGCACTCTTATCGGTCAGAATTTTAGCTTTTTCTGATAAACATTCATTTCACACAGCAAGCCACAAACTGGCCATATATTTCTACCATCATTTATATGTCTTGAAATGTTTCCATTATCCGTCTTCAGTAAATATTCCATAAAAATGTCGTTTTGATCTAATATTTTGCCACTTGCAACATTACCACCTTGCAATTGTCAAATTATATTGACCAACAAACACTCCTTTTTCATACTAACTTTCTGGCCAAGTTAACAGTGAAAAGAACAAAAAGAACATAAAATCATAATTGACCTTGAATTTACAATTTGGCAGTATTTTATATTTTCTGCTGATACGTAATTCCATCTTTAACTTGTGACCAATTATTTTGAAAGCCTGCTTCTAGCTGAAGCTCAGTTCACAGCCGCAGCAGAGAAATACTTTGTAAAGCCATTTGCTGAAGAGAAGTTAAAATTGTGGATATTAATTGTAAGCAAGTTATATTTTGCAAGATATCTGGCAAGCAATTACATGCTGAATGATTGTGACCCAACTAATTAATTACAGTCATAGTCAAAAACATTACAAGGGTAGAAATTTCAGAACCTGACTTTCAATCTTTCACTCCACCCCACCTAACGCCTACATTTTTCCATCCGCTGGTTAATATTAGGACAGATTTTTCCAGAGTGGAAAAAAATCTTAAATGTTAGCTCCAATTCTGTAAATAATTATATTTTGTCACTCGGAGTATACTGGTGATTTGGTAGAAATACATTCTCATGAACTGGCCTATTACTGTTCACATGTAGGTATATCTCTAGAAGAGTACCAACAAGAAAACCAATATGAAAAGAAGTCCCGTTGCCATGACTCAAGTTCCAGATAAATCTAGAAGAGTAGTAAACTATCTAGATTCTAAAATATTTTATATTTTCATTACAATTTCCTTGCACAATATGTCACCGTTTCTTAAGTGTTCTTATAAATCACAGAAGTAACAGGAATGTCTGTAAGATGAGAAAAAGACTGTTCAGCCGTTGTAACTGGTAATTTTTTTTCAATCTGAGACAGATTAGAACTGGAAACACTTGGATTTGGGTGTACTAAAATTTGTGGAAAATGAGAGAAAGATTTGGTAAGGGCCTAAATGACTAACATTTTTTACATACCGTAGCTAGTTTGGAAAGGATAAGTCATGGACAAAGCTAGAGACAACACTCAACTTTTCTTTAACTAATATTTCTTTTTGGAGATAAGATACCATACTTTTTAAAACCATGCATTTGAAAACACTAAACAGCAGAATATATCTCCAATTTTTAATATTAAATGTTTTACAGACATTATCTTAACAATTATGTATGGAGAAAAGAATACAATAGCTCTTCCTATTATCAAATAGACCCCAAATCAACACTAATCTCCAACAATGTTAGGAGACATTGTACTACCAAATATTTCCAGAATTATAGTTTTCAGCATTGTTTTTAATTCACTTACAACACTGATTAAAAAAAAATGAATTCATTATTTGAAAAGCATCTATTTTACTTCATCTTAATGAAAATTAATTTCAAACAAAAAAATGAAGTAATCATTGTGTTAGTTTATTATATGTTCATCTTTTTTCTCATTTTAGGCTGCCATTAATACTTTTTTAAAAAGACAATGGCCAGCAATTTTCTACTTTCTAGAAGCAAAAAGCAAACTATCAATACCAAGAGCTTCTTCTACCAAAACTTCCTTACTTACCTTTTTTTAAAAAGCATTTGCTTCCATTAGTATCAATTTCAATAGCTATTTTGTAATTTTCAAATTCACATGAAAGAATAAAGAACACTCTTCTCTCCAGAACATTTTATAAAATTTTATTAAACATATTGCTTCTGGCATTAAAGTTAAATGTCAATCTTTGGTCATTCCAGATCTTAAAATTATTCTGCTATAAATGGCTATATATAAATGCAGTGGAACTTATTCCATGCGGTCGCAAGCAATAATGTAATCTTCTGGGTAGTATTATCGTTCCAAATATTTAAGAGCGCTATTTAATTGATGTTATTTTATGTACTATATGAAGTATCACATCTTGTTATTTTTCATTGTTTTGTTCCTTTCATCTGCCTAATAGGACTCCCTTAACCCGGAAGAATATAAATCTTTCGGTCTGGACTGGAAATAATGTATAGGCCTCATGAATTCTTTTTTTTTTTAAATAATTCAATGAAAGACAGAATTATGCAGTCATAAAATTATTCACTGAAGATAGAAAACAAAGACAGCATTATTGCTAGTCCAGCTTGCTTTATATCTACGCGCTGATATTTTGTGCTTTAGAGAAAACTCAACTGCTTAAAACATATAATAGTAAGGGATTCAATCCTCCTAAAATGTTCTGAATGTGCTGCCCCAAAATAAATGCTTGCGGGGGGGGGGGGGCTCTTTATAATGTGTAGCATTTAGAGTGGAAAATAGAGACTGAAGGTATGGAAATTATTACTCAAAATCACCTGAAGAATTTTCAGCTTAACACAGTTTAGCTATCTAACATGTTGCTTTAAAGCACAAATGAGTAACCTTTAGTTCGCTAGTCTCCTTAGATCTCTGATGCACAAAACTAATGGCAGGTGGATTATTATTATTTTTTTTGAGGTGAGAACCACATGGAAAGATGAAATACAATATGCCCTTCATAGTTTAGCAACAAAAGGACCTCACCAAATTTAACACAGAGATATCTGCAACTGGAAAGAAGGATTGAAGATGGGGTGCCAATTATGAACAGGCCTGTTCCATTCATCCTCTCTCCATCCACAAATACGCTACACGCTTTGACCACCAAAATATCCTGAACCAAATATCTGAGAAGAGGACATTTTACACAGAAGTAATTTGAAACATAAAAGGTCCAGACCTAGAAAAGGTCATCTGGCTCATAATATACAGGAATACAGATTAAACTGCTCCAGACAGATGGTTATCTAGCCTTCACTTGAACACATTAAATGAAGTAGTTTCACAACTGAAGTGCTTTTATCGCTATGAGGTATTTTTCAACAGAATTGCAATTTGCTTCCTGTAACTTAAAACCATTCCATCTTGTACTCTGGAATGAGTGAGCAAAATATGTCCATCTTCTTTGTGGCATCCTCTCAAGTTATCCGAAGAATGCTATCATATTTCCCTTCAGTCACTTTTCTCAAAGCTCCTTCAATCTCCCTCAAGTTTTAATTTCCTGATTTTTCTTGTTACTCTTCTCTCAATGTATTCCGATTTCTCTGATACATTCTTAAAAAAATGATACTCGGATTTGGCAGTAACCTTTAAGTTAACCTTGAAGAAGAAATCTATCCTGCCTTCATTCCGTTTTGTATAATTGCTGTTGTTGTTTTTTGTCTAACAGGCTGCAGAAAGTTAAAACAGGCACTTCAATGCCTGATCCAGTATCTGCTAATAGTGGTTTTTCTCAGAATAGTGTCCTAGGACCTACTCTTTTCTTGACTTACATAAATAAGTTACGTGTCCTCTTTGCCGATGATGTAAAATTGTTTAATACTACTGAAAATTCACTTTTTTTTCAAAATGACACTGCTCACATTTTTTTAATGGTCACCTATTTGGCAACTTCAAATTTCAATTAAGAAATGCTTAGTTTTACATATTGGAAATCAAAATCAGAAAATCTAAAGTATAAGTTAGGTGGTATTGATCTTTATTTTGCTAAGTATCCAGGCCAGTGGTGGGTTTCTGCAGGCTCGCACCTACTCGCAAGAGCCGGATGGTGAAATTTAAAGAGAGGGGGTTCCACCGGCGCACCCAGAAGTAAGTGGCCTGCTGCTGCTGGTAACCCAATGGGAAGGAAAGGAAAGGAAGGCAGAAAGTAAGAAAGGAAAGAAAGGAAAGAAAGAAAGAGAGAGAGAGAGGGGGGGGAGAGATAATTTATCATCACAAATCAGCCCAAAATTTTGGTTGCTAAGCAAGAGCGTTGCTAAATAAGTTTCACCACATTTTACAAGTTGGCCACTCTCACCCTGTCACATGACTGCCAAGCCACGCCCACAAAATAGGCCACACCTACAGAGTAGGTTCTAAAAAAAATGGAAACCCACCACTCATCCAGGCGTACTCATCTTGAATGATTTATATTCTAAAGTCCATTGCAGCAGCTTTACTAAAAAGGCACCAAAGTTGTAAATTTAATTTTACCAAGTTTCTCTTCTGGAAATACTGTATTGCTCACTAGTGTTGTGGAATTCTTATCACATATTGGACATTAATACAATCAAGCAAGTTGAGAAGTATTTTACAGGAAAGATTTTTCACTTTTCTGTCCAGAGCTACCAGGCCTGAAATTCTTGGTTCAGATAACTTAGTATTGTGACACTTGCGGTTATACTTAGGTATTAACTTTGCATACAAAATTGTACACAGTAACATTTTACCTGTAAATGGCTTTTTTAGTTTTAAATGTAATGTAACACACACAAATAATCGCTTTAAATCTAATGCAAACCATTTTAAACTTGATGCAGAGAAGAGCAACAAAGATGATTAGGGGACTGGAAGCTAAAACATATGAGGAACAGTTGCAGGAACTGGGTATGTCTAGTTTTATTATTATTATTATTATTATTATTATTATTATTATTATTATTATTATTATTATTATTATTATTATTATTATTATTTGTTAGATTTATAGACCGCTCCCTTTCCCCGAAGGGACTCGGGGCGGTGCACAGGAAATTAAAAATATATAAGCATAACAATTTATAAATATTTAAAACCAGATTAAATAATTGTCCCCTTTTCTTTTAATGAAAAGAAGGACCAGGGGAGACACATGATAGCAGTCTCCCGATATCTCAGAGGCTGCCACATAGAAGAGGGAGTGAAACTATTCTCCAAAGCACCTGAGGGTAGAACAAGAAGCAATGGGTGGAAACTAATCAAGGAGAGAAGCAACTTAGAACTGAGGAGAAATTTCCTGACAGTTAGAACAATTAACCAGTGGAACAGCTTGCCTCCAGAAGTTGTGAATGCCCCAACTCTGAAAGTCTTTAAGATGTTGGATAGCCATTTGTCTGAAATGCTATAGGGTTTCCTGCCTAGGCAGAGGGTTGGACTAGAAGACCTCCAAGAAGACCTTCCAACTCTGCTATTGTATTGTATTGTAATAGAGTTGTCAAAGTTTGGCATATTCTACATGATTCAGTTATTTCATCTACTAACTTTCATAGCTTTGCTTATCTGAATTATTAATTTTTGTTTGACAAATAAGTTGCTGGTTCCAATTATGGCCAATAAGTAAGAACTAACAAGCAATTCTTTCGAAAGTTTGCTCCAGGTTTAGCATTATTTTTCTTTTGTTTTGAAGTTTTATTGTAGGGATTTCACTCTTAACTCATAAAATATTCACATGAGCAATACATTATATACAGAAAATATATCAGCAGGAAGTTAGTTATCCTTCATATTTTCCAGTTGTCCAGCCATCATATTTCCAAAAAGTACAATCTTTGTAGGGAAAAAAGTAGTCTTTGAGTCTTTCTAACCAACTTGGTTTTCTTTTGCTTTGTACTTTAATATGAGACTTTTCATTTGTGCCCACTAACTGCCTTTCTTGTCTTCTTTCTCTTGAAGGGAAGACATCCTGTTACTCACAATCTTCTCAGCAGGACTATTTCTTCCCTTTTGGTTTTCTCAAGTTTTAGTTTTCTTTTCCTAGCTGTAAAGTATTCTGTTCCTAGCAAGTTGTCTAACACAAAGGTGTCCTCTGAAATGCCTCTGATGCCAAAGACCAATTTACCTTAAAAGCACAGTTGCTTGAAAAAATTATGTATGTCTATGCATAATCAAACATCACAAATGTTTTCCAGGATGATAGCATATATATGAGTTACATTTCCTGAAAGACAGACTGAACTATGAAAGAACAAGTTGTAAAAGCAGAACATATTTTCTGAGCTAGAATTGGGGCCCTGCCCTGCCTGTTTCCCTTGATACTTTGGTTTTCTGCCAGTGAAAATTCAAGTAGAAGCACAATGCATTGACTAACTCAACCCACATCCAGTTTTTGAAGAGGTCACCCTGAAGGCAGAGTAAGGATTTCCCTCGGAGGAACAGGTAGTATGAAAATCCTGTGTTACACCCAATGTTATTTGAAAGTATTTTCATTGGCATTCATGCTATAAGTTTTTACAAATAACAAAACTTAGTTGCTAATTCAAATCTTAATTTCATGTTTGTGTAAACTAATTACACTTTTATAAAATTATTAAAGCTCAGTAGACTGAATTTGCTTTAATAATTTATACCCAACAATGTTTCACTAAATAAAAACTAAGCACACAGGAAACTAATGGCCTTTGATCCCATATTTATTTCTGTCTACAAATTAATTTCATTTCGGTGTAATTTATTTTCAAACACTATTACAGGGGGAAATACCTATTCTTTCTTCAACTGCCCTGACAATATCCTTAGTTAGGCTTAGACTGTATTTTAACAATGTAAGTAGCTCAGCTTCTTATAGACTGCATATCAGTGTATTCCAATGGACCTACAAGTTTACTATAATACGCAAGTATGCAAGATATATAATGCAACTATTATGACAAACAATTCCAATATGAAACAAGTATACTGTTCTCTACAACAAAATCCTTTTTATGAGACTAAATCTGGTTGTACAACTGTACCTATGTTGAGATGCACAATCATGAACACTTTTAGCAGTGAGTAATAAGAAATATGAGTAATAAGACCCATTAGGGTTTGCAATAGCGTTGATGTTTTTTTTCTGTTAAGCTGAATATAGGGTCTAATATTTGTTTTATCATTTTAAAAGAGTTGCACAAATATATATCTATTTATTGGTATGGCTTCAAATCAAATTTATTCTAAAACTGAGAAGAAATTAATCTCACTTCATTTTAACTTCATTTTAAAGTTAAACTGACACTATATAGAACGGAAACAAAAAGCAGACATGAATATGGCATTGCTTTAAAAATGGCAATTTTCTATTACCCCAAATCCCAAGTAGATAACTTATAAAAGAAGAAAGACAAAAAAAGAGATCCTTTTGCAATTTACTTTGTTTTAAGGTCTGGTCTACTGCTGCACTTCGTATTTCCTTCTAAAACTGCAGAACTGAATTGCTTTACAACTTCTGAAACCAAATCTAGGACATTAGCCAAAAGGAAATCTCTGTCACGATTATGTATTTAAAAGTAATACAGACAGGAAAATGGCATTTAGTTATCTCTGGAGACATACTTTAAAGAGGCTTGGAAAGATTTATTGAAGCAGGATAACAAGTGCACAAAGATTCTTGAAATGAATTAGGAAGTGACTTAAGATATTTTAATGTCTTTTCTGAAATCGACTGAACAAATTGTTTTAAAACAGTGTGTCTATGTAATTTACCACAAAGTTCCTTATTTTGAACTTTAACACCATGTACAAGCTCAGGATTAGCTATACTTGTCATTATTCCTCTGGATGGGGGCTCTGCCACAGACCCAGACATTAATGTTTTTGTCTACTTTAAAATAATTAAAATTTCATATGAAAATAACAGCATGTTCTTCCTTTTAAAGTTTCCTATCATTTTGGAACTTTATTACTAATTATGTATATGTTCATATGGCAAGTATTTTGTCACATGATATCCATGGCAAAAATTAATAACAGCATTCTTACTGAATGGAAGAATAATAGAAAGCTCCATGACATTAATAATAATCTTTATTGTCATTCAGTGGTGGGTTTCAAATTTTTTAGAACCTACTCTGTAGGTGTGGCCTATTTTGTGGGTGTGGCTTGGTAGTCATGTGACAGGGTGGGAGTGGCCACCTTTTAAAATGTGGTGAAACTCATTTAACAACTCTTGCTCTTGCTTAGCAACCAAAATTTTGGACTCAATTGTGATGATAAATTCTTTCTTTCTTTCTTTCTTTCTTTCTTTCTTTCTTTCTTTCTTTCTTTCTTTCTTTCTTTCTTTCTTTCTTTCTTTCTTTCTTTCTTCCTTCCTTTCCTTTCCTTTCCTTTCCTTCCTGTTGGGTCACTGGCAGCGGCGGGCCAGATTTACTTCCAGGTACGCCGGTGGAACCTCCTCTCACCGGTTCTCTAAATTTCACCAACTGGCTCTCGCGAGTAGGTGCGAGCCTGCAGAAACCCACCACTGTTGTTATTGTACTAAAATTACAATGAAATTGATCTCCCTGTATGCAATTAAATACAGTTATATATTCAGTATGCAAAGGTAGCTCAGGGTTCCTTACTAAGAAAGGGGAATAACTTCTTCCCTGGGGGAACATAGAATACAAGTAGTCCTTGACTTATGGCTGTCAATGAGCCCAACATTTCTGGGGTTAAGCGAGACATTTGTTAAGTGAGGTTTGCTCCATTTTACGACCTTTCTTGCCATAGTTGCTAAGTGAATCACTGTAGTTGTTAAATTAGTAATATGGTGGCTAAGAGACTCTGGCTTCCCTGCTGATTTTGCTTGTCAGAAGGTTGCAAAAATCGGATCACATGAGCCCGGTACACTGATACAGTCATAAATATGCATCAGTTGTCAAGTATATGAATTTTGATCATATTGCTCCAGGGACGATGCAAAGGTTCTAAGTGTGAAAAATGGTCACTTTTTTCAGTGCTGCTGTAAGTTTGAATGGTCACTAAGTGATCTAAGTTGTAAGTCAAGGACTACCTGTAGTAATAAACTGCTGACTGGCTACTTATGCATTGGTGAGAAGGTCTGCAACCATCCCAGCCATCATTTCTACTCATGAAAATAATGGAGCTACATATTTATTTGTGCCAAAAAATATTTGTATCTTTCCTTTCAGGAGCTGGTGTCTCCCCCCCCTCCCCACCTCCATGGGGAACAATGACTACAACTAAACTTTTCTGAAAGTGGAAAGTAAACTAAAATGAGAATCTTGGTCTTTTTTTGAACACCAAAAAGACCAAGCTCATGACCACTGCAAGGAATGGAAACATCAAAATAGAAACTGACAATGAAGAGATAGAATGCATGGGGGGGAAATCACTTTCCTAGGATCACAGATAGCTCAAAACGGTGACTGCAGCACAGAAATAAATGTTGGATTGCACTGTGACACACAGTACTGATGAACATGAATTAAATATGGAAAAGCAAGGACACCAACCTGGCAAACAAATGTAGGTGAGTCCATTCTCTTCCGTGTAAGCTACCTATGTTTGTGAAAACTGGACCTTAAAAAATTAAATTGACTTGTTCAGACTCTGGTGCTGGAGAAGGCCCCTGCATATTCCCTGGACAGCAAAGATGACTAACAAGCAAGTACTGGAGTGCCTAATACCAGAAGGTTATTACTAGAAGGCAAAATCCTGAAACTCCAGCTCACTTATTTTGGCCATGCTTTGCAGGAGAATTCATTGGAGAAAGAAATTATGTTTGGAAGAGTTAGCGGTAAAAGAAACCCAAAGAATATGGTGGCTGGACATCACCAAAGCTGACACCATCCAGAGCACAAAACAATTCAAAGAAGTAGTGCAAGATCAGAAGATGGGGAGGGACCTGACCCATAGAATGGCCAAGAGTGGTACATAATTGAATAATATCATCAGCACCGCCCTCATCAAACTTTTCTGATAACTGTTAATTAGTCCAGCACAATAGCTTGGAGAAATTTTAGCTCAATCTTCCTTACAGAATAGCTTCAACTCAGGGATATTGATAGACTTTATCAGATGAACTGCAACAAAGTGTTCTATAGGAATAAAGTCAGGACTTTGACTCGGTCATTACAAAACATTAACTACCTTTTGTTTTAACCATTCTTTGGTTGAACAACTTGTGTTTGGGTCTTGGCTCATGATCCACTTTTTCTAAAGCGTCACTCTAAAGACACTCCTAAGCATTTTCCTGTAGAATTTGTTGGTACAATTCAGAACTCATAATTCTATTAATGATGGCAAGCTGTCTTGGCCTGGAGACAGCAAAGCGAGTCCAAACCAGGGGTGAAATGCTACCAATTTGCCTGAACCGATAGTAAAAAATGCAATCAGTTCACCCAAATCAGTAGTAAAAAAAATGCTACTGGTTTGCGTGAACCGGCATTTCTGACGATCAGCTATGACGTATGATTTATATTAGGTAGAATCATCAGATTTCCTGCTTCGTAGCTAATCTAAATCGCATGGCACAGAGGATTCTCCTGCTGTTCTAATTACCTTTGCAGACTCAGAAGGCTTCAAAATTTTTAGTGCTGCTTTTTAGTGCTGCGCTGGCATGCCGTAGGCGTGCATGCGCGCAAAGTGTGCTCTTGGTAGCAGACTCACCGAACTGGTAGAAGACTTCAGAGGACTTCACTGTTGGTCCAAATCATGACCCTGCCACTACCATGTTTCACAAATGGGATAAGGTTCTTATGCTGCAATGCAATTTTAGCTTTTCAGCAAATATGCTTTTTTTAAAACAAAAAATGACAATTTTGGTTTCATTTATCCACAGAACAGTCTTCCAATAGCCTTCTGGCTTACCCACATTGTCTTTTGCAAACTGCGGACAGGTAGCGATATTCTTTTTGGAGAGTAGTGGCTTTTTCCTTGTGATTCTGCCATGTATACCATTACCCCATCAAGTAAAAAGTAAATTAAAATTAACTGGCAAAATATTTGGGTAAAATATTATAGCCCTAGTAAATGTAGCCAATAAGTATCAATGGGTATTAATTGGAGCATATTTAATGTTCTTATTATTTGTAAAACTGCACCTGCTACTTTATAAAACTTCTCTAATTATTTGTTTGTACAGTCTTTACTGCTTGTCAGTACAAGCAATAAACTAATTCAGCAGGATTTGGGGTTGGCATAAAACCTGTCCTTACAATTTAGGAAAACCATATCTCAGAGTAGTTTTGCTATCTCATATTTTCCACATGCTAGAGAACCATTTCCTGTTTAATCATTCTGTCACATGATAATTGCTTAGAAAGAATTCTTAGATCTAAAGGAAATTCTTTTAAAGACGAAGAGTTTGGAATTACAACTCACACATTCTTTAGAAGTGTTGGAGTGGAAGGTGGTAAGAAAACAGAAAGGCTAGGCACTATATGCTTTGCGTCTATGTTCTTTCATCTGGTTAAATATTTTTTCACATCAAAAATGTCACTTCCAAAATGTGTGTGTGCATGTGCATGTGTGTGTGCATTGTATATCATATATCCCGTGTTTTCCCGAAAATAAGACAGGGTCTTATTTTCTTTTGACCTCCTGAAATAGGCACTTGGCCTTATTTTTGGGGGGAATTTATTATTTTTGAAGTGTAGGAGGCAGCGAGTGTGGTCACCTCATGGCTGCTGCCTGTGCTGCAATATTTTTTGGGAATGGCTTATTTTTGGGGGAAGGCTTATTTTAACGCATGTGCTGAAACACCTAGTTGGGCTTATTATTCGGGGAGGTCTTATTTTCAGGAAAATAGGGTATGATTAACACACAGAAATACCCATCCATAAGCCAGGCACACTGCCATCTAATTAGTACAACAATTCCTGCAGTTTCTTGTCTTCTATTTCCTAACAAATCGGCCATAAAGCAGCAACATTCCACTTTTCAATTGTATGCATCCTTATATTTATAGGATGCATATAACTGAATATATGTCCTTATATTTCGATTAGTAAACATAGTATGATGCTCACTTAAAATTCAGATTATAAATTTAGGAGAGAGTCCTATTTTCCCTTCCTGATAAGATGCTTTCCTCCTTTAAATAAAATTTAAAAAAAAAGCAAAACAAAACCAGGGAATTGAAGCAAAGGTGCTTAAGAAACTTGTCCCTTTCACTTCCACCCTGCTGGCCCAAAGCCAATAGCGCACAGGGGTCTTTGGAGTTCTTTGCATCACAGTCCTCTGAGGAAAAGAAAAACAGATTATTTTGCCAATAATTGTATACTGGAGGAAAAAGATAACAGGAATAACTCCACTTCGTTATTGTGTTCCAAAAACTGGAGGAGAATAATAAAATCTAATGAAGGAAAAGGGGAATACAAAATTTTTCACAGCATAATGCAAAGCTAACGTATTTATGATAACTGAAAATTAAAGGCACACTAAAAGTATTGTTTTATATAATTTGTAATGCTGAATCAGAACAAAATAAGACTATATATCGATTAGGATTAGGATTATTTTAAGCCTTAATCAGGTTATAGAACCTTTAGAGCAAATTCTGTTCAGTCGGGGAAATATGTACATCCATTTAAAAGTAAAAACTGCTGAATTATTATACATATGTTTTCTCTAGATTATGTTTTGTTTTATGCTAAATACATTAAACATATCTGAGTTTGGAATTTGGCCTATTTAATAAATAGCAGCAATATACAGGTTGTCCTCGAGTTACAACGGAATGAAAGAGTGACCTGTGACTTCTTTTCACACTTGCAAACAATGCAGCATCCCCATGATCACGTGATCAGAATTCAGATGCTTGGCAACTGGTTCATACTTATGACGGTTGCAATGTCCCTGGGTCATGTGATCACCTTTTGTGACCTTCTGACAAGCAAATTCAATAAGAGAAGCCAGATTCACTTAACAACTGTGGTATTAACTTAAGAACCTCTGTGATTCACTTGACAACTGTATCAAGAAAAGGTTGCAAAATGGGACAAAACTCACTTAACTAATGTTTTGCTGAGCAACAGAAATTTTGGGCTCAGTTGTGGTCGTAAGTCGAGGAGCACCTGAATTATGTAAATTATGCGAAGGTGACAGTAAATATTCTATCACAATGTGAAAAAAAATTCATGTCGGGAAAATACTGCCTCCCTCCCTTATTATATCTGAATGGATAGGTAGCAACATTAACTTTTAATCTATTGAATTTATCACTTGAAGCTTACTTGGAAGGAAGGGAAGATATGTAGAAAGTTAATTAATAGAAGACAATATATGAAACTCAGGAGTTTCAACTGTGGAGTCTTTGGTGTTCTCTGAGTTTGGTTGTTTACTTGCTAATGTTTCATTACTTAACTAGATAATTTCTTCAGTCCTAGAATAGCATGGGGTTTGTTCTTTATTTATATACAGTACATTATATATACATTATATACAGTATATAACCTGCTGCTGGTTAGAGGTGGATCTCTCGCCTCACAATCAGGAGGTTGTGAATTCAATCCTAGGTAGAGGCAGATGTAAGATCTCCTGCTTGGGCAGGGGGTTGGACTAGATGACCTGCAAGGTCCCTTCCAACTCTTGTTAATCTGTTAACCTTGTCAGTGTTGAGGGGGGTATTGTTTTCTCGGCAGTTCCTTGATTATTTGTCTGAGTTGGTATTTCCTTACTTAGAGTATTGTTCACTGCTTGTTGCGTCTAATGTTAATTCTTGCTTATCTAGATGTTGATTGCTGGCAAGGAGATGTTCTGGTCTTTTTATTATTTATTATATGTTTCAAATTAAATGTTGCTTATCTCTATGTGTGTGTTGAAATTTGGTGCTGGGTGGGGTGACAACACTCCAGACAGAGCCCATGCACAATCTGGGGGTCCTCCTGGGTTCATTATTCCTGTTCAAGTATCAGGTGGCAATCATAGTGAGGAGGACACCAGTTACACTTATTCCTAAATCAGCAGAATCTGCTCAGTCACATATGCCCTAGTCACAGACTTTACTACCAAGGAAAATAAGTGGCTTTATTGCAAGTACATTGGAAGAATATCTGTAGGATACTGGAGAAGATGCACCAAAACTAATATACTAGGAAGGCTTACTGACAACTGGAGAAACTAAACTGGCCTACAAGAAAGACCAACTAAAGAACAGAATGGAAGCAGGGGAAGACAAAGCACTACATAGCCAGTACATTAAATAAAAATAGCAGGGAAAGCATAAGAACAAGACATGGCAATGGCTAAGAGCAGGAAAGTTGACGAAAGAGATAGAGGGGCTAATTCTGATTGCACAAGACCCAGCCTTAAGAACAAACGCATACAAAGCCAAAATTGAGAAAACAGCAACAGAGAGCAAGTGCCATCTCTGCAAAGAAGCTGCAAAAACAGTGAATCACCTGGTTAGCTGCTGCAAGAAGATCACACAGACTGACTAGAAATGACAGCATGACAAAGTAGCAACAATGGTGCATTGGAGAACTGCAAGAAATAATATTTACCTGCAAGCAAGGAAGAACTGCTGAGACCCTAAAATAGAGATAGTAATAGAAAATGAAGAAGCTAAAGTACCCCGGGACTTTAAAATTCATATAAACAGGTACTTGCCACAAAAACCCCAGACTTAACAATTGTTGATAAGAAAGATTTTAAAAAGTCTGGATAGTAGATATGACAGTGCCTGGAGATGACCAAATAGAAGAGAAAGAGCTGGAGCAAATAACAAAATGCAAAGATCTGCAAATAAAAATAGAAAGATTGTGGCAAAAGAAAGCAAAGGTAGTATCAATAGGAACCCTGGATGCAATCCCAAAACAACCGGAGCACTATTGGACCACCATTGGCATTGACAAAATCTCCATCAGTCAACTGCAAATGGCGGCTTTGGTCGTAACAGCTAACACCAAACATCCACATCTGCCTACCCCAGATCCTTGGGAAGGCCTCAACAACAGGTGGACAAAAAAAAAAAGCCAAATCCAGTCTGAACATCTGGCTAACTGTGCGATAAACCATAATGTATTAAGCATGTAAAAAGCTTTGGGTGCATTTTATGCCCAGTATCCATCTGCAGTATCACAAATTACTTCCTGCTTGGAAAATTCCTGGGCCATCTGGAACAACCAGATCAGAATAATTCAAAGTAATAATAGGATGTTTTAGCATTTCCCAGATCCAGAACGTTTTACACACACTACATTCTAATATTTCTTTTTAAATAATGATTTTGTGAAAATATGTAAAATGTTTTAATACTTAAAAGGGTGCATGAAGTAGTTATTTCTTGCAGCTCATATCTGGATATAAATATATTAAAATATATATGAATATAAACTATATTAAGAAGTATTTTATCTTAAGATAATTGACATCCTGTAAATGATACTTACATTGCAACTTAATTGATATCTATTGCAATTGATATCTAACCCTCTACATTGATCAAAGTTACACACAATGTAACTTTGATCAATCCAGGTTCTACAATAAAAAAGTAGTCTTTTTTATTACAGATAGGATTACTTCTAACAATTGATTTCACATGATTACAAGGACCACACTGGAGCTACCAACTGGTTGAATATTATGTGCTCTGCTGCTAATATTAGGAAAGGGAAATTAACAAATGTAGTAGGCCGCCCCGAGTCCCTTTGTGGTGAGATGGGTGCGGGTTATAAATGTGAAAAATAAATAAATAAATAGTAATTCTAAGTTGTGTTTGTGTACTATACATATAATATCAAATAATTTTGAATTTTTTACTCATAATTGCAAAGAACCCTTTAAAACTATAATATTAGTAAACATATCCTTGATCCAAATAATCTATTTAATTCACAAGTTTTTGGGAGGAAAATCACAACACTAAAAAGCAAAATGTTTAACTTTGATTGGGTTTTAAGTAATTTTTTTACACCTAAGAACCCCATCAAGTTCTTAGGATACCATAGAAAACAAAAATCCAGGTTTATTTCACTATAAAAGAAGGTATTTGTAGAATCAGAAAAGTTCTTCTTTGACTCAGAAGACAAGCGCACACAAGTATTCCCTGATCACAAGTACAAGGATAATCACAAGAAGTTGACAGTCAAGGATAATCTACTGTCCTGCCAACAAAGAGAATGAGCTACAGTGCAATTACCCTCCTCCTTATATTTTTATTATTTGATTTATTGATATCCCACCTTTATTATCTTTATAAATAAGTTAAGACGGTGGACATGTAATTGAAAGTATAATGAAATAAGTACCTCATTCAAAATATCTCAATAAAAGTATTGTCTCTTTTTATATCTTCAGCAAAGGCCCACATTTTATATTAACTCTCATGTTCATAAATTTGCTTTGTAACGTGTGATTAACTTTCCATAAAGCTGTTCTTCCAGTTAGAGAATGTGTTTACCTATTATCTCATTGGAGATGCTACATTTTATTTTATTAATTGTGCTGAGATCATATCAGCATATGTTTAAGGTACACCCACTGAATCTCTCATTCCTTTAAACTCAGTCATGTTTTATTCATTTATTTAAGGTTAATTATTATGCTTTTATTTTCCTTGTGGGTGGATGAAGTAGGAAAAGGTGGAACTAACACCTTGTCATAAACTGAAGGCTTCTTCTACAGTATGTTTTAGATTTCTCCTCTTTCGAAAGCAAGCGGTTTCCCAATTAGAGTGACAAAAATAAAATAAAATAAAGATTAGTCAGTTTTAATGAAGGAAATAGGCAGCTCTCTAGATGAAACAGGAGATTCCGTGTCACAATGTTTTTTTTTCCATAGTCGGCAGCAACTCTTTCGACTCCTGCTAACTTACAGCTTGTTTCATCTAGAGAGCTGCTTATTTCTAATTATCCTGTTTGGTGCAAAAGTCAGATTTCTCAGTCATGGACCTTTCTGGCTAAGATTTTTTGGAGTTTTGGTTACTGCTCACATACAGGTTAGAGAAAACTGCTCTAATTTGATTTACAAAGCAAAGCACTGGTGATCATTAACTAGGATGGAAGCAAGAAAAATTTAAGTCGGCACTGAAGATCTTTGAAGTTGCAGAAGAGACCAGACATTGGCTATTAAAATCCAATTTTCATTCCTTTTGAATAAAAAGTGAAGATTACCAGTCTTGCTGAAGAGTAATAGGTCAGTATTTCGCAGGAAGTACAATTGATAAAGAAAAATACAGTATTCTTAGCAAAAAATTTCCTTCTAGAACTGGCACATCAAAGTAAGTCACACACACATCTTAAAAATTTAAAATCAGAATAGCTTACTTTTTTACATATTTACATCAAACTGTTTGTTATCTGATGTCTAAGCACCTGACATTTTTTTTCTTCAGGTATTTGATTAGTTGTCCTCACTAATATAGATCACTTTGATCTTTCTTGTAATTTTGTGAACTCTATTCAGCATCTGGACTGCTTCAGAGACCTGGCAAATTCCTAGTTATCTCTCACCACTTACAATATAGATAATCCTCAACTTACAGCTGGTTGTTTAATGACCATTTAATATTATGATGGACACACTCCCTCTCCCCCCCCCCCCCAAAACATACTTACAATCCAGTTCTGAATTCCTCCCATAGTCATGCGACAACATTTTGAGAATTTGGTGGCCCTACACATTTATGGCTGTTTGCAGTGTTCTGCAATTACATGATTGTGAATTGCAATGTTTTTTCCCCCCTGAAAGCATTTATTTCTGGACTTTCCTTAGTAACTACCACAAAAATAGGTCGTAAAACCGGCTTGGTCACATGATGATTGACACCTCTTACAACCATTGTGCTCATGCTCCATTATGGCCATAAGTTGAAGAACTACCTGCATTTGAAGTAGTGACTATTAATACAAAAGTTAAGCAAGCCCTTAGCAAATTAAAAAATGTGTAATTTCCAATCCATGCCCTTGTTACAGGAACAGCTTTCATATCAGAAGGTGTTTAATATAGGTAGGATTTAGCATGGATTTAGCAAATAAATCATTTTTTAACTGATGAAACACTGACTGGCCTAGCGGGTGATCTTATCTTATAAAATTACCCAGCTGGCCAGTCTTATTACTATTTAATAAGCAGGCCTCTTAGTTTTGCAACTACAAAAATAAATGCAACTTATATAAGATGAACTAGGAAGTTCAATATTTCCTACCCATTGTGGAGAACATACTGACATGTCCCACTTATAAAACAGTTTGTAGATATTTCAAAAGAAGTAATGAAGAAATTGTTAAGATTGGCTAATAGGGCTATGCAAATATTTCAAAAGATGAGCTTCCAAATGCATAGAGGTGCAGCTGAAGTATCTATTCCTGAAGAGTATTGCCAGCCACCTTTCCCCCCCCAGGGTTATGCACATGCTTGAAAAGCTATTCCCAGCTCTACCTGGATGAATATGCATGCACAGCTACTTCTCCTTGTTGGGAAAAAAATTGAACAGAAATGTCTGTGCATGTCCACACATCAGATAGATGGATGCAGTTTCTGAAAACACTGTGCAAGAACAAAAAAAGACAGCTGCTTTAACAATGTGGAAAGTGCTTTGGATATAATGCACAGGTTCCAAATGGATCATTAGTACCTTTCCTTAGGATTTCCTAAACAGAGCTGAAGAAAATTGAAGGCACAATACCTTAGTAACAAATCCCACTACAACATTACATTTTCTTAAACTAACATTTTTAAATATTTATTTTATTTAAATAACAACTTTTTAAAAACCATGCCCAAGCCATAGAAGTACCCAGTAATCCCTTGTTGCGATCATTTCCATACTTACCATTTGGCTTGCATTGAGGTCTCCTTACTATACTCTGAGGATCTTTCTGATTAGGTAGCCAACTACTTAGAGCTCCATGAGCCATAAGCACAGTAAACAGGTCCTCTGTGCAACAGCTCTAGAGGGCAATAGATGAGTATTTGACCCCACTTCAGTTACTAATCCATTTGTCTATTATGCCTAATCATAGGGCTGGCTCTGGACAGTGTGGCTGACTCCAATTTTAAAAAAAAATCCCTTTCATAGCTGGTTGAAAATTTTACAATGTTCATTACACATCCTGCATTCATTACTCATGTACCAAGGCAGGTGCATTATTACTTAAATTAGTATTTCTAAACATTCTTGCATAAAAGTAGCTTCCTGTTTTTAAGATGATTTTACTTAATTTATGATTCTGAGGGCATTGCAGCATTTGTATTCATGAAGCAATTTTATGAAAATTCAGGAGCTATTTCTAAAATACTAAAGTTCGTATCAAATTATAAAATACTGTTGATTCATGCTAATGGTATTCTTTCATAGTCTGATATTTCACATAATCTTTCTAACAGAATACCAACCAAACTTGAAAATTCATTACCTGAATATTGAAAGATGTTTAGACAGGGAGTGTTAAACTTGTACTGAATTCAGATTTAAAACAATAAACAGTTGGTGTTGATTTGCCCTTAGAAAATAAAGTAGTAAGATAATAGCATCATACATTACCCCAAGCTAATTACATGCTTATTGATGATGGACTATTCACTACTTTCCCCCTGTATTCCCATGTCCTGTGTATTCTCACTATCTAAATTGAAGATAGAAGTAAGAAGTCATCTGGAGTTTTTTGCTGCATTGCTGCATAGCACCCAAATCTACAAAAGCCATTAGAGAGCTTGAGTATCCCTTAAGTAGATATGATTAAAGGAGGGGAAAAAATAAAATTAAAATCTAGGTAAAAATTTGAAGGTGCAGCTTGTTTTGACTAAGCCTCCTTCCCTTTTAACTAACTACACTTAGTATTCTTTGACCATGAGCTATCACCAAGATGTCATATGTGGCGGCTGTGGAACTGTTTCACAATTACGCTTGATGTCGCAATTGCAATCCTTTGTGGGTTGGTCATATTAACTATGGCTTTGACTATTGCCACAATCCCCATATATTGAAGTATCCAGAACTGTCAAGAGGTGCAACTTCCTGCTAGCACAAGGAACAGATTATCAAATGATGACTTTACCAAAATATTGCAACTGCTTGCCAATTGCTTACAGGACGCAATGTAAGGTGGTAGAGTTGACTTTTTAAAACCATATTACTTTTCAACTCTAACCATCCCAAGGCATGTTTTTCCTCATTAAAATAACTGTTCCAGAGTTAAGGTCTGCAGGAGAAACTTTGTGAAGATAGCCCTGGCTATAAGAGATCTGTGGTTCTAAACAGAGGTGGGTTTCACAGAATTTTACCACTGGTTCGCCACACTTCGAAACTGTGAGCGCACGCATGTGCATGCTCACTTTGTGAGCATGTGTGCCTTCCTCACATGTGCATAGTTTTCACGCATGTACGCAGCTTAGAAAATGTGGCTAAATAGGATGACATAGAGCCGGGGCCACCCACAGGTTGCCACTACTGGGTTCACCCAAACCAGTCTGAACCGGCTGAATACCACCACTGGTTCTAAAAGGAGGTGGCTATGGAACACATTCCTCCAAGTGTTGCATCTGCTCCAGTCTCTCAGCTTACAAAAAATCTGTAAAAGCATAGCTTTTACCATGATTTAAATAGCTATTTATTGATCTCAAAATTTGTATGTCCTGAAGCTAAACAATTAATGTTAGCATAGAAGTGTTTTTAAAGTTCCTTTCAGTTTTAGCAATTGTGACTTGAAGTTTTCTTGTGTCTTGTCACTGGGATAAAATTATTTGAATTCTCCTATCTGGACTATTATAGCAGTAGCAGTGATATCCCTCCTGCTAGCAGTTTATTTCTATCCACCACCCACTGAATTTATTCTACTCTTCCTTGTGCTGCATATTTTTTTTTTTTTTGCTATTGTTGTCTTCTGAATAGAAGGAATTTATCCGTACTAAAAGCAATTCCTTCCTTCTGCTTCTCGGAGCAAGTCATGTTCCCTCCCAGTCTTCACTAAATCCAATTTACCATTTAATATAATGTTTAAAAAATATTTTCAGAAATAACCTTTATCATTATAGCAATCATGAAGAGACAGACTATTATGGTTACTTACTTGTCATTGTGCTCTACTTAATTGCAAATCTAATCCAAACTATATTCACAAAGTAGAGGAAGCTTAATTATCCTCCATTCTCCTGTTTGCAAAAAAATATAACCACACCTTCAAAGAATTATTGGCACAAACTCACAAATATTGTAAGGTGACAAGGCAAAATAATATCAAAGCCATAATTAAAGGCCACTCCTATCAGAACTCAGAGATGTGCCAAAGAGAGAAATTTCCAGCTTGTTTCCTTCCTTTGAGGGGATCTGTTTTCCTCCTTTTATATATTTCATGTGTTGCACAGTCCAGCTGTATAATAAACTTGCTTACTCTACAGCAGGGGTGTCCAACCTTTGCAACTTTAAGTCTGAAGGACTTCAGACTTAAAGTTGCAAAGGTTGGACACCCCTGCTCTACAGGACAAATGAAGCTATACTTTCTATTCCCAACAGTTTTAATAAATGCTTCACAAAACTCAACTTCTCAAATGACACTAGTGTGTGTGCAGTTCACATTGAAAGAGATAATTATTAGATCTATAGGTGATATTTGTGGTAATGAAGTGTGACATCTGTTCAATTCCTAATGCACTGAATTTTCTACAGAAAGTCCTAATATTAATTAACTTTAGCACCCACTTATATTTGGTGCTGCTACAACTGTTGTGAAATTCTGTTTCTAGCACATTATGCAATTGCACACAAGCTTGTATATGGTGCACTAGGAGGTACAACATGATGCACCATTGGCTGCCACCGGTGCGTTACTTGGGCATTTGATTTGAAAATCATAGCTTAATAAATTGTGAAATGTAATTCTAAGAATTAACAAGGAAAAATTAGGATTACTGATGAAGTAAAAAGCATCCATCTGAAAGTGCAAAAGTATATATGATGCAAAGGTTTATACTTGTTTTATTAATAAAATAATAATATCTTAATAGTATAATGATAATATAATTATCTTCAAATACCTTTTGCAAATAACTTCTATAAAACAAATATATAGTTTTCTAAAACACTTAATTGTTTTTAATGATTTTGTAAAGAAGTATTCATGGTATCTTACCTGAAATCTGTATGCACAGAAGACTGAGTATGAACAGAAAAAATAAATGTGATTTTCTTTTCCATTGACAGCACCACAGCTGAATTTCGTATAACATCCTATGGAACAAGGAATGAGAAAAATTTAAGATATCTCTTTAACGTTCCTGAGATTACAAACCTACTTTTTCTTCAAATAGTTGCTTTCTTCAATATATTTTAGTCAAATAACTGCTTTTATTTATTTCTTATCTAAAACGGAGAAAGTTATCTGCTGATCTCCAAATGTTTCAGAATAAAACTGCTATTCATGAAATGCACTCATAAAGTACTGTTGTCTGAATGGTACTGAAAACAAGTAAATACTCAAATTTACTCAATGCAAGATCTTTTCCCACTGATTTGAAGAAGTAACCGCAAAGGTGGATATAAGACTGGAATAGTAATACAATGCTGTAGTCCAAGGGTGAAATTGTACTTGTGTTCCCTCAGCTAGTGGATTAGTGGAAGCCTTGCTGGATCTTACAATTTTACTTAGTTTTTTGTAATGTACAGTGGGAAAACAAATAGATATGTCGACATTAAAAACACTGACTTTGTTCGAGCTGCAATATTAAAAGTCACACAGGGATGCTAGGCTATTCTCCCCTGTATTCTCTTCTGTGCATCCAATGAAGATTTAGGATCAATCCATCCATCATTAGAACACTTTTGTATATCACCGACAGTTATCTTCCGAGGATCTAACTATGCCCCTTTACTACAACTGGAAATTTTAGGACACAACATCTTTCACAAAAAAGGATATGAAAATAAAAATGTATATATTATTACAAATGGGACTATATGTATCACCATTCTGTCTCACATCATAGACAGTCTTTGAGTATTTGCTTAAGACTAAATATGTCATACAAATTGGATTACATTAACAAGAATTAGAATCTTGAGACAAAGCTAGTCATCATTACTCATTATTTGGTATCTCCGTGAAATAAGCATGGTCATCATTACCAACCAGGAAGAGGAAGCTACCCCTTTTCTTTTTACATCTGGTTCAGAGACAATGTGCTCTAATTGCTGATTATTGCAACAATCACTAGTATAGGAATTACCCCACTGTATGCAGGGCAGGAGATAATCGCACTATGACTAACCAAAGAGACAGGCCAGCTGTTTGGTTTCCTCCATTGGGGTATCAGACCAACTGCTCTATGCTGATTTTTACATCACTGCATCTACTAAGGGAATAGCTATATAATAATAATGTCTATGCTACTAATTTAATTAGCGCCAAGGGTCATTTGCCTTGGCAGTTCACTCCAATCTGGCTGCTATGCAGCTTCTTCATTACTAATGATACTTTATTTGTTTAAAATGGGATCATGTGGTCACCATTCCGTCTCACATCATGTGCTGCCCATTCCTAGGTAGTCTTAAAAACCGCTCAGCATGGCATAACTTGGTAACAGCTGATAACAGCTGGGGGGGGGGAAGACTTTGGGATTAGGATGGCAAGGAAAGTTGACTGGTGCAGGGAAAGCAGTATGGGTGTCTCTGGGGATACAAATAAATTGTACACTTCTATCACAACATAACAGAATCTACATTGTGCTCCTCTTCATATTCTGTACCTACAGGTCCACTTAACAAAGGGCATTCTGACTGGATTATAAAAAGTATAGTTCATCAGTATCTAAAAGGGCTCTACATTCTCTACTTCTGCTATACGAGATCAAAAGGGGAAATGAATGGACAGGCATTGGTGACATACATGGCACAGATGTAGAAAGAAAGGAAGTCACACTCTTGATCCATTTAGAATTTTTTTTCCAGTTAAATCTTGAACAACCCTCCTTTTCCAAAACAGAGTTGTATTCTGAATCTGAGCCTTAAATATTTATTCCCAGCATATAACAACAGGATTTTAAAGTTGCCTTTACTGATTTTAGTGAAAAACTGTTTTAAAGCCATATTGTCATGGAGGAGGTATAGGCCAGTGGCTGATATTCATTAACTGCATTTTATAATATATAAAATGAGATTGCTAATTTATTAAATACCATCGGCCTGTATTAATATTAACTCATATTTGTAGCCATCAACCTTAGAATATTTATTTTCATCAGGTTCATGACAATTGTGCCTATGTGGAAAAAGGGAATACAAAGAAATCAAAGGCAGCACTTAGGTCTTCTGAGAACATCTGAGTTTCCTCACAGGCAGCCTAATGGCCTCCAGATGAATCACCTCCAGTTCCATTTGTCCTTCCAGAATTATGAAAGATCTAATCTAAAACATCAGTAAAACAAGAAATCGTTTTGAGATTAATCTCTGTGTATGGAAAGTATCTCCTTTTGGTTTTTCTTTTCCGACAAAAGCAGCCATTTTACTGGGAACATATATTTCTAATACAACTTACTCTTCCCTTGATAATGGCATGGAGATTTGTTACACAGATCATCCATTTCTTAGAAAGGAAAGAAAAATGTCTATGTCTATTAAAGGTAAATGTACAAACAATATCAGTTTCATTCTAGTTAAAAATTAAATTATACATGGTATTGATTTTTCATAAATAAGTAGCTGATTAAACAATCACTCAATCACATTTTTCTTTATTGAAGAGTGTTTTAAATTATCAATCCACAAAGTGACTCAGCTTTGTGATAAACAGTAACTTTAAACTTAATGGTGATCCTACACTACGTGTTGCTTTCTGAAATATAAAAAGCTCTTTGATGAAGCCAGACACACTAAAATAACCGGATTAGCATACAACACAAGGATTGTCCTGGATGTCAATGCAATTGCGAATAAATCCTTGCTAAAATTTCTGAAAATGAGATACCAGAGATCCATAATGAATGGTTAATAAATGAACACACATATTCTGAATTCTTCACTAGATAAAGAAGTTTGCCTTTATGTTTCTTAATATCATTTTTTCTATATGTGTATAATACTGAAATAGCCTAAGGGGAGGCTAAGAATACTAAGAAAAAATGGCTGAATATCTTATCTATCTAGAACAGGGGTCCCCAACCTTTGCAACTTTAAGTCTGAAGGACTTCAACTCCCAGAATTCTCCAGCCAGCAAAGCTGGCTGGAGAAGTCTGGGAGCTGAAGTCCTTCAGACTTAAAGTTGCAAAGGTTGGGGACCCCTGATCTAGAAAACCCCCAAATGGTCAATGTACTACTATCCACAGTTATAATTTTCTGCTAAGGTAAATAGTGCAAATACAGATTCCATTTTGCATATCAGAGGGCTATCATTTTCAATCAATCCTACTTAAAGAGATGTTTTCTCACCTTGAAAAAAAAGGCCTATTAAAATTACTCTAAGTTCCCGGAACTCTTATGAACTGTACCTGTAAGGTAGCCCTTAATAAATATATCAGCTTTGCTATTAAAATAAACTCTCTCTCTCTCTCTCTCCTTCCGTCCCTCGCTCCCTCCCTCTCTCTTACACAGACACACAATTTTCTGCATTGGAACCTTTTTAACCCCAAGTGCATCATAGACTGTAACTTAAAACTTTTCGTTACACAATAATTTTAAATACAGCACTCCACCCCCCACCCTTCACCCCAATTCCTCTCCACAATTCCTTCTCTTCCAATCTGCTGCAATATCTCTTGGGATTTATTTTGCAATGTCCATAGCTTGATCCTTCTACCAGCTATTACTAAGGTCACCAATATCTTTCAGAGATGTTTTGCTTCTCTCAATTGCTACCATTGCTACCAGTGCAGCCACCAACAGTGGTTCTTAGACTGCAAAACTGTGTGAGGTATGTGTAAGACATAATAAATTCAGTAATCAGACAAAACACAGTTCACATTATTCTCAGCAAAAAATGAGATTCACTTAGATGCTGTTGTTAAGGCAGGGTGCATTTCACTTAGTAACTTACAAGAAGTTTGGGAGGGAGGGAGGGAGGAAGGAAGGAAATTTTCAAGCTTCATTAATATTTTTAACAGCTAGAGTACTCTGAGCATTATGGCTGGGTTTAAGGTGTAGTCCATTAATCTAAAAAAAATATTCTTATTTATTTTTATTTTATTTTTCATATTTATATCCCGCACCCATCTCCCACCAAGGGACCCGGGGCGGTCTAAACTCAACCCATACATAAAAGTCCTATCTATATACTTAATAGATTTCCCATGTTTTATTTATGGAGGCCTAGGCCAGAAAAATAACAGTTGGGATCAAAATAATGATAGGAATAAAGCCTGAAATTGTTCTTGTAAGCATAATGTATTCAAGGGTGCCCATTACTATTTACTATCATGTAGAATTCCTTGGAGGTATTATCTTTTATATGAAGTTTGATGATCAATTTTAAAAGCTGTCCAATAAAAAGGAAAACAGTCTACAAAAAAATGGATAATAAATATCTTGGTTTAACATAAAGATAGATCGATAAATCTATAGACAGGCAGACATATTCTAGCAGGGCACTATTTAGGTTTACTTTTAGAAAAGTGCCATAATTCGCCTTAAAGCCTTTCTTTTGTTGATTTCAAATGGTAGTAAAAAGATGCCTTGAAGATCATGATGAATGAATCAATAATCTTAAATCCCATTATTTTAATACACATATATCGCTGATTAAGCAATTTATAAGGCAGTCACAAAAATTGAAAGGAATTAGAGAGATGTTTAGCACTACTGTGCTATCAACATGACGTACTGTTATAGAGAGCTCTATATAACTCTCTAAAATGGCATGCAACAAAGCCTGACTTTGGAAAGATTAATGAATAGAATGAGTTATAAGTTTCCATGGTTTCATTCATATAATTATGACCTTGCATGACTACCCATCAGAACTACTAAAATTCATGCAGCTGCTTACCAAAAAATGAAGTTTCAACTAAGGGAAACTATGCAAATAGGGATTTCCCCTTGAATACTATTTTTGCTGCTATTATACAAAGTGTTTGTGTGTGTGTAATATGTATGTATGTTTGTTACAAATTGTACATACTTTTGGAAAAATCAACAACAAATAAAATCAGATGTAATAGAAGGACATTGCCATGCGATCTTAATCATTACTAGTAATATTGCATAAATGATAAGCTACATTTACTTCAAGTTTTGAAGTAAAACTTGAAACTCACTTCATGTTTTCTAATTAATAATCAGGAACTGAACCAAATTAATTATATTACTTAACGATGGCTATGTATTGGTTGCAGATGTTTTTTTTTCCATTTTAGCCTAAGGGTTCAATAGTTATTACAATTCAATCTTATCTAATCTCACTATCACAACAATCTTGATTAAAGTATTGTGTCCCATCTTCAAAGCCAACTATTTAATATACTAGCCACCATTAAACTGATGAGATTTTATGTACAACTGTCACCTATCCTATGAATGTTTATTCAGAAACATATATACTTTTCAATTTAGTTTATTCCCCACAAAGTGTAACAAAGTATCAGGTTTAAACTATTTCCTTAATCTATCCTAGTACTTGTAATTACCTCTCCCCACATCATAGTAGTAAGACACAAAGAAGCATACAATATTAGTTCTACTAACCTAACTCTTTCTTACACTGGTGTAAACATTATTTACGCCATTTTATATCTGCCGGTATTCCCATAACATTCTCTTCAGATTGTCACATTCATGTTCATGGGTGTCATTCTAGTTACTTATAACTTGTAGTAAAAGTTTTTAAAATACTATGTCTCCATTTATACCTTTTCTTGCAAATTGTTCAGAATAGTTTTATTGTTTTAAAATTGTTTTATAGTTATTGGTTTTATTATTGTTGTGTACTCCCAATGCTGTTTAAGATGGGCAGCCATATAAATCTTTTAAATAAATAAATTGGATTAATATGATGCACGTGGCATAAAAATACTACTTTTTAAAATTATTTTCAAGAATCCAAACCAAGCAGACTTTAGGGTAAATTTCTTACAGGAAAACACATTTATGAAAGTGATTCTTGGTAATTTGCTTTATTAAAAGTTCCTTGGTTCTATAGATAAAATGGGACAATTTATTTTCAAAAGGATTTCCATTATTCCTTCCTTTCTGGCTCACAACTATGTATTTTCAAAAGTAATGAGCATCTTTGGTCACTATGCAATATTGTAATACAGCAAATTCTGTCTAATAAGTTAGTCCAGCCACTAGGAAAGTTAAATGCACAGTCATTCAAATCTCAAATACCATCTTTTCTCCCAAAGATAGACAAGAAGATCTCTCCCTGGCAACCCAGCAACCAAAGGAACCATGAAAGTTGGTGAATATCTTTTT
Source organism: Rhabdophis nuchalis (assembly GCA_039707465.1). Lineage (NCBI taxonomy): Eukaryota > Metazoa > Chordata > Lepidosauria > Squamata > Natricidae > Rhabdophis > Rhabdophis nuchalis. The sequence continues at coordinate 308,527,850 of CM077643.1, read as the reverse complement.
TGGGTGAAGATCTTGGTGAAGATCTTTTTTTCATGAGTTTCCTGTTCCTCTTGTTGGCAGAGCATCTTTGTTGACTGCAAGTATTTCTTTGTAAAATATTTGTCAACAGTTTACTCACATCTTCACTCAGATAAAGCCGGAATTTTAAACTATGCCACCGCCAAATCATATTTAGCTGAAATGTGAAACTAGGCATCGAAGTTCTAAACAAAAACCGAGAGTAAACGCCAACAGTGCAGCTGCACTGCAAACATGCAAGAAAAAGCAAACACGGGTCCTTCTAAGTATTACTTTAAATCCACCAGGTGAACTCATGTGGTTGTTTAAAAAAAAAAAACCCACAAAAAAAACTTCCCTGTGATCATCCAGCTGTCAGCATACAAAGATTGGACTAAGTCTGTTCCATCGGCTCTTTTGTTTTTAACCTTTTCTTCCTAAAGTTAGCTGTTGGGGCCCTACTTTTTTCTCCGCACAGGCGAGTTACAGGCTCCGTCCTAACCACACACAACACTAAACCACAATCGACCGATCCGCATTTAGCCAAAAGAAAATCAAATCGCTAAGAATGAAAGAAGAAGAAGAAGAAGAGATAGGGCACCAAATCCTTTAGCTGGAATATACCATGCAAGGGAAGCGTAAGACAAAACCCAAACGCCTTCGGTTGTCCACAAGGGAACTGAGACCGATCCGCAAGGCTTGAAGGAAAAGAAGGGAATGGAAGAAGAAGAAGAAGGAAAAAAAAAAAAGAGGAGGGAAGGAAAGCGTGATTCTTTTCAGTCAGGACAAGTGCCGCCGAGTCAGAAACGTACATGTTGGCATTACTTGGTTTCAGTCAGCATCCTCTGGGGCAGGATTCTTCTTTTTCCTCCGTTCTTTTGGTCCTCGTCTAGCGCCGGGCTGACTGGTAGGAAAGTTCACGAGGGAAGCTCCATCGTCCTCGTCCCACCACCTTCGTTTCGACGAGTAAATTAAAAAAACAAAACAAATCTGGGACCCGATGAAGGCGAGGGGGGGCGAAGGAAAGGGGGAAATCAAGCGCAGGGTCTCTTTGCCCCTCCCTCTCCGAAACCTCTTCAAAAACTTTTCGAGGCCAACTCGGGTAGGCGGTAAACGGGGGCCACCCGGAGCGATTTCGCCCGCCGCTGCGCCTTTCTGGCAGAGGAGAAGCCACGCAACCTCCAAAGGGGTTTTTCGCGACTCACCCCTCTCGTTCCCGCCCACTCGGGCGCTTCCCGCGAAAGTTGGGGGGAAGCGAAACACACACACACACCCGCGCACAAAAACCTGCGCTGTTTGGGGCTTCCACGTGGCCCCAAGCCCGGAGAGAGTCTCCCGCGCGGCTCGGAGCTGGTTTCTGCGGGCGGACGCCTCTCACCTTCTAGGGGCCGGCTTCCAACTCCGAGCCCCACCCCGGGAGTGACGGCGGGGACGGGAAAGCATCCAGAAGTTTTTCGAGCGGCGAGGGCTGCCCTACTCACGCGAATGATTCACGTCGTCCGTGCCCCAAAGCAGTCACTTAATTCTAATTAATCTCTGGTCCCTCATACTCGCGAACACGCTAATGAGGAGATTGCTAAATGACGACAGTGGTTCAAGAATAGAACAGAATAGAACAGTATAGCTTTAGGGTCATTATGAAAGTACCCTAATCGGCAGACATTAACATGAAATTTCGCTGCATACAGCTCTGCCACCTCCAATGTACACTACACGAACATGAAAAAAAATTTATGTATATACCCACATATTACATGACACAGAGAAACAACACAGTCTAGTCAGGATGAATTCATGTACACGGTGAGAGCAGTGGTGTATTAACCATTAAGAGTAAGGACCTGCTTAGGGCACCAGGCCCAAAGGGGGCACCACAAAGTTGATAAAAGAAAAAAAAATCAATGAAGATTTTTACAGTATGTTGCAAAGGAGGGGGTCACCGAGATTTGTCAATGCTTAGGGCACCAGCCTTAATCCACCACTGGATGAGAGAAACTAAACTTGCAAGTTTACCAGACGGATGACATAGGGAACAATTGCAGAATCGGGTAGTCCTACTAGAAATACTTGGGAAATCTCCTCCAAGAGGGGAGAAACAGAAACAGACTGTAAAATGTATGTCTAGAAGTGGCTTTCACTTGGTGACTGTCACTTGGGACAATCCACAGTAGGCCCTCTTTTGCTCTCTTGCAAATACAGTAGAGAGTGAGTTGCAGTTAACAGCAGTGTCAGCTAGCTTCACATTGCTGGTTACCGAGATCTGGAGGGCGTCTGGCTGAGTAAAGCAATCATAAGCCCTCATTCTCCCTTTATACCACCACCACCACCACCACCGCCCCTGGACCTTGTATTTGTAAAGCTGCAAGAAGAAATAAAGCGAGTGAGCTGTTCTCATTCCTGTAATGCTATGCAAAGGCAGGCATAGTCAAAACATTCCTCATGGAATCTTTTTGCACCTAAACTATGATACAAACATGTCCTGGCAATATCTTTTTCATGCTGTGCCCAATGATACTCATCCACCTATGAATAAGACAGGATTAAGTCATCCTTAGCTGTACTTGTGTTCAAGTGGCATTTCCCTTTCATTCTGCCCTGATTCCAAAGCAGCCTCAGTGTTTTAAAATTTCTCTAGGCTTTATTAATCATTACCTTGGGTAGAAATAAGATTGCAGCAATTTGAAGGGGGGAAGGCAATAGAAGGATCAGGAGTTGCATTAACAATTAATGCAATCAAGATCAAGTGAAGTACTACTACTACTTTATAAAGCCTTAGTAAGACCATACCTAGAATACTGCATCCAGTTTTGGTCACATTATAAAAAAGATGTTGAGACTCTAGAAAAAGTGCAGAGGAGAGTAACCAGGATGATTAGGGGACTGGAGACTAAAACATATGAAGAACAGTTAAAGGAACTGGGCATAGCTAGTCTAGTGAAGAGAAGGGCCAGAGGAGACATGATAGCAATGTTCCAATATTTGAAGGGATGCCACATAGAGGAGGGGATCAAGCTATTTTCCAAAGCACTCGAAGGCCAGACAAGGAATAATGGATGGAACCTGGTCAAGGAGAGATTCAACCTAGAAATACGGAGATTTTTTCTGACAGTGAGAACAATCAACCAATGGAACATCTTGCCTTTGGAGGTTGTGGGAGCTTCATCACTGGAAGCTTTTAAGAAGAGACTGGACTGCCATTTGTCCGAAATGTTGTAGGGTCTCTGCTTGGGCAGCGGTTGGATTAGATGACCTACAAGGTCCATTCCAACTGTATAAATCTGTTATTAATCTGTTGTTTGAGTGCAGACAGTAAATATGTTGGTATACATATGCTACGTTCTAAGTTCCCTACTTGGTCTGTTAATTTGGCGGGAACCAAGCTGGCTTCTGATTGGCCGGCTGTCTTACAGCCGACTATAAAAGGAGCTGCCAGATGGAGAAATAAGCTGTTCATTGCTGGTTACTAGCTTGCCGTTCTGTTAGTGTGATAGTTTTTAGAAATAAATATTAGCTGTTTATATTCTGTCTCGCCTCAGTCTGTGATTGCCCACAACCAATGTTCAGGGTATTGAACAACATATATTTTTGAAGGGTGGATAGGGAGCACTTTAACTCATAAAAATCTGAAGAGATTCCATACAAGGGTGAGAGATTAAAATATCAAGAACATGAACCCAAGCTGTGACTGAGGAAACAGCCCTTTTGTGTGCATGCCATCTTGACTTCTTTGACCCCTAGGAAACCATTAATATCCACTGAATATCACAGAACAACATATTTGCCTCATTTGATATGAAAATGAGGCAAACCTGTTGTTCTGTGATATCATACTATCCAAATAGGTGGAAAAGTTAGCACGCCCCATCTAAAAGGTTTTTTTTTCTTTTTTTAACATGTGGACATACCAATATTGTATTTATTCAAACAGTATAATAAGAATAAAGGTGACATAACTGAACACCACACAAAAAATCCCTGGGAAATTTGACTTTGCAATCATTTATTCAACAAAAAATTAACAGATGTGTCATTTTATTTTATGGAAAAAGTAAGAAACCCTGGTTCTAATATCTGATATTTGGCCCCTTTGGGGCATTTCTCATAACTGTAACCAGTCTCTGACATTAACTGGAAGGATTTTTTCCCCCTAGTTCTTCATAATTTTTTATGCAATATTTGAGAGGTTTCTTGCATGCACAGCCTGTTTCAAATTATTCTACAACATCTTGATTGGATTTAGATCTAGGCTTTGACTTGACCAGTCCGGAACCATCTATTTCTTTTTTTTTCACCCATTACTTGGTAGATTCACTGGAATGTTTAGGGTCATTGTCATGTTGCAAGGTCCACTTTTGGTTGAACTTCAATGTTCTGACAGATGGTCTCACTTTATCCTCAAGCACCCTCTGGTACTATGAAGAATTCATAGTGGATTCTTTCCCAAACCATAACATTTTCACCAATGTAATTTGCAATTGACATCATGTTTTTCTGTTAGAATGTTCTTTTTGGTTTTTGCCAAACATGTTTTCTGGTACCCTAACCAAGTAATCCGGTTTTTGCCTTACCTGTCCAGAAGTCTTAGTCTCTGCCTAAGTGATCATGAGAAAATTTTATTTTTGCCCTGATATCCTTTATCACAAAAGTTTCCTACTGGGACATGGAGAGGTAATTTAGTGGCTTCTTTCTAATAGTAGAAAGAACTTTGATATCAACAGTGGTATAAGCTACCTGTAGGTTGTGTAACAACTTTCTGGGGTTCTTAAAGACTTTTTTCAACATATTGGGCTAAACCTATTGGTACAACTTAACCTGGACAAGTTGGTAGTAATTTGAAATCTTCTCCACTTGTAGATGATCTTCCAGGTAATTTTAGTGAAATGATTGATGTTTAATGTTTGGCAATTTTTTAAAAATCCCTTCCCTAAATCATTGGCCTCTACTGTATATCCTAATTTCTGAGAGCCTCAGAGAGGTTTGTCTTTCAATCTAGGCATGGTATTCTATACATGCAACAACAAAGAGCAAATTAAACTCAACATCTGAGATTTAAATAAGACAGGCACCTTCCAGACTCTATCTAACAATATTCTAATCATTTGCATTTCTTTTTTGTATATGTGAAACTTGCATTTTGTGTTGATTTAAATCACACAATGTGCTAAAACAAGTAAATGATGCATAATAATTCTTATACTACATACTGTTATCAATATTGTTGAGATGACCAAATATGCTGAAGTGTGCTGAAGAAGACAAAACATTGAAAAGGGTGTGCTCACCTTTTCACACGACTCTAGTGGCAAGATAAAATCTTAACTGGGACTCTGAGTGTGGTTGTGATCTTTTCCTTACTGGCAATCTGGTTGGAAGAGGATATTCTGAATTTGTTGTTGGCAACATTTGTCTTTCCTCCTGCTGTTTCATTACGTTTTCTAGAAAAGGCAGGATTTCTGCTACAAAAAGAAGCGATGGCAATTCCATTCATGCATAGCAAACATGTACATTTGTTTAATCTTAATATAGTTAATTAAAATATTCAGAAGCATATCTTTAGAATGGTTACATTACATGATGATAAGCTGTTTACAGACACTGTTTGTAAAACTCTGATATATCAAATGTGATGAGTTCATATTATTTAGACACGGTGCTTTACACATGAAGAATCTTTAGCGGGAGAATTTTAGAGGGAGTTCTCAAACCCATGAGGATGAACCTGATTATTCAGTTCCACATTTATTGTTACATAATTATATATAAGAGTGCATTGCATGTATTCTGGTATTGAATTCCAAAAAAGGCCAAGAAAAAAAATATTGACAAAACTCTTTGCTTCTAAAATAAGACATCCCATTTATAAAATTAATTGATTTCTAATCTGCATATGCAAACCATCCTCTTTCCAGACATGCAAACGAATATCTCGCACAGAATATAAACAGTATAGAGTTCTGACTCCCTCCCTTCACAAGATAATTAACTAGATGGACTGCTACTTGGCAGCTTGCCTGATCTAACCTGAACTAGACTGAAAGATTACACGACACAATTCTCCGACTCTGTAGCTTCTCTGTTGTTTCCTGCAAACCTACTCTTCACAGAAGATTTATTTTAAAGCCTCTTGGGAAGGGCCAGGCAATTAGGCAGCTGATACTGATTATCTCCGATGGCGTCGTTCTGCTAATTGCCTCCTCTCAATCCTTAGCCTGACATCCGGGACAAACTGGGTTTCCTCCTCTAGAGCCGACTCATAGGACTCCTCACTAGAGGAATCCATCAGCAGCTCATTCGGAGCCGGCTGGGCCACAACAGTATAGTACACGGCATCATTTTCAAGCTAAATCAGTAAAAATAGAAATAATAAAAATACAATTGAGATAAGTAAAAATATACTGGATCCAATCTGGATTAGTCACCAGGACCAGAGGTTTAGTCTTCTGAGTTTTTGGACTCATGTTGGAGCCCACCTTCAGGGAACTCTCTCCAGCAGAACGGGAGGGGAAAGTACCACTTTAAAGAAAAGTACTACTCCTCTCACACTCTGCTACAGATAAGTCTGAAAATTCAAAAGACTAATCCTCTGGTCCCTGTGACTGACTCAAATTGGATCCTGCAACATTATCCTGGAACATGTATATCTTCCTTCATTTGTGGAAAAATATCTTTTCTCTTCAGATTGTATAAATCCTACAGTTGTGGTGTCCTTGATGCCCCTTTGAACTTGGTTGTTTTCTTGAAGACATTTCATTAACCAAACTAGGTAACATCATCAATACAATAGTTACCAGACTACTGTACAATTATTCTAATTTTATTGATGATTAAGATTATATCTTCTGATTTTTCTGAACTAGCTTCCGCGACAGGATATTTCATCCTCTACTAATAATGAATGCCAGTAGAAGAAGAAAAAAGTTGCAACCAACATTTCATTAAAATGTTCTTCTTAACATTTGGCCTCCCAGTACTGTACAACCATCCTCTCCAGTTCTGTAGGCCTGAATATGTTCTTTATGATTATGTCTGTATAGGATTATGTCTTATTTTCTGTAGATCAATGTTTTTCAGCCTTACCAGTTTTAAGATGTCTGGACTTCAACTCCATGCTGTCTGAGGAATTCTGGGAGTTGAAGCCCACACATCTAAACGTTGCTAAGGCTGAGAAACATTCATTGATTGAGAAACACGGCAGCAGATCTTCTTAAGCATCATTTCAAAAATAGTTTTCAAGCTATAATTTAAGCATTCACCAAATAAAGGTAGTTTGAAAACCTGGTGTTAAGAAATTGAGACTAAGACTACTCGACATCTTTGTATGCCATTTGAGGGCAAAAGTTTAGTGCAGCATTTGCATTTTAGGACTGAAAAAATTGCTGAAATGTTTTTTTTTAACTTTTATTTGTTTGGCTAAAATAGGTTTAACAAAGGGCATATGTGGAAATTCTGTAACAGCATCAAATTGAAACTACAGAAACCTCTCAGCTTCTTCCTCATGCAAAAGGTTTACAGCCTAAACTCAGTACACAATATGATTAATTAGCTCAGAGGAGTCTTTTAAACTTGTTTTCCATGTTGGTGCTCATAGAATAGGCACTGTATATGTTGTAAACTATGTTTTCTACTATTTTTTTCTTCTAATTTATCAAAACAAAAGCAAGTAATCAACCTTTTAAAAAAGTTACTTTTAAAAAAAAGATCACACAATTAAATGTATAGCTAAAGGTTATTAGAGTCCATTTTTTGTATTGACTTTTATATTTTCCATTTTCTGAACAGATGTGGAAGTTTAGAAATATGCAAGGAAGGCTAACCTCAAGCTATTTCCATCAGGGGTATATTAGCTGGAAACTTCATGAGGAAAAGTTTTCTCAGCTCTCTGTTTGCAGCCCAATTTAGCAGGCTTGAAAAGTTTGGAAAATCTGGAAAAGTTTTAAATAAACATCTTCAAATTTGTATGAAACCAAATTCAAACTCTAAAATCTTTGAAGCTGATTGTTACATTTTCGTTGTATTATATTAAAATGTTAAAAGCTTACAAGTGATACATGACATAATTTTAATTACATACTGATTTGAAGACATAGCATAAGATAGCTAATAGTTCTGTAAAAATACGAGGGAAATAAAATGCCATATGATAATAAAGAAAAAGGAAGTAATTAAATTATCTGACTCATTTTGTCCTGAAAGATAAAGAAGTGGATAGCTGGTTCCTATTCAGTAAATTTATACTGCCAATTTAACATATTGTTAGAAATTAATTGTTTTATGAAGCAATGATAACTTATTAAAAGTAATAGTTTTGATTTCCCATTAATATAATAAAATACTTTGCAGCCTTTGGTTATTTTATCACTATGTATCTTAACTAGGTATATTTTAATTCTGTGAATCACTATAATTATTTTAATTGGGACAGTCTTGCCTGATGAACTGGGCAGATGAACAATTCAAGCTACTCCAGATCTTAATTCCAGGCTGTATGGATTCAATAACTATTCATGTAGCTATCAGCATGTAGCTATTTTTTGTACATTTTACATAGTGTACTGATTAGATGTATGGAAACAAAACTCAGCACGGCAAAGAAAATATTTGCTAGCATACTCAAGAAGTGAATCCTGTGAATAATAATATTTGCATTGGCTGAAAAGCATTTGAATGTGGTTACTGGATAGGAGCCATTTTCCCCTTTAGCAACATAAATATGTTCTATATTTCCACAGAGAGGCCACAAAATAATAAAATAATAGTAGGAAACTAACAAAGCTGATCTTATCTCAGTGTATCAAACTTTTGCTTATTAGGAGGTTCCTAACTGAGTTGGCCACCCGTGCAAAAACTCAAGAAAGTAGGAAGCTGTGGCATAACATTTTGATTACCATATAAAAATCATGCTATAATGTAACATGAGATCAAGGTTCTGAGGGAGGATAAGCTCACACATGGAGTTGTTTCTTTGTAATGTTTAATACATCTTGTCTTGGACCATGCATTTTCACATCCCCAGTTCGTATTGCTGGCATTACTGAATAATAAAAGGGAAACCTAAAAAACAACTGATAAGAAACATACATTATAATGACATTGAAGATGCATAATAAATTGTAAAACACCATTCTAAAATGAGAATTTAATGCAAAAGTTCCGCTTTTAATACAGCTTCATCGTTTTCCTTGAAATGTATTCTGTTAGCAGGATATATTTATCTGAGATCAAAGGACAATTACATAATGGTATATTAAGTTATAAAGAATAATTTACAAAGATAAAAGTAAACGTAAAAGAATAATGTTACTTAGATTCCAGCTATAACTCTGTAGATATTTGGTTGGTTCAAACAACATGATACCCTGAAACTCACCCCCACAAAACATAACTATTATATTTATCTAACATACAGTGTCCAAATAACCATATTGCAGATTAATGTTTCAGACAACAAAGATGGCTGGATTCCCACAATATGTTGAACCACCTAATGCCATTTATATTTGGTTTGAATGTTAAGAGAACCTAACATAGGTTAGGTTAGGTAAGGTTCATAATTTAGTGTAGAATTTTTAATGTTTTTATATTCATGTTTTTATCATGTTGTAAGCATCCCAGAGTCACTTGATATTGAGACAAGCTGCATATAAATTTAATAAATAAATAAATAAAAATGGTAAAATCCTAACATTAAAATGGTAAAAAAAATAGTTATTTCCTTTTGCAGCTCTTTCATATCCACAAAATTCTTTTAATCCAACTGAAGATGTGCAATAAAGTTGGAAGAAAGAATAAGAGGATAAAAAAAGAATCCATCCATAATTGTCCTATATGTAAACTAATTATTGATGCCTTTTCACATTGTTACTTTACAATACAGTTCAGTCTCGGCAAATGTGAAGGCACTTCTTCATGTTATGAAAATAATAAAACTCAATTAAAAGACTGGTCCTAGAAAATTATTATCCTCCATGAAGCCCAGAAGATCTCAATAGAAAAGAATATTTGTAGCTCAGGACTGAACTGTGGAATCCTTAATGTTTCTGACCTGGGTGGTTTTCTTGCAGATGTTTCATTACCAAACTAAGTAACTTCATCAGCATTGATATTTCATTCCCCAGTTTGGTAATGAAACATCTTCAAGCTCAGACAAAACATCTTCAAGCTTGGAAACAACCACCAAGCTCAGAAAGAATTAAGGACCCTACTATCCATAATGTCTGTTAAAATGCAGATAGAACATATGGCTAAGTGGCCTTCTTATGTATCTTATACAAAGTCATGTGATATCATTCCTACAACCATGTGAATCTCCCATTTTCCATTCTCAGTTAAAATAATTTTGGCTTAATAATAATAATAATAATTTTATTTCTAACCCGCTCTCTCTCCCCGAAGGGACTCGAGGCGGGGCACAGGAAAATTAAAACAATAAAACAACAGAATACAAAAATAAGAACAATAAATATAAGATAAAAACAAATTAAACAGTTAATCCTGCGCTAAAATCTCCCAATTAATACTAAAAAATTCACCCTAACTATAAAAGAGACTACCCTAGGCCGGCCAAGCGAAAAAGATGTGTTTTTAATTTTAGGCGGAAGGAGCGGAGGTCCGTGGTTACTTCTGCTTACTTCCAAGCAGCAAAAATCCTAATTCTATAAGCATGTATTTGCTTGCATTTATTTGGTGACATTTATTTGTGATTTTTAAAAAAAAACGGTTTTACAATCATATTAATTATTGAATTAGAAATTAAGTGGAATCAATACATAAAGCCATCATTCTACCCAAAGTATTAAAATATATGTAAACAATCTAAAGTAGCAATAGGTACATAATGGCATAAATATAGTGCATCTTTGGCTTGTTGTCACAATATGTGCAGACTAGACGTCAGGCAAAAATATCTGTGGAGCAAGTGCTCCATAAAATTAAGCAACTTGGGGAACGCAACAGGAAGTCATAAGGATACAATATTTACTGAGGAGAAAATGTCACAATGTTGTAAGCAATGATGCAGAACTTCGCACTGTATGTCGGATGCTGCTCTTTCTTTTTCTTTTTTAATTCTTTTTTTTGGTGTGGATTCTTTTTTAGTGGAAACATCTTTGCCCTTATTCTTGTGCAAGGAAAAAAAAAGGATTTTGAATGATGCAGGCATGAAGAAAAACTTACGTATGGCCCCTAGAATGTCAACAATTAAGCCTCTTTCGATTGGAAGAATTTATTATCCTATCTAGTTTTTTCAGAGCTCACTCTATTGTGTCCCCATTGGTTGTTTCCACTTATTAATGAAGGCTGAAATTGAAGCTTTGGAACATCATGAGTTTAATTTTTATGTTTACTAGGAAAGCACACTTAAAGAACTTAAGAACTGCATCCTGCGACCTTTATCATTTACTATTGTTATACTTACAGAATTATATTATCATTTTTATTTGTCTGCCATGCGCTACATAAATACATTTTTATTGTACATACTGTATATCACATTCATAATTTAAGGAAGAAAACTGGATGATTTCTTTTTTTTTTTTGTATAAATTTTTATTTTCAACATAAAAAACAAGTAAAAACATTCAATCATTTTTTCAGCTTTGTATAACGTCATTCGGTCATAAGTTTTTGTGCATCAGTCTTTACAATTACAAATGTAGTTTTTAATTTTCCATCCAGTGTAACCCTATATATCATCATTATTAAGTTTAAATATATAAATATATGTGTATGGAATTAAGACTTTTTTTTCCATTTCATATCACCTTATCCTCTTAGATAATTAATTATCTGTATAGTAACAAGTAGTATTTGTCAAAAATCAATCTTTTTCTATAGTTATTCAACAAGTGAAAAGAAAAGTTCTTCATAAGTTTCTATTCTATAACATTGTTCTCAATTATCTTTAGCAAATACATTACTACTATAAGTTATATCAATCAAACATCCATAATATTTTCTCTATATAAAACCAAAAGGTTAACCAAATTTTCATTATATATGTATCGCATTAATAATCAAGTTAATGTACAAAATATCTTTCTAAAATCACATAAACTCAGTTTATTACAATAGCTACCATTTTAAAAAAATCTAGATGATTTCAATGCCTCTTTGATTTTGAAATTAAATATTTTATGATGAGTTACGGAGAGGAAATAATGCTATACAGTATCATTTACCCTATGATGATACAAAATAGGTAAGGACTTGAAATCTATTCTGTATGCTCTATGAAATGTCTAGAAATGTGTCTTGTTAAAAGTTTGCATTTTTTTGGGAATTCCAAACTTTGAACAAATGGCAGTTTAAGATTAGTAAATGTATACATAGTACCAAAATGCAGAAATAAACAATAAACTATATAAACACACATGAAGGATACCTTGATATTCCATAATTAAACCTTATTATGATTCTAACCTATCAATAGCTTTTTGGCTTGATAAGTTACACCTTGGTTAAAGAAGAATAAGAATAAACATGCCACTAGCAAAAAATATTTATTTTTTATTTTATTTTATTTTATTCGATTTATATCCCGCCCTTCTCCAAAAGGACCCAGGGCGGCGCACAGGAAAATTAAAATAATATACAAAAACAATACAAAAATATAAAAATTTAAAAGCCTATTAAATATGAAATCCTGTGCTAAAACCAATTAACCCCCCCCCCCCAATTTTAAAACTATCTAAACTAGTCAACAGAGGAGGCTATGCAAGGCCAGCTTGATGAAACAAATGTGTTTTTAAACACTGGCGGAAGAGGTGGAGGTCAGTAATGGTACGGAGTTCAGGGGGTAGGTCGTTCCACAGGGCAGGGCCCGCCACAGAGAAGGCCCTTCCCCTGGGTGTCGCCAGTCGGCATTGTCCGGCCGACGGCACCCTGAGAAGGCCCTCTCTGTGGGAGCGTATCGGTCTAAGGGATGTATGGGGCAGGAGGCATTTTTTGTCCAAAACATTAATAATTTGGACCTACTCAAAATCCATTTCTTCTGAACATGTTCAAAATTGGGAAGTTTCCCCCTTACTTAACTCCACAGACATATTTCTTCAGTCTTTTATATTTTGTTGTTACTTTTATGATGAAGATAAAATTGAATGATGTCAAAGCTGAATAATGAAAGGACTTTATTACTAAAATATTTATATAGGGGGGCATTCCTAAAATGAGAGAAAATTACAAACAATGTGGCTCATTCATGGGTTCAAATAAATAAAATTCTGCATTTCATGGTATTTCTGGCAGTTATAACACAAGCAACTGGAGCCATAACTAAATTTGAAATTAAGCTAAATCAGCCCCTAATAAGAAGACCGGGAGAGTTTCAAAAATTTACCAGTTTAGGCAATGCATGGGTTTGCATGTCATTTCCTAACAGGAAGGTCTGTGACTCTATGAGTGAGACTGTGCATAGTTGAAGATGCATTTAGTGGGCAAGATTTCCATAAAATACTCAACACATCTGTGCAAAACAGAAAAAAATTGGTAACATTCCTTTCATACTTTCACTTTTGTGAATGATAAACAAGTGTGATAAAGAGTAAAAGACAAAGATATTTGTGTAATAAAGATATGCACATTGCTACCTTAAAAGTCCCTAAGAACATTTATTTACATTGTTTCTTGTAATTGTTTTGTCTTGTTTCTGTGTGCCTTTGAGTCAATATTTCACTCCTGGCAACTGTGTGGTGAGGTTTTTCAGATATCAATTTCTATGGCCTTTTTAGGATTGAGAGAGTGACTGGTCCAAAGCCACTCAGATGGCTTTGTGCCTAACAGAACATATAGTCTCCTAGTTCCTTGCCTAGTGGCTTTAACTATTATACCAATTTGGCATTCTCCTCGTATATTATTTGTCTGTAATACTATTCTCAAGTAATATAACCAAGTAATTTGTCTCAGAGGCGTAGCGTGGGGGGTGCAGGGGGGCCGGCCGCACCGGGCGCAACATCTGGGGGGGCGCGCTCGCACCGCGCACCCCGCCTGCCTCAGGCCGGCCTCCCGCCTCAGCCCCGTCCCACCGCCGCCGCCGCCCCGACAAAGTTTTGACACTCGCGGGAAGGGAGGCGGAGGCGCCACGGAGCTTCCCCTCCTGCGGTGTCGAGGGAGCGCGGAGAGGCGGGAAAAGGCCAGGCGCCGCCGAACGGGGAAGCCTGGGCGGAGGCGGTGGAGAGAGCCCGGGTGGAAGTCGCTAGCTCCGGCGGCCAGAGGGGTCCCCTGCTCAGCCCACCCGGGGAGGGTCGAGAATGCAAGCGAGGGGCCGGGAAGGAGGAGGAGGCGGAGGAGGAGCTCCCGCTGCAAATTGACACCCCGGCCGAGCAGGAGGAGGGGGGAGGAGGAACGCCCCCCCGCCAGACACCCCCTTCCGCTCCTCATCCCCCTCCGCCCCCACCCTTTCCCCCCGGGACCCCCCAGCGCCGCGCTCCCTCCCCGCGCAGGGCGTCCCCTCCCGCTCCCCCCCGCCCCCGATGCGCGCACTTTTCCGTCTCTTCCCACTTTTATTGTGGTTTGAAAGCGGAGCGAGGGACTATCTGGGGGAGGGTTAGGGGGCGCAAATTACTTGCCTTGCCCCGGGTGCTGACAACCCACGCTACGCCACTGATTTGTCTAGAAGATGGGCTCCTGGCGCTAATTGCTAAATCTTCTGTGCAACTAGTTGAGCTGTGCGGAATGAGCCAAGACCAACAAATTGGCAACCATGTTTCATTTCTGCATTATACATTCTGAATTATCATGCCCAGATAATTCATGCTGTTTTCAAGGCAAGACACAAGAGAAGCAGAATAGTTTGGAATCGAGGAGGTTAAAATAATTAAGCCACTATTCTACTCCAAATATTTTGGGTTGGTGGAAACAAGGTGTCTATTTGAGCTGCAAGGATCAATTGTTTTTTTTTGGTTTTTTTTAATAGAAAAAGTTTTATTGAGTTTTACAAATTTTTTAACAAAAAAGGATAGGGTAAGGTGAATTAAAAAGATATTTTGAGAACTTTCACGTCGGGAACGTTGGCCCTCCCGGGCTTCTTAACAAGACATTGGTAATGAATTTTTCAATAATACAACAAGGTGAAAATAAATGTATACATATAAATTCTGAATTCTATGCTGGCAGTCGTGTACAAACATCCAGACAAAAATTATACTGTATTAATAAAAATAAAAATAAAAGTCATTTTTTAGATCTAAGTCTCTTGGCAATTGTGTCTTCTTGTTCTCCTTCCTGGCCCCCAGTGGGCGGGGCCGTGGCCTCCTCCGTCCCCCCTGAATCTTCCCCCAGGATAGAGGAATGTTTTTTAAGAAAGGCATCCGCCTCAGCAACTGTTTTAATCCTTACTCTTCCTCCGTCCCAGAACACCAACATCCCTTCTGGCATCGCCCACTTAAACCAAATCCCGTGGTTAAACAATTTTTTAGATAAGAAGGAATATTTCCGTCTCATCTCTCTAATCTTTTTGGGGATCTGCTTCAAGATGGCGACTTCCTTTTGTTGGTAAATTAACGGACCCTCCCTCTGCGCCTTCAAGATTCCCTCCCTTGTCGACCTTCTAACAAATTTAATATGTATCTCTCTGGGTACTTCATTCATCCTGGCATATGCTGAATTTATTCTGTAAACTAGGTCAATGTCCCCCCTGATCTCCTCTTTGGGTTTACGTAAATAGTCTGATAAAATTGTACTCATGAGATCAGGAAGGCATTCACCAGATTCCTCAGAAATATTCTGAAATCTTAAGAAATATGACATCCTCTCAAAATCCATCCTAGACATATGACCAGACAAATCTCCAATTTCAGTATTAACATTTTTAAGTTCTCCCTTTGCCCCAGCCAGCCCCACTTCCAACTCCTCGGTCTTCTGTGTGTTCTCCATCAATTTTTTCTGTGTCTCCAAGAGTTCAAGCTTAGTGCTAGTATGATCTTTTCTAAATTCTCTGATTTCCAGCACCAAGGAGTTTAACACTGTTTCCATAGCTGTCATTCTCTCTTCCAATCCTGGATTTCCTGGTTGTTTTTTTGAAGCCATGGTGAGCTGTTTAAATCAGTGCCACTAAAATGGCGTTTTTTGGGTGCGGCCGCTGGAGCAAGTCAGGAGAAGAAAGTTCCAATCAAAATTGTAAAAAGTTATAGAGCCCAGAAGAGAAGCAATTTTCACAGTCAATTATTAAGACAAAGAAGGCATTCCAGGGAGGGAATCAATTAATCCAAAAAATTTCTCCATTAGTAGAGAGAGGCAGTCCAAATCACAAAGTGATGTTGGATTTTTTCCATAAAGAAATAAGTGTTCAGGAACAAAGGGCAGCCATCTTCCACCACCCACTCTGACAGCCAGCCGGAGAAAACAGCAGAGAAATTGTTTCAGTCAAGCCGGACTTAGATACATTGTATGAAAACAAGCCGCGGAAGACTTTCACTTGTTGCGCAACAGTCCGGATGCGAAATATCCGTTCCCTGCATTCCAGGAGCCATTTCTGTGCGCCGCTGCTGTAAATCCGAGGGGGTTTTTAGCAAACAAACACCCCCCTCCACGCCTCTCTCATCCAAAGCCACCAGCAATAAAGCTAAAGTCACTTACTCTCCACCTCGCAGCTCAAGCCCCGGCAAAGCCATCCGACCCGAGCGCTCCGTTCTCTCCAAATTCATTGTTCGTTACCGTCCTCTGTTGGCGAAGGGAACCAAGCCCCCCGCAGCATGTCTCCTTCCACCTAGACCGAAGACAAGGACTGTTCCCCAGCCGCCGCCAGGCTGTACCAGTCCAGGCAAACCAGTCCTACGGAGGGACCCCCCCAAAAAAGGGGTACCCCGCCCCGTTTGGGGCAGAAAAAAGAACAAAACGGCGGACGAACCCCAAGGTTCGTCCGTCGCCGCCAGAAGCCGGAACAGCTCAATTGTTAAATAATTGTGTAGCGTTAAAGGTCCCTCAGGTGAGATGGGCTGACGTTTTCCTATGTCAAGACACAAGAGTGTTTGCAAGGAGTTGGGGGCAGATTGATGAATCCAGTTTTGCAACACCGTGGCTCTCTTTTGAGATATTACATGCTCACATGAAAAGTATGAAAGAAACAAGTTCCCACAAATGCTTGTATCAATAGACAAATCTTCAAATGACACATAAATAAAGCATAAAAGAAAAAAGGAAAGTGACTGCATGGCATTTGATTTGTTTATTCCTTTGCATCAGTCTTGACTGCTGAAGAGTGCATGGAAAACTCGATGCAGTTTTACAAAAAAATACTTTCAGAAGTGGCTTGTGATTGCCACTCCTGGAGCTGAGGCAGAAGAAATGGTCCAAAATCACCCTGGCTTCATGGCTAAGGTAAAATTAAAACTCAGTTCTTAGCTCAGTCCTTTAAACATTACACCAAATTGATGCTAATTTCATATATATATAAGATGTAAAAATTAACATATTGTAACAACTTTCACATATTTTCTAAACAAAGTAATTTGATAAAGCAAGAGATTAAAAATAGCTTGCAGAAGTGGCCTATTTTGTTCATATTTAATATCATTAGTGAGTTAAGGGATAATACAGTGAGCTCCATAGTAGGACTTCCAATGCATAAAATAGGCATTCAGTGTTCTATCCATGGAAGATTAGAGAAAGCATTTAACATATTTGATACCAATCCATTAAATGTGGTGAAGTAAGTATGACCTATGAGTCATTGCAGAAGAAACAATTGTATTCTGGCTGTCAAATTTTGCTCCAAATTGAAACTTTTAAATGTTTTCAATGGGTAATCCCTCAGAGAACCTACTACAATCTATTGTAAGCATAGTTACGCATATGATCTGTTTCATTGTGCAAGAAGTCTAGGAAATGAACAAGAATGGACTTGTAAAAACCCTGCTACAAACCATCTGTACATCCTGGAGCAAGGGTGGGACTATTATAGCTTCCAAATATCAGTCCTGATTTCTTTTCCAAGAAAAATCTCATCTAGTACTAGTTGTATCTCCACAATTATTCCACTGAGCAACAGTGCCACTGTATTTCTTATTCATACCTCAGTTTATTAACCCATACATAGTTTTTCACTCAATGAACTCTAAAACCAATTTGAAGCCTGCACAACTTTCTCAGCCATCAGATGAAAGGTGGCAGGAGAATTGGGTACCATTGATAAACTAAAGACTCTCTATTCTTATCTCTCCCAGTAATTCAGGTAGATGTTAAGTTCATGGGCACAAAACTGAATTCTTAGGAATTCTAAGAAGTAAAAAAAAAAATTGTTTTCCTAGTGTGGGGAAACCTAAGGAAAATACCACCACAACAAATAATATTGGAAAAGTTAAGCATGACAATAAGCTCTTCAAGTTTATTTAGGACTAGGAGTGGATAGATATGCCATATTAATTTAATCCTTAAATCCATTGGGTGCTGACCTCTGACTTGAATGGAAAAAACAGACAATATAAAATAGGATAGATTAATATTCAAAATAGTTACAGTCACAATAATGCTTTCATTCATTGAGATTCTAAGTACCTTTGATAACTTTAAATCAAGTTCTTTCCTCCATCTTAGGCTATGCTAAAAAGAAAAGAAAAACCACTTGGTTCAGTAGTGTTACTGAACAATATTACATTTGTTGAATTTTAAAATGCTTCTTATAAGGCTGATCATTTGCACTAAGGGTTTATGTGGCAGTTTTGTATCTATGGAGACACATTCAAGCACAGCTCCAGAGATTTTTGTGATTCTAAGGAATTTGAGACAAAGATTCATTGAACTTCAGAAACACGGAATGCTTATTATCATTTACTTCTCCTCCAGATCATCTGGAAATGGAAACGAAATTAAACCAACATCCAGAGGTCATAAAAATAAAGCAGTAAAATGTACCCCATTTTTTGACTCAATTGCAAATGCAGCTAGTTTTAAATCAATCTGATGTTAAATAGAAATTTCTAATGGAATAATTTATGCCTCTCATAAGTTTGCTCCCCTAAACAAGCCAAGAGCAATATTTGCCATATTTTACAGGGATGTAAAATACATCTCTTGGTGATGGGAGTTGGCACAGTAACCATTAAGTCTTGTTTCAAACTTTGAAGTTCACAAGTTTATTCGTGAAAACATCACATTTTCTGTTCCTGTGGATGCCTGATTTTAATTCTCTCCCTCCCCTTTTACCTAAGATAGGACTGGTTTTGGCAACCCAGAGAAAACTCACATTGCTTTTATATTTGTTGTGAAGAAAGCAAGAAAATGCAGAGCAGGTTGGTCAGCTCAAAAATGTCCCTCTCCATGGAAACGTCAGCTAATGGGAAGCATCCTTGTAGAAAATGTCACCATCCACATCATAAGATCTTGAGCAACCTCCAGCCCTCAACTTTCCATCTGGTCTGGAACGCTGAAGGTTCACTGAGGTACAGCACTCCAGGGCTGGGAATGAAATAGGTTGTCATTGTTGTTGAAATATAAAGGTGTTTTTATTTCATTAAAAAAAAAAAAGCCATTGGAGAATGAATGTATATAATTTATGTGAATAAAAATGTATTCATAAATTTCTACCACAAGGTTTGTGGAATATATAAGGGGGGGAAAAAACCACTGACTCTGGGAAATTTTGAGTGCGAATTACCATGTTTCCCCAAAAATAAGACAGGGTCTTCTTTTCTTTTGATCCCTGAAATAAGCATTTGGCCTTGTTTTCAGGGAGGTCTTATTATTTTTGAGATGCGGTAGGCAGCGAGCGTGGTCATCTCATGGCTTCTGCTGTGTTGCGCATCGCTGGCCCTGCCGCTCTTTTTGCAGCAGCCATTAGTGTGACAGAAGGGGCGTGATGGCTAGAGTGGTGGGAGCGGCCGTTAGGTAAGGGGTGCATGAGGCATATTTGTATTTGTATTTATTAAATTTATATACCGCACCTTCTCCCTACTGGGACTCAGGGCGGTGTACAGGCAGGTAAAAAATCGATGAAGATGGAAGAACTACTTTTGTGTTCAGTCTTTTAAAAATAATTACCTAGATTTCCACATTGCACTATTCTGGCTTTTTTATTTATTTTCCCAAATCCTGTTTTGCAGATTTAATTTGGATATTTAATGATGCCACAAATTACTGTACACAGTGTCTGGGTTCACAAACTGCCCCTAAATGAAAAGCAAAGAAGTTGTATTAGAATTTATGGTAGCAGCCTCAGCAGATGGCAACATCTAGCTGGCCTTAGCTGATCTTGGAAACAGCACTTAACAACAGATTAATAATACTTGGAAGATGGACTGCCTGGGAATTCCAAGATTATTGGCTAGAGTGAGACAGTGAAAGGCAACACAGAAGAAAGCGGTGCCAATGTAGATCAGCTCAGAGGACTTTTACATTTGCAAAGTGTGGCAGCTCAGCTACAATTAGGAAGCTTGAGGTTTATTTGTCTGCATGATATAGTTCAGGGGTCTGCAAAGTTGGCTCTTTAAAGACTGATGGACTTCAACTCCCAGAATTCTTCTTCAAAGAGCCAACTTTGCAGACCCCTGATATAGTTGAACACTGACTAGGATTTCAGATGGATTTTTTTTTATAATCTTCTATATAGTTTGCTTTGAAAATATTTGCTGACTTGACATGATTTAATGTCTAATGTTGTTTTTATTACCTTTCTAAAACTTCTCTCGTAAAGTTATATAAGATCACATTTCCATCTGCATTCTTTCTTTTTTCTTCTTCTTAAAGCAAGTTTTAGCAAACAGAAAAACACAAAGTTAATGGAAAATGCTTGGAAGTGCCTTTGTTTTAATGAGAAACTAGAAGGGCTTCCTCCAAGCAGATGATTTCTCATATCATCAGTCCAAAAGCACATTGTGCACATTATTTGAGACAGTTTGGTCTAGTGGTAAAGGCACCGGGCTAGAAACCAGGGAGACCATGAGTTCTAGCCCCACATTAAGTATGAAAAGCAAGTTAGCTGATTTTGAGCTACTCTCTCAATTCACAGGTTTCTTGTCATGAGGAAAATATGAGGAGAAGGAGTATTAGGTATATTTGCCACTTTGTGTTATTTATAGAAAAAATAATTAAGACAAGTTAATAAACATGTAAATAAATTTAACGATTTTTAATATTTAATGATAATATTTAATGACAGATCATTAACAATATAAAAGTAGTGTGAAACTCAAGTTATAGCTGGAAGTCCCAAAGTTTTCAAGAGACAACTGGACTTTCTTGTTTTTTCTTTTGAAGACATTTCACTTCTCATCCAAGAAGCTTCTTCATCTCTGATAGGATAGTGGGAAATGAAGGGATTTATATTCCTTGGAGACAGCTGGTAATTTGCATCCTTTTAGAGGATTGTTGAATCCCTTGGAGGTTTATCTGTGTCCTCAGGGTTACCTGCTCCTGGTCCTGTAGTCTGCAACTTTTTTCCTCTGGAAATCCATTCCTACTCCCACACCATTCAAAGGGTGTTCATCTCAAATTGTATAGCTAAAGTCTGAAGAGATTCTCAGTCGTCCAGGCAATACAGATAAATCTCCAAGAAGATGTGATATTCAGCAGGTTCTGACCAGTTCTGGAGAACCAGTAGCGGAAATTTTGAGTAGTTTGGAGAGCCGGTACATACCACCTCTGACTGGCCCAGCCTCTATCTATTCTCTGCCTCCCAAATCCCAGCTGATCGGGAGGGAATGGGGATTTTGCGGTAACCTTCCCCTGGATTGGGGAGGGAATGGAGATTTTACAGTATCCTTCGCTGCCATGCCTACCAAGCCACGCCCACCAAGCCACAACACACCCACCAAGCCACGCCCACTGAGCGGTAGTAAAAAAAATTGAATCCCATCACTGCTGCAAGGGCTTCAATGACCCTCTAAAAGGATACAAATTACCAGCTGTCTGCAAGGAATATAAATCCTTCAATTCCCCACTATCCTGTCAGAGCTGAAGAAGCTTCTTGGATAAGAAGTAAAATGCCTTCAAAAGAAAAAACAAGAAAGTCTAGTTGCCTCTGAAAAAGCACCTTTGGGACTTGGATGACTAAGAATCTCTTCAGACTTATAGCTGGAAGATTCTTTACATCACACATGTAACATTTACTTAATGAAACATAGCAATTACAATGTAAAAATGTTGTCCAGAAACACCTTGAAAATGAAATCTCATGAAACTTTATTTGATTGAATTTGTTGAAGATAAATGATATACTTCTTTGTAACTGTGCAGAGGATGAACCACTTAAGGTTCTAGTAATATTGAAGGGCTTATGCTTTAACTATCCCCAAAAGAACTAGCTATTAATTTTGGCAAAGAAAAAGGAAACAACGACAGTAAAATGATTCATGCCGATTTAGAAATATCTCTTCCACAATTATGAATCAGCTCCATTTGCCTCTTGCAAATAGGCACAACTTCATATACTTTTGATTCCATTTTAAATAAAGAGGAAGGGGGTTATTTCCAAGCCTCCATGTGCCTGGCACAGATTTGCATTTGGACCTTATAATTTTAGCTTGTATTTTCCCCAGGTTTCCTGGGTGGATTTTATGTTCTAATCACAACAGCTGCTCTGAGAAATAAGCTGGACTACGAATTAGTAGAGAATCACTGTGGCATAGCAATTAAGGTATCAGGCTAGAAAGTAGGAATCAATGAATTCTCATCCTGAATTCTCATCCTGTTGCAAATCTAGTTGGATGACCTTGGGAGGTATCCCTCTCTTAGCCCTAAAAAGGAGGCAAAGGCAAACCATTATTTAAAAAAAATATTGCCAAGAAAAACTTCAGGGACTACTACAAGTGGTCCACCAGGAGTCATCACTGACTTGAAGGCACAAACAAAATGAATTAGTAACTGACCCAGGGTCATCATGCTCAAGAGGAAGTATTAATTCTGGTCTTATATGTGACTCATTTGTACTGCTGACTTCTATAGTTCCTAGCCTTGCATTCATTATTACTTCCTCTCTAGTAGAATGTACAACTGTTTCCATGACTGTTTGAGTACATTAAGTGCACTCAATGGCACTTATTTATGAAGAGGTGTGGTAAAACTTGGGTGAAAATGTGCATATTGAGAAAATTGTGTGCAAAAATATCTACTCTTCTTTTTAAAAAATTACTATGCTTTTTAATACCGAAAAGTGATAATGTGGACTTTTAATACTAGCAAAACCTAAAAATAATTAAATTAGAATGGGCAGGGGCCACTGATGCTAGTAAGTCAGATTTATTTAATTTAATTTAATTTAATTTAGATGAAATGTAGAAGGGGGACTGCCTGGACTTTCCTGACAATGCATGCAATAGTTTTTGGAGTAAAATTGACTCCCTCTGTTTCCGTAAGAGGCAGAATTGATTGCTCACTAAATCTAAAAAAACCATAGAGATTATTGAGTAAATAAAATATTATTTTAAAATATCAATGGTTACAGAGATCAACAGTTGAAAAACTGTTCCAATCTTTTAAATTATGAGTCCCAGTCAACAAGACTGACAAAACCTGGTAAGATCCCTTGATATAGACGTCTTTCAAGGAAATTAGGACTCAAAACTATAACAGAATGATTACCTCGGCATGCCAGTTAGCAGCATTAGTAGAGATTGTTCACCAACTATGTTGAATATACATGATATTATACTGAATTCTCAGTTTCATAGACTAAACAAGGGAAGTGTTAAAGCAAAATATCTCTCGAATCTGAATGGAATTTTTGGCATGAGTATTTCATCTATTGTAAAAGACACATTTAATGCATGTGCGTATAGAACGGAATGTGATAGGTTATGATATTTGTTCATGGATACACTCAACTGTATTAAAACAGTTGAGTTTTTTCAATGTGATTTAGTTGAAAAGTTCTTTTTATATAGCAAAAAAGGAATATTTTCTATGGATAGTGCTCAAGTCACTCAGAGATGGGTAGCAAATATATTTGATAAAAATAAGTATATCAATCAACCAATCCACTCTTCCAAATGGCTAGGCCAAAAATTAGTTTAAATAATCAAGAAATTCCTTTGACAATCAAAGGGTCACTCTCATTTAACTCACGCTGCCAAGTGTCAAGAATAGCTGTGATTTCATCAGCTAAACATATGAAAAAAAGTGATAATGGTTTCCTTTTGCACAAAGCGATTGGGTAGAATAGAGTGTGAATATTTTTCCTTCTCTCTCTTCAAGGACTAAAGATTGATTCCTTTTTTAATTGGAAAGTTAAAATTCTGGGGTAAGACTATAGAGAACGATGTTGACAAAGTAGTTTGATTTCCTTTTCTGTTCACTTCCGTCTTCAATTCCTTTTGGCTAACTGCTTTGGGTATCTTTTTTTTTTGGCCCTTGGTACACTGTGACCTATTCCCTAAATAATAACATACAGGATATGTAATGATATGTGTGTATACATACAAACATTTGGGATAGCTAGCAGTAGCACCTTGGAGAGGGAGGATGGCAGATGCCACATTGCAATGTAAAACCCATCCTGTTTGAACATGCGTGCAGTGTCCCTAGTGGGTAAGAAAAAGGGGCTTTCTTCGCAACTTTCCCATCTGCTGGTTTTTAATTTCCATCCATAGACACTGTTAATAATTATTGAGATCCCCTAAGATTCTGAACAAGGAGTTGCAGCCCTTTACCCAATGAGACAAGTTGGGATCGGTCTCCAACTGTTTGTGAGGAAAAATAAAGTAGGCTTCTGTGATTAGTTCCTTCTTCTGTTCAAGCTTTCCCGGTTCCTCTCTGCCTAGTTCTCTCTACCAACTCCTTCTTTCCTACAAGTCTGACTGCCTAGATTCTGTTTTTTGAAAGCATTGGTATGGGAAGCATTTATTTTCCTAAATGTAGGGATATCAGGCCCATCACCTGTATATTTAATATCTGCATGATAATGATTTTAGTATGGTACTGTACCAGAGGTGGTTTTCTACCAGTTCACACTAGTTCAGGTGAACTGGTAATGGTAATTTGGCCTGAATCGCAAAACTAGCAGTCACCCAGGCTGGCCACACTCCCGAACCAGTTCCCATTCCCCTAAATGTCTTATAAGACATCTTGGTTTAATATTCATTCTTGACAGGAAAGAATGGTTTGCCATTTGTTCTCTTCTCTCCACAGTATTTTAAATCATCAAACCTTAAGAGGTTGTGGAACACTTTCATAAACCCTAATGTGAAAGTGTCTGGATGTCTGAGAATAAATGGTTATATGTCTTTGTGTGTATGCAAGTGTATGTTTGTATTTGTGTGGATGTGTATATTCACGCACTGGGAGGAAGAATATAGAAGGCAATTCCTATCCCCTCTATTAGCCCAGTACATATATATATGTGCACCACTGATTATTCTGGCCACATGTTTAATAACAGAAATTTTCTCTGGAAATACTGTGCCTATTATAGGTCATTGCTGGTCTCTATTCTTAGATTCATTTGGTTCATGGTTATCCCTTGCCAGCGCACACAGAGCTGGCCACTCCCCTGTCCCAGGAATAAGAATGCCTGGTTGCAATTTATTTTGTTATTAATTTTTTTTTGTAGGATTTCAAATGTTCCATCCTATTGGCAAGAGTTTTATTATAGAATTTGAACGCTTTAATTATATTCAGAGCAAAATTGCATACTTTTAGTCCTGGCATTGTAACTTAGGAGCAGAAAGCCATTACAAGTCTCCGGGACAAACTTTTCCATAAACATGGTTAGGGCTGGGAAGCAATTTCTATTGTTCACAATTGTAGAACATGTACAAAATTGACTGCACTTGAATTCAATTCAGATTCAGCAGTTCTATCTATGAAATGATATCCCTTTGTTGATTTTTAAAGCCAGATTTGGAACACAACACTTTCCATTTCTTTTCCCTATTGGGGCTATCTATTCCTGAAAAATAATATTGAGGGCAACCTTTGATCCCCAGATAGTTATCTATCTTTCCCTTATTCATGTACTAAATTCTTTTACATTACATTGACCTTATTTCTCAATGAACAACAGTACATAACTGCATGGCAGAGCATATGGATTCCCTATAACGGTGATGGTGAACCTATGGCTTCCAGTTGGTCTGTTGGGCCTGTTTTCACCCTTCCTAGGCTCTGGAGGCTTTTCTGAAGCTTCGGAAGGGCAAAAATGGCATCCCCCAGCCCCCTGGAAGCCCTCTGGAAGACCAGGAGGCCATTTTAGCTCTACATAGGTTTCAGGAAAGCCTCTGGAACCTGGAGAGGGCGAAAATTCCCCTCCATATGGGGGTTGCTCACCCATGCACAGTGGGGAGTTGCTCATGCATGCACAGGCGCGGGGTTGCTCATGCATGCACAGGTGGTGGGCATACGCGCACATGTGCACACACAATTTTGGCATACCTTTAGAAAAAGTTAGCCATCACTGCTCTATAATTATTCTTATTTAACTCATGGAACTTCCAGGAAGATGGGAAAATGCTTCTAAAAATCTGGACAATCATGGTCAAGAATCCTAGCCTGACTGAACCACTCTGAACCATACTCAGATAATATTCTGACATGATGCTGTAATATATTATACTTAGCTGGCACAAAAAGCCATCCAGATTAACCCAGTGGGTAGGAAGCTCCACAGACAAATAGACAAGAGCACAGTGTGTAGTCCAACAATTGTACTACTTCATAGAGTTACTCCATTGGCCATAGTCTTAAACGATTGCAGAAAAAATTGAGGAATAATCTTCTGTCAATGACATAACGTTTGATGGTTAAAAATAGCCATCATGTTAGAAGATGATACATCATATATGTGATGTTAGGTTCATACAGTAGAGAAGAATCTGTTAAGCCATGTATGATATTATCATGCTAAGCTTGGCAGAGAATGTGTTTTTTTCATATATGAGAATTCATTTCTTTAAAATTTCCAAATAATTTAATTCAATGACTATGCAAAGCTTTGGAAACATAGCTAATCACATTGTGCAAACTTGTGCATAAACTATGAACAAGATCAGCCTTTACAACTGTTGAACTCGAAGTCTGAATTTCAGACTTGGAAATTTAAGTAGATTTTTATTGTGGATTGTTGTTGTTCTGGGAACAGCTATTGATGTGGCAATACAGAACAAGGGCCAAACGTCCTTGCCATGCAATCAGATAAACAGGATTATATAAAAAACTTGGTACCATGATTGAAATATATTTTATACTGGAACTCAAAGGGGCATCTATAGCACTTCCTATTTGCCTACAAGATCAACCCTATGGGGGATGTGGACTGGCCTAAATTTCTCCCAGGACCTGGGTGAGTTTTTTGTGTATATGTCTGTCTTACCACTGCTTATAATTTCTGCCTTTTATAAGGTATTCTCTTGCTTTTCAAAGTGTAAATAGTCCTTAGATGTTAGTAAGCCTCTAAACCAGTGATTCCCAACTTGGAGTCCAGGCTTCACAGGGGGGTAATTTGATTTTTAATCGGGCAATTTGAAGCTTGTTTAAACCAAGTTAATGGCCTCTTGGGTTCCCTCTGCGTGTGTGGAGTTCACTTTTTGAGTAAAATAAGAATTATAAGTTGCGGGGAGAGGGCATCAAGATTTTAGAGATGCTTAGGTGGGGAATGGCTAAAAAGGATTGGGAACCACTGCTCTAAATTGTTTTTAAAAAATACATAAACCAGAGGCTACGTAGTACAAGTCCAATACTTTAACAAATATATCACACTGATTTCTCTTCATATTGAGGAATATAAAGACAAAATACCACACTTTAGGATATTCTCTTTTAGTTGCTGTTTGGATCAGTTCTTGCAAAATATTATCCATTAGAAAATGGAGATTGTACCAACTAGAAGAGAATCTAAATAAACCCACACAGTTCAGAAATGATGAAGCAATTCAGGTGCAACATCACCTATATCTGAATAGATAGTCTTTAATTTAGAATAACAATTGGAAGCGGAATGAGGCAATGGCAGTTGGGACTTGGATTTCCATCACTAAGCAATGAAACTATAAAGCAACAACAATCCCTCCAGTTCTGGTTGCTGTTGTTAACTGAATCCCACAGTCATTGGATGAGGCAGCGTCCTGCCAGAGTTCCACAATCAAATCCGCGGGGAAGCCAGCAGAAAGTTGCAAGCTCCAAGCCTGCAAGTAGGTCAAATGGCTGTTGCCAGATGAGGGAAAGAGTGAGAGGTACTATGTGGGGCAGGGTGGGTGCACCATGGTGTGATGTAATTGGGAAAAGGCACATGGAGCTGCACGGCAGTGGGTGAGTCATGGAGGATGCATAGGGGTGCATGAAGTCACCAGGGATATCAGACATGTGGATATAGGTCTAGTGTGTAAGAGATATTGAGCAAGTTGGGAAGAGGGTGAAAAATATGAGGGGGTGCATGAGAGGCGCTGCATGAATTTGGGAAAGTGCATAGAGAGTATGGGTTCGGGAAAGAGTGTGGGGTGCTTGAGTGGCAGCCATGACATGAGAGCAGAGGGAGAGTGTGCAAATATGGGACACACCCCATCAACTTGTGATTTTCCCATGCCTGCCCCCTCACTGACTTTCTTGGGTAAACTAGCAAGAAGGTTGCAAATGGCAATCATATGGTTGTGGGGTGCTTGGCATCTGGATGCAAGTATGAGCAGGTTGCCAAGCACCCTGATTGCAATCACATGACCACATTGATGCTGGGATGGCTGGAACTCCAAGGATTCAGAGTTACCATAACTTTGAAGAGTCTTTGACATTGTTGATCACAGGCTGAGAAATATTCGTACTTGATATTTGGATGTAAATATGAATGATAAAGTATCAACCTTGCAAGGTAGAAAAACGACCAAATGAGCTAATTTTACTTTATTGTAAGGTTACATTAACAGGAACTTGTAAGTCTAAAAGTACTTCTTTTCCTTTGTTCCCTTTGTAGCCCCCTCACTAGGAAGGATCTTCTAAACCACATTCCTGCTACTGGCTGCAGCCCTTTTATCTGACTTTTCCCTTGATGGTGTCTTGTTGCCCTGTCTCCCACTGTCATTTTCATATATCATTACTCAGGGACTTGTGTGGGGATGAGCAAGTGCCCAATTTATTGTGTTTGCCTTTTTGTACCACATGCCTATGCTAACCAGGTCAAATGCAGTTGGCTTTCTGCGTATAACACCATAAATGCAGGTACTATGTTAACTTAGGAATCTAAATACTAAAATTAACAAGATTATAAAAGTCTAAAATATCTACATGCTAAATACTAAAGCTGCTGTTGACCACATGTCTAAATATTTAAAAAAATTACGAAGGTCAGCGATATAAATCGTGTACATATGTACAACTCTTCAAAGTTAAGGGACTAGGAGGTACAAATAGTCAATGGGACATGCACACTTTACAACAGGCAAACCTCTATTTGTGGAATGGTAGGAGGTCTTGATATTATCCATCAATCTATTCGCATCTGGAAAGCAGACTGAGCAGGAAGGAACATGGGAACAGGAAGAGCTGGAAACACAGGAGGACAAAAAGGATATCATAAGCATCACAGAATTTGGTGGGATAACACACAATTGAAATATTGTCTTTGAAGGCTCCAATTGATTTAAATGGGACAGACTCAATAGAAAGAGAAGGGATGTTGCACTGTACATAAAGCAAACACCTGCACAGATGTTAATGAAATGGAGCATGAATATCCAGTTGAAAGTCTTTGGGTAAAAATAAAAGAGAATCTTTATTAAAGACTGCCTGGATAGATTAAAAAAAATAGAAATGTTGGTATATCAGATGAGCAAACTTTCAAAAAGGGTCGTGATGAGCCGCTGTGGTGCAGTGGTTAGAATGCAGTACTGCAGGCTACATCTGCTGATCACCGGCTGCCAGCAGTTTGGCAGTTCAAATCTCACCAGGCTCAAGGTTGACTCAGCCTTCCATCCTTCCAAGACTGGTAAAATGAGATTGTTGGGGGCAATATGCTGACTCTATAAAACTGCTTAGAGATGGCAGTAAAGCACTGCGAAGCAGTATTTATATACTGTGATTTACTACCATCTCTAGTGGTCTAAGTGCTATTGCTATTGCTATGGTGACAACGGAGGAGTTTAGTAGTCTCAGATGAGAATCTGACTCGGACAAGAATCAGAGGTCCACCAAATTCTTGTATCTTTTATTGGCAATTTCATTTATCAGAAGATGGAGCGGGGCGGGGGGGGGGAGAATAAAGAAATCTACTGCCCTGGATCTAATCCTCACCAACATGGAGGAATCATTTCAAGGTGTAATGATGAATGGAAATGGTGTGGATTCACTGGAGAAAAATAGCTGCAAACAGGGAATATTCTGAAAAATGTGATCCTGAAGACACGATTGCAAACAATTTGTATTTGAAGAAAAAACAGAAATCTACATGTGGAAGAATAAAAATAGAACGATCCCTTTTGATGCAATATGCTGCACGACACTGATAAATTTGCAGGGTTTATTTAATGTTGGCTTTGCATCATGTGTGAATCTGGGCATTCTGTGCCTTATCTGCCGTGCAACCATATTAAAATAAACCCAAATGAACAACTGATTTGTTTTAACTAAGAACAATGGATAAATAGTGGAAACAGGGATGGATGGTTCAGAAATTGCAAAATGCAACCTCTACGATTCTGCCTTATTTTTGTTTCCCGAAGCTGCTGAGAATTGTAGTTTGACAGCATCTGGATGATTAATGTTCTTTAGGCCTGATTTAAAACAATTGTTCTAAGAGATCCCCAAGATGAAATGAGCAAAACTCTATTAGAACAATTGTTTTAGGGGTAGAACATTTCTGCTTCCCGTACAGGATCAAGGCAGCTAAACGTATTAATGAGTTTCTTAAGAAAGCAGGATTGCAGCTTCATCCAGTGGAAAATGGGATTCCTGTGGGGAGAAGGAAGGTTGGGGTAACATCTTCCTGCTGTGTTCTTAAGTCGGTTCAGAAAAATGATTCTCCTTCTCAGTAGTATAAATACAAAGCTAATTATAGCCACATATGGACAGGAGATTAAGCTTTATTTTGAATTCATAAAATATAAATTAGTTCCAGTCATTACCATTACTACATGCAATGGTTTTTTTACTCCAGATGAGCTAAGCAATGGAGGAAACAATTTGGTAAAAAGAATAGGGATTCACCTTTTGAGTCTTTTCCTCTTCATGAGGTTAATGAGCACTGCCTGTGTATTCATATAGAAAGCTCTCCTACTGCTTGGTATCTTAACTGGTTCAAACAGTATTTCAGAGTGATGTCTCAAATGAATTTGGCTTTCAATTATCTGTCTATCAACCCTCCTCCTCCATGTCATTTTTCATGTTGACTTTTCAAAGGAGAGAGCCTCTGTTTCCTATTACTTCCAATGAGTCAGTACATTGAAGGGAACTGTAATTTAGCAGACACTTAAACAATGACAGTACATCTTCATCTTATTACAGCATCCACATGGCAGAACATAAATAGAGCATCCCAGAGCAACCAGTAAACAAGGAAGAAGCAAAATATTCACTTAAAAAAAAAAAGTCACAACATGTAGCAGGTAGGAGAAGTCTGAATTACAGCAATGGGATCTCTTTTTGTGATTATTTTTGTTTGTTTGGAAAAATTCTACACATTATTTATGGGACAAAGAACATGTCCCCAAGCTGTTGGAAATGTAAACAATCACCAGGCACATACTACCACATACTACCACATCCTCACGGCCGATTCGCTCCCACAGAGAGGGACTTCTCCGGGTGCCGTCCACTAGACTTTGTCAGCGGGCGACGCCCAGGGGAAGGGCTCTCTCTGTGGCGGGCCCAGCCCTCTGGAACGACCTTCCCCCCGACATTAGAACGACCACGGACTTCCGCTCCTTCCGTCTAAAACTAAAAACACATCTTTTCTGCTTGGCCGGACTAGGGTAGTCTCTCTCTATGGGGTTTTAGTTGTTTTAACTGGGAATTTTAGTATGTTAATGGGGTATTTTAGCACAGGTATATGTTTAATTTGTTTTTAATGTGTTTGTATATTTATTGTTTTAGTTTTCCCTGTGCACCGCTCCGAGTCCCTATGGGGAGAGGGAGCGGTCAACAAATTAAAATTATTATTATTATTATTATTATTATTATTATTATTATTATTATTATTATTATTATTATTATTATTATTATTATTATTATTATTATTATTATTATTATTATTATTATATGGTAGATCTGTAAAAAAGCAAGGAAATTTTCATTACAAATTCATACGTGGTTAGGAAAAATGGTTAGACAACGTATAGAGGTCAAGCTAGAATTATTTCTATTAGGCATTATCACAGATGGCTACGATAAAGGAACAATATACCTAATGCTACACATCCTGACCACAGCACAGCAATGTAATGTAATGCACAGCAATGGAACAGTAAAGTCACCCCTTCGGAGAAGGAGATAATAAGGAAGATACTAGTCTGTGCAGAAATGGATAGACTAATGTTAAAAATAAAAGACAAAGGAGAGACAGAATATTATGACATATGGAACAGATTCTATCAATGGTTAGAAGCACAAAATGGAAGCTGGATTATGAAAAAATTAGGGTAAGGGGTCCTTGAAATCTATATATGCACTGTGGTATTAGAAATGAATAGGATGGTTAAAAATAATTGTACAACACAAGCACAAGTAGCATATATGTTATTTGTTTTCGCTTTAGTTTTTATAGCAAATGAAATGCCAGGACAATTGCACTGTGTGTTCAATATACTTATATGTAAATAATAAAATATAAATTTAAAAAAAGAAGTTTCACTGTAAATTATATGCTATAAGTAGCCATGAAATGTAATGTTAGTGTATCAACAATGCCACCAGGACTCACAAGGAAATGTAGTTTGGAGCATTCAAGATTTTAACCAGTCAGTTGCACCCTTTTCCTGGACTTTCAAAATCTTATGATAACCCTATTTACCACAAAGGAAGTTAATATTAATTACAGCAGT
The DNA here is from genome assembly GCA_039707465.1 of Rhabdophis nuchalis. NCBI lineage: Eukaryota > Metazoa > Chordata > Lepidosauria > Squamata > Natricidae > Rhabdophis > Rhabdophis nuchalis. The sequence goes on along the minus strand of CM077643.1, from coordinate 308,494,974 downwards.
CATCTCCATGGAAGATTCTAAACAAAAACAAAAACCATCTATTGCATTGCCATATGAGAAGAAATGAGAATGTCTTCTATTTTTAAGGCAAATTATTTGAGAAGGGAAAAAAAAACCCTAGTCTTACTTTCAAGTTCCTTTTAATGCACAGATAGTACCTTTTGGCTGCCTAATATTTGTACTTACAGTATTCCATGGACTACTAGTGCTTTTTTGAAATGACAGAAAGTCATAATTGCTGAATTGGGACATCTATGGATATAACAATGAAATATGATGGCTTTAGTTATTCTAGCTGTTCCTAGTTCAGCTCACAAATTGGTTTTTTTTTAATTCTGTCAAATACTGGAATTGACATATCATTACACATGACAAGAAAGCTACTGCTCAAAGTTTACAGCTGATGATTGTATATACAGTCCATGAAATACATATCAAAGAATGAATCCAGTTGGATTATCTAAGGAGGTTTCCTTCTCATGCCATTATTGATATGTAACATGGGACAAGAAACCTGTACAGAGAGATGTATTCTCTACTGGGAAATCCTAAACTCTGAACAGCAAATGATTGAGAATAAAGCATGGATGCATATCTCTTCTCTGACCATGACCACATCTGAGAGTATCCTAGTGGCTTAATCCAAAAAGTAGGTAGGACAAAAAAGTGGGTCTGGCAAATAATTTCATTTCATTTATTATTGAAACACATTATTTTTTCATTATTTAATTAGTTTCTTCTCTGACCTCCACATTTATTTATTTATTTATTTTATTTATTTATTTAAATTTATACCCCGCCCTTCTTCACAGAGGACCCAGGGCGGCGCACAGGAAATTTAAAAAACATACAAAAATACAATAAATATAATTTTAAAAAACTATTAAATAACCCCATCCTGCGCTAAAACCAAATTTTAAAACCCAATTTAAAACTATCTTAAGTCCCCAAGGGAGGTTAGGCTAGGCCGGCTTGTTGAAACAGATATGTCTTAAGACATTGGCGGAAGAGGCGGAGGTCGGTGATGGTACGTAATTCAGGGGATAGGTCATTCCAAAGGGCTGGCCCCGCCACAGAGAAGGCTCTTCCCCTGGGCGTCGCCAGTCGGCATTGTCCGGCCGACGGTACCCTGAGGAGGCCCTCTCTGTGGGAGCGGATTGGTCTGAGGGATGTATGGGGCAGGAGGCGGTCTCGCATATAACTAGGTCCCGAGCCATGGAGCGCTTTAAAGATGGTAGTCAAAACCTTGAAGCGCACTCGAAAGGCCACAGGAAGCCAATGCAGCTCGCGCAGGATCGGTGTTATGTGGGAGCATCTAGTGGCTCCCGTAATCACCCGCGCGGCTGCGTTTTGGACTAGCTGTAGCTTTCGAGTGCACCTCAAGGGAAGCCCCATGTAGAGAGTATTACAGTAGTCGAGTCGGGACGTCACGAGTGCTTGAGTGACTGTGCGTAGGGCAGCCCGGTCCAGTAAGGGGCGCAGTTGGCGCATCAGGCGAACCTGATGGAACGCCCCCCTGGCCACGGCTGCCACATGGTCCTCCATGGACAGCCGGGAATCCAGGAGGACACCCAAATTGCGCGCCCTCTCCACGGGGGCCAGTGTTTCGCCCCCAATGGCCAGAGTTGGAGTGATCTGGCTGAACCGGGGTGCCGGAAACCACAGCCACTCAGTCTTGGCAGGGTTGAGTTTGAGTTTGTTACCACCCATCCAGATCCGTACGGCTTCCAGACACCGGGACAGCACTTCGGCGGCATCGTTGGGGTGGTTTGGGGTGGATATGTACAACTGAGTGTCATCAGCGTACAGATGGTATTCCACCCCAAAACCACGGATGATCTCACCCAGCGGCTTCATATATGTGTTGAAAAGGAGGGGCGAGAGGACCGACCCCTGAGGAACCCCACATGGGAGAGGCCTCGAGGTCGACCTCTGCCCTCCCGTCAACACATATTGCGACCGACCAGAGAGGTAGGATGAGAACCACCGCAGAACGGTGCCTCCCAGCCCCAACCCCCCCAGTCGGTGCAATAGGATACCATGGTCGATGGTATCAAAAGCCGCCGAGAGGTCTAATAGGACTAGGATAGAGGAATACCCTCTATCCCGCGCCCTCCAGAGATCATCAACCAACGCGACCAATGCCGTCTCAGTACTGTGACCGGGCCGGAAGCCGGACTGGCGCGGGTCTAGATAATCAACTTCCTCCAGGTGTCGCGGAAACTGTTGGGCCACCACACTCTCGACAACCTTCACTAAAAAGTGAAGGTTGGAGACCGGACGATAGTTCTCTAGTAAAGCTGGGTCCAGGGACGGCTTCTTGAGGAGGGGCCTCACTACCGCCTCTTTCAAGACGGCAGGTAAGGACCCCTCACTCAAAGATGCGTTGACAATGCCCTGGAGCCAGCCTCGTGTCGTCTCCCAGGATGCCAGTACAAGCCAAGAGGGACACGGGTCCAATAAACATGTGGTCGCCCTAAGTTTCCTTGACAACCTGTCCATATCCTCGGTGGTAACAAAGTCAAACTCCTCCCAAGAAGGAGCCTCAAGACTAGCCTCGGACAGTCCCACAGGACCACTGTCGATGGAGGGTAGCTCATTCCGAATCCGAGTGATTTTCTCCTGCAGATAAATCCCAAATTCCTCTGCTCGCCCTTGCAGAGGGGCTTCCCGCGGCCTCTGGTGAAGGAGGGAGCGGGTCACCCCAAACAGGGCGGCAGGGCGGTTATCTGCGGATGCAATAAGGGTGGCACAATACTCCCGTTTGGCCACTCTTATCGCCACTAAATAAGCCCTAATATGGGTTCTCACTAGTGTTCGGTCGGCTTCGGAGCGAGAGGATCTCCATCTACTCTCTAGGCATCTCTTGTGGCGTTTCATCCCCCGGAGCTCCTCAGTGAACCAAGGAGCCCGGGTGATTCGTCGCCGCAAGAGAGGCCGCAAGGGCGCAACTCGGTCCAAGGCCCCCGTGGCCGCACTTAACCATGCGGCCACTAGGTCCTCAGTCGAGTCGCGGGGCAGGGTCACAGGAATTGGCCCAAGCTCCCTCTGGAACCTTTCCGGGTCCATTAGAAGCCTGGGGCGGAACCATATAGGAGTGTCCGGTTCCGCCTCCCCGCGGTGGGGTGTAGCGATTGGAAAGTCCAGCCGAAGGAGAGCGTGATCCGTCCATGACAAGGGAGTAATGACTAGATCCCCTATTCCAAGATCACGGCTCCACTGTCCCGAGACAAAGATGAGATCCAGTGTGTTCCCCCCCTCGTGAGTGGGGCCTAAAACTACTTGGGTCAGGTCCATGGCCGTCATGGAAGCCATGAACTCCCGAGCTGCTCCAGAGGCTTCGCCCGCCGACGGCAAGTTAAAGTCCCCCATGACTACCAGTCTGGGGGTCTCAACTGCCGCCTCGGCTATCACCTCTAGGAGCTCGGGCAGGGCTGTTGTTGCATAGCGAGGAGCCAGGTATACAACTAACATGCCCAACTGCCTTCCTAGGCCCCATCTCACATAGAGAGATTCACACCCGGTTGTCTGGGGGACAGAGGTCTCCTTTGGCTCAAGACCTTCCTTTACGATAATCGCCACCCCCCCACCCCTCCCTAGGGCCCTAGGCTGATGAAAAGCACGGTAACCTGGTGGGCACATGTCCACGAGGGGCATACCCCCCTCGTGGCCCAACCAGGTTTCCGTTATACCCACCAGGTCCGGGTCCCCCTCTGACACAAGGTCACGAATGAGGGGGGATTTTTGAACCACGGACCTGGCGTTGCATAACATCAGCTTCGGGCCCTGGGCCTGTGATTCCTGCCCACCTAGTCTGCGATGGGAGAATGGAGAGTTGGAGCACGTGACCGCCTGGATCCAGCGGCCACGGTCTTCCAACTGATGGTACCCATTTCGTCTCCCTCCGCCCCTGCCCCTCCCCCAGACCGAATCGATGGAAAGAGCTACCGTGGAAATGACCCCCCCCTCCCTTCCTCCGTTTCCCTACTTCCGCCCGCCGGCCTCATTTGCTGTCCCCTCCCTGGACTATTTTTCCCCTCCTCCCTGGAACCCCCTAAAAGCCTAATTAAAAACCTCCCTAAAAACCCCCTCAACCTGCGCTTCGCCCACCTCTCAGGATTAATCAGTCCGTCATCGAGGCGGGCCCGTGTTAAACAGGAGGGCCAGGCCTGCGAGAGGGGAGACTCCCGCAGGCTCAGGAGGTCGCGTCTAGAGTACATGGTAAAAAGCTCCCTAAGGCAGCCCAAGTCCAGGAAGGCAAAACATAACATAAGTCCGAAAGCAAAATAAAGTGGCTAAGTGCAAAGATATTTTCCGGATGGGGGGTAAAGTCAAGATAATCCAGGATCTTATGGATGGGGAGATCGAAATTCAGTCCCATTACAGGCCCCATCCATCTGTCTCTCCGGCCAAAAGGGGATTAGTTCGTATCTAGTGCCGCATGGCTAATTAGTCCATCATGCGGCCTGATGAAAATACTGCCCTCTAATGGCACAGATGTTATCGGCTAACCTCCTCCAGTCCCGGGCACTCACTCCAAGATGTTCCAGATCTTCCCGGGTCGTCCTCGGCCAAGTCCTCCATTTTACAAACCGGCTGCAGCTGTTCCATGCTGTTCCACGTCTGGCTGCTCAATCCAACATATCCCGATCTTCTCCACTCTCCATTCTCTTTCTTCTCCAACGTTCAATTCAACTTTCAATTTATCAACTCAGCTCCATCTCAACACTCTCACCATCTCATCATCGTTCTCCTTCTCCTTCTTTCAGTTCCACCATCTCCAACTCCTTCCCATCTCCATCACATCTCCATAATCCATCGCTCTCAACTTCCTTCCATCTTTCTCATTCTCTCTCTTTCTTCTTTCTCCTCTCTCCTCCTCTCTCCATCTCTCTCCTTCTTCTTCCTCCAACTTCTCCAACACCATCTTCCAGACCTCCAGACCTTCTTTCACACCAACCAACCTCCCTTATGAGCAGCCTCGTCATCTGGGCACAGGCCAGGGTAGGACCGCACGATCTGCCACTGATCGTGCGGCCTGATGGCAGCTCTCCTGGCCTGGCTCCATCTGGCAGCCGACAGATCTTCTTCCGCTTCTTCTTCTTTACTATTCAGCATTAACTTTTGGAAGGTCTGCTGTCAAAATGATTCAGGACTATCCCTACAAAAATCTAAAATGACACTATCCTTGGAGGTGGGTTGGAATTGGATACAATTAAAAGATTGAAACTGAAAGACTTTTTCCTCTCATATAAGCCTGTCTATACAATGTGATCATCTTTGCAGATCTTGTTTTATGTTTCCCCATCAAGCAATACTTGTCTCAATCGAAAATTGCTAAGGCCATTTCAATGACAGTAGCCATTGTCAACTACTGCTGCCCCCCCCCCCAACATTAGTCTACCCTTGAGGTCTTTTAGAATAAATAAATAAAATTACTTTACTTTTAATAGTTTCAAGCTGAAATGGAGGTTTTAACTAATGGGTTAAGATCTACTGAATCAATTCCCCCACCTTGGTCAGCCTTCAGATGGCAGGGCTGAAAGCTGCTAGAACTCTGCCACATTCTCAGTCTTCAAAATTGAAAACACTGCAAGATCCCATTGGTTCTACCACATGATACTTAATTCCAAGCAAATATTCTTTCGCTTTCTCAGCAAAATATTGTATTAAACTATTTGTTCAAAGAAAAGTCCATGAATCTGCCCTGCCTCAATAGAATGAGGCAGGTTTCTGGATGGCACTCCACGGACGCCACATGGATGGAGAAACACTGGTGTTTCATTGTCCTAGTTGCCAAAGAGTAGGCCTGTACTTGGTTATACTCAGGGTTTTTTCCCCTGTTGCTTTCCACCCTAAGTTGTTCAAACATTCTTTTGTTTATTTCCTGGTGTAGAGAGAATCTTCCAGAATTTTTAATCAAGAAGGTCCCACAGGGGTACTATGTTGTTTAATATACTTGCAAAAGTAAAGGTAAAGGTTTTTCATGCCAGTTGTGTCTGGGGGGAAATGCTCATCTCTGTTTCTTACCTGAGGGAGCCAGCATTGTCCAAAGACTTTTCCGTGATCATGTGACCAGATTTTTTTTTATTTTTTTTTATTAAATTTATACCCCGCCCTTCTCCAAATGGACCCAGGGCGGCGCACAGGGATGTTAAAATAGATACAAAATATATAAAATATATCAAAATTTAAAATACTTATTCTAATAAATAAACCCTGCGCTAAAAACCGAATTAAAATCCCAAATTTAAAACTATCTAATAATCAGTATGGAGGTTACGCTAGGCCGGCTAGATGGAATAGGTGTGTCTTCAGACACTTGCGGAAGAGGCGGAGGTCGGAGATGGTGCGGAGTTCAGGGGGTAGGTCGTTCCAAAGGGCAGGGCCCGCCACAGAGAAGGCTCTTCCCCTGGGTGTCGCCAGTCGGCATTGTCCAGCCGACGGCACCCTGAGGAGGCCCTCTCTGTGGGAGCGTATCGGTCTGAGGGATGTATGGGGCAGGAGGCGGTCTCGCATATAACTAGGCCCCGAGCCATGGAGCGCTTTAAAGATGGTCGTCAAGACCTTGAAGCGCACCCGAAAGACCACAGGAAGCCAGTGCAGCTCGCGCAGGATCGGTGTTATGTGGGAGCATCTGGGGGCTCCCGTAATCACCCGCGCGGCTGCGTTCTGGACTAGCTGCAGCTTTCGGGTGCACCTCAAGGGGAGCCCCATGTAGAGAGCATTACAGTAGTCGAGTCGAGAGGTGACGAGTGCTTGAGTGACTGTGCGTAAGGCACCCCGGTCCAGTAAGGGGCGCAATTGGCGCATCAGGCGTACCTGATGAAACGCCCCCCTGGCCACGGCTGCCACATGATCTTCCATAGACAGCCGGGAATCCGGGAGGACACCCAAATTGCGCGCCCTCTCCACGGGGGCCGGTGTTTCGCCCCCAATGGCCAGAGTTGGAGTAATCTGGCTGAACCGGGGTGCCGGAAGGCACAGCCACTCAGTCTTGGACGGGTTGAGCTTGAGTTTGTTACCACCCATCCAGATCCGTACGGCTTCCAAGCACCGGGACATAACCTCGACGGCATCGTTGGGGTGGTCTGGGGTGGATATGTACAACTGAGTATCATCAGCGTAGAGATGATATCCCACCCCAAAACCACGGATGATCTCACCCAGCGGCTTCATATATGTGTTGAACAGTAGGGGCGAGAGGACCGACCCCTGAGGAACCCCACATATGAGGGGTCTCGAGGCCGACCTCTGCCCCCCTGCCAACACATATTGCGACCGACCAGAGAGGTAGGATGAGAACCACCGCAAAACGGTGCCTCCCAGCCCCAACCCCCCCAGTCGGCGCAATAGGATACCATGGTCGATGGTATCAAAAGCCGCTGAGAGGTCTAATAGGACTAGGATAGAGGAATATCCTCTATCCCGCGCCCTCCAGAGATCATCAACCAATGCGACCAATGCCGTCTCGGTGCTGTGCCCGGGTCGGAAGCCGGACTGGCGCGGGTCTAGATAATCCTCCAAGTGTCGCGGAAACTGTTGAGCCACCACACTCTCAACAACCTTCACTAGAAAGTGGAGGTTGGAGACAGGACGATAGTTCTCTAATAATGCTGGATCCAGGGACGGCTTCTTGAGGAGGGGCCTTACTACCGCCTCTTTCAAGACGGCAGGCAAGGACCCCTCACTCAAAGATGCGTTGACAATGCCCTGGAGCCAGCCTCGTGTCGTCTCCCAGGATGCCAGTACAAGCCAGGAGGGACACGGGTCCAATAAACATGTGGTAGCCCTAAGTCTCTTTGACAACTTGTCCATATCCTCGGTGGTAACAAAATCAAACTCCTCCCAAGATGGTATCACAAGAGCAGCCTCGGCCCTCTCGACTGGATCACTGTCGATGGAGGGTAGCTTGCTCCGAATCCGAGTGATTTTCTCCTGCAGATAAGTCCCAAATTCCTCTGCTCGACCCTGTAACGGGGCTTCCCGCGGCCTCTGTTGAAGGAGGGAGCGAGTCACCCCAAACAGGGCGGCAGGGCGGTTATCTGCGGATGCAATAAGAGTGGCACAATACTCACGTTTGGCCACTCTTATCGCCACTAAGTAAGTCCTAATATGGTCTCTCACTAGTGTTCGGTCGGCTTCGGAGCGAGAGGATCTCCATCTGCTCTCTAGGCGTCTCTTGTGGCGCTTCATCCCCCTAAGCCCCTCGGTAAACCAAGGAGCCCAGGTGGTTCGTCGCCGCAAGAGATTGACAATACACCAAGGTGCATGGAATGCTGTTACCAACCCACCAAAGTGGTACCTATTTAATCTACTGTACGTGCATCTGCATGCTTTTGAACTGCAAGGTGAACAAGAGCTGGGGCAGGAATGGAAGCTTACCCCATTGTGCAGTGCTTAGGTCTCAAACTTAGACCGTCAGCTTCCAGCTGAGAAGCTTTAACCGCTGAACCATTGTGCCCCGAATATACTTGTAGTCTCCCTATTCTGGAGGCTAACGAGGTTTGTGAAAAGACTGTGAAAGGATTTGTGAAAGCATATTGCAATGAAATCTGTTGAAAGTCGAGCACTATTCATTCATTCATGCACACCCTTGCAGACAATGTAGGGAAGCCCTTGAAAGCATACAAATCTTCCTGAGGCTACTGTATCCTCAGCATTTTGAGGAGGGGCTCTTTGTACAAGCCTACTTGTTAAAAGTCACATCCATATTGATGGTAGAAAGTAAATGAACAGACTACAGGGTACTGATTCCATCAAGAGAGCTGTTTCATGATCAGCCAATGAATGGTCGAGTTAAATATTCTCCTAGTTACATGGATAAATGGCTTCCATATGGTGGAAGGTCTAAAAGGCAACATTGTGCTCTCATGATACAAAGCCATTACTCTTTTGGAAACTCTGAAGGAAGATCTAAACTACTATGCATTGTCAGAACAAGTTCGGGCAATGAAAATACCAGAAGTTCAGGTATGTTTTTTAAAAAGTGTAGAACTCGTAAGGAGGCAGATTGGAATTTCCATCTTTGAAGCTTCAGCAAAATACTGCTTCAGGTATACAATAAATTAGTTTTTTATAGTCTGTCAAAGAAAACGTAGGAGTATTAAAAAGAAACTCTGACATCACTTAAAAGAGAAACAGCTCCTGTAAATGCAACTGTCTGTGAATAGGGGCTTCTACAAAAGGAGCAAACATTGCAGCCTTCAGTATTCCCAAACAAGAGCTTCTATTTCTTTCTTGTGAAATAGTTGAATCACTGGAGACAAAATAAAACACTCTACTTTCTACCAATGCCAGGAAAATTTGGAGAATGTAGTAATTTTAATTTTTGGAATTTGCAAATACTCCAAGATTTCTTTGGATGAAGGATACTATATAGATTTCTCCTGGCTTTGCAAAGCTGAGCAAACTGAAACCTGCATTCATGGATAGTGGAGAATTCTAAAATGAGAACCTGGAAAGTAGCAATGAGTAAAACATTTAAACTTGATATATTCTCACCTTGGAAGACTCATTTTGATTGTTTGGAAGAGGAAAGAAGATGTATTTTGAGTTGAAAGTGTTTTGCTGTTTGGTTGCAAGCATGAAACAAACATTGGCTGGTATCAGTTGTTCTGAGCATTGGGACTGTTGTTTTTTTGGCTTGTGAGTCAGTGCTTTTTTCAAACTTTTTTCCAGGCTATCCAGTGCATGTCTTTGCTGCTAATATTTTAACCTAATAGCTGAGAGGAATGTTAAAAGACACAAAGCAGTTAAGGATGTGCTAAACAGAAGAAAACTAATCACATCTTGTGCTTGCTATTTTTTTAAACAAAATTCTTTGTTCTGGAGAAAAATTCAAATGAATGTAAGTTTGCGCCAGTGTTTTGCTTGTTTGGTACTGCAGGCAAATACAGCAATGCCAATAAAACATTACTGCTGGTCACATATAAAGCATGCTAATTATGCTCAATGTAAATATAAAGATCAGTGATGCAGAGTTGATGTGCAAACTCTCGTCTCCCATTGACACAAACAAATCCTTTTTGATTGTGACAGTTTGTGCAGTGTATTTTTTTATTGTGAATATATTATTTAATGAAGCAACATTGGCAATTTTATTTTTTGCAATTGGCAGCTCCCCCCTTACTGCCAAAATATGATACACTGCAATAAGGAAGGGGCCCCATGGTGGAAAAAAATCCCTTCTGAGGTGACCAGGGCCTGGGGTCGAGTAGTGTCTGAAAAATTAGGCCCTTTGCTGTAGCCACTATCTCTTCATTATGAATCGGTTTCTTCCTTTTGCCCCAGCTCTCTGAGGTACCAGGAGAGGATTGAAGGAAAAATCCTCTTCCTGCCCCAGGGTTTGGGCTGAACTACAGGAAGGGAAACCAAACAAAACTTTGGAAGTCTGCACCTCAGCCAAGCTAAGGCGGGTCTTAAAAGGCCACCGGTCAATTCCAAGATTTAAACAAAAATCAACTTTATGAAAGCTGCCAAAAGAAGATAAGGTTCTACACACCCAAAATATAGTTGAAAGGAGGTAAAATACAAAAACCCTAACACAATTCTAGTTACAGCCAAGCAACTCAATTTCCAGTCTTGCCTGTGATGGTTCTTCCAGAATTCAAGGCAACTATCTCAAAACCCCCTCCTGCCTCCTAACCTGATCTAGCTCCCTTAATTTTTATTGATTTCCAGGGATCAGGTCATTCCTGCTGGGGGAATCAGCAGTTATGATTTAAATATGCAGTTACTCCCCTCTACACACCTTTATTGTATAAGTGGAATATTACTCTCTACAAGAAAACTGGCCCAAAAAAAGTTATTTTAGTAAGGAAATCTCATAACTGTATCTAATTGAAATAAGCGATAAAAGGATTACAAAGGGAGAAAAAAGAACAGCTAATCTGTTGGCTGACAAACCAGGGTGTTTATTTGAAGAAACTGATAAAAATGGGTTTCCTCTGTTGAAAAGCTGGGGTGGGATCATTTTAATAGCAGATTCTAAACCAACCAGATTTTTCAGCAATGGCAGCACAGCTGCATTTCCTTTGTATCCTATTTAGGTTTTAAAATGTTCATCTTGAACCAGTTCAAAACAAAGTGCATTTTATGCATACTTCTTTCTGAACGTTGCCGATACTGTCCAGGCAAAGCAAATAAGAAAAAATGTAAGGCAAGTCTTAGAAACATTTATTTGTGCTGTAGTCGCACTGTAACATGATCAATAATATAGCTTGAAGGGATATGTGCTATTTTATGAAATGAATGCCTTAAAGATTAATTAGGCAATACATGCTGAAAATTCTGCTGAATGAATAGAAAATTGTCCAGCTTCTATAATGAGAGTCATTGACTTTCCTTATCTGCAGCTCTCTGCTTCTAAAGCTGTTTTAAAATGCTTCCTGGTTTGGGATTGGGGGTAGTGGTGGATGAAGCTGCACAAATAGTGGAGGGCAACTCAGTATTTGGCTATTTCTATTCACACACAATTGTGCATCTTGCTTGTGCATGGTGCTTATGATCCAATTAGTCTCAGAAGAACTGGAAAGTTTAATTGAAGAACCTGAATACAAGCAGACTATAATAGGAGAACCATGCTATTGCCCCTTTCCAAAGTTCATCATGTTCATAAGTTTAAAATACACGACTTACATTTGGAACACACTAGGATTTTAAAGTGACATAAAAAAAAAGTTATGTTGAAATCATGAAGATCAATGAATGCACATAAATCCTCAAACCCCCATTCACATTATTTAAAAATGTGTAACTAAATCACCTAAGAGCAGCAGACTTGTAATGTCCTGATATTAATTTCCCATAATTTTGAATGCCATTGCAAGTAACAGAAGCACCAATTTTTAAGAATGCTTTTTTTAATCTCTAAAAAGTAAGCATTCATAGAAGCCCAGCAGTGAGAAACACATATAAAGTTATTTTAATGTAGGCATTGAACAATATAGTAACATAAAATCAAAAGATATAATTTTATTACATGGGCTTTTCTTTTTAATGTGCATGCACACAGTTCATACTTCTGTACTAGGCAGTCTGGTAACAAAGGAAAAAAGCACAAGTATTTGCATTTAGCATGTAGTGAGAAAATTCAACAGGAGCACCCTAAATAAGAGTTCAGTGAAGAAAAGAGGTTTTTTTTTGTGTTAAATGTAGTACCTGGAATGCTAGAAATGGCAAAGTTTTGTTTTAATCTTAGTATATACCTAACTTTTGGATTTGGACATTGCTCAAAGGTAGGTTTTATTCTGAACTCAAAACAACAGCAGAATGTGTTCCTCATTCCATTAATTTATACAGGAAAAGTTAGGAAAGTCAATGATTCAAACTCTGAAATAAAAATTGAATTTGAACTCTGAGTCAAATCAAGAGGTGAAGAATTCTGTAACATTCAAAGGGAAATCACTGTTTTTCAATTTCCCAAATTTGGGACGTAAAATAAATCTTGATATGTTATTTGTAGAACAAATCTTTTTGACATTTAAACAGTTTCTTCCACCTCCACCCAATTGAGTTGGTGGTGCACAGTGTAAGGCAGAACTAAACTATTGTTTATAAAAGAAAAGCTGAGACAAAAAAAAGGGAGGCATATCATATTTTGTACAAAATATCCATTTAAACTAAATTTATTAACAAAAACATATTTAATACTAAAATAGTTTTATTTGTTAAAACATTGATGCATTTTAACATTAATAATTCAAACACATACTTAAAGGTTCCACAATACTTTAATAGTCTACAGTACAGCAGGAGTTAAACATTTTCATTTTTTTAAATGATAGCAATAAATATTAAGTTCCAGATATTTCTAATTGTGATTATTTTCTTAGTGTTAGAATTAAGTATGGCTGCTTTCAAAGTTTAAGATATCTAGAGCTAGGCTTTGCATTTCAGATGTATATTTCCTTTATCCTCAAAACTGAAATGAACCACACAATGAAAAAAAACAACCCACACACAAAATTATATTGCTTTAATGAGTACTGGAACCAGGAAACATTACAATGGCTTTCCAGCAATATCAGTAAAGCTAAGTATTCATTTCTAACTTAATTTGAATGTTTCTAAAAAAAAAAAACAATTTCTGCCTTATTTGCTGCATTGGTTTTACTATATAGTGTCCCTCCCCCCAAATGGTCTGGACATTTCAATTAAATGCATGTTGCATTTCAACCAATCTTCTCTTATACCAGATTCCAAACAAATAGGCCATCAGAAAGCATTTCCCTCCTTTCCCTACCCTATCTTGTAAAAAGGACAGCACAGCCATGGGAGCATTTTATAGTTTTGGACAAGGAGTGCCACAATTGGTGTGCTGAATGTAAACCTCTGTCCCCAGATAGTTCTTATTCCTCTGTCAGAAAGAATGAAACAGACATAGAGGCTGTATTCTTATCTCAGAAATCAAAAGCTTTTGTGCAAATGCATTTTCCTGACAAGAGTTAAGAGTAACCGCCTGTTAAGCTTTTTTAGGTACAAGTGATGAAGCCAGCAGACAAAGGCATCATTCTCTGCCTGTCGTCAGTAACTTGAGGGCTTTCTGTAGATTCTGCACAGCAGTGCTCACATCTTCATACTGCAAAGCACTGCCAGCATATTTGCAGTATTTCTGGGCCCTGGCAAAATCTTCGGGAGTCAAACGAATTTCCCCTATGAAAACAGAGACAGATGACTAAGGTTCAGCTTCCATACATCATACACACACATATTTATTTACCACCTGAAATGTTTTGCTAAGATCAGTGAACAGAAAAGCTGTCTGAAGCTTAAAGTGTAACCCAATACTTTGAGAGAGATTTGCCCTTTATCTAAAGTCTTTAGAAGCTTCAGTAATCATGTTACAATCTGCACAAAAACAATCCGCACAAAAAACAAGGACAATATCCTGTGTGTTAACCTTAGATTCTCTCTCCCCCCCCCCCCCCCCAACAAGTCTGGAGCGCAACTGAGGCCATTGATTCTGCCTCTGTATAATTTGCTGAGATATGGGATCATCTTGTTACAAAATAACACCCATTCCCTAGTAGAAGAATCGAGCACTGTGACATTTTATTTTTCCTGTCAGGTGAAAGAAAAGGCCAAACATGCATAAGATACCAAGGCACTAGGAACTTCAAAACAGTAACTTTTTTGTAACCTTCATTTTGCCTAATGTAGAAGAATGAAAAATGTCCTCATTTCTAATAAAACTATACAGCAGGATATAGTTGTAAAGCCTTATTTCAAATTTAATACACTCTTATACTGTAGAAGTCAAAACAAATGACAAACGAAGTTTGCATTGTCTTTTTTTACACAGCAATTCACAGCAATTCAATGGTACTGTCTATATAGTATTAATGATGCAATTTCTGTTACAATTTTTTTATCAACAAAAGCAAACAAATGCTAGCTACTATACAGCTAATATTGACATATTCATATGATCTGTTTTGTTCATTTTGAACACTGCGGCTAGACAGATATACACTTACCATTTATCTTGATCAATCTGGATCTAACAAAGCCTGAGAAGTATACTGTATTTATGCATTGTTTAAAATAGAGTTTTGTTTGTTTTGCTGCATTTCAAATGAATGAGGCATGTCATATTAAAATACATTATAGACACAGAATTTTAGCGTCCTATGTCCGAAGTTCCAGCTTTTTAAAATCTTAGTTTTTGTAACTCTCTAAGAGAAGGAACATTACAGTATCTTCTGTTGATAGACTGACACTGCAAACAGCTCTGAATCAGTATTGCCTTATTTCCACTTCAACAAAACCTTAGGAGCCACAGCGCAGTATAAGTGCTTCAGAGGCAAGAATTTAATTTAATACAGTAGGATTTTATACATATTTATATGTGCATTTATACTTCATCTTTTCCTCACTTTAGCTATCATTGCGATGTTATCACAATTATTTATATGTGAAAGTATATCCACTATAACCTAACAGTGATAAAGATAAAAAATGTTTTAATCTGTTTCAGCTTTATGTAATTGTTGGTTTCTTCATTCATAACTCAAATTTGTAACATAAAATTGTTTTTATCTTTTTTCTTTTAGAGATTAGATGATTTGCTTTAGCAACTTAAAAAAAAAGTTTTAATACAGAGGATAGGTTGTCTCTTTTGGTACACATTTGTGTTTTTGAAGTGTGTAAATTTTTAATCCAGTCCAATATATTTTTCAAAAATTGTTAATCAATTAGCTAAATCTGATTTTAATCAGTGTCGTCCTACTTACAATTAAAAAAAAAACATAATTTATGAGTTCACTTTGCATGTTCTAGAAAAAAAACTGAACTTCAAATGGATTTATTTCAACAGGAGTCAAGTGAGTATTTGCATAGAGCAGCAAAAGAGCAGGTTTTTTTTCTTCAAAGAACACGCCATGTCACAAAATATAGAGTCACTTAAATTTTCAATCTGTAACCTAATATCTATGACCTGATAAATGTATAAATCCACAATTAACTTTTAAGGTTTGGTCAATAGTGGCCTCCCTCTCTTTGAAAAACACAGCGTGAACACATTACCTAAAACACTGTCTCAAGGACATTTTGTTTTCTCATATTATGATGCCAAAAGAAACTTGAAAATCATTCTTTTAGAAAACAGCCAAGGCATCAGTCCAGTATTCAACTGATTTTCTGGAACAAAGCCTAAATTAACCAATCTAATCTTATTTTTACAGTATCTACTCTATTACACGCTCTGTTGGCAAAAAGCCTTATTTATTATTATTGAGACCTACTTCAAATGTTATTAATAATGTGTATCAGGCAAAATTGTAGTTTTAATTTTCGATATTATTAATCACATCATTGGGCAGAACTAAAAATTCTGAAGTGCCAAAAAAATTGACACATATTCATGGCTTATGTTGCCTACCAGAAGCGAGACATTTTGCAAATAGAAAGATAATGTTTATATTTATTTTTGTCAAGCTTTTATCAAATACACTTTATAATTAATGATAAGTCACATTAAATAAATTTGTCCATTTAGCCATAAACTTGAATTACCTTATTTATTTGAAATTCTTTGTAAAATTCTGTGTGAAAAGCATCTGTACAGGTATCAGAGAGCCTCTAGATGCTCCCACATAACACCGCTCCTGCACGAGCTGCACTGGCTACCTGTGGCCTTTCGGGTACGCTTCAAGGTTTTGACAACCATCTTTAAAGCGCTCCATGGCTCGGGACCTAGTTATATGCAAGACCGTCTTCTGCCCCATACATCCCTTCGCCCGATCTGCTCCCACAGAGAGGGCCTTCTCAGGGTGCCGTCAGCCGGGCAATGCCGGTTGGCGACACCCAGGGGAAGGGCCTTCTCTGTGGTGGGCCCTACCCTTTGGAACGACTTACCCCCTGAACTACGCACCATCTCAGACCTCTGCCTCTTCCGCCAGTGTCTTAAGACACATCTTTTCCATCAAGCCGGCCTAGCGTAACCTCCCGTTGTGACTGCTCTTAGTTAGTTTTAATTTGGGGGATTTTAATCCACTACCGAGGATATGGACAAGTTGTCAAAGAGACTTAGAGCTACCACATGTTTATTGGACCCGTGTCCCTCCTGGCTTGTACTGGCATCCTGGGAGACGACACGAGGCTGGCTCCAGGGCATTGTCAACGCATCTTTGAGTGAGGGGTCCTTGCCTGCGGTCTTGAAAGAGACGGTAGTAAGGCCCCTCCTCAAGAAGCCGTCCCTGGATCCAGCATTATTAGAGAACTATCGTCCGGTCTCCAACCTTCACTTTTTAGTGAAGGTTGTAGAGAGTGTGGTGGCTCAACAGTTTCCGCGACACTTGGAGGAAGTTGATTATCTAGACCCGCGCCAGTCCGGGTTCCGACCCGGTCACAGCACCGAGACGGCATTGGTCGCGTTGGTTGATGATCTCTGGAGGGCGCGGAATAGAGGATATTCCTCTATCCTAGTCCTATTAGACCTCTCAGTGGCTTTTGATACCATCGACCATGGTATCCTACTGCGCCGACTGGGGGGGTTGGGGCTGGGAGGCACCGTTTTGCAGTGGTTCTCGTCCTACCTCTCTGGTCGGTCGCAATATGTGTTGGCAGGGGGGCGGAGGTCGGCCTCGAGACCCCTCATATGTGGGGTTCCTCAGGGGTCGGTCCTCTCGCCCCTACTATTCAACACATATATGAAGCCGCTGGGCGAGATCATCCGTGGTTTTGGGGTGGGATATCATCTGTACGCTGATGATACTCAGCTATACATATCCACCCCAGACCACCCCAACGATGCCGCCGAGGTGATGTCCCGGTGTTTGGAGGCCGTACGGATCTGGATGGGTAGTAACAAACTCAGGCTCAACCCGTCCAAGACTGAGTGGCTGTGGCTTCCGGCACCCCGGTTCAGCCAGATTACTCCAACTCTGGCCATTGGGGGCGAAACACCGCCCCCCCGTGGAGAGGGCGCGCAATGTGGGTGTCCTCCTGGATTCCCAGCTGTCCATGGAGGACCATGTGGCGGCCGTGGCCAGGGGGGCGTTCCATCAGGTACGCCTGATGCGCCAATTGCGCCCCTTACTGGACCGGGATGCCCTGCGCAGTCACTCAAGCACTCGTGACGTCTCGACTCGACTACTGTAATGCTCTCTACATGGGGCTTCCCTTGAGGTGCACTCGAAAGCTGCAGTTAGTCCAGAATGCAGCCGCGTGGGTGATCACGGGAGCGCCCAGACACTCCCATATAACACCAATCCTGCGCGAGCTGCACTGGCTTCCTGTGGTCTTTCGGGTGCGCTTCAAGGTTCTGACGACCATCTTCAAAGCGCTCCATGGCTCGGGACCTAGTTACATGCAATACCGTCTCCTGCCCCATACATCCCTAAGACCGATACGCTCCCACAGAGAGGGCCTTCTCAGGGTGCCGTCGGCCGGACAATGCCGACTGGCGACACCCAGGGGAAGGGCCTTCTCTGTGGCGGGCCCAGCCCTTTGGAACGACTTACCCCCTGAACATCGCACCATCTCTGACCTCCGCCTCTTCCGCAAGTGCCTAAAAACACATTTGTTCCATCTAGCCGGCCTAACGTAACCTCCATTATGACTTTTAGATAGTTTTAAATTTTGGGGATTTTAATTTGGTTTTAGCGCAGGATCTTCATCAAATAAGTTTTTAAATTTTTTTATGTTTTTGTATGTATTTTAATATTCCTGTGCGCAGCCCTGGGTCCATTTTGGAGAAGGGTGGGGTATAAATTTAATAAAATAAATAAATAAATAAATAAATAAATCGATTTTAGCACAGGGTAGGAATTTAATATGTTTTTAAATTTTGTATTTTGTAATATTTGTTATGTTTTAAATTTCCTGTGCGCCGCCCTGGGTCCTTTTGGAGAAGGTGCGCGGTATAAATTAAATAAATTAAATTAAAAATTTAATATAAAGAGCTTAATTTGAGTATGTTGCCTGAGATTGGCAAATCTTTATGGATTTAAAAAAACAAACGCTGTCCTTGCTAAATGCAAAACTAACAAAAGTAAAATCTTTCTCAAAACACAAAGAGTTAACATAATTTATAGATAAGACCACATAGGAATTATTTATCTTTATCCACTCAAATATACTATAGTCAGATCTTTCAGAACTCTAAGTAATGATGAAAAACTGGTAATCACCCATCATTCTTTGGTCTAGATGATGAGTTCCTAGGGTATTTTATAGGTTATAATTATAAATATATGAAATGTTGAGATCACAATATAGTCTACGTTGTATCCGCTACACATTTTGATACCAATTATGATTATGATTTCAATCTATATTCCCACCTTTCTATCAGAGGGCACTCAAGATGGCTGACAATGTATTGTCTCAACATACTAAAATGGAACTCCTTTTTCAGGAACTGTGGAATCACATGATCAATTAATATCCTCTACTAGAGATATCCAATTTCTATATTTCCCCATTTACTTTGAAATTATTGCTTTTGCACTGAGTTTCATATAATGTTATTCTTTGTACACAAATACAGGACCAAACTTTTAAGTTATACCAACAGTGTTTTCCCCCCCTTTATGGTTAGTATTAGGTTCCAGAGGGAACTATTTTGCACTAAAAACACTTGTGTTAGGACCGGGCTGTTTCAATTATTTTGGAAGTGTTTTCTGTTTAAAACAGAATGCTGGGAATGTGGAAAAAAAAGTTGTTCTGAACTCAAAACACCTATAGAATCATTGGGACAGTCTGTTTTTAATAAACCTTACCTAATATTTCAAATGCAAAATGGCGGCTTTCAACCTGATGTATTTCTTATTTGAAATACTTTGAATCCAAATATTTTGCATATTTTGAAATATTCTTGAATCTACGATTGGAAACTTGGATACTTTCTTCTTGGAGTACCTCCATGGAATTCAGCAAGAATGATTTTGAAACAAATTCATGGCTGTGTTTATACGTGCAGGTGTGCTGTAGCCAATTCTTGTCAATGATGCAAACTATCAGCAAAACAAAACTTACCTGCAGGTTGGACATTATAAAGTGAAGGATCAACCAGGGGAATATTCTGAGGTGTGGGTTGAATTGGATTACTTGTTTCTCCTATAAATAATAAAATAAAAACAAATGTGCAAATTTAGAAATATCATATGTTTACCTTAGCTGGAATGGAATCTATGATTTCCGAATATTTGTGAACTTTTAAATAGTAATTAGAAATTAGGAAGAATGTAATACTTATATAGCATTAATGTTTCATATCCATCAGCAATTTAGTTTCTATAGTACAAAAATGTGCATAGCTTGATAATTAATAGAAATTTCTGGTAATTGCATGTCAGTTCTAAGAACAAAATGAGAGAAGAAAAGATCTAGTAATTCCAATACTTTTATCCCCACAAGAATGTAGAATCCCTCTCTATGTTACTTTAACTATGTTGAAAGAGCACTAGAATTAATCAACAATTATCCCTCTTTGGGCCTTTTGGTATAATTGTTTTTCCTTTGTATTTATATAGTGCAATTTAATAGTTTCTCTTATCTTTTTAAACCAGCATGGATTTATAATAAATCTTACGGCACTATTTGCGATAGCTTCCTTTCACTGCAAAAGTTCTAAGAAATAGTTTCCAATGCCTTATTACATAGTTAACAAATCTAGGAAATGACAAACACGCACTATTAAAAATATACAGATTACTCACCTGTGCTATGGGGTATCTCTGCAGGAGTGTTAGCAGGAGCATGAGCACCTGGTGGGATATGTATGCCACTATAGTTGCTTGTGGGAGTATTACTTGATTGAAAGGTAGATGATGGTTCTGATTCTTGGCTGGATGGTGTTGGAGAACCTGCTTGTTCATTTTCATCATCTTGCCAATAAAAATAGAGACATGCTGATTTAAAACCAAAGTTCAATGCACAAATAGCCTTTGTTTAGCAATTGTTTTATTTAAATGACCATTTGCAGTTACAATAGTGATGAATAAATAACTTTATGGTCACATTTTGCATTGATCATCTTTATAGGTCTGTAAAACAAGGGGAAGTTGAAGTAGGATCATAAGAACAGTTGTGGTTTCAGTTAGTGACTGTTTTGCTTAATGAGTGATCCAAACTGTGGTTTCCAAACCAGGACTACCAATAGCATTAATATCTGTGGATCAGTGCCTTCCAGCTTCACCTATTTTGGATAAGCACTGTAAAGGTAACTAAAAGCATCTTGCAATGTTATTTATTATGCTATAAGAAGGTTGCAAATGTTTAGGATAAATTAGCACTAGGACATATAAGATCAGTATTCAGTAGCTATTATTGACATCATCTAAAATTGACTATTGGAGGGCAACATGTATAGTCATCTTTGATGAGATGGATAGGGCATACATTTAATTAAAAAAAGAAACATGTGCAATTATATTGACTGAAAATATAGTCCAAGAGACTAAGATGTTCTGCTGGCACAATAAGGCTAAGATTTGAACAGAAAATGTCCATGCTATGATTTCAGCACAAGAAAGTTGCTTGCTCCTTTTACCCCTTCAACTCAGTTCAGAAATTACTTTTCTGCATAGCAGCTGCTCCTATTATTCTCCATTATAATTCTTGTGACTTTGTTACCCAATCAACTGGCAATGCTGACTATCAATGGGTCTAATATTATAATAGTTACTGATTTTCAAGAATAATACTTTCAGAAAACACAGTGATATCTAAAAGTTAGCGCATTCTAGTTCAGTACTTTTTAGTTTCAAGAGAAGGAAGAAACTGAGCAAGCTGAAAGGAATGGGGGAAGTCTTACAGTACAGTTAAACAATACTGCTTTTCTTTCTGAAATGCACAAAGCAAGAACTATGAGTTCTTCAGATATTCTGGAATACAAACATTTCCATATGAACTTTGGCACGATAATACCCTAAACTTTGTGGGTCACATATCACATAAAATAGAACTTTAAGAACGTTATTTAAAACCAATATGCTCATTTTTATCTTACAAAATCAGTGTAGTAAATATACCATGAGCTAGATATTCACCCTATGCAATGAATACATTTATTATGGATTCATAATATATTTTATTATGAAATGAACCAAATATTTTAAAACATTGATTTTTAAGCAAGGATATATACTGCTGTATCTGGTGATTTCTCAAATTACTACTGTGTACTACTATGCATTAAATACATAAACAGAAGCACACTATATTTTGTTGTTATTAAAGTTAAGTGTCGAATGTCAAGTTTTTTTTCCAAAGCTGAATCAAGCAAACAAACAACTCTCCCTCCCCCAAGCTCAGTCACCCAGCAAAACATAGTTATGGCTAACTGGAGGAAAAACTGATTAGCATAAAAATGAAGGATGCAT
This sequence comes from Rhabdophis nuchalis, assembly GCA_039707465.1. NCBI lineage: Eukaryota > Metazoa > Chordata > Lepidosauria > Squamata > Natricidae > Rhabdophis > Rhabdophis nuchalis. The sequence goes on along the minus strand of CM077643.1, from coordinate 308,473,144 downwards.
AAAATGCTATCCTCCTCAGTGCTACAGATGTCATAAAATTACTTGTAATTGCTTTTAGTCATATCAATGCCTTTATATTTATTAGCCACAATTGGAACATGGCTGCAACTTTATTGTGGAGCCTCTCAAAGGCAAGTGTAACTTAAAACAAATGATAATACACGAGAGGGAAGTTCCTAGAAGGACTTCTGAATGTATCTCAGATGACATACCCAATGGCAAAAGTTTGTAACAGATTTTGACAACCTATGTCTATAAATTGTTACAACCAATGCTAAGTTAAGCAATGACCATGCCACTGGGATTAAATTTCAGACACTTAAGACATAAATAAATCTCCCCTAGCTTCCATGAGAGTAAAAATATACTTTTACCCATACTTCATTTTGTCATTTTGTCCCCAAAAAATGTTTTTTATTCACTAATAAAATTTCAACCAGATCTCAAAAGTGCCCAAAGAAAATAAATTCTTAAGTAGTGTTCACATGTCTCTTTCATTGCCCCTAAATAAGGAAATTTGAACTGTTACATAAAATATTTATTTATGTATGTGTAACTGTTACATAAAATACTTATTAATGGATGAGCATGCTTTCATGCTCATTCATAAATAAGTACTTATTTTAAAATAATTTTGACTAATTATATATGCTAACCCAAAGTTGTAAGCAGAGATATATTTACCAAGGTGCAATGTTTCTGAATTGTGAAAAGTAAGAAAAGAAAGCTGAATTGGGTGATTAATATATATTAATATAATTGTGTGAGGGGCAATTACTATTTCAACTTTTTAGAATACCTTGATAAAATGAGTCTGACAGATTGAGAAATGAGGATGAGAAAAAATTATAAAAGACAAATCTATCATATTAAATATATTTCATATGCTATTTATATTTAACAAGAAATTAACAGTAATGTTACCAAGTTCTTCTTCCATTCCAACAGGTCCAGATTGTGGAGTCTCTCCATTTTTTAGACAGTTATGAATATATGTTGCCTTCCACCGGGCATATTTTCTGTGCTGAACATTCTAGAAAGTTAAAGGAGAACTTATAATTTAAATTGTTCATGTCTCAGATTCCCTAATTTCAAAATTGAAAAGTAAAATAGAAGAGTTTCTATACAAATTTAATAATTTAAATTGCATATATTATTTACTAGTTAATTCTGCTATGTTTATTCCCTATAAAATAAGAACTGTAATCTGAATTTTTACTGGTCTTCTAACATATTTTGATAGGTTTATAGTGTGAAATGGATAAAATGTTCAGGGAACTTCCCCATGTGGGGATATGGGAATATGGGCAAAGTATAGCTGATGTTTTGCTTAGCACAGGGGTGTCAAACTCAAGGACAAGGGGTGTTTAGATCTGACCTGCGGGGCCATTCTGAAAACAATAAAGGACCGGCCCACAGTGCCTCTGCCAGCAAACGGAGCTTGGGAGGGCTGCGTGCAGCTGTCCCTAACTCCGCTTTCGCTGGCAGAGGGTTGCAGGAAGCCATTGCAGCTGAAACGGGAGCCTATTTTCAATGTTACAAGTGACATAGAGCTGACCACCCCCACCCCGGCCCTCCAAGGTCAAACACAACCTTGATGCTGCCCTCAATGAAATCGAGTTTGACACCTTTGGCATCCTGGAAGCCATCCTAATGAAGAAGGCATACAGTGAAAAGCTATATAGTTCTCTATTCTGCATAGGGATAGAAAGACACTTAGAACTATTGCTTCCTATCTCCTGCTGCATAGACAAAATGCTGACAAGAGACTAGGGCTTCTTTCCTTTTAGCTCAGCATTCACTGTATCATCTGGACCATTAGGAAAGGAATTTATGAAGTAACTTTAATATCATTAATACATAGTCAAGATTTCTAGGCATACCGATTCACCTTAAAATTCAACCTTAAAATTCTAAAATGGACATTATTAAAAACAATTCCAAAATTTACATAATTAAATAGAAAGTATTCTCGCACATTTGGTATGAACAACTCTTCATCCTTCAATTCTATGCATTCTGACTTATTCCTTTAAGAGAGACTCTTAGCCCTCAAAACATGTTTTTTCTTGCAGAGGGAAGACAAAGAGTTTACTATAGGGTCATAACTATTTGTATTTCTCTCAGCAGATGCTTTTAAAATCAATTTTTCCTTAAATAAAAATGTTTGGGATGGTGTCACTAAAGAGTTAGCTACCGGCTGGGTTTTCATCTTTACTAAATATTTGGGAAGACGATAAATGACAGAAGTGTTGTGAATTTTATAGGACAAAGCCTTGAGTAAGCAATTTTCTAGTCAGTCTTTAGCAATATGCAATTCCTTTTGGCTCAATAATTGTAACTTCTTTCAGATCATTTCAAGCGTCAACAATAAAACTGTTTTGAAGCAATTATTTTTCTCTCATGCAGCTTTTTTTTAACCAGGTAGCAACCCAATAGCTTTACAGTTTTCTAATTTTTTACTATTCCAAAAGTAATACTTTCCTAAGTAAATTTTCAACAGGAAACAGTCACAATAACAGGAATGCAGCCCAGTTCTTACGGATGCTAGGTTATTTACTCTTTGGAACATTTGTGATTGCTGAGGAGAGAAGGTCATAACTTTGAATCTCAACAGGAATAATCTGTCTTGCCTCAAGAGTGGCATTAAACCAAAAATCTAGTATGGCTATACAATATTTCTAAAACGCCAAGTATACAGTGTAGTATAGTTTCAAAAAAAGTTAAGATATATCCTAACTCATTCCTTTCTCTACCAGAAATATACAATGAACCTGAACAAACCATTCAATTTCACAAGCGGTGTCTTTTAAGTTTCCAGGAATTCACGTGTCTTGCTTCTGGGTGATGAAGTTAATGTTCATTTAATTATTATTTTAGTATGTTTTTATTCCAGAATTACTTTTGAAATCTGCCTATATTAGTTTCATGAATTTCTGAGATGGCTTTTCATCTTATACAACTCCTTCAATTTTAATCACCAACAACTAAGTGCAAAAAAATGGAACTCCTTGTTAAAATTTGTACTTTAGCCTATCCAGTAAAATCTCTTGCATACTTAAGAAAATAAATTGACAGGGAAGCTGGCAGGCAGAATTTGAAGCAGTTTTTACAATAGTTTCTACTTTACTCTTCTGTCTGGCATATCTAACTCTAATCCAATGTAGCCAAAATCTAATAATGTCTGTATAAATAATTTCTTAATTTAATAAATTACATTTCTTTTATTTAAAAGGACAGATGGTCCTTAGATTTCTTTGTAGTCAAAGGAATCTCCTAACCAAAGTGCTACTTATTTAAAAAAAAAAGTTAAAAAGGCATTTGGGGTGTGCCTCGATATATTTATAGTCCTCAATTTATGATTGTTTAACGACAGTCTGAAATTACAAAGATTATGGAACATGTGGCTTCTGGCCACTGCAAAAGGTCTCACACATCCATCTCTCACAAGATACATAATAATAATCTAGGTGATGGCAATCTATTTGCACTTACAACTGATTGCCAAATGTCCTGTGATCATATGTAATCCATTTGCAATCATCTCTGCTGATTTCCCAATAATGTTTATGGGAGTATGGTCACTGAGCAAAACAATCACATGATATCTCATTTAATGACTGCTTTGCTCAACAACCCCATTCCAGTTTCTAATTGTGGTTATAAGTTGAGGACTACCTGTACTAAGCATAATAAAAAGGATATATCTATTTATACAGTATAGTTTTCCTTTCTGATTATACTGGAGAAATTAATTGCCAATAAATTCTAAATTAAAAGCCAGAACAGGAATATACATTGCCAGTAAGTCACTCTCTTCTTGAAAGGAAATCTGTCATGCTTTGACCTACTCTGTGATTTTTTTTTGTTTCTTTTTGGAGTATATTAATTCTGGTTAGGCATTTAAGAAATTGGCCATACTGTAATATTCCAGTTTTGTTCTAATCTGTAAACAATTATAATGAATTTCACTGACAATGTCTCTTCATAGAGAATTTGGGAAATAAATTTCTCCAAAGCCCAAAGAAAACTGTTGCATTTGCATTAGAATTCTTCTCTGCAATTAATATAACTTAGATGGTTACTAAATATGACTTTTCTTATAATTAATATGTAACACTTGTAACAAGGATATTTAGGTACAAATTTAAGATGATTAAATTACAATGTTAAAAATTGTTTCCTTTGTCCTTTGTCTATAATACCTTTTACTTACCTCATCTGTTAGTTCTCCAAACACTGTCAGGACATCTATGAGAAGACTTGCAGTATAAAAGGATTTAATCATATTTCTGGAAAAAAATAGGTTTAAAAAAAAAAAAAAAAAGGAATAAAAATACACATTTGAGAAATAATTAGACAAGTATACATTTTTTACATTAAACTCATAGGCAAGGGCAGAACTGAGAGCACTTTCAAGTTACATTCATTCTAGTAGTTTTCTAGAGTTTTATGCACCATGAAAATTTGGTATTTTTATTTATTTATATCCCGCCTTTATATATTTACAAATAGCTCAAGTCAGTGAACATATCCAATACACCTTTCTCCTCATATTTCCCCCACCACAATACTCCGATGAGGTGGGTTGGGGCTAAGCGAAAGGGACTGGTTCAAAATCACCCAGTTGGCTTTCTTGGCTAAGGCGGGATTTGTACTCACAGTCTCCTGTTTTCTAGTCTGGTCTAATAAAAACCATGAGCCAAGCTGGCTTGTTATTTAGATCAAATTTAGGCTGCACTGCTTCAATAGCTCATTATTACATCTAATATATATTTTCCTTTGCTACCTACTTGTGAAACTGACCAGCGCGATCTTCATTATCAGCATAAAGAAACATTTTCAATGCATAATTCTCCACATGGGCACAGCCAACGATTTCCTGAGTAATTGCTTCATTATCGCCAAGCTGTTTCTTCATCTAAAAATATATATACATATATATACAATTTAGCTGGTTATTTATCAGGCTCTATATTGTAATTGCAGGAGCAAATTTATTTATTATTTATTTATTTATTGTACTTCTAGACCGCCCCCTCTCCCCGAAGGGACTCGGGGCGGTGTACAGGTACAAATTAAAACCATTACAATCAATAATACATATAACTAAAATCGAATTAAATAAACCCCTGTACAAATTTATAAAAATTAAAAACTTAACCTTAAAACCAAATCGCAAAATTTAAAAATACAAACTGAGGTGGGAAAGCTGGAATTAGGCCAGGCCGGCTAGATGAAACAAGTGGGTTTTGAGTTTCTGGCGGAAGGAGCGGAGGTACGTGGTCGTTCTAATGTCAGGGGGAAGGTCATTCCAGAGGGTCGGGCCCGCCACAGAGAAGGCCCTTCCTCTGGGCGTCGCCCGCTGGCACAGCCTGGTGGACGGCACCCGGAGAAGTCCCTCTCTGTGTGAGCGAATCAGCCGAAGGGATGTATGGGGCAGGATACGATCCCGCAAATAACTAGGTCCTGTGCCATGGAGCGCTTTGAAGATGATAATCAACACCTTGAAACGCACCCTAAAAGCCACAGGCAGCCAGTGCAGCCCGCGCAGGAGAGGTGTTACGTGGGAGTATCTAGAGACTCCCGAAACTGCCTGCGCGGCCGCATTCTGAACCAACTGCATCCTTTGGGTGCATCTCAAGGGGAGCCCCATGTAGAGAGCGTTGCAGTAGTCTAGACGGGACGTCACAAGCGCATGAGTGACTGTGCGAAGGGCGTCCCAGTCCAATAGGGGACGCAATTGGCGCACCAGACGAACCTGGTGAAACGTCCCCCCTTGCCACGGCTGTCACATGGTCGTCCATTGACAGCGGGGCATCTAGAAGGACGCCCAAATTGCGTACCCGATCCACGGGGGCCAGATGTTCGCCCCCAATGGCCAGTGATGTAATCAACTGGTTGAACCGGGGCGCCGGTAGCCACAGCCACTCAGTCTTGGACGGGTTGAGCTTGAGTCTGTTACTTCCCATCCAGATCCGTACGGCTTCCAGACACCGGGACATCATTTCGACGGCATTGTTGGGGTGGTTTGGGGTAGAGATGTACAACTGGGTGTCATCCGCGTACAGATGGTAATCTATCCCAAACCCACGTATGATCTCGCCCAGCGGCTTCATATATGCATTGAATCAGGATTTCTGCTTCTCAAATTGGGTTGCAAACTTTACTTATGTGAACAGGGAGAATAAGATGGCAACTTTTACATTTTATACTTGTAAGTGCAAGTTGACAAGTTAGATTTTAATCTTTCACATGATTTAGAAATAATTAGGCAAGTACACATGTAGAGGGTATAAATTATAGTAATTATAATAAATTCCAAGTCTTTTGTTCTCAAAATTCAATTCACTCATACTGTGAATTTATTAATCTAGTTTAATAAACTTATTAAACTGAAGATCTCAGACTGGCTTCTGTTCTTCTCACTGCTTTGGACGAATAACATGCAGGTAGGGAAATAACATGAGCAAGGGAAATAATTGTATATAGGTCAAGAAAACCTGTATGGGCATGTTGAAAATAACATTTTTAAAACTACATTTTTTCATGAGGTTATTTCTTTTCTCTGTTCACTTTTTCAATCTTCAATAACAATAGCTCTTAGACTTATATACTTCTTAATATTGCTTTACAGCACTCTCTAACCAGTTTACAGAGTCAGCATATTGCCCCCAACGATCTAGGGCCTCACTTTGCTGACCTCAGAAGGAGGGAAAGCTGGGTCAACCTTGAGGCGGTCAGGATCAAACTACTGGCTGTGGGTAGAGTTAGCCTGCAATACTCCATTCTAACCATTGTGACACCATGGCTCAGTCAAAATGGAAATCACACAAAGCAGTTGACGAAATATAAAGTCCTACTGGGATTATCAGATATATTTTCTAAGCCAATGACAATCCTTGGTGTGGCTATTTATTTACTGGAGTTATAAGCCACTCCAATCATCCAACTATGAGTGGCATACAACTCCTCAAACCCATAATTTGGGAATAAAAACAGATGGTTTTACATAGTTTTAGCTTTAAATTTTGACTAAAAATTGACATTTAAAATAGGTTTCTATGGCATCACTAGGTGACACCCTCAAACCAAGAAATGTGTAGAGCCAACCCCATCATCCTAATCAATATTATCCCCATTCCAGGAAAGATTTCAACTAGTACACAGGATGAAGCAGTGCAAAGGATGAAACTGGTACACAGGATGAAGCAGTGCAACCTTTGGTCACAGCTACCATCCATTTCCTGAATCGGAACTCTCAGTCCAAGAGGATTCCCAAATTATGAACCAGTTGTATTTGGAGAAGTACAATCCTGTTCCAAATTAAATATGGTATGTCTTTGGAATCAGTAGGCTTTCAAATGCAGTCTGTTTTGCTGCAATTAAATGTTAACCTGTTCCTCTGCATTCAGATCTGAACAGTCTCTAGCTACATGGACAATATTTCAACAACTTAGGGCTCAGACTTTCCTTCCCAATTGGAATCAACTTTTCATGAAGGAAGACAATCCTTGCATAACAGGGCCCTTGACATCCAATACTCAGATGCATCCCAGAAGTTACTATAATTGATGGTTTGAAACCTACTGACAGATCAAGCAGAACTATGAGGTTTACAATATATCTATCTCAGTCTACTGAGAGTTAATTTACAAGAACAATTAGTACTAACTCTGTTCCTGCACCTTGTCCTATCTGAAATGGGTCTATATAATTCATTTCTTCTGGGGCTTGTTGAAGTTACAGCCACACAATTTTCTCAACAATCTTTCATAAGAAAACACATTAGTAGACAAGGTTAAAAATTGTCTATTCAGTCAGACTCAAATGATAGTTTCTTAAGGAGGACATACAAACGATTTGGATGAGGGAATAAATGGGGAACTCATCAAATTTGCAGATGACACCCAGCTGACAGAAATAGCCAACACTCCAGAAGATAGGCTTAAGATACAGAAGGATCTTGACAAACTTGAACATTGGGAACTATCTACTAAAATGAAATTCAATGGGAAAAATAGTAAGGTTCTACATTTAGACAAGCAACTGCCAAAAAAGCCAACACATATCTAGGCTGCATAAACAGAGGGATAGAATCAAGATCACATGAAGTGTTAATATCCCTTTATAATGTCTTGGTAAGGCCACACTTGGAATACTGCATTCAGTTTTGGTCACCACGATGTAGAAAAGATGTGAAGATTCTAGAAAGAGTGCAGAGAAGAGCAACAAAGATGATTAGGGGACTGGAGACTGAAACATATGAAGAACAGTTGCAGGAACTGGGTATGTCTAGTTTAATGAAAAGAAGGACTAGAGTAGACATGATAGCAGTGTTCCAATATCTCAGGAATTGCCACAAAGAAGAGGGAGTCAAACTATTCTGCAAGGCACCTGAGGGTAAAACAAGAAGCAATGGGTGGAAACTAATCAAGGAAAGAAGCAACTTAGAACTGAGGAGAAATTTCCTGACAGTTAAAATTAATCAGTGGAACAGCTTACCTCCAGAAGTTGTGAATGCCCCAACACTGGAAGTCTTTAAGATGTTGGATAGCCATTTGTCTGAAACAGTATAGGGTTTCCTTTCTTCTTCTAGTTGGACTATACGGCCTCAAAGGTCCCTTCCAACTCTGCTATTGCCTTATTGTAAATGTCTCTTTTAGAAAGGCTTTCAACACTAGCAATATTCTCTCTCAAGGATGGATTTACCATTGTGTCAACTCAACTTTCTGTCAACTCCTGAAGGCTTTCACGAAGTACAAAGGGAAGAAACCCAAACTACAAGGAGTTCTGTTAAAACGATAGAAAACCCCATCCACTTCCTCAGAGAATCAAACTGTGGTCCTTTGGGATAATTGTGCAGGATGAAACATCAGACATATCTCCTAGATTCATCTATCTAATATCCAAATCTGAACTGACCAGAATGCTTTATCATTCAGAAGTTAGAAAAATTCACACAATGACCTTAGATATTTAATCAACCTGCCCTTCCTCAAAAAGGAAGGGCAGGTTGGCTAAGTTTAAAAGGACCAATAGGTGGCAAATTGCAGATTCCGTAAGAAAGGAGATGTTTGCTGTTCTTATTACTATAATGTAGGCTTGAATGTTACCTATCATTTGAAATCAGCCCTTCCTTTCATGACCTTGGCAATCCAGGCATTTCTTGATTTCCTTAATGTTAATGAGCTACTTAACCCCAACTGTCTTGATCAGTCAGCCAGGAGAAGATAGGCAAGTGCAATTTCATCTGAACTCATCACCAGCTCCCTATTCTGACAGTGGCTAAGGTCTGTAGCAAGGCATTCTACCAGCAATTCCATTCAAAGTGACTTCCATGCATGCACATGGTTGCTCAGAAAACCAGGAAAGGCTTCCAAATGCATCCACCAAACACCAGGCACATTATGAACTACCTGTTTTATAGGATATACCATATTTTTTGCGCTATAAGACACACCTGACCATAAGATGCACCTAGGTTTAGAGAAGGAAAACAAGAAAAAAAATATTAGGCGGAACCTGAGAGGACCACAGATAGGTGATCTCTCATGTGCCTGCTCTGCCTATTGACTCCTGCACTGCTGAAAAGAAACAGAAGAGGCAGGCAATGACAAAGACAGATGAGGCGGGATTCAGCACTGTAAAAGGATCCCACTGTAGCAGCCCGATTCCTATTCACCAAAGGACCGGCACTTTTTTGGGGGGGAGAGGGGATTTTTCATCTTATGGAACGAAAAATATAGTAATTATCCACAGTATGGAGATGGCATCAAAATGATATTCTGACCCTTGCGGTTGCTGTGAATCAGTGTTACCAAACATTATTCATAGAAACTACATGGTAGGTCTAAAATTTACAAATGTATCCTGTGGGTGTCCACTGATACTAATAAATAACCATAACTGATTTTGAAGAATCCGTTTAATCAGCAAATTTTTGCACTGTCTGTCTATAAAGGACTATAAGCAGTAGAAGTTGTAATACTTGTTTGGGCACCAAATCCTACCAAGATATAATCAACTATTACAGAGAAAGTCTTCTGTTTCTAAAATGGTTGCTATGTGATAGTGGCAAATATCTGTAGCTTGGTATAGGATGAGAGTGGAGGTTCATTCTCTGAGCTTGTGACTTGGTTTCTGAATGTTTTGTTACTAGGCTAGGTAACATCTTCAGCAGAACTTAGGGGATGTCATTCAGTCGTCTTGTCAAGGGGAAGTCACCCTCCCTATCATAAAACCTACTGGCCACATGAAGCCCTTATAAGCAGAAGAACACTTAGATTGTTATCCCCTAAATTCTTCTGCCCTAATATCTTCTGCTGAAGATATTACCTAGCCGGGTAACAAAATGTTTGGAAACCAATCCATAAATTCTAAGAATGAACCTCCACCTTCAATTGTTGCTATATTTAATTTCATTCACATTACAAACTACAAATATTAGAAACCTTTATTTAAAGAAAATGAAAATTATAAATCAAAAATGTTCAGATAACTTCATTCTATGCCACAATATACATAATACTCAAATTCAGTTCAATTTTAGCCTTATGACAATTTACCTTCCCACTCTGTCCTAATAAGGCACGTTGAAAAATTCAATAATAGTTAATTCATAACCTAGTTCATGCCAATGAATGCAATAGAACTATATAACCTCTTGTAGAACAGCATGAGACATTTAGTATAAAGATTTAATTAAATGGAGAGTTGATAGCTAATTTAATTGCGCCGAAGACCTTGAGAATTACAGGAATGCTTAGTCAAGCAGTCTAATGCAATTCAAAGAGCTGTTTTCAAAGATGTTACAGATTACAACATCTACAGTTTCAACAGGTGGACTTTGAGCTGCTGAAGAGTGTCACTGTTGGGATTTGATGAAAATTTCATTTACCCTTACAAAACAACGCCATGAACATTATGCACCTATGCAACATTTCTTATGTTGCCCAAAAGACTGGGGGGGAAAAGAGGGGAGATGACTTAGTACAACTTTTAAAAATGTAGAAATCAGAAAGCTGTACAACACTAAAGGTGCTGGCAGCATATAAAAGTTCAATTTAAATTATATTCTATTGCTCTTAATTAATAGATCAGGAATGTCTTATATATCCACTCTTCTCTACTCAATCATTGTACTTCAATTTTACAATTCAAACAATTGTAAAAAAAAAAATGGACATCAAAATCAACAATGTCATTGAATGGATTGTGTAGACAGCAAAATCCACAGGAGGGCAGAATATTGTAGGGAACACAGAAGTGTAACTGCTAGACTCAATTCTGCAAAAATATATTTAAATCCATTTTATCAATGCCTTGTTAAACTCCAGAACCAAATTTTTTACTAATTTGCCTGTCTTCTGAAAATAGGCCTCCAGTTTCCTTATTCAACCAATAAATATCAAATTCAGAATTACATAAGAATTATAAACACAAAATTGGTTGATTAATTGATTGTTATGTTTTGCATAGAACTTGCAACTAGTGAAAACTTTATATTTAGCCAAAACTCACACATGCACACTTCCAAAATTGATCATGAAAACCTTTTATAATTAATACAGCTCAGATTTTATAATTCTTAAGATAATTCCATATAAAAACACTGCTAGAATACAATTCTAGATATAATATAGTACACATTCAGCTATTCCTTCAATGCAATAGAAATGTATATGAATATGTTATGATTTCAAATATTTAGCCAATATCACCAGTGAGATCAACAGATATTTAAATCTAACAAAAATAAATAAGTAATACATATTCATTAGAACAATTTACAAATCATATTTTTCTGGAATGAGAAGTTTTCAAATACTGTAGGAAATTGCTTTCATTGGCAAATTACAAACCACTGCCATTTTCATCCATATGAAGCAGCAAAGGGTAGAAATGTTTCTTTTCAAAATAAATACTACCTAATTAAGAACAGATACATTGTAACTTCATTCATATTTTTATTATTACCAGTAACATAACAAGAAACTTACAGCTTCAAGCTGATCCATTAGTTTGCATAAGAATTTACGACATTCTGGGTTTTTACTATCAATCTTCATACCTGTCTGCATAGCATACAAACGACCTGTAAAAGAAAAAAGACTCAATGAAGACTTCAGAGGAATTTCTTCTTGCTCTTAGGTTAGATACTCCCCAAACTATTGCCAAAGATGTCAGGCCCTGTGAGATAGACAAACTCTAAGAACTACTTGGATTTCTGAAAAAGTCTTTGTTGCTACTATGATAAACCATAAAACCTGTAAAGAGTACTATAGTAATTCTCCAGGTCAGCTTATACCCAGCATAATCAAAGTGCAGTTACTCTAAGTGCATCTTTTGTAATAGTCTATTTCCTACCCCATGTTGCGAGACTTGCTAGATATTTCATCACAACTGGTGAAAAACACTGCTAGATAAAATTCAGCAATGCTTGAATAGTAACATGTACATACCATAATTTATTAATATCAAAGCTTTGTTTGCATTTAAGATTTGAATTTGAATTTATTTATATTTATATCCCGCCCTTCTCCACAGAGGACCCAGGGCGGCGCACAGGAATTTAAAAACATACAAAGATACAAAAAATAAATACATAATTTAAAATATATTAAACTATCCTAATCCTATGCTAAAACCAAATTTTAACATAAAGCCTATAAAAATAGACAAATTTGAAAGCAGTGTTATATAACTCTTGGTTTATAATTATTAATATAGAACAACAATGAAGGTGGGGTATAATTTCTCAGGGCACACCTAGATGGGTAATCCCACCAGGAATTTGTTTTCACAATTGACTCTTGAACTGTACTGGGCAAGGAGACCTGCACCATCTTCTTGGCTATGTTAGCATGTTATATTAAAGATTATGTCAAAATAAACTCAATGATGTTTTGTTTGTCAGCACATCCATAAAATGGCTGTGCCAATATCCAAACAATATGTATTTTAATTAAATACTAAGAGAATTATATTTATCCTGCCCTTTTAATCAAGGCAGCAAACATACCTAATATCTTGCCTCCTATTTTTCTCACAACAAACCTGTGAGGAGGGTTGGGCTGAAAAAAAAAAAGATGGTCCCAAGTCTCTCAGCTACTAGCCATGCCTATGTGAGCCCATGAACTCACAGTGTCTGAGTTTTTACGTGACTAAACAATTTCGCAATTTACCTGACTAAACAAGATTAAGCAATTGAACTGCATTAGTAATAAACTCTCAAGCACTGATGTTTTAAAAGAAATTGTGAAGTGGAATAGTGTCGTAGCATGCGTTATCTCTGATTCATATTTTTTAAGTTTTCAAATTTAATACAGTTTTCACTACAGCTTCATTTTAAGAACATCTCAAAAATAGTATAAAAATGTGATTGATATACAAATCAAGTCTAAGACAATAATTGTATTTTTGAGGATGTTACAAACTATCATTTTTAGTAATATGAACTATTGATAGCACTGAAATGTGAAAACCTGCTCCAATGTGAATATTGCTGTCTCAGAATGAATCTTATAAAGTCTTCAATAGTTTAAATAAATAGTACCTTTCAAATATTGACTGAAGTTCAGACATTTCAATTTTCTTGGAGTAAATTGACATTGAAAACATATTGGAATGACACTGGTAAATGAAAGTCTAAACTGGATTTAATCCAAAAACCAGAATACAATCTACAGTTTTTCTCAGAATAGTTATAGATTTATTACTATATGTGCAAAAGCTGGAAGATTTAGCTTATAATTAAACTTAAACCATTTTTATTATGTAGCATGAAAAATACAATTCTCAAACCAATCCATAAAAATAACAGAGATAAAAATGATAAACATATGCAAAAATCATATGAAATACTTCTGTTGGATTGGGTTAAATTCTAAAAAAATGGAAAAAAAATTATCATTAGAATTGTCTTTAAAATGAGACAACTCATTTGTAAAATTGATAGGTTTTATGTGAGAGAAATGAAGGTGAATGAAAGAGAAGATAGGTGTTGGGATCAAGAAACATAAATCTATGCATTTTATTTGACTAAATATAAATGAGAATAGCTCCTACAGTCAAAATACTCTAATTTCAAAGTCTACCTATTTAGTTTATAAAAAAATGTGCCCATTTTACTTTTAAATGGCACCAGTGTAAGTATTCCACGGTAAAATCCTGGGGGTTCTGAACACCTAAACAAGAAGTTGGCAAGTGCACACAACTCCAAGATGTTCATCTTTGATTAGATTTTATTGGATGCTCATACCAGGGTTTTTCACTTATTTTCATTTATTTCATTTATTCTCCCACTACCTGTCTCTTATGTGACAAAAAAACAAACAGAAATGTGTGAGTGATTATAACCAGAAAGTAGAAAATAAAATTCCCCACTCTCCTATATTTATTTATTTCCTAGTGAGTACTAAGAATCTGTTTTAATTCTCCAGAGTTAGAAAATTAAAGTGCCTCAGCAGTCATTTTGGAAGACATGCATTACTTCAATAGTTTTTTCTAAACCAGGAGACACTAAAGTGACAATTTAGAAACTAACTGAATTGTGCTTCCATGTTAACTGCATATTCTCAGTTATAACCGACACGCTCCCACAGAGAGGGCCTCCTCAGGGTGCCGTCGGTCGGGCAATGTCGACTGGCGGTGCCCAGGGGGAGAGCCTTCTCTGTGGCAGGACCAGCCCTTTGGAACGACCTGCCCCCTGAAATCCGCACCATTCCTGACCTCCGCCTCTTCCGCAAATGTCTTTAGACTCACCTCTTCCAACTAGCCGGCCTTGGTAACCCCAGCACTACCAATTGTAAATGGGGATTTTAAAATGGTTACATCACAGGCACCTAATATCTCTGTATTTATGTTTATTGATTTAATTCTATGTTCGCCGCCCCGAGTCCCTTTGTGGTGAGATGGGAGCGGGTTATAAATATGAAAAATAAATAAATAAATAACTGAATTTCTTCCATTTATTTATTTAGTGAGAAAATATATATGGTCACCCATCGTAACATACCAACATGTAATGGTTAGAGGTATCAGACTGTCAGTTTCTAAACTGGACCAATTAATTTTGTTGTTGAACAATGAGGCAAAATGATTTAAAACTGCTTTTAAAAATGCACTAGGGCTGTGTATTCTTGTAAAATGATTTAGAAATTGTATTTCATATCTTGTACAAATGCAAACTAACAGTAATGATAATAATCAGGTAGTTTTAATGAACATCAGAGCAGTGTTGCACTGATGCAAGACATGAAGTATATCTCCCAAATAACTGTTAAAGTGTATAGCTCTAAAATAAATATTAGAAATTATAAAGTACAAAAAAACAAGCTGTTCTCCAAAAGCAAGATTACTTTATGAATTAGCTGTTTCTGATATTTCACAAAATATATGTAATCAACATTTTGAAAGCTTAAAATACATCAGGAAAAATGGACAGAACTTAACAGTGTAACAATTACTGTTTTCATCCTCCCTTTATATATATTATCCCTTCTATTTGATTTGTTCAGAGAACGTATATACAAGAGGCAAAAACAAAAACCTGTTATTCCAAAAATTACACAGGCTCAGTCAGAAAGCCTACTATCTTTAGACATCGTTTTTATTTATTTGTTGAACATATCAAACCCCACTTCCCCCATCTCAAAGACTGAATCTGGGCAGCTAACATAAAATAAAAATAAGATTAAAAATAATAAAAACAACAAATAAGAAATATAAGATCCAAAGATAAGATCAACCAACATCATCAATATAGCCAAGATATGGGCTCAACCGCACAACCAAGTCCCCAAGTTCAGCAGTCAATCCAGGTTTTTAAAGCCTTATGGAAAGCCAATAGAAAGATAATATTCCAGAAGGCAGGTGCTGGTACATAAAATGCTGTCCTGTAGGGAACCATCAGGGCCAGTGGATGACGCTATTGGATGGACTTCACAGAACAGTTAGCTACAGCTGTCGAGAAATGGTCCCACTAGTAATCTAGTCCCATTCTATGAAGGGCTTATTGAGGCCCTTATCAGCACTTGAATTGAGCCTGGAAGCATACTAACAACTAATACCAATAGCACTTAGACTTATATACCATTTTACAGTTTTACAGCTGTCTCGAAGGGGTTTACAGTCAGCATCTTGCCCCAACAATTTGGGTCCTCATGCACCTTATGGAGTAGAGGTGTTACATGCACTGAATGAAAGGTGCTCATAACTGCCTGTGCCACTGTATTTTGAACCACTGAATATGCTTTTAGATGCTCTTGAAAGATAGCCCCATGTAGAATACATTGGAATAGTCCAATCAAGAGAGGAGCAAGGCATGAGTCACAGTGAGCAAAATAGCATTTGTGTTTAGGCATTTTCCTGAGATACTAAAAATATTTCTATAAAATTAACAAATTCACCATAATTGCTTAAACCGTATATAAACATTTTACTATTAGAAAAGAAAAATGGAAACAAAATTTCTGCTGACAAGAACAATACAAGCAACATGCCACACTCTCGATCTAGAAGGCTTTAGGGAACTATCCTCTGGAGTGGAAAAGTAACGGTGAAGACCACATGGAAAGAGATTAAAAAAAACAGACACTAATTTGATTTTTCAGGCTGAATTATTAACTTCTTTGTCATCACATGCATATTACCAAAGTCCAGAATACATTTATTTAGATTAAATGTTTAGAATTATATAACCCTTGCTTCTGGATGCAATAAGGATCTATTTACAATCAATTCTCTTGTGAACTGAGCTTGACTTCTTTTGGCTACACATGTTTCGCAAACAAAAAAAAAGTTTCCAAAAATATGCTCAGCCATCTAAATATGCATAGCATAGCCTTTCAAATACAAGCCTAAATTATATCAATAAATTTGGATTGTCAAATGGATTTTACTGTAGGATGACTTTTCCTGTTCATTTCTCTTCCAAGCAATCTTTTTCAACCAATGGAAACTCAAGAAAGATTTTGGATAATGTGGTTGAGGGTTGCTGGCTTTCCAGTTTTTTTGTAATACTTTTTTTCAGACTGAATCAGTAACTTTTTTTGGTCATCATACATATAACCAAAGTCCAGGAACACATTTTATTTACAAATGTTCAGAATCAATAATTTTTGGTTCTGGATACAATATGGAAGTACTTGATAAATGTCCAGTGTCCCATAAGCTGAACTTGCTTTCTTGGTGAAAATACCAAAGTGTTTGTAAACACTGCCTTCTTCATATTTGTTTTTACTTCTCAATTTAGTCTATAGCCCTGGTATTCCTGGAGGGTCTTCCGTTCAAAAACTATCCCATTATAACTGCTTAATTCTCAAGTCTAGACTCCTATCCATTATCTAATTTATACTGTGGATGAACCTATAGACCCAGTAGCAGTTTCAAGTTTTAAAACCAGTCATGAGTTTAAAGTACTGGCCACCTGCTTTCATATAAATATAATAATTTAGTGTAGTCTACAAAGGGCAAATGAATCCAAATAAGCTGACTTTACATGCCATCTTCTAATTTTCATTTTAATGAACGCCGATTGGTGCACTTTCAAAGTGACAATAAAGTTATTGTGTGTGTGTGTGTGTGTGTGTGTGTGTGTCCACTTGACCCACCGAGGATCTGTCGTCCCCAACTACGGCTCCCTCTCCCCCCACCCCCACGATATATACCCGCGCAGTAACAAGGGGGAAGGGTCGGACCTAGTTTTGTGGCAGTTAAGATTCCCACAGAGAACGTCGGCGGCGAAAGGGGGACTTCCCCTCTCCCCTAACTTACAATAATAAGCTACTACAGGTTCACGCTTCTCGACCTCCTGCGCGGTTCTCAGGAAGTGTTGAATGGGCTTGAACTGCGGAGGCAGCGGGGGGAGTCCCGAGGCAGCCATGGCAAGGTGGATTCACTTCAAGGAAGGCGATTCAGTTAAGAGGAAACAGCCGCCGCTACTACCGCACTCCCACTACTCCCACTCCTGCTATGGACTACCGTTGAAGCACTTCCGCTTCCGGGGCGAGAAACGAAGACAGGGCTCCGACCGGCTCCTTTGAAGTGCGCATGCGCAAGAAGCGGCATCTGGACGGGTGGATGGGAGCCGGTTGGAACAAAGAGGCTGTGGCTTCTGTGGTTTTTCTGATAAACGTCCGGATTCCTTTCTGGAAATGGACAATGAGATGTTCTTAGATCCCCATTTTTCCGACCACTTTCCACAGCTTTATGTGATAAACGCAATTAAAAAAACATTTCTATAATTGATCAAGCAGATATTAATGACTTTTTTATATTCTTTGGCTTTTTCAATTATCCAGCCTGCATTAGCAATAAGGCATTCTTACAACGTGCATTAATTAGCATAAGGCAGGGATGTCCAAACTTGGGAACTTTAAGACTTGTGGACTTCAACTCCCAGAATTCCCCAGCCAGCTATGCTGGCTGGGGAATTCTGGGAGTTGAAGTCCACAAGTCTTAAAGTTCCCAAGTTTGGACATCCCTGGCATAAGGGAACAATACAAATCCCTTTGTAATATTCTTCCCTATTCTAAATCACCCTTTCAACAGATTCAATTCTTACAATAACCTATATTTCATTGTAAAGATTTATCAAACTAGGGATCCAGCAATCTGGTCTTCTCAATTACCTTAATACGTTCCATATTCTTGTATGCTCTTGTGTGTCTTATCCAAAAAATATGCCCGGTAGCTCCATATTTCTAAATATACAATGGTATTTTTCTATGCAAAAATTTAAGCCATCTTTTCTGTTCCTTTGCAGTGAGATGTGCAGCAAACAAATAAATAAGCAAAGATCGTTGCTTTTCTGAGGAATTAGTATTGTCAATTTGCTTTTTCTCTTCTTTAATATAAGCATATACATCTAACTTTCCCAATCTGTAGATCATAGACCTCACTCCACATTTATTGACATAGAAGTTTGAGTATTTTAGTTGATATTTCTCCTGTAGCATTAGGCAGTTGAAGGGTATTTCATCTGATTTGTCATCTACACCTGGGGCTTTTCTGTTTGACAGTTGATCTATTGCCTGTTAGTCCTCAATATCCTCCTGCAAAGAAGTCTCATTCTATTATGCTATAAGTGGTTAACAGTTATTTCTGCCATTCTTTAACCTTATGTGTTGTTATTGCATCTCCTTAATAATTACTCTTCAGTGGGATTAGATGTAGAGTTACCTATGATTTTTTTTCTGAATATCTCAAAAGTATGTACCAAAAAATATTGGATGGCACACATTAGCAAAACTTCCATCTGTCAGTTGCAAATGACAACACTGCTTGATCCACACATAAACTATTCTGATACTTTACAGCAGGGGTCCACAACCCCCGGGGCCGCATACCAGTGCCGGTCCGTGGCTTGATAGTAATTGGGCCGGAGTGAGCCTTGGGTTCCACGTGACCGCTGAACGCGCGCATGGTCCACGTGACTCGACTCACCCACTGGAGGCTCCCACCGGTCCACAGAATTTTCTTTACATGAAACCAGTCCCTGGTGCCAAAAAGGTTGGGGACCCCTGCTTTACAGTATCCTAAATTCTTGGGAAGAACTTTATTTTTTATTTTTATTTATTTTTATTTTATTCAATTTATATCCCGCCCTTCTCCAAAAGGACCCAGGGCGGCACACAGGAATTTAAAAACAACATACAAAATAGTACAAAAACATGTAATTTAAAATCTATTAAATAACGAAACCTGTGCTAAAACCAATTTAAAATCCCCCATTTAAAACTATCTAAGATTAGACACAGCGGAGGCTATGTTAGGCCGGCTTGATGAAATAAGTGTGTTTTTAAGCACTGGCGGAAGAGGCGGAGGTCGGTGATGGTGCGGAGTTCAGGGGGTAGGTCGTTCCAAAGGGCAGGGCCCGCCACAGAGAAGGCCCTTCCCCTGGGTGTCGCCAGCCGGCATTGTCCAGCCGATGGCACCCGGAGAAGGCCCTCTCTGTGGGAGCGTATCGGTCTAAGGGATGTATGGGGCAGAAGACGGTCTCGCATATAACTAGGTCCCGAGCCATGGAGCGCTTTGAAGATGGTCGTCAAGACCTTGAAGCGCACCCGAAAGACCACAGGAAGCCAGTGTAGCTCGCGCAGGATCGGCGTTATGTGGGAGCATCTAGGGGCTCCTGTAATCACCCGCGCGGCTGCATTCTGCGCTAACTGTAGCTTTCGAGTGCACCTCAAGGGAAGCCCCATGTAGAGAGCATTGCTGCAAATGAAGGTAAAAAACTGGCAACTGTGATTTTACATTGTTCTGAATAATATTAATAGTTTAGGGTTGTGTTACACATCTCAAAGCTTCTAAGAATGTTTAAAATGACATTCTTGATTTTGTTCAACACCTTAAAGTGGCATATTATAACTGTCCAGAATTAGAAGTGATACACTTATATATTAGATTCTATGTCCCTGGCATTCCCTGGTCCAGAGAAGGAGAGAAAATGTGCTTTTTATGATAGCAAATATTATAATAAAGGTTACTGTTACTGCTTCACCAAAAGTTCTAGAACACGGATATTAATCAGAAGGGACTTGTTTGGAGCCATGCAACACATGTTTAAAAGGGCAGAACCTTCGTCAACAAGGTTGCGGTATTTCAAAACACCCTGCAGCTGCCCCTGGGCCTGTAGAATGAAAGTTTGTGTAGAATGAAAATGTTAGGCCAGAGCCCACAGCGAGGTACAGTTGAATCCAATCCTAATGGACATGGTCTTGCAAAACTAAACTAAAACTAATCTTTTAACCTTCTAGATATATTTTGAGAGTTTTTAGGGTGTGGCTACCCTGAACTACTTCCTCATTTTCTCATACTATGCAATCTCTTAATCTGGGCCTTACTGGGATTTACTGACTCCTTCCTGGGAAACTGTGTTACCAACATCCCTCTCCTCGCTTCTCCAGGTGCACATTCCAACACAAAAAGGCTCACGAAAGCCGCATAAGTATTAGAGCAACATAAACAAACTTCTGCAGCAGTGGTGGAATTCATAATTTTTATGGGCGTGGCTTGGTGGGTGTGGCATGGCTTGGTGGGCATTGCTTGGTGGGCATGGCAGGGGAAGGATACTGTGAGATCTCCATTCCCTCTCCATTCTAGGGGAAGGTTACTGCAAAATCCCCATTCCCTCCTGATCAGCTCGGACTCGGGAGGCACAGAATAGATAGGGGGCGGGGCCAGTCAGAGGTGGTATTTACCAGTTCTCTGAACTACTCAAAATTTCTGCTACGTTTTTTCAGAACTGGTTAGAACCTGCTGAATACCACCTCTGTTTTTCAGTCTAATGCAGCAAGAAGCAGTTTATCAGTGAATATTTTCTGTAGCAAAATGCTCTCTGTGCTGATGATTCCATAACAGTGCTCTCCTAGAAATGAACAATACATTTACAACAATAATCACTGATCACTAACAGCAAGAATAATTGTGTCATGAATTAAAAACAGCTGCTTGGCACTGCAATTAAAAAAGACAGAGGTCCTAATATAGAGAAAGAGGAAGAAAGAAGATTTATTTTCCCTTACAGAAGATAAAAGGTGTTCTGACTGCTATAATTTATTTATTTTATTTATTTATTTGTTGGATTTATATAACTGCACCCTCTCCCCAAAGGGACCCGGGGCGGTGCACAGGAAATTAAAACACACAATATCACAAATATAAATAATTAATACCAAATTAAATAAATTATCCCTGTGCTAAAATTTAAAAATGTTCAAACATGACCCCATCTAAAACCCAATTAAAACAATTTATGGTACAGACTGTCTTAATGAATAAGACAGCGGCATTCTGGACATTTTTGCTCCAATATGTTCACAAGTTTCTGGAAAAGTATGTTCAGTAAAAAGATGAAAGCAGTGATTAACTGGTGTGTGAGTGTAAAATTCGTTACTGATGAAGAAAGAAGATAATGTCAAGTCAAAAACCTTTCTTGCCCAAGTCATTAATAGAAAGCTGGATACTTCAAAAACATGTGCAGCTGGAAGTGTTATCATGAACTTCCACTCTCTTTTTTCTCAAGATGTTCTTTGCTTAGTTGGATGATATGTTAGAAGAAACAGAAAGTACATAAATCATTTCCTACTAGTGGTAGAAACAAAGCTTGGTTTCTGATTCCAATTCCCCCCGCCCTGTATAAGTAGGGTTCTACTTGGAATGGAAAAATACAACTGATTTTTTTTCATCACATAGTATCAATATCTAATGCCTACCTACATACTTTTTGGGGGAGGTGGTGATAATAAAACTAGCATTTTGCCATCACAATGTAAATTTCCTGATTTACATGCTATGAGAGGTTTTGCATCATAGCATCATTTTTCTGTCATGACGCACTATCAATGGCCATGTCTACATGTCTGAGATCCAGAAACAGACCTAATAGGTCACAGAACATGCCTGTGATTAGATTTACATTTTGTACTAAGCTGTGACTTGTTTCCTCGTTGATTTAATTAATAAATTGCAACAAGTTTACATTGTATACATTGCATATTAAAAATAATGACGAATTCACACAAAACACTATAATCAGACTCATCAAATTGTATAGCTTAGTGTTGGGTAAACATAGCCTTTGAACAGAACACAAGTTGTGATCTTTCTTTTTCCTATTAAAAAACAATATTGAGCATCAGTACAGTAACAATGAAACAATAGCAACACAGGGTTGGTTTTTCATAGCATTTTTCACTAGATAGTTGAATTTCCCCTGTCAACTTTTTTCTTGGTGCATAATGCTTCTATATAATCTTTATATAGAATGATGTCAGAAGGACATCAACTGAACTTTCTTCACTGTATAAAGAAATAAATATACTGATTTTGAATATGCTTCTCTCATCTATTGGTACCAGCCCCTTAAATCAGTGGACCATTAAAACAAAAAAGATGATGCTACAATATCATTCATACAATATTGCTGAATTATTTCAGCAATTCTAGAGAACAACGCAATGGCCCACCGATGGGAAGAATTCAATCTGCACACCAATGTTAAAGAAGGGAGACTTAGGGGTATCTAAACCATCATGCAATATCTTTAATTTTTTATGCTAATAAAATACCACTTAGCATCATCCAATGCAGATTAGGAAAGGCTGAGGAACACAATACTTTACTTGTCGGAACAGAATAACAGAGCTGGAAGGGATCTTGGAGGTCTTCTACTCTGAGCACCTGCTTAGGCTGGAAACCTGATATCATTTCAGACAAATGATTATCAATCTCTTCTTACAGTGTTGGAGCATCCACAAGGTTTTGGGAGGCCAAAATGGCTGTATTCAATGTATAAGATGCACCAACATTTCCATGCTCTTTTACCGGTGTTTGTGTGTGTGCATCTTATAGTCTGAAAAATACAGTAATATACATCACAATTACTATTGTGGGGAGAAAAATAGATGGTGTAACTTCTGTTTCAGAATGTTGTAGGAAACGTGGGTTGTAAATCTTAGTGAATGATGATTGACTGAATTTTCACAGAAGCAGTCATCTTAGTCCTAACAAAGAGTCTTCTGGAAGTGTAAACATTTAAAAAATAATAATAACCATAAACCTGGACTTCTAAAATGATGCCATGTTTATCTGCAGACTCTTTCTTTGGCACTTGCCAGGTATTTTTTATTATTTAATTCATACAATTATTTAAGCAGTTGAAGTGGCTGCAACTCACACATTGCAACTCTGGGTAGCTAATGTAAAATGAAATCCAAACACAAAGCCCAACAAAAATAAAAATAACAAAACCAAAGATAATTGATTTCAGCCCAGATTTGTCCCATAATCACTGGTGTTGTATAAAAGCGACCTTGCCCTAGCTGCTGTAAAAATATTGAAAAAAAATTAAATGGGAAATTGGCATGCTGAAACCGAAGGTACTGTCTTCTGTCAGACTTTATTGCCAAGGAGGTTGGTGGGATTTGCAGATGGCCCATTAAGAAATAAAGCGAGTACCCAGTGCTTTATTGGTGGTACTTCCATCTGATTAAAAACAGTTGCTAAAATCCATCTTCAGGTTCTAAAAGTGACAGACCAACCAACAAAATTGCCTTTTTATTTATGAGTACTTTAGGTCTGACTACAGTTTTTCATGTAGTCATGAAAAACTGTAGTCCGAACCACCCCAACGATGCCCCTTTAGGTCTGACTACAGTTTTTCATGTAATCATGAAAAACTGTAGTCTGAACCACCCCAAACCACCCTAACGATGCTGTTGAAGTGATGCCCTGGTGTCTGGAGGCCGTGCGGGTCTGGATGGGGAGGAACAAGCTCCGACTCAACCCGTCCAAGAACGAGTGGCTGTGGTTTCCGGCGTCCCGATATAGCCAGCTGGTGCCATCACTGGCTATCGGGGGTGAGTCATTAGCCCCCGCGGAAAGGGCCCGCAACTTGGGTGTCCTCCTGGACTCTCGGCTGTCCCTGGATGACCAGGTGACGGCCGTGGCCAGGGGGGCATTCTATCAGGTTCGCCTGATACGCCAGTTGCGCCCCTTTCTAGATCAGGACTCCCTTCGCACAGTCACCCAAGCCCTCGTTACTTCCCGCTTGGACTATTGCAATGCTCTCTACATGGGGCTCCCCTTGAGGTGCACCCGGAGACTGCAGCTAGTTCAGAATGCAGCCGCGCGGGGGATTCTGGGAGTCTCTCGTTACTCCCATGTAACACCTCTCCTGCGTGAGCTGCACTGGCTGCCTGTGGCCTTCCGGGTGCGCTTCAAGGTGTTGGTTACCATCTTTAAATTGCTCCATGGCATGGGACCTGGGTATTTGCGAGACCGCCTCCTACCTCCCTTCGACCTGTCCGTTCACACAGGGAGGGCCTCCTCAGGGTGCTGTCTGCCAGTCAATGCCGGCTGGCGTCCCCCAGGGGAAGGGCCTTCTCTGTGGCGGGTCCGGCTCTCTGGAACGACCTGTCCCCCAATATTCGCACCATCACGGACCTGCACCTCTTCCGTCGGGAGCTCAAATCACATTTTTTCCATCTGGCTCGCCTGGCTTAGAGTTTAATAATGTAAATTTAATTTTAATAGGGGGTTTTATAGTTTTAATCTTTGTAGCACAGTTGTATTTATTTAATTCGGTTTTAAATTGTGGGTTGTATTTATATGATGTGTATGCTGTTGTTTTTACTTTTTATCTTCTGTGCACCGCCCCGAGTCCCATTGTGGAGATGGGGCGGTATAAAAATTTGAAAATTAAAATTAAAAATTAAATTAAATGACAGCCACTTTGGGAATAAACAGGTCCCATTCATCCAGTGGTAAAAAAAAATTTTTTTTTTTTTACTACTGGTTCTGTTGGTGTGGCTTGGTGGGTGTGGCAGGGGAAGGATACTGCAAAATCTCCATTTCCACCCCCCTCCAGGAGAAATATTGCAAAATCTCCATTCCCACCCCATTCCTGGGAGAAGGATATTGCAAAATCTCTATTCCCACCCTGCTCTGGGGCCAGCCACAAGTGGTATTTGCTGGTTCTCCAAAGTACTCAAAATTTCCACTACCGGTTCTCCAGAACCAGTCAGAACCTGCTGAATTTCACCCCTGCACTTATCCCCTAGCCTCCAAGCAAGTAATTGGTGAAAGTGTCCATGATCTGTTCTCAGATTCTCTATTATTCCCCTCAGGACAAAAATTTCAAGGTTCTTGCATAAGCTTTTATTGATTTCAGTTTTTTTCTTCAGGTACCTGAAGTGCTATTTTGAATTAAGAACACATATAAACATTTCCATATCTGAAGGGATAGCTAGATTATAAAGGGGATTAAATCAATGATGTAGTGATTCTGGTAATAATCTTGTAAACAATCATTGTTATTTACAAAAGTGCAGCACATCCTTGTTATAGTGGTAAATTGATAAATGCATGTAAACTCACAGGATACATAGAAAACTCAGCTTCCTTAGTCCATGATTTTGGTAAACAGATGAAACGGATTCTTTATAAACCACTTATACCCGGGGGGGGGGGGGAAGCAATTCCAGGAATTACTGTATAACGTAAAGATTTACTATTCCAGCTTAATACAATAGCAGAGTTGGAAGGGACCTTGTAGGTCTTCTAGTCCAACCCCCTGGGTGGGCAGGAACCTTATACCATTTCAGACAATGGCTATCTAACATCTTTTTAAAGACTTCCAGGGTTGGGGCATTCACAACTTCTGGCGGCAAGCTGTTCCAGAGGTTAATTGTTCTTACTGTCAGGAAATTTCTCCTTAGTTCTAAGTTGCTTCTCTCCTTGATTAGTTTCCACCCGTTGCTTCTTGTCCTGCCCCCAGGTGCCTTGGAGAATAGTTTGATTCCCTCTTCTTTGTGGCACCCTCTGAGATATCGGAACACTGCTATCATGTCTCCCCTGGTCCTTCTCTTCATCAAGCTAGACATACCCAGCTCCTGCAGCCGTTCTTCATATGTCTTAGTCTCCAGTCCCCTAATCATCTTGGTTGCCCTTCTCTGCACTCTTTCCAGAGTCTCCATGTCTTTTCTACATCGTGGCGACCAAAACTGTATGCAGTATTCCAAGTGTGGCCTTACCAAGGCACCATACAGTGGCATTAACACTTCACGTGATCTAGATTCTATCCCTCTGTTTATGCAGCCTAGAACTGTGTTGGCTTTTTTGGCAGCTGCTGCACACTGCTGGCTCATATTTAAATGGTTGTCCACTAGGATTCCAAGATCCCTCTCACAGTTGCTACTATTGAGCAAGGTACCACCTATACTGTACTTGTGCATTTGGTTTTTCTTGCCTATATGTAGGACCTTACTTTTTTCACAATTGAATTTCATTTTATTAGATAGTGCCCAATGTTCAAGTTTGTCTAGATCCTTCTGTATCTTAAGCCTATCTTCTGGAGTGTTGGCTATTCCTGCCAGCTTGGTGTCGTCTGCAAATTTGATGAGTTCCCCATTTATCCCCTCATCCAAATTGTTGATGAAGATGTTAAAGAGTACTGGGCCTAAAACAGAGCCTTGGGGGACTCCACTGCATACTTCCTTCCATGTAGATGCAGTTCCATTGAGGACTACACGTTGAGTGCGGTTGGTCAGCCAGTTGCGAATCCATTTGGTGGTGGTGCTGTCTAACCCACAATTTTCTACTTTATCTAATAGTAGGTTATGGTCTACTTTATCAAATGCCTTACTGAAGTCCAGGTAAATTACATCAACAGCATTCCTCTGGTCCACTGATTTTGTCACTTTGTCAAAGAATGCAATTAGATTCGTCTGGCATGATCTGTTTTTGACAAACCCATGTTGGCTTTTGGCTATTACTTTGTTTGCTTCTAGGTGTTCACTTATTTGTTGTTTAATTATCTTTTCCAGAATCTTTCCTGGTATTGAGGTTAGGCTGATGGGTCTATAGTTTCCTGGATCTGTTTTTTTTCCTTTTTTGAAGATGGGAACCACATCAGCTCTTTTCCAGTCTTCTGGCAGTTCCCCGGTGCTCCAGGATCTCTGAAAGATATAGTTCAGTGGTTCTGAGATCTCATCTGCCAGTTCCTTCAGAACCCTGGGGTGTAATCCATCCGGTCCTGGTGATTTGAACTCGTCCAGGGCAGACAGGTGCTCACTTACCATTTTCTTCCCTATTTCAACTTGTGTTCCTAATCTGATTTTTGTGGTGCTGTTTTTGATTGGTTGGACTGTTTTATCCCTTTGTGTAAAGACAGATGCAAAAAAAGAGTTAAATAGTTCTGCTTTCTCCCTGTTTCTCCCTGCTTCATTTTCTTTCTCTTACAATATCTTCTGGATAGATAATCATTCAGGAATGTTGTCTCTCCAAAAATTGAATTTCAGAAAGTCTGAGAGGTAAGTGTTACAATAAGAGTTATGGATCTAGTGCTGAATAAAATGCTGTTTGTAAGTACTCAAGGTAGCTAACAAAATTAGAAAATCATATATCAAAAGCTAAACATTTAAGTAAGAAGTCTTCTTAGTGGTTGCCACAAAGAATAGGGAGTCAAGCTATTCTTCAAAGCACCTGAGGGCAGGACAAGAAGCAATGGATGGAAACTAATCAAGGAGAGAAACAACCTAGGACTAAGGAGAAATTTCCTGACTACAATTAATCAGTGGAACAACTTGCCTCCAGAAGTTGTGAAGTCTCCAACACTGGAAGTTTTTAAGAAGAGATTTGTCTGCAATGGTATAGGGTTTCCTGCCTGAGCAGGGGGTTGGACTAGAAGACCTCCAAGGTCTCTTCCAACTCTGTTATTCTATTCTAAATGCAAGCATTAATATATTAAAGAACTGGAGAAGCATTTCTAAATGCAAAGGCATGGGGGTGAGGAGACAATAATGCATTTCCTGTATTTTGTAGCCTGGGAGCAATGCAGAATAATCTGTGCCAGAAAAACAAGCTCCTGATACCAAAGCAAGGGGACACATATTCAGAAGATCTTCTTTAATTCTTAAAATATAGGTAGTGTCACACACAAGTAACCAGGCACAAGTGTTGAGTTCAATGTACTAAATATGTATTACATTCTACCTGCATACAAGAATCTGATCTACAAATGGTTAAGCCAAATTGGCACTAGATAAAAGTGAATGGAATTCACAGAGAGAATGGACTTGGGTCTCTTGTGGGAGTTCAGCAACTCCAAACTCATGATGCGTTCGATCCCATCCCCAAGCTAAGTCTGGTCACTTCCTACAGGCAGGTTTGTAACAGAAAAGATGTTCCCTTGGACAGCCAGGCTTTAACTCATTTAGAGCTTATGATCAATACCGATGTCAAGAATTTGTGGTTACTAAACACTTTGTTGCTAGTGCAGATCTTCCAATATAGGCCTGTGTTTCCTGTAATTTGCATCACTTAGCAATTTCCTGTAGTATTGCACATAAAATTATTTCTCCCCCCTATTCTACCATAATTGTCTTTCCATCTCAACAGAACTCTCTTTATTGTGTTTGGATTCTCTCTGGTCTATTTTGTGAACTTCTGGGTCCTGCTGTCATCTCATTGTTCTCAGAAGTGTTGACTGACTCATTTGAGACTTCTACAGTAGGTTAATAGACTGGGTCAACTGTCAAGAATGCTTGTCAAGACTTTAATCTGTATATTAACTTTTAAAAATGCCACAGCATCTAGATTTTTAATTGCCTTCAGGATAACAGAATGTTAACACCTGAGGCTTCATCTTCTGTCATCTATGATGATTTTCATTGCCAAGGAACATGCTCTCCAGGAAGTGGTTTATTGTCACACCAAAGTGTCTTCTCTCTAAATGTAATCTGTGCTGTCTGAAGTATGATAGAAATTGAATGAATGAATGAATGAATGGTATTGTAGTTCAATACATCTGGATAGCAATATTTTGAAGAAAGAGAACCACAACTTAGATCCTGGAGAGTCTTGGATCCCATTTCTTCTTTTACTTAAAGATTTCCAACCTAGTTGCACAGAGGACATCATTGCTGGTAAAGTGGTCAATTATTTTAAAGCTCTTCTTCAAAACAAAAACTGCAAGTTCGATCAGAAAGGACTTTGTCACCCAGCTGCTTTGCTTTTAAATACAACTTACTGCACCATGAAGGAAAACAATGAATATGAGGGATTTGCTTCCAAAACAATATTGTAATCCATTTTGAGCTAGCACAAAAGCATATGTAGGTAGAACAGGGAATGCAATCCATGTTAAGGCATTCTGCTTTTCCCCTGTTCATTTTTCCATCCTAGAGAGTTGATCCGGTCTTTCCTTTTTGCAGCCTGCCTTTCTGTAATAGACATTCTTTCAGGGCTCCTTGGAATAAGATGA
This sequence comes from Rhabdophis nuchalis, assembly GCA_039707465.1. Classification (NCBI taxonomy): domain Eukaryota; kingdom Metazoa; phylum Chordata; class Lepidosauria; order Squamata; family Natricidae; genus Rhabdophis; species Rhabdophis nuchalis. Next base: position 308,443,374 of record CM077643.1, on the reverse strand, counting down.
AAATGGTCCATCAGTACATTCTATATTGATGGGCTATTTATTTGATCATTTAGGCTGAAGACCAAGGAACAGAAGATTAAAAACTTCAAGATAATAGCATTTTCTGCTCCTTGATACAAATTAGGCTGCAAAAATAATTTATCTCGGTGGATAGTAGTTTCCAAGAAAGCGCGATAATTACTGAGATATAATAAATGAGATTATAAAAGCCCAGTCCAGCGCAATACCAATGAAGAAGAAAAATAACAGCTCCCAAAAGAAACCAGCATGGCTGCATAAAGAACTCTCTGACAAATTGAAAGATAAAAAGGATAAATATAAAAAGTGGAAAAAGGGGGACATAACTAAGGCAAAATATCAGCAAATAGCCCGAGCCTGTAAAGATGAAGTGAGGAAAGCTAAGGCTCGCAATGAAGAAAGGCTTGCCAAAAAAGTAAAAAATAACAAAAAAAGCTTCTTCCAACATGTTAAAAATAAGAAAAAAGTTAAGGAAACAATTGGTCCACTGCTGGGAGAAAATGGCAAGAAGATGATAAGCAACAGGGAGAAAGCAGAACTATTTAACTCTTTTTTTGCATCTGTCTTTACACAAAGGGATAAAACAGTCCAACCAATCAAAAACAGCACCACAAAAATCAGATTAGGAACACAAGTTGAAATAGGGAAGAAAATGGTAAGTGAGCACCTGTCTGCCCTGGACGAGTTCAAATCACCAGGACCGAATGGACTACACCCCAGGGTTCTGAAGGAACTGGCAGACGAGATCTCAGAACCACTGAACTATATCTTTCAGAGATCCTGGAGCACCCGGGAACTGCCAGAAGACTGGAAAAGAGCTGATGTGGTTCCCATCTTCAAAAAAGGAAAAAAAACAGATCCAGGAAACTATAGACCAATCAGCCTGACCTCAATACCAGGAAAGATTCTGGAAAAGATAATTAAACAACAAATAAGTGAACACCTAGAAGCAAACAAAGTAATAGCCAAAAGCCAACATGGGTTTGTCAAAAACAGATCATGCCAGACGAATCTAATTGCATTCTTTGACAAAGTGACAAAATCAGTGGACCAGAGGAATGCTGTTGATATAATTTACCTGGACTTCAGTAAGGCATTTGATAAAGTAGACCATAACCTACTATTAGATAAAGTAGAAAATTGTGGGTTAGACAGCACCACCACCAAATGGATTCGCAACTGGCTGACCAACCGCACTCAACGTGTAGTCCTCAATGGAACTGCATCTACATGGAAGGAAGTATGCAGTGGAGTCCCCCAAGGCTCTGTTTTAGGCCCAGTACTCTTTAACATCTTCATCAACGATTTGGATGAGGGGATAAATGGGGAACTCATCAAATTTGCAGACGACACCAAGCTGGCAGGAATAGCCAACACTCCAGAAGATAGGCTTAAGATACAGAAGGATCTAGACAAACTTGAACATTGGGCACTATCTAATAAAATGAAATTCAATTGTGAAAAAAGTAAGGTCCTACATATAGGCAAGAAAAACCAAATGCACAAGTACAGTATAGGTGGTACCTTGCTCAATAGTAGCAACTGTGAGAGGGATCTAGGAATCCTAGTGGACAACCATTTGAATATGAGCCAGCAGTGTGCAGCAGCTGCCAAAAAAGCCAACACAGTTCTAGGCTGCATAAACAGAGGAATAGAATCTAGATCACGTGAAGTGTTAATGCCACTGTATAGTGCCTTGGTAAGGCCACACTTGGAATACTGCATACAGTTTTGGTCGCCACGATGTAGAAAAGACGTGGAGACTCTGGAAAGAGTGCAGAGAAGAGCAACCAAGATGATTAGGGAATTGGAGACTAAAACATATGAAGAACGGCTGCAGGAGCTGGGTATGTCTAGTTTGATGAAGAGAAGGACCAGGGGAGACATGATAGCAGTGTTCCGATATCTCAGAGGGTGCCACAAAGAAGAGGGAGTCAAACTATTCTCCAAGGCACCTGGGGGCAGGACACGAAGCAATGGGTGGAAACTAATCAAGGAGAGAAGCAACTTAGAACTAAGGAGAAATTTCCTGACAGTTAGAACAATTAACCTCTGGAACAGCTTGCCTCCAGAAGTTGTGAATGCCCCAACCCTGGAAGTCTTTAAAAAGATGTTAGATAGCCATTTGTCTGAAATGGTATAAGGTTCCTGCCCACGCAGGGGGTTGGACTAGAAGACCTACAAGGTCCCTTCCAACTGTGCTATTGTATTGTATTGTATTGTACTGTAAGCTCTGCCCCGAAGCTAAACAAACGAGAGATTAGTTTCAGAGAGCTTTTCAGCACCAAAGCGTCGGACAGTTCCAATTTATCTCCATTTCCCCCGTTTGCGCATTGAAACATTTGTTAGGCTGGGTTCCCATAAGCCTCAACTAAAACTCTAATCACATTTACCCCTACTCAGGCAAGTTATGTGGAAGTAGCCATCAGGGTTGTAACTGATGATATACGGGGTTCTATGATGATATACTGCGAAGAGTATGCATTGGGGGGGGGGGGAATTAAGACCCTAACTTCAGATCAACCGCTGCTTGCTCTGCCGCCTGGTAATTACAACACAGAGGTCAGTCCTACAGTTCATAGGGAGGACTTTGAAACGGACCCCTCTCCCCAAAACCAAAGAATATATACAGGCATTCTCTTGGATCTTGATGAGGGGAGAAACCCTTTCCCCCACCCTACCTCTGCTCGGGGGCCCTGGGTGTGCCTCTCGCGCACTGTTTCTCCTTGTGGAGGCGGACCCGCTCGCCTTTAAAGGAAAGGCGCCCCCCTCTAAGGAGGCCAAAGCGAACACGGCTGGAGAGAGTCGCGCTCTAGACAGAGGAAGAAGAGGGGCTGCGAGCCTGGCGGGTTCTCCTAACGCTACACTCTGCAGAAGACGGAACAGCCCCGTGGACACCCAAAGCTTTCCCAAGAACCTTTCAGACAGCGAACTGCCAGTGTCTCGCCTCTCTTCGTCCAACCCAAGAGGTCGCTTGACTCCGACGAGACTTGTTTCCTTCTTGGGGATCTTCGGAGACAGAAAGAGTAGTTGGGGCGGAAGAGGAGCACCTCCAAACTGCCGACTCCTAGATCGAGGACTTGGGAGAAGGCCGTCGAAGGAGAGTCTCCGCGATGCCACCGAGGTCGACGGAGTCCACGTGGCTCCAAGAGACGGCGGCGGGCAACCAGAGCGAGGCGGCTGCTCCGGGGAGCTCGTCCCCTCAAGCTGGGGCGGCATTCGCCATCCGCTGCGTGATCCCTTCGCTCTACCTGCTCATCATGGCCGTGGGCTTGCTGGGCAACTTCATGTTGCTGAAGATCTTCGCCGCCCGGAGCGCCGCCCTGAGCGTGCCCAACATCTTCATCTCCAACCTGGCCGCCGGAGACCTGCTGCTGCTGCTCATCTGCGTCCCGCTCGACGCCTCCCGCTTCGTCCTGGAGGAATGGCTCTTCGGCGAGGTGGGCTGCAAGCTGCTGCCGGCCATTCAGCTGACCTCCGTGGGCGTTTCCGTCTTCACCCTCACCGCCCTCAGCGCCGACAGGTGAGTCCAGGGGCGACCGACGAAAGTCCTCCAGAGACGGAAGGCGGGTGGCGGAGCGCAGCGAATTCGGTGGGGAGAAATCAATCCCTAAACGCCAGGGGGGGAAAACACTGCAAACTTTCCGGCCCATATGCCAGCCATTGGCTGCCTTTCATGCCCTTAAAAGTTCCCACTTTTAACAGAGTCCGCCAGAGTTGGGACGCCAATAAATTTAAATGAATGAATAACTAATTGAATTAAAAATGTTCCAGCAACCAGCCTTGGTGAAGCTTCTGCTTCACCAAGTTTGGGAAGGTGTCAGTCCTTCTCTTTTTCCCCCCCTCCACACTGTCAGACTTTTAAGCTCAGAAGGCTGAAAATGAATCCCTGTCTGATTGGATTGCTAGAGGTCAGTCTGCCCCTTCAGGAGTCTTATAGCTCATCCTATGCTAACCTCACCCACAAATAAATAAGGAGATCCATCCTCATCTGGGGGTACATCTATTTATTTTCTTTAATGACTTCAGCTGGAAGCAAATGACTTCTGTGGACACACAGAAATAAGCTTAGCATTACCCTATGTAGTGTTAACAAGGGAGGTTGGATGAATTAATTAAAAAACAACAACAGTCCATCAGCTGTGATAGATGAACTGAATGTTTCTTTTTAGATGCAGTTTTTCCCTAAATGCTAATTCCAGGGAACAAGAAGGAGCATCCTTGGCTTTATTTTCACTTGAGCAGTTTCCAGAGACATCTCCTATAGCTGATCGCATTTGTAGATATACATGTGAATAAGACAAACGATTAGTCTAAAAATCTTATGTTCTTCTTTAGAAATATTTGTCTCTTTATTTTTTTGAAATATCAAAAATATCAAAAAACATTATGATATGTTTTATATCATAAATTCCATTTCTATGTTAAGCAGTGTGTTCTATAGGTGTCCAAGGTGTTAACATACAAACATCATCATCGACATTATATATCTAAATATATATATCTATAATTGTTAGAGCCCCAATTAAGGGAGGAGACATACTGTTTCCTTTTCTGCCTTTCGGCTCATCACCAGAGACCATCTGGACAGAAAGCCATGAGTTCCGTTGTGTTAATTTTTTAATATGTGTGTTAGTATTATGAGCTGATCAATAAATAAATCAGAGAAACTAGGATAGATCTATTTCGAGCTTTTTAGCTCTCATCAGCTAGTCATACTCTTACTGGGATTTGATCTGGGGTGTTGTATATAGTTGTGTCACAATACCCTGCGGTATATAGTTGTGTCACAACACCCTGTTAAGCCCCAATTAAGAGAAGAAGCATACTGCTTTCCTTTTCTGCCTTTCGGCTCATCACCAGAGACCACCTAGGCAAAAAGCTCTATTTCGAGCTTTTTAGCTCTCATCAGCTAGCCACACCCTTACTGGGATTTGAACATGTAATACAGCCCCGGTTCAAATCCCAGTAAGGGTATGGCTAGCTGATGAGAGCTAAAAAGCTCGAAATAGATCTATCCTAGTCTCCCTGATTTATTTATTGATCAGCTCAAAAACCTAACATATATATGCAATTATACAACGATCAAAATATTTACTCATCTGTTTTACTTTCTCATGTTGACCATATAAATATTTGTCTCTTCAAATGTATTAAGCTGGGAGATAACTTATGTATTATGCTCCTAAATAAACATAATGTAAGCTGAAATTAAGGAGAATAAATTAATTTCCACACAATATTAATGGAACTGAAATGTCAAGCAGCAGAGAACAAAGAACTAAGCAACATATGATTAAAGATTGCCAATTAGCGCCAATTGCTTTATTTTAATACAAAGTTAGAAAAATAGAGGAGAAAAAGGTCATGACTTAACGTCAAGATTGAAAGATTCTGACCAAAATCATCAGCAAAAGAATATGTCTTTTCCCCTATGGACAAACTTGTATAGTGATGATGAAATGTGCTGGCGTTACTTGTTTCCATACTGAAATCCATCAATTTGCAGTTGAGGTTAAAAAAAGAAGAAGTGGCAATAGTTTTTATTCAGAAAATATGTGAAGCCACTTGTATGAATTTCCTGAAACAGACAAGTTAATAGTCTATCTTGAAATGTCTATAGATAAATAATAACAGGATGTTGGAATAAAAAAAAAGTTGCCATCATTGCTGGTCCTCTCAGCTTGTTTTTCCTTTTGAAAAAGAATTAAACTGAGATTACAATTTCATTGTATGCTACATTTTCACACGAGACTAGCACAACCTCAAGGATAAATCACACAACCACATCTTTGAGGCTACATACTTTGAAAGCTCCCAAGTTGTTGGAAAATTATTGGAACTTGTAACCAGCTAAACCTTAGGCTTTGAAACAGATGTAATATTGAGAATACATAGGTGCAAACTTACACTCATTCATAAATGCACATGTTTTCACCAATGTGAAAAAATATGACAAGTTGAATGACATTCAGTAAGTAGCATAGTAGCCTTTATCTTGGGGAGAGTTGTTTGCAAAAACCAGGAATGCTTTTTAATAATGTGATGTTTTATCCTAGCACCCATTTCTATTTGTGAAAAATGAAGATTGGTGTCATAAGGCAATACAAGCATGCTGATAAATAAACCCAGTGAATTCCTAGTGTACAGATTTTTTTTTGTACAGAAAATCATGTCTCCCTCTTTCTCAGTCTTAGGATGGTCTCATCTTTGCCAAATTTACTATCTGCATGCATGTGCAAAGGGATGCAGTTGTGCCTTTTCTAACAATGTATTTATTGTCAATGATTAATATGCACACACTATCTGTTGTTGCATAGCTATGCAACAACAGATAACAGCATGCAAGTGGTTGCAGGCCACTTGCTATCTGCTCACGCAGGAATGTTTATTTTATCAGAGGAAAAGTGATAACATTGCAGGCTGTTTCCCCTGTCCCTATATTAGACCAGGGGTGTTAAACACAATTTCACTGAGGGCCACATCAGGGTTGTGTTTGACCTTGGGGGGCTTGGGTGGGTGCAGCCAGGGTGGGCGTGGCCAGCTTGACATCACTCGAACTTGGGGGCTTCTGTGGTGGCCCAAGTGCTCTGCCACTGAAATCGGGCTCTAGAGCTCCATTTTCAGCTGCAACGGCCTCCTGCCACCCTCTGCCAGTAAAAATGGAGCCGGGGGGGGGGGCATATGTGCCATATGCACCCCTCGAGCTTTGTTTTCACTGACAGAGGGCAGCAGCAGGCTGTCACAGCTGAAAATGGACCCTGGGAGAACCACATGCGGCCCTCCCAAGCTTCATTTTTGTTGGTAGAGGCACAATACAATAGCAGAGTTGGAAGGGACCTTGGAGGTCTTCTAGTCCAACTCCCTGCTTAGGCAGGAAGCCCTATACCATTTCAGACAAATGGCTATCCAACAACTTCTTAAAGACTTCCAGTGTTGGGGCATTCACAACTTCTGGAGGCAAGCTGTTCCACTGATTAATTGTTCTCACTGTCAGGAAATGTCTCCTCAGTTCCAAGTTGCTTCTCTCCTTGATTAGTTTCCACCCGTTGCTTCTTGTTCTGCCCTCAGGTGCTTTGGAGAATAGTTTGACACCCTCTTCTTGGTGGCAACCCCTGAGATACTGGAACACTGCTATCATGTCTCCCTTAGTCCTTGTTTTCATTAAACTAGACATAGCCAGTTCCTGCAACCGTTCTTCATATGTTTTCGTCTCCAATCCTCTAATCCAGGGGTCCCCAACTTTTTTTGCACCAGGGACCGGTTTTATTTTAAAGAAAATTCTGCGGACCGGCCTAGAGGAGGAGGGAGGGAGGGGGAACAGGCGGCGCATGCGCATGCGGGGGGGGGGAGTCGGCTCACTTGGCCCTCTAGGGCAGTGGTGGGCAAACTTATTAGTCAATAGAGCCAAATATCAACAGTACCATTACTGAAATTTCTTTTGAGAGCCAAAAGGTGTGGCCTGTTTTGTGGGAGTGGCTCAGCGGTCATGTGACCGGATGGGCGTGGCCAACTTGGAAACTCACTTAATGCTTAGCAACCAAAATTTTGGGCTCAATTGTGGTCATAAGTTCTTTCTTTCTTTCTTTCTTTCTTTCTTTCTTTCTTTCTTTCTTTCTTTCTTTCTTTCTTTCTTTCTTTCTTTCTTTCTTTCTTTCTTTCTTTTTTTTTCTCTCTCTCTCTCTCTCTCCCTCCCTCCCTCCCTCCCTTCCTTCCAGTTCTGGCTGGTCTTTGGTCTTCTGAAGATGGTGAAAATGGATTTATGGGCACTCGTTATATATAAAGGCAGCCCATGACTCTTTGGGATGCTGGTTTGAATCCAGGAAATGACTCAGAGGATGTGATTCCTTTGAAATGATCACTGGGAGAAAAATAGATCTTTAACCTGGTTAACCAAACAGGTAGCTTGAGGTGGAAGGAAATAGGAAAATAGATTTCTTCCTTTCCTTTCCTTCCTTCCATTGCCTCCCTCCCCCTTCCTCCCTTCTTTCCTTCCCTCCCTCCCACCTTCCATCTCTTTCTTTTTCTTTCTTTCTTTCCTTCCTTCTTTCACCCCTCTCTTCCTCCTTCCTCCCCCTTCTTTCCTTCACTCCCTCCCCCCCACCCTCCATTCATCTTTCTTTTTCTATTTTTCTTTCTTTCTCTTTCTCTGTTTCTCTCTCTTTCTTTCTGTATCTGTCTCTCTCTCCTCCCTCCACCCATCTCTGTCACTTTGTGTGTGTGCGTGTGTGTGTGTCTGATTCCGTCTCTCCCCCCCTCTATTTCTGTCTCTCTAAGTCTGTCTCTCTGTGTGTCTGTATCTCCCTCCATCCCCCCCCCCGGGAAGCAGCAGAGGGGCCAGCATGTCGGCTGGAGAGGAGGAGGAGGGAGCAGCCCCTGGGCAGAGAATGGTCGAGCGCACCTCCAGCAGCTCCTTCCGACGGCCACCGCGGCGCACTTTCCGGGGCTTCCCGGAGGGGCCAGCATGTCAGCTGAGGAGGTAACGTGCCTCATCCCACAGCGAGCGAACGAGCGAGCGGCCGGAGGACTCGAGCCTGCGGCTACCTTAAGCATTGCCGAAACTGTCCGGGCAGCACATGGGGCTGGAAGGGAGGTGGGTGTGTGGTGCCCAGATGGCCTTGGCGGTGCTTAAGGTAGCCGCAGGCTCGAGTCCTCCACCCGCTTGCTCGTTCGCTCGCTGTGGGATGAGGCACGTTAGCTCCTCAGCTGACATGCCAGCCCCTCCGGGAAGCCCCGGAAAGTGCGCCACGGTGGCCGTCGGAAGGAGCTGCTGGAGGCGCGCTCGGCCATCCTCTGCCCAGGGGGCTGCTCCCTCCTCCTCCTCTCCAGCCCTGCGGCCCGGTTCCTATCAGGCCGCGGACCGGCACCGGGCCGTGGACCGGGGGTTGGGGACCCCTGCCCTAATCATCTTTGTTGCTCTTCTCTGCACTCTTTCTAGAGTCTCCACATCTTTTCTACATCGTGGTGGCCAAAACTGAATGCAGTATTCCAAGTGTGGCTTTACCAAGGCCTTATAAAGTGGTATTAACACTTCACGTGATCTTGATTCTATCCCTCTGTTTATGCAGCCTAGAACTGTGTTGGCTTTTTTGGCAGCTGCTGCACACTGCTGGCTCATATTTAAATGGTTGTCCACTAGGACTCCAAGATCCCTTTCACAGTTGCTGCTATTGAGCAAGGTACCACCCATACTGTACCTGTGCATTTTATTTTTGTTGCCTAAATTGCACTATGGGCTGGTCCTTTGCTGTTTCTAGGGCATCCCTATGGTCCAGATCTAAGCACCCCATGGGACAGATCTGGCCCCTGGGCCTTGAGTTTGATACGCCTATATTAGACTCAGTTTTCCCTTTGGTCACACTGATCAGAATTTTTAAGGATTTTTAAGATGGATTCAAGAAACAAAATATTCACTTGAGCTACCAACATCTTTTTCTTTTTTTAATCCTGGTTTGATTCAGTTTTGAAGCCAGCGGACTAAATAAATGATAATGGAGAAATCCAGAATTTTGAAACAATACAACCGAGCAATATTACTAATTTGAATGTTAAAAAAAAAAGGATCTTTCTTATTGTTTGAAGTATGAAATTTTTTTTGACTAAGTCTCCCACCATAGCTTTTGTTCTGGCTAGAAAGATCCTGCTTCACATGTTTTCCATAAAAAAAAACATTTTAGGTAAGGTAAAAAACAAAGTTGATGTAAAAGAGAGTGAGCTGCATTCATCAGGAGTCAAGCCTAACTAGCTATGTAACAGATGGCAACTACACAGGACCGCATCTGATTCTGCAGTATTTTTTTCAATAGGAGGATTCTATTTGCTGTGTTACATTCTATAGCCATGATGGCGAACCTATGGCACGGGTGCCACAGGTGGCACGTGGGACCATTTCGAAGGGCACGGAGGCGTTGCCCTGTCAGCTCCAGTGCATATGTGTGTGCTGGCCAGCTGACTTAGGCCTTCTTTTGAGGCTGTTTTTCGCCCTCTGGAGGTGAGGGAAGGCTGTTTTCACCCTTCCCAAGCTCCTAGAAAGCCTCTGAAGCCTGGGGAGGGTGAAAAAAGCGTGCCAAAAGCAGGGGGTCATGCACATAGCATTATGGGTGTGGCATGCCTGCGCACATCCCCCCTGCATCCCCTCTGCTTTTGGCCCGTGAGCCAAAAAAGGTTAGCCATCACTGTTCTATAACATCGAAAAAGAGATGGAACATTTTCCACAAAGGTTAATACTCACTGAAATGACACAGTATATGGGATAAGAGAGAATAGTAAAGGTAAAGGTTCCCTTCCCACATATGTGCTAGTTGTTCCTGACTCTAGGAGGTGGCACTCATATCCGTTTCAAAGCTGAAGAGCCAGCGCTGTCCGAAGATGACTCAGTAGTCATGTGGCCAGCATGATTAAATGCTGAAGGCGCATGGAACGTTATTACCTTCCCACCAAAGGTGGTTCCTATTTTTTCTACTTACATTTTTACATACTTTCGAACTGCTAGGTTGGCAGAAGCTGGGACAAGTAATGGGAGCTCACTCCGTTACACAGCGTTAGGGATTCAAACCACCAAACTGCTGACCTTTCTGTTCAACAAGCTCATTGTCTTAGTCACTGATCCACTGCATCCCTAAGAGAGAATAGATCATTGCATAAACAAAGTAAACAAGGTATAATTTGGAATGTAATTTTAAGTAAGTTTAAATAAAAGTTGACCAAACTAAATATAGATTTTCGATCTCATTTAATTGAGACATGATATAAGAATGCTAGATGTCAGTGAGGAACTGAAAGACATAGAGTTTTATAAAGAAACCAAATGTCTGTTGAATCAAAAAGCTTTTAGTTCCAGCATTGGACTTTCTACAGATTAGCTACAGTTATGCCTTCTTTATTCAATGTGATAACATGTTGATACCACTTTCTACAACATTCCCTTCATTTAAAAAAATGCTCTGAAAAAATGTGTTTTTGGAAATGTTGATAATGGAAAAGACAAAGGAAAAGAAACATCAGCTACCACCAGAGATGGTCCCATATAATTTGAAAACTGCAGTTTTAGTAAACATTAAATTCCTTCTGACAAAATCATTGGGAGGAGATTTGTTTGTTAAAAGCTTACCCAACATAGCTCTAGAAGAATCTTTCCAAGTGGGATGTGCTGTAAAATACTCAATTTGATAGCCAGCCATTTGAGTTAGGAGATTCCATTCTCACTCTTCAGCTCTGACTGGATGGTGGGGAAATGGAAGGATTTATACACCTTGCAGACAGCTAAAAGAAAACAAATGATCAGCTGTCTGCAAGGAGTATAAACCCTTCCATTTCCCCTCTATCCAGCCAGAGCTGAAGAAGCTTCTTGGATGAGAAGCAAAACATATTCAAAGAAAAACTAGAAAGTCCAGTTGCTTCTTGAAAAAGCACCTTAGGGCTTTTTCAGCTAGCACTCCTTAAGCACCAAGAATATATGCTAAGGCAGGGGTCTGCACAGTCGGCTCTTTTAAGACTGGTGGACGACTTCCGGTTCCGCCTTCCAGCGGCGACGGATGAGTCTTGGACTCGTTCGCCGCTTTTCCTTCTTTCTGGGGGCCTCCCGTAGGGCTGGCGTGCCTGGGTCTGTTCCTCTCAGCGGCGGCTGGAGAACGACCCTTGTCTTCGGTCTAGGCGAGGGGAGGCATGCTGCGGGGGGAGTTTCCCTTCGCCAATGGAGGACGGTAACGATCAGCGAATTTAAAAAGAACTGAGCGTGCGGGTCGGAAGGCTCCCTGGGGCTTTGGCGGCGAGGTGAAGAGTGAGTGATTTACAACATTATTTATGCTGGCAACCTGGATTGAAAGAACGTAGAGGGGGGTGTTGGTTAAACCCCCCCTCGGATTTAAAGCGGCGTTTGGAAATGGCTCCTCGTTGCGAGGAAGCGGATACTTTGTTTCCGGACTGCTTTGAAATAAGCGAAAGTGATCTGCGGCTTATTTTCTTACAATGTATCTAAGTCCGGCTGGCTTGATACAATTTTTCTTTGGTTATTTTCTCCTCCTGGCTCTCAGACGGGGCGGTGGAGGATGGTTCCCTTTGTTCCTGAATGACTATTTTTATCTTTGGAAAATTACCAACATCTCTTTGTGAAATGGACTCTCTCTCTCTACTAATGAAGAAATTTCTGGATTAATTGATTCCTTCCCTAAGTGCCTTCTCTGCTAAAATTTTTGACTGTGAAAAGTGTTTCTCTGCTGGGTCTTGAATTCTTTTACAACTTTAACTTGAACTGTTTTGCTCCTGATTTGCCTCAACGGCCCCACCCAAAAAACGCCATCTTAGTGACACTGACTTTAACAGCTTACCATGGCATCAAAATCAGAATTGGCAGGATTGGAACAAAGAATGTCATCTTTGGAATCAGTGTTACAAGTTTTGGTGCAGGAAATTAAAGCTTTGAGAGCTGATAATAAAAGTTTTAAGGAGGACCTTCTGGAAACACGGAAGCAAGTGCTGGAGAATTCACAGAAGACTGAGGAGCTGGAAGGGGGGCTGGCTGGGGCAAAGGGAGAACTTAAAAATGTCAACATTGAAATTGCAGATTTGTCTGGTCATATGTCTAGGATGGATTTTGAAAGGATGTCATATTTTTTAAGATTTCAGAATATTTCTGAAGAATCTGGTGAATGCCTTCCTGATCTCATGTGTACAATTTTAGCAGACTATTTACAGAAACCTAAAGATGAGATCAGGGGGGACATTGACCTAGTCTACAGAATAAATTCAGCATATGCCAGGATAAATGAAGTACCCAGAGAGATACATATTAAATTTGTTAGAAGGTCAACCAGAGAGGGAATTTTGAAGGCGCAGAGAGGGGGGCCGTTAATTTACCAACAAAAGGAAGTCACCATCTTGAAGCAGATCCCAAAAAAGATTAGGGAGGTGGGAAGGAGGTATTCCTTCTTATCCAGAAAATTGTTTGACCACGGGATCTGGTTTAAGTGGGTGATGCCGGAAGGGATGTTGGTGTTCTGGGATGAAGGAAGAGTAAGGATTAAAACAGTTGCTGAGGCGGAAGCCTTTCTTAAAAAACATTCCTCTATCCTGGGGGAAGATCCAGGGAGGACGGAGGGGGCCATGGCCCCGCCCGCTGGGGGCCAGGGAGGAGAAAAAGAAGATACAATTGCCAAGAGACTTAGATCGAAAAAATAACTTCGCTTTTTTTTTATTATTATTAATATTGAATAACCTTATGTCTGGATGTTTGTACACGACTGCTAGCATAGAATGGAGAATTTAGGAATCTTGTACTTATTTTCACCTTGTAGTACTTTTGGAAAAATGTTCTTTTAATGTTTTATTATGAAGCCCTAGAAGGGCCAATGATCCCGACGCGAAAGTTCTTAATATGTTTCTGTATCCCTTACCCTACCCTTTTCGAAAATGGTAAAAACCAATAAAACTTTCTCAATATAAAAAAAAAGACTGGTGGACTTCAACTCCCAGAATTCCCCAGCCAGTCATGCTGGCTGGGGAATTCTGGGAGTTGAAGTCCACTAGTCTTAAAAGAGCCGACTTTGCAGACCCCTGTGCTAAGGAGTATATTAAGGAAGCAGACCTAGGACTAGGTTTAGATTTTTGTCTGAAAGGAACTGAGAAACATTAACAGATGTTTCTGCTTGTCACATATCATTGTAGATGGTCCCAGTTGTGCCTTGTTCTAGTCACATCATACTGTGCTAATGGGAGTCTTTCACTGACAAACACTGAGTACAGAAGTTGAGGGTGATGTGAATTATGTGAGAAGTGCTTGACTCTATTTTTCAAATGCTGTTCTTCTGCCAGCAGGGGAATGACATATAATTGTGTGTACAACCATCAGGTCAAGGATATATCACTTTGGTGGGCACATAAGAGGCGTGCAAAGCACTTTTCCTATGTGTGTGTGTGTGGAGGGGGGGGGGAAGGTGAAGAGATTTGAATGTTGGTAAAGGGAACAACTGGATGAGTCAGTTCTTTCTGGCTAGTTGATGAGAATTGACCAGAAAGGTCAAATTGGAATTGAATGTTGCAGAGCTTCAAACAAGTAAATATGTTCATTTCTGTTATATTTTGCTGTCTTACAATCTTAGATCAGCTTATGAAAGACCTGCATAGTTTTAATATGAGAAAAAGGATGGGACCAAAGGATGACTTTGGTAATGGAATGGCTGGTCATTTAGAAGTGACTTCAGTCTTTGAATGCTTTTTGTTTTTGAAGGTATGGTTGATTTATTAACAACCCTTGAATTCTCTTTCTTTCCACAAACATTAGTCTCCCTGATAGACTAATTTAGTCTCCTTTAGTCTGGGTGGTGCCCATTGTGGTTTCACAGTGATACTCCCTTGAATAGATTTGCCATCAATATTTTGAATATGCCAGAGAAGAGAGGTTTGTATCTTAGCCTAGTCTCATATAATTCACAGTATATGTTTTACAGAAGATGTTTCAGTACAGAATACAAGAGGATTGGGAAAGGAAATGAAACAGGAAAGCTGTTTCTATGTGAAATGATTAACTAAAATATGGAAGTAAAAAAATTATCCCCAGAAAGTATTCCTTCTAAAGACTGTGATATTTTGCATATTTAGTTACTTTTTGCATCTGAAAAATGAACCCAGATAAAATGTGTATGCTTGCAAGACGTACAGTGGGTATGCTTACAGCTCTAGCCAGTTGCATTTTTCAATATTAAATTTACATTTTCTTTAATCATTTCTCTTTAAATATTTTTTTAATCTCTCACTGCATATTCTGATAACTAGACTCTAGAGAGAAACTAGAGAGGATGACTCAGCAGAGCAAAAGTTTTGTCTGGATAAATAGGAAATCAGCCCTTTGTCTAATCATGTTTATCACTTTTCCATTATTTGAGCTTGTAAGGGGAAACTATGTGGATATATCTTTTCTGCCACTAGCTGTGATTGCCTATCATGTATCCATTGATCTTGCATATCAGAATATCTCTCTCATTTCCTTCATTCATTCCTGGTTCACTGAAAATTCTTGCAACTACAACCAACTCTACCAAACTGAAATCTTTTACAATACAATAAAAAAGCAGAGTTGGAAGGGACCTTGGAGGTCTTCTAGTCCAGTGGTCAGCAAACCGTGGCTCACGAGCCACACATGGCTCTTTGGCCCCTTGAGTGTGGCTCTTTTGCTGCGCCACCTCACGTTCCTTATCTTCTGGCTGCAGCCCCACTCTATGGAAAACATAGGCGCTCGCCATACAAGTACATCCCGGAACAGGAGCAAAGCCCCTCTCCCAACAGGCTCTTCCTTGCTCAGAGGGCTTTGGAAGGAAACTTCTGCAGGCTGTAGGTGTGCGCGCACATCTATGTTTTCCGGGAAGAAGAGGAACGCGAGGGGGATTCCTCTCCCCCCCCGCAGATGGACTCCAGACCTGCAGAGCCTCGTCCTTGTTTTTAGCCAGGCGATCTTTAACCAGACGATCTTCGGCTGCTGCACAAGCTCTTGGGCACGCTCTGCCTTCTTCTCTCTGGTAGCTGCCTGGTTAAAAAGAAGGACGAGGCTCTGCTGGTCTGGAGCCCCTCCGCGGGGTGGAGGGATCCCCCTCGCATTCCTTGTCTTCCCAGATCGGCTGGTAAGGGGACAGAAAAGGTTGTTCTCCTGTCCCAGGTTTCCGCTTCCTGGCTTCCAGCTTCTTTTGTTGAGCCAGCAATTAAGGTTCTTTTTTATGTCTTAGGAAAGATCGCCTGTTTAAAAAAAAGGGCGAGGCTCCGCTGGACTGGAGCCCATCCGGGTTGGGAGTGGGAGACAGACAGACAGACACACACACAGAGAGACACATACACACAGAGACACACACACACACACACAGAGAGAGAGAGAGAGAGAGAGAGAGAGAGAGAGAGAGTGAGTGCAAGACAGACAGACACACAGACAAAGAGGAAGATACCATGACAAAGAAGTAACCATTCTGAAACAAATCCCGAAAAAAATAAGAGAAACAAGAAGGAAATATTCCTTCCTGTTTAAGAAAGTATATAATAAAGGAATTTGGTTCAGGTGGTTGCTGCCAGAGGGAATGTTGATCTTCTAGGAGGGAATTAAAATTAAAACATTAATTGAGGCGGAAGCCTTTCTGAATAAGCACTCTTCCCTCCTAGAGGACAGAGACAGTGGGGGCGGAGAAAAAGAAGAAGGAGCCATGGCCCCGCCTGGAGACGGGGGGGGGGGGGGGAGGAAATGATATCGAAAAGACTTAGATCACAAAAATGAGTTCAGTTGAATCATTACTATAACTGTTGATACAGAGAAATGGTAAAGAAAGAGATGATTGAACATATGACTGACATAATATAAAAATCTGTTTATGCTTATCCTTTACATTATTTTCAAAATTGTAACTTGTGAGGTATGGCGGGGCACCATTGCCAGCATGAAACCACCAAAATTTTCTATATATCCTATTCCTTTTCCTTATGTATATTTCAAAAACCAATAATTTTTTCATGCAAAAAAAGAAAAGAAATAAAATGCTAATAGTTAATCAAGGAATGAAAAGAAAACTTTCAGGTAGAGGGATTTTAACAGCTTTTACTTAAGCAGTGTATGGATTTTAGCTTTTGCCTGATCATGCGTTTCTGTGAAATCCATATGCAATTCAGAAAGTTGTAATGGAGGGAGAGAACACAAGATCAAAAGTACACCCTTGTTTGCTTTTCTTCTTTGAAAGCACAAAAAGAGAGCTACGTTTTCATACATTTGTGATGAGAATTATTTATTTGCGGGATCGGATCCTGCCTCACACATCTTCACGGCCGATTCGTTCCCACAGAGAGGGACTTCTCCGGGTGCCGTCCACTAGACTTTGTCAGCGGGCGACGCCCAGGGGAAGGGCTCTCTCTGTGGCGGGCCCAGCCCTCTGGAACGACCTTCCCCCCGACATTAGAACGACCACGGACCTCCGCTCCTTCCGTCTAAAATTAAAAACATATCTTTTCTGCTTGGCCGGCCTAGGGTAGTCTCTCTCTATGGGGTTTTAGTTGTTAATTGGGAATTTTAGTATGTAAATGGGGTATTTTTAGCACAGGTATTGTTTAATTTGTTTTTAATATGTCTGTATATTTATTGTTTTAGTTTTTCCCTGTGCACCGCTCCGAGTCCCTACGGGGAAAGGGAGCGGTCAACAAATTAAAAAATTATTATTATTATTATTATTATTATTATTATTATTATTATTATTATTATTATTATTATTATTATTATTATTATTATTATTATTATTATTATTATTATTATTATTATTATTATTATTATTATTATTATTATTGCATTGTTAGCCTCTTCTTTATTGAAGATGGACTGGGGCAAGTATAACGTCTTCAGTTCTCATGAACAAGAAGAGTTAGATTAAGTCAAGAAATAGTGGCTAGCAACTAAGTGTAATGTTTAAATCAGAATCTGATTTTCTAAATAAATATCTTTCAGGATTGCTGAACTACAACCCCCATTATCTCCAGATAGTAAGGCATTGGAAAATATGGTTCAGTCCATCAGGAAGACACCAGAATGGGCTTCCTTTTTTTAATCCGATGCTTATTTGTTAACACAGTAGTTAATAACAGGAACAGTAATAGGTTCTTTGGATATATGATGATAGGATTACATCCCTGGATACCAGCCAGCATTTAGCTTTGAAGACTCAGACAGACCTAATTATAATGGGAGGAAAGCTCCTATTAGTGCCAAGACATGTTATGCCTCCCTTGGCTGACAATACATGTTGTTGTCTTTTTGTTAGAAGATATTCAGGAGAAAGCACATCTTTATCTGGTTAAGCTTATATATTGAAGATATGCTAGAAGTAAGCTAATTTTAATATACCTGCCCTTTGTGTCCTGATCAATGTACACCTGAGAATCTATTGGTAGCCTGACAGATCATAATTAATGTGGCTAGCTTCTGTGCAAGATTTGTTTAACTTGTAGATATTTTAATCTTGTATTATATATTTTATGAAGTATAGTACACCTTGTTTTAATTGTGTTGCTTCTGACATGAATAAACAAACAAACAAACAAACAAACAAACAGAGAAGCAAACAAACCACAGATTTAGCAATGGTCAAATGCATAGTATGTCATACATGATTAGCATGTGATTTTCAGTATAGGTTGAATTACTTATTGGTGATCCAGGCTCTTTGGACCATTAAAATAAAATCCATTGTTCCAGAGTGCCATTCACTCTTGTCTTGCTTCAACTGAGCAATCCACATACAACTGCAGATATACTAATAGCCTTGGATGTTCATCGGCTGGGTATCTCTTAGTGGTGGGATTCAACATTTATTATTACCAGTTCTGAAGGTGTGGCTTGGTGGGCATGGTAGGGGAAGCATACATTTTTGGTAACAAAAACGGGCGGGGGTGTGTGTGTCTGCACCATACCCCTGTGTTCCATTTTGGACCTAGTGTGTCTCCCTGCACTTACCTGGGAACCAAAATGGGGTGAATGGGGACTCCTGGGAGGGGTGGGGTGGGCAGGGGCCAGGCCAGCCAGAGATAGTATTTGCCAGTTCTCTGAACTACTCAAAATGTTCGCTACCGGTTTGCCAGAACTGGTCCGAACTGGCTGAATACCACTTCTGGTATCTCTCCTGTAAACCTGCAAACCTGTATTTTGGTTTCTTTTTCAGTGCTCTGCAGCCAATTGCTTGGATTTACTAGGGACTTGGTTTTACTCAGGGAATTTTTCTAATCTAATCACCAGACTTATTGGTTAACAAGGTAGTTAATAAAAGAAACACATTTTCCGCTTCAAACTCCAGAATGCCATTAATCATAGCTGTTTGCAGAAAGCTCAGAGGCACTTGCTCCTTGAAAGCAGAAGATGGATAGTTTTCATTACATTTGACAGGATGGAACTAAAAGAATATATATAAGTATAGCTATGTGTGTGTGGGGGTTATGCCTCTGTAATGTGGAGCTAGAATGGATATCATTAGGGACCAATTTAAAGATCAGCTGGGGTTAGTCCTTCCTGCAATGATTTTTTTTTAATAGGCACTATAGGAGATGTGGCAGGATTGCAAGAAATGGATGTGTATCAAATGGAAAGGGAATAAACGTTATCACCCACATAAGAATATACATTTAGTTTTAGAATCTGATTTAATTTAAAATACTTAACGCTTATTGAAATTCTTCATTTGCTTTCTGAGTACTAAGACCTATTGAATGCAAAAGAGTTCAATCCCAATTAGAAAAATTCCAATCTATGGAAAAGTTATATTTTGTAATGTCAAAGCTCTCTGTCTAAGGGTGAGACAGTGTCAAAAAATAATGCCAGGGAGGAATTCGCATTTTGCATATTCTTATAAGTATTATTATGTTTATTGCTATTTCAGATATGTAAGAGTGAAACCTGGGGGTGGGATTTTGGTATAAAAATGTACAGGTAGTCCTCGGTTCACAACCACTTATTTAGTGACCGTTCAAAATTGCAACAGCCCTGAAAAAGTGACGTATGGCCGATTTTTTCACTTATGACTGTTGCAGCATTCCCCATGGTCACACGATCAAAATTCGAGTGCTTGGCAACTGACATGTATTTCTGACAGCTGCCTGGTGTCCTGGGGTCATGTGATCACCATTTGTAACTTTCCTAGTTAGCTTCCGACAAGCAAAGTTAATAAAAGACGTCAGATGTGTTTAGCAGCTGCATGATTTACTTAACAGTTTTCAGTGATTTGCTTAGCAACTCTAGCAAAAAAAGGACGTAAAATGATGTGCAATTCACTCAACAGCTGTCTTGCTTAAGCAATTGGAATTTTGGGCTCAATTGTAGTAGTTAGTCAAGGACTACCTGTATTGTTAAGATATTAAAAATTTAAAAAATATAAAAAAGCAAGATACTATTGAACAAGATTACTACATCTGAATCAGTGGTGGGTTTCTGCAGGCTTGCACCTACTCGCGAGAGCCGGTTGGTGAAATTTAGAGAACCGGTGAGAGGGGGTTCCACCGGCGTACCTGGAAGTAAATCTGGCCCGCCGCTGCCAGTGACCCAACGGGAAGGAAAGGAAAGGAAAAGAAGGAAGAAAAGAAAGGAAAGAAAGAAAGGAAAGAAAGAAAGAAAGAATTTATCATCACAATTGAGTCCAAAATTTTGGTTGCCAAGCAAGAGCGTTGTTAAATGAGTTTCACCACATTTTAAAAGGTGGCCACTCCCACCCTGTCACATGACTGCCAAGCCACGCCCACAAAATAGGCCACACCTAGAGAGTAGGTTCTAAAAAATTTGAAACCCACCACTGATCTGAATTTAAAAAAAACACTGAAAAGAAAGTTAATTACATCAACTCCTTCTCTTCTATTTGTATCTTCAATCACAGGCCAGCCTTTAGATATTTGAACTTTGCATCAAACTTTAGTAATTGTTGTTAGTTTCCATTTGAATCCTAAAAACTATATTCTAGATATCTAATCTCCCTTGCTTTGTATACAAGGAAACCATTATTACTTGAATTTATTTTATATAAGTAATTAAACTTCTATTGTACAGATAGTCTTTGACTTAGGACCATAATAAGGACTGGGAAGTTCATCATTAAGTCATGCAGTTGTTAAGCGAGACATCATGTTTCTGTGACTTGCCACCTCATTCCAGTTTTTCCATTGACTTTGTCAGAAGTTGGCTAAGAAGGACACATGGGACTGCAGGACATTACAATTGTCGTAAGTGTAAGGTTATCCCAGATTGTAATCATGTGACCCAAGGAGAGCTATGATGGTTGTAAATGCAAGGACTGGTTGTAAGTCACTCTTTTCAGTGCTGTTGTAACTTTGAATGGTCACTAAATGAATGGTCATAATTGCGGATTATATTCTGTAGATATAAATGCTGTGACCATTGGACTATACCCATGATGGCGAATCTATGGGTGCCACAGGTGGCATGCAGAGCCATAACTGCTGGCATGCGAGCTGTCAGCTTGAGCACGCATGCACACGGTGGCTAGCTGTTTTTTGGTCTTCTGGAAGGCTGGGGGAGGCTGTTTTTGCGGAGCCTGGGGAGAGAGAAAAACGGGCCCAACAGGCCAACAGGACTTCTGGTTAGCCCTTTGGGCCCGTTTTTCACCCTCCCTGGCTCCAGAGGCTTTCCTGAAGCCTGGAGACGGTGAAAATGGGCTCCCCCAGCCTTCCAGAGGAAAGACTAAGCTCAGCGTGGAAGTGAGTAATGCAGCTCGTGTGGGAGGGAGGGTTCCGGCACGCGCACATGGTACCATGTGCACGCCCTTGCATTTTTGGCACCCAACAACAAAAAGATTAGCCATCACTGGACTATACCTTCTATCTCACAATGTCCTCCCTCCCCCCTCCCCAAAAAGCACTAGAGAAAACAGATGCTTTGAATAGATGGTGTTACAGGTTGAAATTTTTGTCTTGTTACATCAACAATTCCTTTGTAAAACTAATCAGAGCATAAATGAGCTTGTTTGGGCAATAAAAGTCTGATAGTTACCATATTTTTCGGAGTATAAGATACACCTTTTTTCCTCTAAAAAGAGGCTGAAAATCTTGGTGCGTCTTATACATCGAATACAGATTTTTTTTTGCCTCATAAAGTCAAGCCCCCATCACTAAAATGGCCATGCATAGCCTTATGGAGGCTTTCAGAGTCCTCCTGGGGGCTGGAGAGTGCAGAAATGAGCCGGGCCGTTTTTTGCCTCCCCAGACCCCAGGAGCACTCTATAAGCCTCCATAAGGCTATGCATGCAATTTTTTTGACAAAAAAAGGGCCTTATTTCGTGAAAAACGGGCTGTTTTTTTGCTCTTTTTTGCCCCCCACAGGAGCACTCTGCAAGCCCCCCCAAGGCTATTCATGCCTTTTATTTGAAAAAAAAATGGTCCTATTTTCACGAAAAACAGGCTGTTTTGTGGAGGTTTGCAGAGTGCAACCCCCCCTTTTTTTCCTTTTGGAAAGCTGTTTAGTTAGAGTGGCTGATGAGAATTACATTGATCAAGCACTGTCCCAGCAGAAACAAAGTTTTAGATGCCTCAGCGATTTCCTTCTCCAGCACATGGATAAATACACCTGGAAACATCTACCTACCTACATACCTACTCTCTCTTTCTTCCCCTACCTACTGTATTTCTCTCTCTCTCTCTTTCTTTCTATCCCTTTATCTACCTACCTACCTACTCTCTCTCCCTACCTATCTACTGTATTTTTCTCCTACTCTCTCTATCCCTCTACTTACCTACCTATCTACACACTCTCGCCCTACCTACCTACTGTATTTGTCTCTCTCTCTCTATCCCTCGACTTACCTACCTATCTACACTCTCTCTCCCCCTACCTACCTACTGTATTTCTCTCTCTCTCTTTCTCTCTCTCTCTATCCATTTATCTACCTACCTACTCTCTCTCTCTCTCTCCCTACCAACCTACTGTATTTCTTTCTCTTTCTCTCCCTCTCTATCCCTATCCCTATCTATACCTACTTTTTTTTTTAAAATGCCTCTTCAAAACTTGGGTGCATCTTATACTCCGGTGCATCTTATACTCTGAAAAATACGGTATTTGCAAAACACATGTTGTACTTAAGATCTAAGGGCTTCAGAAATGTTCTCTATCCTTCTTCCCAGTTTTGTTTCATTTCAGCTCCAGATAGCTGATTCAATTTTAGGAACTGTTATCCTGGAGTTAGTAGCAAAGCATTAACTACTATAAGCTTCCCCCCCTCCAAACCTAAGAAACAAAGAATGCCTTGTTAGATTAGATCAAACTAAGGCTTGTCCATTCCAGTGTTATAGTGTAGTCAGTAAGTTGCCTGTCATAGGCAGGTTTTGAAAGTGATTCCATTCATTCCCTTGAGATATAGTTCCTTATTTGTCCACTGACATTTTCATTGCTTTTGTAATAGTAGCACAATTAAAAGGAGAAGTCTTTGGATTTTTATCATTGTCCAGAATTGATAAAAAGGTAAAGGTAAAGGTTTCCCTCACACATACGTACTAGTCGTTCCTGACTCTAGAGGGCGGTGCTCATCTCTGTTTCATAGCCGAAGAGCCAGCACTGATTACTATGCTTAGTGTTATTATTACTATATTCTTATTAGAATATATACTAAGAGGGAAAAATGAACAGGTTTACTATGCTCAGCTGTTTAATATACTATAATTGCAAGAGTAGAGAATTAATATCAATGTAATAAATGGTGTTGTATATTCTGATAGTTGTTGCAAAGAGATATTTGTACCCAGATGATACACTGTTTAAGAAAAGATGAAATGTTCATATTTTAAAAAAGTAGTAAAAACTTTTTATTAAAAAAAACAAATAAACATTTTGTGTTTTCCTTCCTTTCGCTTTCCCTCCCTCCCTTCCTCTCTAATTAAATTATTTCGGTTTATCCACTTGAAAAAAAGTCAGATAGCTCCCAATAGCATATTTTCTGTCTTAATATTTCCCTCCGAATTGTGGGACCCTCGGTTTATTTCAACAACAACAATAACAAAAACCCACCCCAACTACTACTCTCTGAATAATAACTTTCATTTTCCTTTCTGCAATTTAGGTACAAGGCCATTGTAAATCCAATGGATATTCAAGCACCCAATGCAATGCTCTGGACATGTAGTAAAGCAATCGGCATCTGGATAATTTCCATCTTGCTAGCAGTCCCCGAAGCCGTTTTCTCTGAAGTGGTGTGCATCAATGATACAGATAATGTCAGCTTCACAGAATGTAGGCGCTATCCTTTGAAGGATGATCTGCACCCAAAGATTCATTCAGTGATGATACTTTTGGTATACCTTCTTATCCCACTCACCATCATTAGTATTTATTACTACCATATTGCAAAGACATTAATTAAGAGTGCACACAATCTGCCAGGAGAATACAGTGAACAATCTAAAAAACAGGTAAGTTTTCCAGAGGAGGTGTATTTTAAGACGGTCTACAAGATAAATGAAATAGTACAGTGATCCTTCGTTTTTTGCGGTTAATGGGGACCGGAACCTTCCGCGGAAACTGAAAAACCGCGAAGTAGGATTCGCAATACACTATACCGGAAACTTGAGTTGGTGGACATCGTTTAAAGCAAGCACTAGGGGGCGCTTGCCTCCTACCAATGCATTTTTTTTCTATTCTGTATTATTGAAAAACCCGCGAAGCACTGAAGCCGCGGAAAATGAAGCCGCGGAAAATGAGGGATCACTGTATACAGGTAGTTCTTGACTTCGCAACCACAATTGGAAGCAGAATTTCTCTTGCTAGATGTTAAATGAGTCATGTCTGATTTTAAACCTTTTTAGCTTTGGTGGTTTGGCAAATCACTGCATTTGTTAAGGGAACCACTGCATTTGTTAAGGGAATCCAGTTTCCTCCCATGACTTTGCTTGAATTACCTGGGAAGGTCCTATGGTGATCGCATATCCCTGGGATGCTGCAACCTGACATAAACACATGTCAGTTGCCAAGCACCCAAATTTTGAAGTGGGAATGCTACGATGATTGTAAGTGTGAGGGCTGGTTATAAGTCACTTTTTTCAGTGGTGTTGTGATTTAGAATGGTCACTAAATAAACAGTTATAACTTGAGAACTATCTATGCATTGCATACTTCTGTTTCTCAGTTGTTATTTAATTCAGGTGGTATGGTCTGAATCAAATCCATTCTATGGGTAATAAAGAATCCTTCATTATATAGGAGGGCCTAGAGGTGGAGCTGTCACCTCATAATCAGGAGGCTGTGAGTTCAGTCCTAGGTAGAGGCACATATTTCTCTCTCTGGGCACATTGAGAATATATTTGTTGAATATAACTCCGCATTGGTAACAGGAAGGGCATCTGGCCAGTAAACACTCAGCTCTGTCCAGTTGCCCAGACTCCACCCTGCAAGGGATTATGAGGTTGTTAAAAGGAGATGATGATGACTATATAGGAGGGCAAGTGATGGATTGGAAAATTCCTATTTTTCCTGAAATGGGACATGCCTTTTTTTAAAACAACAACAACAACAACCTAGAGGTGGAGCTCTCACCTCCCAATCAGAAGGTTGTGAGTTCAATCCTAGGTAGAGGCAGATGTAAGGTCTCCTGCTTGGGCAGGGGGTTGGATTAGATGACCTGCAAGGTCCCTTCCAACTCTGTTAATCTGTTATCTGTTAACAACACTCTTGACACCAATGGATTTTTGAAAAACTAGTTTTAGTCTTAGTACAAAGAACTAACTCTTTCATAGGCAGAATGGTTCCAAATAAAATCAGCCCACTGTCTATTTCTACTTCAGAAAGAAAAGGAAGGTGTGAAGTATAAGCTCATGAACTTTTATAGATCAACAGGCAAGGGCAAATAATTAAAAGAACTAATGATCAGCCCTCTGTCTCCCTTATTATGAAAAATAGTGTTCCTGACACTGCATGTATTTTATGGTTAATAAACAAAACCCCACAAGACAGAATTCTGATCACATTTTGCAACTTCATTAGCATGTCCGCATAGCAGATGTTCTACCAGATTCCTGCAGGCTTTTCTTCTAGTTTTCAGTAGCCTCAAGAAATTTCAGTTGTTGCAGGATTTCTAACTTAATGACTTAAATCAGCTTGCACCAATGTAAGGATCCTTTGCAAAAAAACTGATTTTAATTGAATACTGATGCAACTCCAGACTTTATACCCAATACCTGTATTGGAATTTTGTATGCTTGAACGAAGATTAAATGCTTAGCTTGAACAATATACAACATATCCCAAAAGTTAAAGGGCAATGATTGAAATAAATCCCCAGTTACTGCAATTTTATTAACTTTTAAAATTCACCATCTCCTGCTCGTACATAGTTATTGATTTTTTAAAAAAAATCGATGTTCCTTAATTCTTTTCTCTTTTCTGGTTTGTTGCTAAATTTTAACTGCTGTATTAATTCTGATGTACTCTGTATATTCCTTTTTAAATATCCTTTAATTCTGCTTTTCATTATTTTTAGAAATAACCGAAGGCAGCAGAAGTATCTAGTTCTTTGTCATCCTCTTATTTTCCCCACAACAACAACCCTGTGAGATGGGTGGGGGTCACAAAGTTACCCAACCAGCTTTTGTGCCAAAGCAGGTCTCCTGGTTTCTAGCCAGAATGAGAGAAAAATTTAAATAGCCCTCCAAGCATTACTGGAAATAGATTACAATCCTGTGGTCCACAGATAATTTATGCCCAGCTGTTAAAAGCGTGAGCCTTGAGCAACGGCCCTTATGTCAAGAAAGATTGCTACAGAATAATAAATTTTGGCAATTATAATTGACACATGCTTTGTGAAGGCCAGATTATTAGATGGGGAAATGGTTTGCACCAGAGGTGGACTTCAAAAATTTTAGCAAGGGGTTCTCTGTCCGGTTGCAGAGTGGACATGGCCATGATGGGCATGGCCTAGTCAACCTCCTGCACAAGGGCAGGGGGGGCATTTTTCCCTTCCTCGGGCTCTGGAGGCTTTTCTCCAGCCTCCAGGAGGGTTAAAATGGCCTCCCCTGGCTCCAGAGGCCCCTCACGAACTTCCAGTAGGCCCGTTTTTCCCTCCCCAAGCCTCCATGCATGCTCTACTTACCTGCATCCAAAACGGGCCATGTGGGGACTCCTGGGATGGGGCAGGGCCAGCCAGGAGTGGGATTTGGGGGTTCTCCAAACTGCACAGAATCTTAGCTAGAGGTTCTTCTGAACCCCTGTGAACCCCCAGCAGCCCACCCCTGGTTTGCACTACTCTAAATTAATTTTCTTCAATTGATCATCCTCTGGATATGTTGGGATTGTTGCTCCAGAATTCTCCAGATAAATAGTTATCCTGAGTAGGGAATGCTGGGAGCTGCAGTCCCAATACATCTGGAGAAAGTTGGCCTGCCGTATCTTCCCGATAAAATGTATTGTATGAGTGTGAAAATGAATGTTGGAATCATGAATGAACTGTGAATGACAGTTCAGTCCTTGATTAAGACAGATTCAGGAAAGAATATTCCTTATCCTTATCCCTCTTCGTTCTTCTGAATTTTAATCAATTAAGTTCAGTTGTCAATGGTCCTGGTTAAACAGGCCTTGGCAGAACTTGCACTTTCCTTCTCTAGGGAAGCTGATCAAACTACGTGAACTTTCTCACCTGTTTTCAGATGTCATTGGTAAAATTAAAGATGTCATCAGACTTATCTGCAATAGTATGTTTAGTCTAATCCAAGAACATGCACAATAATTGTCATTAAAAGACTTGATTGGGAATTAACTTTCCTGCTCATCCTTGAACAATGTATTGTGAACGCTGAAAGTAAGCATAGAGTCAGATCAGCTATTTTGTGGGACAACTCCACTGCCCTCAGATTTTTAATCTCTGTTTATTTGTTCACTCTAGATGGAAACTCGAAAATGCCTGGCCAAGATTGTACTGGTTTTTGTTGGGCTGTTTGCCGTGTGCTGGCTGCCAAATCATGTGTTATATATGTATCGGTCTTTCAATTATCATAAGATTGATCCATCCCTCGGCCACATGATTATTACTTTGTTGGCCCGAGTGCTGAGCTTCTCCAATTCATGTGTCAACCCATTTGCCCTGTACTTCCTCAGTGAGAGTTTTCGGAGACACTTCAATAGCCAACTTTGCTGCTGCAGGAGGAATCCTCAGCCAAGACCTACCAGCTACCTGAACAATTCTTCAGCCATTCGAATGTCTTCATTGGAGAACCATGCAAGGCACACTGTTGCTGTGACAACGCTGCTGAATGGGCATACCCCTAAACAAGAGATGTCATTGTGATCAACCAGTGCAACGTCTGAACCTCAAAAAGAGTTTATTTTAATTATCTTTCTTGTGGCTGGCCTCTGTTCCTTTAAAAAGCCAATAGATCCTAATCTAAGGAATATCATATCCTGATCTGTATTTATTAATTATCTTCCTATCACTGTCATAAGAAATGAAGGCTATTATGATTTACTTACGCTGGCCTGAAGAAATGTTTCCAAGCTTATTGTCTTCAAAAAGTTGAACATAAATGAAAACGGGCATACATGCTCAGCTGCCACTTGGAGGGAATTAGTCTAGGTTTTCAGGTGTGTAGGTAGCTCTGAAAGTCAGGCATCTCTTGTCAAGAGTTTATTTTTCCATCCCACAGAAAGGCATCTCTGCTGAACTTAAACAATGAGCCTGGTAAAAATAAAAATGTTAACTTGACTATTCCCTGTCAAATGACTTTATTTAGATCAGATGACACTCCTAAAGAAGAGCTTGCAAAAGCATTGTCCAAGTTGGTTGACTAGCTGTTTACAAAGCTAGTAGCTGGATCAGGGTCATCCAGGTGCAAAGGGTCATCCAGGTGCAATAACCAAGTTATTGTGAATTGTATATTTGGAATTAGGTAACATTGAAATGAACATGAATTTGGGCTGGGAGACAGTGGAGGAAAGGTGAGCCTGGCATGCTATGGTCCATGTGCAAATAATTGGATGTGACTGAACAACAACACTGACAAACCGGGCAAACACCCTATATATTCATTTTTTCTTTTTGCTCTGTACTTCATCTTTTCAGCTGTAGGTTATTCAACTTGACTGACTAGCAGCAGACAAAGAACACAATATAATGAATCAGTAGTTGAACAAGACTTTGTTGACATGAAAAGACTTGGCTTTACAGCCAGGAAAGCTAGGCACAACTTCTGTGACATGTTTCACAGCTTGGGAATGACAGTGGAAAATGTGCAAGGCTCAAACTCTGATATTATGCTCATCTTTTTTTTTACATCTGTATCATATATTCCCATTGTACAAAAAAGGAAATCAGTGGTAACCTTAGATGCATTAATTCCATTACCCATGTAAAGCCTTTACTGCCTGTCACTGTGTTTGGATCTCAGAAAACTAGAAACAGAGCCTTTTTAAAAAGCTGTATATGGAATCTTTGCAATTTTTTTAGATAGGCGGCAGCATGGAGCCAGGGCACCTGATTGTCAGAGCCAGTTTTCTGTTTCCAAAGGGTCATCTAAATGGGGAAACACAGATGTAGTAAAAGCAGCTTGAAGATAATTCAGAACTAGGAAACAAGTAGAGAAAAAAAATAAGATCATTATCTAACTCATTCATTAACCTTTATCTGATGCTAGAGATGATATCAGGGATGGGTTAAGTGTCAAAAATTCAGAAAATATTTAACTTGACTTTGCTCTGCCCAACTCTCAAACAAAAGAGAAACCATTATTTATTTTTTGAAAAAAATGTAGTCTACTTGTGTGTGATCCCCAAAATCTGTTGTATGCCACTTACTTAGGATCCGCGGTGGTTTGATGCAGTATTGCAGACTAACTCTGCCCACTGCCAGGAGTTCAAGCCTCACTGGTTCACGAATGACTCAGCCTTCCATCTTTCTGAGGTCGGTAAAATGAGGACCCATATTGATGGGGGCAATATGGTGACTCTGTAAACTGCTTAGAGAGGGTTATACACAGTGCTGTAAAACACTATGAAGGGGCATATCTAAGTGCTATTGCTATTGCTACTTTCAGGCAGTGTTCCCTTTCTGCCAACAGGCCCCCGTGGACTGCTTGAGGCAACTCCAGGTCACACAGGTCTTTGTTCTTGAAGCGGCTTTGAAGAATGCGCTTTTGCAACCTCTGTGTCTCCTAAAAACTCTGCAAAAGCATACCCTGCTCTTTCATGATGTTTTGAGGCTCCAGAGATCATGTCTGAGCAAAGCCCTGTCATACCACTTCCTGGGGGTCCAGAGGCTGCCCAAGAGGACACCTCATCCCCACATGCCTTCATAGCCTCTGAAAATTGTGCAAGAACAAAGTGTGCTTTTAAGAATAGTTGTTGGGTGTTGGTGAGTGATGGCATAATATTGTGGCATGTCACCTTTGGCACGCATGTCGTAGGGTTTGCCATCCCTGGAGAAGATCATGAGCAGTCATGATCTCTGGCGCCTGCAATCATGATCCAACCACCAAATCCAAATGCTGAGCAAGCATATTCCAAAGGGAGAATCATGTGAGTCTCCCTGTCCCTCCACCATTCCCAAAGTATGGGAGATTATATTTTTATCTCAGTCACAAGATTACCAGAGTTTGCACTAAACCCCAACAACATACAGTATTTGTGGTGAGGTCATTGTGTAAATCATGCAATTACAGACTTTCTTCCAAACATCTAATTAAGCACATAAGTGGTATCATTTGCATGAGGACTATATGTGTGTTCTGCCTTCTACTCCCTCTGTATCAGCTGTAAAGGTTCAAGGTCAGATGTTAATTAAACTGATTTATTGCTCATACCTATGACTTATACCTTTTGTGGGAACATAGAGACTCCAGGCTAATTCCTCTTTTGACTCTGCCCCAGATCCTGACAGTCCTTCTCTTACACTCTATATAGAATAAGAAAGGAAACTTTAGCAATAAAAGTAAAAACAGGCAACAAAATTTAATAAACAATTAGAATGGTCTAACCCTGGGCTACGACTTGACAAGAAAGGATGAGCTTGTGGAAAGAAATGAGATTCTGTTCGCTATCTTTTATCGTTGCTTTCTGTTCAGCATGCAGAAAAGGATCATGGCTGCTTATGTGGCTAGAAAAAGAGTATCTTTGAACTTTTGATTCTGCTGCCTTTTCTTTTGGGAGATCAATGGGCCTAAAAATCAATGTGCTGTTTAGCTTGATAATCTGTGACTGGTCTTTGTCTTAAACCTCTGTGAAATCTTCTTCAGTGTTGTTTTAATAAAAATGTTGCCCCACATGATCAATTTGAATAGATGATCTATAAATATTGATGTGCAGTTTGATATTGTTCTAAGTAATAATCATTAAACATATTGAAAATGAAATATAGCAGGTTTGGCTTTTTCTCTGATTGAACAAAATGGCTAAAAAAATCACCTCATCCAAAATGTGTTACTTAAGCTAAAATCTTTGGACAAACTAAATGTATTTCTGAGTAAATATGCATGGGATTGGGTTGAATGTCCCATTTAGAATAATGTACAAATCTTTGATATATCCACAGGTTTTCGAGGTTTATAATGTTTATCTCAGAAAGCAGGCCCAAAGGTTCAAACCTCTTCAAACTTTGCCTTCCTCTTGGCTTTTCTTTACTGCTGAGAATTTATTATTTATTTTATTTTATTAAATTTATTATTTATTTTATTTTATTAAATTTAAACTTCTATCAAATCTGCTTTCTCTTTCCCTCTACATCAGGAATGTCAAATTCAATTTCATTGAGGGCCACATCAGGGTTGGGTTGACCTTGGAGGACTAGGGTGTGGGCATGGTCATAATAGGAGTGGTCAGCTCGACTTCACTCATGTTGGCCAAGTGCTAAGGAAGAGCTTCCTTGAGAGCCTCCCTTCTTCTCTTCTCTTCTCTTCTCTTCTCTTCTCTTCTCTTCTCTTCTCTTCTCTTCTCTTCTCTTCTCTTCTCTTCTCTTCTCTTCTCTTCTTTCCTTTCCTCTTCATTCTCCTTTCTTCTTCCTTCCCCTCTTTCCTTATTTTTTCTTCTTTGCTCTCTTCCCATCTTTCCTTCTCTTTGTCTTTCTTCTTTCCCTTTCTACTTTCCTGCCCCTTCTTGCATGCTCAAATGCAAAAGGGGAAACATTTCTCCTTTTGTTTTGCTTTTAGCTTGTTTTGCTAGCTCTCTGCCAGCGAACATGGAGCTCCATTTTCACTGGCAGAGGCACCACTGGCTGATCCTTTGCTGTTTACAGGCCAGACCTGTGGGCTAGACCTAAGCACCTCATCGGCTGGATCCAGCCCGCAGGCCTTGCATGTAACACCCCTGCTGTACATCAAACAGAATCAAATCTTCATAGCGCAGTATAAGGAGAGTGGAGTCGAGTCAATTAAAAAGATTCATCACAAGTTTCTTTTTTCTTTTTAAAATGAAAACCTGATATTAAGGTAGAAATAATGTAATATATAAAAGTGCATAAGAATGTAAAAGAAGGGGTAGGAACATCAGATGAGTGTAGGGGAATATAAAAAACTACCATGCAGAAGACTAAAAGAAATTATAGAGTGCTTTAATTTTGTGAACTATATGCTCAGTAAGTCTAGTTTAGGCCACAGGTCATTGTCTGGCAAATTTGAAGTGCTATTGAGCTGAATCTGGCAGCTCTGTATGTTGTTATAGGGTTGGTACCTGAAAACAGCAGGAAGATGCAGAATCTTCCTGTGCACGCTGGGTATTTATGTAGTAATGCTAAAATGAAAATAGTATGAATGCCTCTGTACTATGGACACTGGAGAAATATCAGGCTCTGCTGTTTCTGTCTGTCTAGAATAGAAGAGGCATTCTTTCTCCTGGTAAGGAATTGTAGTCCATTTTATACTAGCTATTCCTGGCCACTTGTTGCTGTGGCCCAGTCTGGTTAAATGGCCAACCAATCTGTGTGAAGATCTACACCTGCACACACAAACACATACACACAATCACCATATAACCTCCAACCTACCTACCTACCTACTCTATTTCTCCCTCTCTGCACCTATCTACCTACCTACCTGCCTACCTACCTACCTACCTACTTACTGTATTTCTCCCTCTCCCTCTCTCCCTACCTACCTACCTACCTACCTACCTACCTACCTACCTACTTACTGTATTTCTCCCTCTCCCTCTCTACCTACCTACCTACCTACCTACCTACCTACCTACCTACCTACCTACCTACCTACTGCATTTCTCCCCCCTCTCTCTATACCTATAGCTGCCTACCTACCTACCTACTGTATTTCTCCTTGAATCTTATGGACAGATGACATAATACCTGTGGCCCACTGCTCTCGCTGTATCCTTTTTTACAATTTTTTACATTTCCATTGCATGTACCTAGCACAGGTGTGACATCTCCACAATCTATATATATATATCATTGGTGCTGTATTTGTAAGGAATGTTGTGTGAAAATTTGGAAGCGATCGGTGCAGTACTTTCAGAGATTAGTGGTTTTGAACAAACTCATAGTTATGTTTTTATTTATATAGATAGGAATTCCTATATTAGCCTTCAAAGGCAATGAGGGGAGGACATGAAATCATGCCACAGTAATGGCCCTTCAGTGTTTAGGGACTTTACTTTTTTGATGAAGGGAAATTTGGTATGTCGAAGGGAAATCAGAATACCTGTTTGATTCATTGGTAATAAAAGTTGAGATCTTGGCTCAATCCAGTTGGTGTTGCATGACTGTGACACATCATTTAATCAGTGCTTTGGCTCTGGGATCTACTGCTAGAATTCTAGGGGGGAAAAGTAATAGTGACATCTGGGAAATTTAGTTTTCTCTGATAGTACCATAAAAGAGTGAAATATATAAGATAATGTTTCATAGATGCAGTTTCATCACCACTAGTAGTCTGGCTGGAGCTGCTAGACGATGCAGTTCAGAAACATCTGGAGAGCCACAGAGTTTTAAAGTCTAACAAAGAGGGATATATTACCAGCTATCTTATTTTACAATGTAATATGAGTTAGCAAAGGGCAACTTAAGATGAAACAAACTTAAATTCATTATTTAAAAAAACAGGGTAACCATAGGTTGCAAGAAGTCAGAAAATTGGTGGATGGCAGTCAAGTGATGTAGACATTAGTCAATTTCTGCCATCTACTGATCATTTAGAAGTTGCAGCCCAGGTCTGACAAGCCTTGTTTAAAATACAACTTATTTTCTCTCTATTAGGGTACATATTTCATGTGCTATATTATGTTTTAAATCAAGAAACATTGATTTCAGTCATGGAGAGGTAACTTGTGAACAAGACATAATTAGTTCCATGCAATATCACAGGTGCCATTGCAACATAAGTACACTGCGCTTACATTACCTTTTCCTATTCGACATGCACATTTAATCTATACTTTGGATAACAGCAGAATTATGAACTTGACTCCCATGAGTCAAGCTGCAAAAATAAGTAGTTCCATGCTAGCAACCCCTTTGGGAGATATTATTTTCTTCAAATTGTGGAAATGCAGTGCTGTTTGATTGAGATGACAATGCACTATCAGCATTAACAAAATCGCTACCAGCTATTGGAAAAAGCACCTTTGCTTGGAACAGCTCGTCTCCTACGAGAGTATCTTTAATATTATTAAACAGCAATAGCTGTCAAACTTCCAGTGTCATGTTGCTGTCACCTGATGTATTGTGACATTTCCCCCTTCATGGAGCTGGGATGGATGTGGCCTGTGTGTGATGCATCCAGCCCTTAGGGCCACCAGTTTGACAACCCTGCACTAGGTGGACAAAGATGCAAAATCCAGTCTAAACATGTATAATTAACTGTGTAGTCAATTACAGTTATAATACTGGGTCTGCAAGTTTAGAAAATGTGCACTGAGATCTCTGAAGATCTCCCAGAGCATTTCTAGAAGAGTTTATGTGAACTGTAAAATATAACCTTTAAAACCTTAACATTAAAAGCCCTTGAAGGATATAAAAAAAGCACAGTGTTTGATGCAGGAATTCTTTTCTAATAACCGCAGATTACTAAAAGTGCTATGAAAAGAAATGGCCAATTCCACTATTATTTCATTGGAAATGAGTCTGGAGCTCAGTGGTAGGGGGTGGGGGGAAACAACCATTAGGAAGGCAATTTTCATGCCTCTATAGGGAAGTGCCATAAAAGATTTTATGTAGTTTTCTCTTTCTGCAATTCTCTATGTAAGATCTTGAAAAACAAAATGGCCCATAAGTTTTGGGATGACACTATGAAGTGGCTGAAGCAAGGGCTGCCAAAAAGGCCCTTTTTGTTGTCCTCAGTTCTCTGCGTGACTTTTTACTCTATCAATCTGGGAACAAAGTAAAGATTCATCCAACTTTCATGGAAATAGACAAAAAGATCACCTTTACTCTAAGGACTTGAGGCAATTCACAGATGCATGTGTTTATGAGCAGCATTTGGGTGGATTGTAGGAGTTACTATTGCAAGTAGTACTCGACTTATGACCAAAATTGAGCCCAAAACTTCTGTCATTAAGTGAGACATTTGTTAAGTGAGTTTTGCCCCATTTTACGATCTTTCTTACCACAATTGTTAAGCGACTCACTGCAGTTGATAAGTTAGCAATGTTAAGTGAATCTGGCTTTTCCAATGACTTTGCTTGTCAGAAGGTTGCACAAGGTGATCAGATGACCTTGGGACACAGGAACAGTCATAAGTATGAACCAGTTGCCAAGCATTTGAATTTTGATCACATGATCACTGGGATGCTGCAAAGATTGTAACTATGAAAAATGGTCATAAGTCACTTTTTTTCAGTGCTGTTGTAACTTTCAACAGTCACCAAATCAGAGGTGGTATTCAGCAGGTTCTGACCAGTTCTGGAGAAGCAGTGGCAGAAATTTTGAGTAGTTCAGAGAACTGGTAAATACCACCTCTGACTGGGCCCACTTACATCTATTCTCTGCCTC
This sequence comes from Rhabdophis nuchalis, assembly GCA_039707465.1. Lineage (NCBI taxonomy): Eukaryota > Metazoa > Chordata > Lepidosauria > Squamata > Natricidae > Rhabdophis > Rhabdophis nuchalis. Next base: position 308,407,948 of record CM077643.1, on the reverse strand, counting down.
CCGAGTCCCAGCTGATCGGGAGGAAATGGGGATTTTGCAGTTACCTTTCCCTGGAGTGAGAAGGGAATGGAGATTTTACAGTATCCTTCCCCTACCATGCCTACCAAGCCACGCCCACCAAGCCATGCCACACTCATCAAGCTATGCCCACAGAACTGGTAGTAAAAAAAATTCAATCCCATCACTGCTCCATTTTTCAAGGACTCTGAAAAATGGATTCAATCTCACTTCTCATGACTCTAATATTACCTTGGTCTGAAATAGAAACCTTTATCACCCCAAAGCTGCTTTTTGAAAGGCAACTGGATTTTCTTTAGCTACTGAAGAAGTTGCTTGCATGAGAAATGAAATGTCTTCAAGGAAAAATAAAACAAGAAAGTCCAGTTGCCTCATGAAAAAAGCACCTTTGGGACAACCATGACCTGCATGATTGAGAATCTCCACAGAAAATCTTCTCATTTCTTACAGTTAAGGGGTCTCAAGAAGCCAGAAAAGCCTGTCAGCCTTGTTTTCCCTCAAATTGCGTATCTAAAGGGAGTAGTAGCTCTTGAGCAAAGGACAATGTGGAGGTACAGTATCTGTCTGATCATCTTCAAAGACTCCAACCAGGAAGAGCTGCAGCTGGGCCTGATCTTGGTTAAGGAAACAGATTCAAATGAAAATTTATCTTCTCCTTCTTCTGCATATTTGTATAAAGATAGATCATAAATTCTTGGGTAGAGATTGCAGCATTTGTTATTGACAAAAACAAAACAAAACACACAACCCCTTGCAATTCATCCAAATTTTTAATAAGGACTCTTAACAATGCATTTATGTACATGAATGACTTCAGATGAATAAAAAGCAAAACAAGGCCAGAAAAGAACTATTTTATTAGTACTTGTTAAAATCAACTTGTTGACTAAGTCCTTAAGTTATCATATCAACAGCTACCTTAACTATTCTATTTGTCTACCTATCTTACTATCCATTCATCTGATAAGAGGTAAAATATAGGCAATACCATTAAAATAGATCTGAAGCTCACTTTCAACCTTTCCTAAAGCATCATTAGAATTATTTGTATGATTTTCCAAGAGCCAAAGAAAGGTAGATAAATGATCTAACCATAACGCAACTCCATTAAAATAACATCAGAATCCACAAATAAAATGAGGTCTGATAAATCTTTCAGGGGTGTCTGATCAATTCTGGTTAATTACAAAAAAAACCACCATAGGCTGTAATTACGGTAATACAAATTCTGGTGTACTTAAATCCACCAAGCATGGAATTTCAGATTCAACAGAAGTTATCTTCCATTTGGGCTTGTGTGAGTTTTTATGTGAGTGTTAAACCAGCCAATTGCAACCTGAACTATCTCAGCACAGGGCAATTATAATATGCAGCCAAATTAATTAATCAGCACAGCTACTCAACAGATGATCAAAAATGGGCAGGAGTCAGGAATATTTTTCATATTTCTTACACTGATGGAAATTATCTTCCTTTTAGGATTCCTAGATGTTTACTATCATGTTCTCTTTTACAAAAATTGCTGAAAATCTGCACTAGATAATTAGGGATGGGTTGCTGCTGGCATTACTGCCAGTTCGCTTTGCACGCCCTTTGCGCAGTTGAATGTAAATTGACATGAAAAAATGACTAAAGCACAAGCCGGCAACGGCAGTGGTGACCAGGGAACCAGTTCAGGGGCATTGCCAGCCTGCCATTCCTACAAGTTCAGCAACCCAGTCCCAATTTCCATTACCATTTCGCCGGAACTGGTGCAAACTGGAGCGAACCGGTAGCAACCTACCTCTGGTACCCTCTTTTGAGAAGGATTGGGAGATGTGCAATATGATGCAAAACCAGGCAGAAATGGTTACTATTTCACATTCCTGTCGCAGCAATAAAAGAGAATATTTGTAGCTCAAGGTCAAACTGAGGAATCCTTGGTGACATGGTCCTTGTCTTGGTCCTTCATAATCAACGAGGTGACATCTTCAGTGTCAGGGACTGATTAACGAGGTGACATCTTCAGTGTCAGGGACTAAGGACTAGATTAGGACTAGCAATGAAGATGTCACCTACTTGGGTCATGAAATGTCTGAAAGAAAACAATCAAGCTCAGAAACCACCAAAGACTCCACATTCCTATAATTCCCGAGTAGCCTTTTATTATGGGATTATTACATATAGGTACAAAATGAAGACAATTGCTAGATTGTCAAAGAGATAAGGCAAAATTAATTTCTTTTGACCATGTTCTGATCATCTGGAGTTTTTCAGCTCATACATGGCATTCATAACTGTGTTTAGGAAGTTTTCATGGTGGTGGAAACAAGCTCCAGATCTAATTGCATGAACATGAGCTAGTCTTCATATGTGCTAGTCACAGACAAATATAATCAAAGAGTAGAACAATCTTTATGTTTGCAGGAGACATTAAGCCACAAACTAACTAACCATATTTAACATGACATGTTATGTGAATTAGTTTTTATAGCTCAGTGTCTAATGAAAAATAAAAGGGGTTAATTGCATCAACAGTAAATGGTGGATTTTAATTGTCTAAATTACAATATAAATAGCTCCATGTTTTCAGCCAAAATAATAAAAACGGCGAATGGTTACATCATTCCTTTTTAAGTGTTGCCCAATTTTCCTTTAGTTACAAAGCCAAAATATTAAACAAGACAAATAACATTCCTATCAAAACATACAGCTGCAAATATTGCTTGCAGCATAGAAGTCCTTCATTTAGTTTGCCATTGGCTTTTCTTTATCTTTGTCTCAACCTCTATGTCACTTTTAAGTAAAGTGTTCAATTATATTTACTGAAAGGTTGGCTTTATATATTTTTTTCCTATTGTGTTTGCACGAAAGGCAATAATTGTTTGCGACGTGAAGACAATAACACAGCAAGAAACTGAAATACTGCAATGAATTGTCTTCTAACAAAGAGAGAATGAGAATTCTAATTTTACAGTTAAAAACTGATTTTAAAAAATTATAATAGAAAGTTTTTCTTTATTAATTCAAATATTTGTAAGATAGCTGGCAATCTAAAAAAAAAAACCAACATTTTTGGGAAAGAGAAAATTGTTGCTACAGAATAAAGGATTATTCTTTAGAATAATTTAGTAACTTTCTCTCCTCCTTCATGTAAAAGATGCAAATGTGCATATTTTGTAATTGTAATATGGAAGGAACTCTAGGTTTGAATTTCAGAACTTGCTCCGTGATCCACATTTTCATGTGAAATTCCTGAGTCCAATTATGGGTCACCTATTGCTGTGCACAAGTACGATGTCAAAGATCTGGGTTCAAATCTTCCACTATGATGCTCACTCAATGACCTTGCATCAATTACTTTCTTTCATTCTAATCTACCTGACAGGATTATCCTGAAGGTAAAATAAGAAAGAGAATTGCATACAGTGGAAGAGATATAAAATGGAAATATAACTAAAAAAGCAGGGCTGTAGTCCCCCCAGTACAGAAATGTGTTTTATATGCTAGTATATATTATCTCAGAATACAGTAATTATGTGTTGCTTTTCCTGTTTCTGCCCTTCAGCTACTGCTTTTCCCAAACAAATAAATGGTTGCTATTATCTAGACAAACCTATTTAGTTTTTATTTTATTTATCTGGTTAGTGTTCATCTCAATCCCATGTTTGCTCCAACTGGCATCCAATACCCTGATGTAATGTACTGCCAGAAATTAAGCTGACAATTGTATAACAGCAGTGGTTGGGCCCAATCATGAAAAGAGATCTGTTAGAGATACAAGCTGGTTTTGGAAGAGAAACTGGCACTCAAAACTGCAATACAAATGTTATATTGATTGCGGAACAAGCACATAGATTTCAAGAGGATGTGTATGTACTATAGCAAAGTCTTCAGTAGGGCTAAGACTGAAAAATAATGGATGTATTTAAAAGAAAAGTGCATTCTAAAACATTTGAGTCGGTTAATAAAATTGATATACAGCAACCAAGAAGAATGAATACAGATACAGATTTAATATTAGAAAAGGTATGCAGCAAGGGTATAATCTATCTTTACTTCTGTTCATTTTATGCACAGAGGCAGCATTAAGGAATCTTAATTTACCAAAAATTATTGGCATAAAAATTACCAATCTAATTCACAGAGAAAATACTACTCTGCTGGCAGATAAAAAAAAGAGGATGTAAAATAAAGTATTCTAAAAACCAAGGCAGAAAGTGAAAAGGTTGGATTGCAGATAAACATCAAGAAAATCAAGGCAATATCAACATCTGGAAATGATGGTCTTAAGTTAAAAATTGAAAACAAAGAAATTGAATCAAGATTGTCCTTGATTGTCCTTGATTGTCCTTGTACTGTAGTTCCCAATTCAATTGAACAGGACTCTATCTTTATGGTCACTAAGAGTTGAGCTTGACTTAATGACTTATCATCATCATCATCCCATTAAACAATGACATCTGCCGATCCCAGGCAGGGTCTTAATAGATGAATAAAAATGCCTTATCCAATCTAAACATTTCGCAGATTATGTGACCAACCATGATAATAATAATAAAGTTGGAAAGAATAGAAAGAAATGGATTTATAAGATTTCTGAAAATGTTTCTGAACAGATAAAGAGTTAATTTAGATAATTTCATTTATCTTCTTTCCTTCTAGATCAGGGCTGTCAAACTGGCAGCTTGCAGGCCATCTCCACCCCAGCTCCACAAAGAGAAAAAACATAACAATATGTCATGTGACAGTAATGTGATGCAGTGAGTTTTACACCCTTGTTCTAGATGCAAGAATTAGCAACATCTCAGCCTAGATAAGAATGGGATTACAGTAGAATTGTGAGGTAAATTCTTCAAGTCTTTATATTTATCATATAAACATCAGGATATATACAAGCTAAGCAAGACTTCTAATTCACCCTCACCTTTTAATTTCTCTGGTATACAGAATTAGAAATGATAAATGGAAGATAATTAAGTGATGAACAAGGAACCTAGAATTTTGAAACAATCCTAGTCAGAAAGGCATATATGTTTAGCAAAGTGGTGTAATTATTTTCTTTTAGCAATTCATATTAATTCAGCATATTAATCGCTGAATGAAAAATATTTCAGCAGTAACTGCTTATTTGAAATCAACAGACTGACACTGGATCACTCAATTTGCTAATTTCTAGTATTGTAATACATTCAAAATTAATTAATAAGGATCTCTGTAGCTTACTTATTTTATTCTGCCCAACAGCCAGTCAGATGATGCTCAGAAAGCAGGAAATAATTGTAGTCAAATGAGAATTGTGGTATATTGATAGTAAGATATATAAAGATTATTGATTTAAAATATATAACCTAATATGAACTATAAGTAATGACTGTGGAAGAAATGCAGGAAAGTTATCTGCAACCAATTGACACGCTTTCTACAAGATGTAATTAAGGATGATTCTTTTTTTGTGTTTTTGTTTGATTAAAATAAAAAAAAACTTAAAAAAACAAAGCAGGAAATGGAGGCGCATTCCACTTTCATTTTGCCTCCCCTGCAACTTATGTTTGGAGGCATGCTGTGTCCCACTCACAGGTTTAAAAAGGTAAATTTTTGACTGCCTTGTCTTTTATAGATCTATCCAATCCTCTTTTAAAGCAATACAAATTAGTGGTCATTGCCTTCAAGAATGAGATTTGTGCTGTCATTTTTTGGGGGGGGTGGAGGAGAGGATAGACTACTTCCATGACTAATTATGGTATCTAGATTGCTATATTATAAAAGATAGTATCGGCCTGCCTGCCTACCTAGCTACCTAGCTACCTGCCTCCCTCTATCTATCTATCTATCTATCTATCTATCTATCTATCTATCTATCTATCTATCTATCTATCTATCTATCTATCTATCTATCTATCTATCTATCTATCTATCTATCTATCATCTATCATCTATCTATCTATCTATCTATCTATCTATCTATCTATCTATCTATCTATCTATCTATCTATCTATCTATCTATCTATCTATCTATCTATCATCTTTCTACCCCCACCTGCTTCACCTAAGTGACACATATTCATTGTCTAGGGAAGAGCCTAAATTAGCATTCTATATGATGCTGATTTGATGGTGCATATACCCTGAAGCTTTTGCTACTGCCAGCACTCTTAAGTTGATACAATTTTGTCTTTTCCAAAAAGTTTAAATTGTATCCTAAAATGTTTAGGATTGCTACTCTAAGATGTGGTAGATAAAGCTTATTTATTTATTTGGAAATATTACATGCCTGCTTATCTTAAGCAAATACTTTTGGGTGAGTAACAATGCAAGACCAATGCAAAACAACAACAAAAATACACTTAGAAATAAACATAACAAATATAAAAGCTGAGATGTCTCTCAGCTAACTCAGAATTCCCTATGTACAGATTAGACTCCATTATTGCTGGGCCCTAAATTTCCCAGGTAAAAAACCCTGTCAGGAAGAATCGATACTACCCTGAAAAAGGAAATATTTCAGAAATGCATTACTTTTAACTTATTTTACAGTGTAAAAGTATAAAAGAAACAAGAACATGGTATATTAAATGGACCTGCACACTTGAAATGCATAAACAGCATCAATTACCAAAACCTAGACAATCTTTTTTCTATATTTAGAAGAAGAGCAGAGGATTGATTTACAAACGTAGCATCAGGCTTTATACAATTAAATGGAATTTAGCCTACATACTTTCATGCTAAATAAAAAACAAACAAACAAAAGTGCATACTCAGAGTTCTTTTCCCTTGAAAAAGGAAACATATAGCAACACTGAACATTTGTTCTCTATAGCTTGGCTTTTGAGTTTTGTCGCAAACCTCAAACTAGTTTGGCTTCTTTAAACTCAAGTGATTAAAGATTTCTTGGATGGGAAATCTTTCTTTGTGAATAGATGTCATCAGATTTCCAGGAATGGATTTATATCATTAAAAAAGGAAGCAATTTCCATTGAGTTGGAGTCCTGCAAAGGTCTAGCTGAAACCAAAGTACACTTTATTTATTGTACAGTTTCCTTAGGGGTAACTGTCTCAGTCTTTGACAATTAAAACAAAAGAAACTTGTGGCATTTTAAAGACAGCCATATGTTTATGCTTCCAAAGATTACACTCCCCATCCTCAAGTCCAGGAAATCCTATAGCACCAATGAATTTGGTAGTCTATATGGTCTCCCAGGATTCTTTAATTAATATACACAGCTTAAAGTTGGCTTTCTGGGTTGTTTGAAAGGGTATATTTGTTTTCCCCAAGTAGCGGAGACCTCTGCCTTTATGAGGAAATCCATACACTATTTAATGTGGGGTGCCCACCAAGAGATTGAATTCCCAGCTCTAATGGCCTTCCATTTTATTTACTACTTCTACAACTCAAAGGGGAAAATGAAACCTCTGTTTGTTGGGAAATGCAATTAAGCAGGTGCAATAGCATCTGCAGTGCACTCTACCGTGGTAATCATTTGGCAAACAGCAAACCTGGAAGAGTTCATAACTGCATTGGTTGACAGAGAACAAGCTCCCCACTGAGGATTAATTCTAGCCTTTCACGAAGGGAACTGAGGAGGGCTTCCACTCAGAACAAGTTCCTGCAGATGCTGGGAGAATTGTGCAGAAAGATTGTGCGAGCAAGCAATACTTAATTTCCCTGTGAAATATATAATTTAGTGCTTCCTTCAAACATGTTATCTGTTTTTGAGTTCTTTTTTTCTTAGGAGAGATTGGATAAATATATTGCTGTAGTAAAATACAGGCCAGCCTCCTTTTTATCCTGTGTGACAGACTTGCAACACCTTTCATTTAATCTTCTTCAAACTGATACTTCCAGATGGGTTAGACTTCAACTCCCAACATTCTCAACCAGCAACGAAGGGCAATTTAAAAACAAGTGTTGACAATATTGTATTTCCCCTGGGGAGGATGAGTTCATCCTTGACAGACAGTCTGCTACAGCCTGACACTGAAACTTTTAAGGCTCTTTATATACTGACAATTGCCTCAAATCTACATCAGGTGGTTGCTGTTTTTATCCCTGAAATGTGAAATGCAATAGATTTAAAGGACATTTTTTGTGTTTCTAATTTTTGGGACAGGCAAAATACCTGAAGTGTGTTCTTACACCACTGGTCTTTCCATTTTCAGTATTTTTCTTTGTCAGGATTTCTTGGGAAAATGGTAGTCCAGGTCTGTTAAATATATTTTAACAGACCTGAGCTTAGGGAGAACAGTATCAAGGTTGATGTTGATAAGTTGTAATGTTCGTCTGTAGCATTTGCTCAAAAATTTTAAAATACTTAGCGGCAAAGGTAGCAGTTGATGTGCAGAAAGGATTTTTATCTATTTATTTGGCTTGAATATCTGAATTATTTTCTTTTTCCAGAAGAAATGAGCTTCTTGGAAATTAGTGAGGAAAGATGTGATTATTGACAGATTCCAGTTGGACAAATGAACTTATTCATACAAACTATATAAATGGCAATAATCCTGATGCTGACCATACCTATACCACACACATACAGATGAATAGATACTGTACACAATAACCTCTTCACAGTGAACATAATGACAGTGTAAATTCTTGGTCTTTTTCTATTAAAAAAAACCTACAGAAAAGATAATCCTGCAAACATATACAGATGCAGATTAGAGGTTTTTGGTAAAATAGGGTAGGTCTTATCTGTTTTTTTTTTTAATATGATATTTTCAATGAATCTATGGGAGAGGTAGTCCAGTGTCCAAAGTATCCATGAATTCTTTACTGAATCAAAAATATAATAGAAAACCCAGAACATTTGAATAGTTAACATGTCCTTTTTACTTTTTACTTTATTTTCCGTAGAACTGAGTGGAAAAATTGTCCCCAAAAGTGCAAAGTCAGTATGTTTGATATTAGAGCAGCAGTCCTCGATCTTTTGGGCCTGAAGGAGTTCTGTGGTTCTGTGGAGAGAGGTTTTTCCATGGACTGGAAGGGGCATAGTTTCATGTGCTGTCTGCCTCCCGCAGATAGGGTTTTGCTTGTTTCCGTGGCCCAGTTTCTGGCATGCTATGCAGTGATGGGATTTAAATAATTTAACAACCGGTTCTCTGCCCTAATGATTTCTTCCAACAAACAGTTCACTAAATTGCTCAGAAAGTAAGCAACCGGTTGTCCCGAAATAGTGCAAACTGGCTGAATCCCACCACTGATGCCATGGCCCAGTGCCAGTCCATAGACTGGGTGGTTAGGGATCCCTGTATTAGAGAATAAGAGAAAACTGTTTTCAGTGGGAGGTTTTGGTTCAGGTGAAAGGATTAAATGTGATTAAATATGAGTTATAGGGCATTTTAAAAAGGATCAGAATTCAACTGACATCTACATAACTGTAAATGTGTTTTTGTGAGGGCAACCTGGTCTACCTAATTATGGGATGGAGCATACTGCTTGCATTTTCGTTCTTTTCATTCTTTGTTGGTAAAACATACATTTAACACATATACTGTAGTTTATTGAATCTGAGTCCCTTAATGACTCATTGAATAGTATGGATTGATGGAATCATTTAATCAGAGTCGTAACCGGGAGGAAAGTCACGCCAGATTTAATTAGGAGGCCAAATAATTACACTCTTTACACATTATTGCATGTTTTTATTTGTGTGATATATTACAGCCTCTCCTTCATTCTATAATTATGCCAACAGTGTCATCAGATGCTGAATGAGTCACTAGGGCAAGCAGATGGGATAATACTACTAAATCCATTGTCCCATTCAACCCACCTTTTTCAATGTCTCAACAATTTGAAGCATCTTGTGAATTTTATAATATTGGCAGACAAACACATCAACATGATTCTATTCAAATGCCACAAGGCTTTTTGAAGTGCTTTTTTTAAATTTATTTTTTAAAAATCATTTGCATTTTCATATTTATTTATTTATTAGTCAAATTTATATAACCGCACCCTCTCCCCGAAGGGACCCGGGGCGGTGCACAGGAAGTTAAAACAAACAATATAAAATATAAATAATTAATATCGAATTAAATAGGTTATCCCTGTGCTAAAATTTACAAAATTTAAAACATGATCCATTTAAAAACCCAATTAAAACAATTTATAATGCAGACTGAAGGCTAGGAAAATAACTTAGGCCAAACCGGCCTGATGGAAAAGGAGTGTCTTTAATTTCTGGCGGAAGGTGCGGAGGTTCGTGGTTGTTCTGAGGTCGGGGGGTAGGTCGTTCCAGAGGGTTGGGCCCACCACAGAGAAGGCCCTTCCCCTGGGCGTCGCCCGCTGGCATTGCCTAGTGGACGGCACCCGGAGAAGTCCCTCTCTGTGGGAGCGAATCGGCCGCAGGGATGTATGAGGTAGGATGCGGTCTCGCAGGTAGCTTGGTCCCGTGCCATGGAGTGCTTTAAAGATGGTGATCAACACCTTGAAGCCCACCCGAAAGACCACTGGTAATCAGTGCAGCTCGCGCAGGAGCGGTGTTACATGGGAATATCTAGACGTTCCCAAGATCGCCCGCGCGGCCGCGTGCCTGGGAATATATCCTGGGAAGGAAAGCAGCAATTTGAAATTAAGGCTTCTATTCTTGTATAGAAGTTAATATTATAGAGCTTACCGTATTGTACTTTCACTTAAGAAATCATCAAAATTACTTCGGAGATGCAAATATGTGTAGAGTGTTACCAAACCACCAAGGCAATTTCTCAAGAAGCTGACAATGCAGAGTAGTCAATTGCAGCTTTGAAATAGAAACCTGACACTGATCTTTATTATGATGGTTTAAATATAAACCTTCCAACACAATTGAAAGAAGAGTTCCAAGAAAATCTGCAACTTTCAAAAGGACAGGTATAGGACTTTTTCTTCATGGACACAAATAAGGTTGAGAAATGTTCCAGAAAAAGAGAAGTTTAAGTATTTGATAAACACTCCAGAGAAGAAACATATTTTATTTCATGAAGATAAGCTGGAAGAAATCACTTAAACTTAATGAGTCAATTGGCATTAGGATGGATTTTTATCAGTCTGATATTTGTAATTGAAAGAAAGTTTTAATGTAAAGGGGGTCTGAAAATGCATTTTCCCCTTTTTATATATAATGCTTAAGTCATTTTAAAGCTTGTAAAATATTACTGAAAGTGTATTTGCAAGTATCTGTTAAAGGTAAAGGTAAAGGTTTCCCTTGCACATATGTGCTAGTCATTCCTGGCTCTAGAGGGCAGTGCTCATCTCCGTTTCAAAGCCGAAGAACCAGTGCTGTCTGAAGATGTCTCGGGACCTAGCTATCTAGGTCCCGAGACTATCTAGCTATCATGGCTCGGGACCTAGCTATCTGCGGGATCGGATCCTGCCTCATACATCCTCACGGCCGATTCGCTCCCACAGAGAGGGACTTCTCCGGGTGCCGTCCACTAGACTTTGTCAGCGGGCGACGCCCAGGGGAAGGGCTCTCTCTGTGGCGGGCCCAGCCCTCTGGAACGACCTTCCCCCCGATATTAGAACAACCACGGACCTCCGCTCCTTCCGTCTGAAATTAAAAACATATCTTTTCTGCTTGGCCGGCCTAGGGTAGTCTCCCTTCTATGTGGTTTTATATTTAATTATTGGGTATTTTAGCTTTAAATGGGATTTTTAGCACTGGTATTAGATTTAATTCGTTTTTAGTTATGTTTGTATATTTTGTATATGTGTATATTTATTGTTTTTATTCTCCCTGTGCACCGCCCCGAGTCCCTGTGGGGAGAGGGAGCGGTTTACAAATTAAAAGTTATTATTATTATGTCTCCATGGCCATGTGCCTGGCATGACTAAATGCCAAATGCACATGGAACCCTGTTATCTTCCCACCAAAGGTGGTCCCTATTTTTCTACCTGCATTTTTACATATTTTCGAACTGGTAGGTTGGCCCAAGCTGGGACAAGTAATTGGAGCTCACTCCATTACGTGGCACTAGGGATTCAAAATGCCGAACTGCCGACTTTTCTGATCGACAAGCTCAGTGTCTTAGCCACTGAGCCACCGCATCCCTTTTAATCTGTGTTAAGAGAATGTTAAAGAAAAAGATGCATTAGCTTAAATAAAAGTTTAGACTTTTAAAAAGGATATATATAAGAAGAAGAAGAATAAATATTTTATGAGGGCGACTTGAAGGGAATTAATTGGAGTTAGCTGGAACTTTATTGATCTAACTGAAAGTGAACTTTAATGTATGCATGTTAAAAGGAAGTTAAAAAAAGATTTATTTGATTTATTTGATCTTAGAAATGTTTTTAAAGAAAAGTATAATGTTTAAAACAGATGAAAAAAAGGAATTTTTTTTCCATTTTAGGTTAAAGAACTTGAAAGAATACAGTGGATTTTGCTCCAGTTATTGTATCAGGCTGTTCCTGAGAGTCAAGGGTTTGGAGAATCTGAGTTTCGCCTTATGGGCAAAATACTGCACAAAGTGGTTGATTATACCAGCAGGGAGTTAGTTATGCTAAACAATGTTACTGGCTTGCAGCCTGCCAGTGCAATAAGAGAGAAGTAGCAATTGTTTGCCTTTCCTATCATTATGGAGTAGGATTGAAACTAACTTTATACCATTGACTTCTCGGTTTCCTCTTAGTGCTACAGGCATCTCACAGAGTGCATGAGTAAATTAAAGTGCAATCTGGGATCAGCAAGATGAGAAAATCTTGTCAAGAGTCTATTATCAGGAGGCAACTAAGCACTTACTGAACTTTGAGCACCATTGTTGATGAGTAGGGAGATAGCAAACTCCATAGGACATCAAAAATTGTCAGGATCTTAACAAACTGGAATATTGAGCAAAGCTCAGCCATAGAACATCAAGAGATATCAAATATCAAGATTGTCATTCCTCTCTATCCTGTATTGGTCAGACTACACTTAAAATATTGCAGTAGTTATGGAAGTTACATAATAGGAAGTATATTAAAATGGACTGTGTCTGAAGGGCAGGGCCTGGGATGAAAAAAGAAAAATGGTTGGAGAAATTAAATATGCTAGCTTGGAGAAAAACCATGGGGAACCATGGTAGCTGTCTTGAAGTATTTGAAAGGCTGCCATTTAGAAGATGAGACAGAATTGTTCAGGGTTGTTCCGGCAAACAGGATAAGAAGCAATATGGTTAAATTACAAGAAATTGTGGATGGACTTCAGGAAAAAAAAATCCCAATAGGAAGAGCTGTTCAACAGTGGTACAGACTGGCTTGAGGATGCCGAAGACTCCTTGACTAGAAATATTGAAATAGCAGTTGGATGACCACCTGTCAGGGATTAGTATATTTTTGAATCGCAATGTGCTAAACTAGGTGATTTCTATGGTGCCTTTTAATCTTCAAATCTATGAATCTAGGATATGTCAACCCTGAAGTGAACCTTGCTGAAGCTATCTTGGAGGCTTCAGGGTTGCTACACAATGGCGGGAGGGGAGAAATAGTTAGATGGGGTTTTATAGGCAAAACAATAAAGTTTTCCTGTGGGAACCAAGGACATTTTCACAGGTGGCTGGCCAGAGGAGGAGCAAGTAACCAAGCGAACGGTCAGCACTTGGGGGGAAATGTGATTTTTTTTTTTTTACTTTTACAGTTGTGCCAATATGATGTATCCAATAAACTGTTCTTTGAGGAACTTGCCTGCCTTGGAAGTCTGTTTTCTATGGGTGGATTACTTGGAACATTGACAATATCATATTATGGAAACCATTCGGTGCAATGATTAATGCATCAGATGAGCAACTGGGAGACCATGAGTTCTAGACCCACCTTAGATACAAAGCCAGCTAGGTGATGTTGGGCCTTTCACTCTCTTTCAGCCCTAGAAAGGTGACGAAGGCAAACTGATTCTAAAACCTTGAATACTGCAGAGATTTGTCTAAGCACTTACAGGAGTCAACACTAACTTGAAAGCATTAAAAAAAAGATATGTTGCCTTGAGAAATTCTAAATTCAAAGAATAATAAACTCTGCTAAACAACATGAAAACAAACACTCAAAGAATACAGTAAATATTTATTCAATTCTATATATTATAAGATATTACAATGGGAAATATATTTTTCTTGCATCAATGAAGTATTAATAAAATAGAGTCCGATTACTAATTGAAAATATTATTTCTCTCATCCTTTCTTTTTCTTTAAGACTATTGCTCCCTAATAAATATAGAATTTTATGCGTCCTGGGGAGTAAGCTAAGTTCAGGGATCTGTTATTAATGAAAGAATTAGAAAAAATGTCAAGCTAGCAGACTGAAATTGAAATAAAGCTATTTTCTGTCCAAATGATTCTTAGCTCCAGTTTGAGCTATTCCGGTTCTTTGGACTATAGCTTTAGAGGAGATAATAAAAGGCTGGTGTTTGCAATTTGCTTGTTATTATTTCTAATGTTACCATAAAGAATAGCTAGTGTTATTGTAAGCTTTAGCTTTGTAGAGGAAACCAGAATCTCTTTTTGGTCTATGTAAGCATACTCAGAGAATATGAATGGTACTGAGATGAGCTGTCAGAAAGAAAGACAAACAGATTAACAGAGTTGGAAGGGATCTTATAGGTCATCTAGTCCAACTCCTCCCTGCTCAAGCAGGAGACCCTATACCATTTCTGACAAATGACAGTCCAATCTCTTCTTGAAATTCTCAAATGATGAAGCTCCCAAAACCTCCGAGGGCAAGCTGTTCCATTGGTTGATTGTTCTCACTGTCAGAAAGTTCCTCCTTATTTCTAGGTTGAATCTCTCCTTGATCAGTTTCCATCCATTATTCCTTGTCTGGCCTTCAGGTGCTTTGGAAAATAACTTGACCCCCTCCTTGTGGCAGCCCCTCAAGAACACTTTTATTATGTCTCCCCTGGTCCTTCTCTTCACTGGACTAGCCATGTCCATTTCCTGTAACCGTTCTTCATATGTTTCAGTCTCCAGTCCCCTGATCATCCTTGTTGTTCTCCTCTACACGTTTTCTAGAGTCTCAATCCATTATTCCTTAGTGTGGTGACCAAATCTGGATGCAGTACTCTAGGTGTGGTCATACTAGGGTGGTAGAGTGGTATTAGTACCTCACTTGATCTTGATTGTATACTTCTGTTAATGCAGTTTAGGATTGCATTGGCTTTTTTTGGCTGACGCTGCACACTGAATGATGCAACAGAATTAAAGCATGGTTTTAAAAAACATACTCTAGTAAGGAAGAATAAAATAATTTACAGAATGAAATAAGAATCTAACATTGCACAGATCCAACTACTTCTGACATTCTGGGAATGTTCAACCAGCTGGGAATGACAGATTTAAAAAAAAGGTGACCAAACTCACAGTCTTTGTCCACTTTGTCCACTTCATCAGTGCTAACATATTCAAATTCTCTCCCAATACCCAAGCGAGAGTGGACTCAGTTAACTTCCTAGTACTTGCAGAGCTGGAGATCAATTTCAAGCAACATTAGATAGCAGATAAAATAATCCTCGTGGTGGCCATATAGCTGCTTTTCCAGTTCTTCCTTAGCCAAAAGAGACCAAATCATCTTAACAGGGCTGCTGGCTGGCTTCATGTATTTGCAGCAAGAGAGGGAAAATAGTTAAAGTTTGTGTCTCTTTTCACCATGAGGTAAACATTAAGAATACGTCTTACTTGTGCATGGTTGATTCATTCTCTGTTTTGCTTCAGCAATTTTTTTTGAGAAAACTCTTATTTTAATAGCCAAAGGGGGCCCTGGATCTGGACAGTCCGCATAGTCACAATTCTACCTAAGGCCATCATCATTCCAAGCAGCAACTAAGCCTCAGCCAAACTATTTAATAAAGTTTGAGGAACAACTCCAATTTGTTTTTGAACTCTTTGAGGGTCCATTTGGTGCCTGGGCCAAGTTATCTGCCTAGCATCCTTCTTGTCTGTAGTAGGGCTGCAGTATAGTACAGCTGTAGAGCATTACAAGGTTAAGAGAGAGTGTTCTGGCCATGACAAAGAGCTGGGTAAAATATCTCCCCCACAATTCCAGATCATTCCACTACTGACCCAAAACAAAACAAAAACCAGATCTAATGTTTAACCATTGCTGTGTGAATGAATGAGTGAGTGAGTGATAACCTTGGTCAGATCCATGCATCCCATGGTGGCTATGAACTCCCAAGCCCATAATTCAATATGAATATCTCAGTTGGCATAATTTGATGTAGAATCAATGAGGAGATTTTAAAATCTGTTTAAAAAAAATATTTCCCCATAACTTCATTATATTGTATTTTGTGGTTTTAATAATGCCTGTGCGCCGCCCTGGGTCCTAACAAGGAGAAGGGCGGGGTATAAATTTAATAAAATAAATAAAATAAATAAATTATTGTTTGTCAGAACTGGATGAAATAATATGTGAAGGGAATCTTCATCCTCTGACAGAATTCATTTAAGGACTTTGTACAGGAAGAGTTTTACCCATATGCAGGAAGGAGAAATTTTCTGTGTTTATTTTCTCAAAATGTGTATGCAGGAATGTTTGTGTGTGTATGTAATTGATATGATGATGACAAACTGTATGAATGTGACCTTAGGTGTGATGTTTGTACAAATTTAAATTAACAGTTGCAGTAGATTTTCCCAATTCTGGGAGAGAGTAAACTGATTTGCTTCCTTACAACAACTTTGTAATGCAGTGTGTTATTGCAGAATGAATTTTCCTTAGAGATCCTGGGAAGATTTTGTGACACTAAATAAAATCACAGTCATCTTAATAAAGTTTTTCACTTTTTGTTTAGAATCTTAGGATTTATAAATGGGGCTCAGCATGATTTGTGAATCGTAACCATTATGACTTGTTCAGCTATGACTATGGGTCGAACAAACAATGATTTAGTGCAAACCTGTGTCATTAAAACTGTAATCCACTGGCCCTTGAAAAATCATTCAATCACGCTTTTCCTTTTTAAATCAGGCATTAAATCTCTTACTAACAACTGAATAAATCTTGTATGTAGCAGAGCTAATCCATTTCTGCTACATTTGAGGCATAAACTTTATAGATCTGATAAAATGCCTTTCATTTAGCATAATCCATTTTCAAATGGATTTTACAGTGCTTTACTTAAAAGCGAAACATCTTATGCATCTATTAGTTGCTCCTTTGGTAGCAGAGGTCAAATCCAATGAAGAGATCATGCAGATTAGCAGAGTAATTGGATTACATTCTTGGCTTTTAACTTGTTTGCTAGTGTTAATCATTTTAAATATCCATTGCTTATCAATTTTTTTCTTCATAATGACATAGATAAAATAAATAGCCTATTTTGTTTCACCCAGATGATTGGAGATTACACACATACTAAAAGACTTCCGGCATCCTTTTCATGGTAAATCCTGCCTTATATACAGTTGATATAATTTCTCAGGAAATAGTTTTCCTGGGATGGCTGCCAAGCAGGCATTTTATTATAGTACTTAGATCAGAGGGTTTGCAAAAGAATTCCTGCCATAAGGTATAGCTGGCTATCAGACACCTAGTGCTATATTTTAGCTTCTTAATTGCTGAGATATTATAGACATGCTGTATATATAGAATTCTGGGGAGAATGAAGGGCGCATCTCATAAGAATTTATGTCTTGTTTTTCTGACTTTTGCAAGCTGTCAATAAAAAAGAAATTGATTAAAGGAATGGTTGAAATACTTCCATTCACAAAGAACCAGCAGGCTGCAGCCAAAAAAATTATAGGTTTATAGTTGGGATATTTTGACTCATTTTTTTAAACCTTGTAGACCAGTGGTTCTCAACCTTCCCAATGTCACAACCCTTTAATACGGTTCCTCATGTTGTGGTGACCCCCAACCATATAATTGGTGTCTCGGTTCCTAAGACCATCAAAAATATGTTTTTTCTCATGGTCTTAGGTGACCTCTGTGAAAGGGTCGTTCGACCCCCAAAGGGGTACCAACCCACAGGTTGAGAACCACTGTTGTAGACTCAGCTATTGATAGATGTGCTGTGTATTCTGAAGATTGCAAATCCAGATATGTCTCAGGATTTTTTTAGTGCTGCTGACTCTAATTGACTGCAAAATATGAATTATTATATCTGTATTAGTTGTGATATCATTTGGTTGTATACTTAAGTAAGCAATTTATATGGCTGCCCAACTCATGATTAGGACCCTTGGTAATTAACACAAAGTAAAACAAAGAACAAAACAAAATACTTAACAAGAATGAATACACAATCCATAGTACAGCTGAGGCCAAATCACAATCATATTCACACCCTACATGTTGCATTAAAGGTGGATGCTTTTAAATAATCCTGCATTTTTGTGTTGATTAGGAACCAAGGTATGCAACTAAAGGTGCATAATTCTACAGATTTGTGAATTTACTAACTCATGGAGACTTTAACACAGTCTTCTGTGCTTGTGTTGCCAAACTAGAGGTCATGATAATGAGATTTTGCAGCCACTATACATAATAAAACCAAATAATATATACTATGATTTAAAAATGACAGCAAAGATTTCATGTAGCATACTATAGAATCTGTACACAAAGGAAGGTTGCTCCCGGTTCAGCCCAGATTGGCTGAACAGGTAGTAGTGGCAGCGGGAGGCTTCGCCCACCCACCTGGACACTTCTGCGCATGCGTGAGAGCATAAGCGAACTGGTAGCATCAGGATTTGAAACCTACCTGTGGTAGAAAGGGTAGATTTCAATTTCCAGAAATAAATGAGCTCTGAATGCTGATGATAACAAATGGGATTAACCTACTTTTTGTCTTGGTCAATTTTTAAAAAGGTTTAATTTTTCTTGTGTCCTTAAAAAATTGTATCATTTTAAAAAAAATTAATTTTAAAATTTAAAGTTTAAAATTTTAATTTTTATATACTGTTTTATATATTAGTGTTTTACTGCACACTGCCCAGAGGCTCCCTCTTTGAGGGAGATGGGCAGTTCAGAAATGTAAAATATGAATGAATGAATGAATGAATGAATGAATGAATGAATGAATGAATGGAATAGCTGCTTTGATGGAATGAGGCTGGACATTCCAGGAAACCTCTTTGCATTATGGCGGATAATGAAGAGGAGAAGTGGGTCACCCCACATTATTTTATGCATGTTAAATAATCTCTATATCTATAACCTATTATTCTCTCTGTGGGCATAGCAGGATCCTCAATTGCACAGATCAGATTCTCCTTCTCCATCTTTAAACTGTAAAGATGAAAGAAAGGTTGGTTTCTCGTGGTGACTTCTCAAAAGACTTCGCAAACTGCTGCTTCTAGTTTGTAAATTTAATATGCTGTAAAAAGGAAGATTTACTCCCTGGGAGCCCATTTTCAGTATATCTCTGTAGGGAACTAATGTGTACTTCAGTCTCACAAAGATGGGCATTGATTGCCTGGCAGCTGCAAAGGAGTTAGGATAGCAGATTCTTGTTCATTTTCTGAATCAGAGAATGTCTCCCTGATTAACAACAGTCAATCATATAATTAGATTAGAGGCAACAGTACATAAATCTTCCCTGTGTTTAAGTCTGTTGGCATTTGTTCAGGCTAAAAAGAAGCACAATATGGAACTAATAAGATTATTGGACAGGAAAACTGCCTAACTCTGAGGAGTTAGCTAGGTTTTTATTTTCCTGGCCTAGCTGATGACCCTAAACTTAAACTGCTCTTTCACCAAATACAATTAAAAGTTTGTTTTGCCTTTCTTAGAAAAAAAAGAGCATCACAAAAGAGTCATGTTTATTGTGAATCCTTCCTTCCTTCCTTCCTTCCTTCCTTCCTTCCTTCCTTCCTTCCTTCCTTCCTTCCTTCCTTCCTTCCTTCCTTCCTTCCTTCTTGCCTGCCTGCCTGCCTGCCTGCCTGCCTGCCTGCCTTCCTTCCTTCCTTCCTTCCTTCCTTCCTTCCTTCCTTCCTTCCTTCCTTCCCTTGACAGTATAAAAGAAAACAAACAAACAAACAAAAAACAGGACTTCATCTTTACAGATGTGCCATAACGTGTAGAAGAACTGCAAAGTGGGAAACTGAAATAATATTTTGTTCTGTTACAACAGGATAAAAACTCTTGTTTAGAGATGGATGAGCAAACAGAGAAAGAGGAGAAATGGAAAGCAAATGGGGTACTAGACAAAAGTTCCAGTGGGTGGGGGCTCACCCAGTTTTGGCTCCAGTTCCTCTCATAGCTGGTTTCAATCTCGTTTGTAATTAACATGCAAAGTGGCACTCAAAAAAAAAAATGATTCCTGCAAAAATATGGTCTTGAATTAAAAAAAAAATAATCCTTGCCCCTGACAGACAATTGACTAAGACATCACAGTAAAGTTAAAAAGCAGAATTAAAACATTTTCAATAAAGATGGCTTCAATAAAGTAATAATATGTTTGTTAGTGAATTAAAATTACACGGTCCAAATAAGTAAAGACATGATGACAGAGTCCGATAGTAATCTTGGTTTTCTTAGAGCCTTCTTTTTGCACAATGAGTCACACATAAGAGGGAAACATGAAGGAACTTGGGGAAATGCCACCATTTGCAGAAGAAAACATCACTGGGGAAAAACATAAGAGTTTGGGAAAGTGCTCTGTGAGGTTGTGTATTGGTTGATTTCTCCGTTGAAAGGGAATGGAAAATTGGGCAGGGACAGTAGCAAGAAAGAATAAAAGAGTAACAGATTAACTGAGTTGGAAGGAACCTTACAGGTCACCCCCTGCCCAAGCAGGAGACCCTACATGTGCCTCTACCTAGGATCGAACTCACAACTTCCTGCTTATGAGGCAAGAGCTCCACCTCAAGGCCACAGTAGTTGCAGTTCCTGTATTAAAGCATTTGGTAGCAGATCCTATTTATTATATTGTCTTTCCAGGCTATGATTATATTCCCAGGATGTGTTTTATCTGTTCTGTCTACAACATAAGAACTCTCTGACTGTCTTTGTTTCGGTATCAAAATTGGGATGAAAGGCCACAGTAACCGTTAAACCTGAGATGAAAAGCTAACATGTAGCATAGGAACTATTGGACAGTGGGATTCCCATTTCCTAATCTGAGCTTTTAAATGCATTAACTCTTTGGTAACTGCTGCTAATACTGATCATTATACAGAAGATCATGGAGTAAAAAAATCCCATAATAAATGAATATCAGAGAAGAGAATGTGATCATAGTAAATAATCTTTATTGCTATTGATAATGCTAGCAATCCTTTCTCAGATATGTGCAAATACTATGGATAACCTGAGACCAAATTGGAACAGTTGCTTCTAACATGGGGTCCTTGATAGAAAAATTTCTTGATGAAAAATTCTCAAGTCTGTTGCCAATTGGCAAGACCTTGAACAGCACAGGGCTTGAGAACTCATCCTCAGTCATGCTTTCTGTAAACATCCCTTGCTAACCATGATCAAGAAACGTGTCCTCCTGCTTTTAGCTCCATCTCATGACCAGCGAGAAGCAGAAGTACCTTGTCTTTAATTGTTCCAGTAGTGAAAACTTTATTATTTAAGAGGCTTTTGAAACCTAAATGGGCCACTTAGTTCTTCATTGCTGTTTATTTTTCTGATTTTTTTTTTTTAGTATTCTATTTATTAACCTATTTCTGGCTATAATTTTAGATAATTGTTTATCATTGACTACTGTATCGTGACCTTATTTTCTGGGGGGGGGGGGAGAGAATAAACCTGAAAAGGGGGGAAATTGAAAAGAGATGAATAAAGATGTTTTTAAAGTAATTGTTTGTGGTCACAATTTGTTTTACAAAGGAAAGTTTGGGAGTCAAATCAAGAGAATAAATTAAATACGTTGATTAACACTGATGCTCTCTGTTGCTTCTTTGACTTGCTACTTTGACTTGGGCTACAAAAGAGTCTGGACCTTTGGCTTGTACATTCTTTTCTGCTGTTGCTGATTTCCTGAAGGACTGAGCTTTTCCAAACAAGTGTTGGTATTCTAGGAGACTGACAAAACTCAAACCAAATAATAATAATAAAAAGATCCTGTCTGACAGGTCAGTGGAGGTTAGGAGGGGTGCTGGAGGAACTGGGAAATAAAAATGTCAGTGTTGGTTTTTAAAAACACAGATCAATCAATCTTCTGGAAGACTGACATTTAATTTTTTAAACATATTACTCATTGACCTCCTGTCATCTTGTCAGACACTACCTTTGGTGCCCATTTTGGCTAAAACTGGCTTGCACAGAGTGGACCCATCAAATGGAAGTGACTGTTTTGGGTTTTGGCTGCAGAATGATCAGCGCCCTAGAGCACTAATAGTCCTTTAACTCTATGGTGAAAAAAATAAACAATATTATTCCTGATTGGTGGGAGATATGAAGTAAGGGGAATGAAACTGGGAAGGCTTTTTTCCCAGTTCCCAGGAAAGTTCCATCCTAACCTACAGATCATTCAGTCAGTCTTCCAGGAGACGATAAATCTGAAAATTTTAAGAAACAAATCAATGAATGAATCAACAAACAAATGAATCTATAAATGAATGAATCAATCAATCTAATGACTAATGGGATGCATGAGATGAACGTGATGAATTCGGAAGCTGCTGTTGATCTGTCTGTCAGCTGCAAACAGACAGGTTATAGAGGGTTTATTTTTCTTTGTTGGTTTATTAATTTTGACTCATTGGTTTATTCATTTTTTTCTTCACTTAGAACCATAAATCTTCAGGGAAAATTTCAGGAGATTGGCTTATGAGGTATAGGAGATGTGGAAATGGCGTGGGATGAACTGGAGAGATTATCTTTAGTTGCCAAATCTCACTCTGCTGCGTTTCATGGAAGGTGATTGGCAGTGATTGCCCCTGCTGGTAGATAATGCAGGCAATGGGAGGGAAAAGAAAGCTTGGAAATTCAGCAATTGCTATTCTAAGATGGTCCCACATAAAAGTTCAGGGGTTGCATGTGCAAATCATGCCAACATTTGTCAAATAAGCCAAGCTATTATTTCAGTAAAGGACTCCAAGTTAAAGTGGAATTAATCAAGAGGACTAGGACAAAGATCCTCAAAAGGATCCATCACAACTTCTGCCACCACAGGTAGGTGATAAATCAGATAAGGAAGAAAAAGAAAAGAATACAAGTTTGATGTGAACAAAATCATGTAGTAGCGTTATTATTTTCAGGTTACACTCCTGTTAGAGCTGGTATGGGCTAGTAGTTAAGGCACCAGGTCAGAAAAAAGGGAGACCGTGAAGTCTAGTCCCATCTTGAGCATGAAAGCTGATTGGGTGCCTTTTGGCCAATCAGTTCAACTTCTCTCTTTGAGTGGTTGTTATTGTGGAGAAAATAGGAGGAGGAAAGAGTACTCTATTAGGTATGTTCTACAGGGGTGGGCTTCAAAACTTTACAACGGGTTTTCAGGTGTGGTCATGTGTAGGGACTCCTGGGAGGGGTGGCACAGGGTGGAATGGGAGGGCTGGGTGGGATGGGAAGGGCCAGCCAGGGATTGGATTTGCGGGTTCTCCGAACTGGGTAGATTCTTAGCTAGAGGTTCTCCTAAACCAGGGGTCTGCAAAGTTGGCTCTTTTAAGACTGGTGGACTTCAACTCCCAGAATTCCCCAGCCAGCCAAGCTGGGGAATTCTGAGAGTTAAAGTCCACCAGTCTTAAAAGAGCCAACTTTGCAGACCCTAGTCCTAAACCCATGTGAACCCTTTATGTTCACCACTTTGAGTAATTTATGAAAATAATCAATGCAGGATTTTTAAAAACCTGTAGGGTTACAAAAGTATATATTCTTTACTGGTCATCTGGATCTTCAGCCTCAATATACAGTCCTACTAAAATGCAGTATTGGATAGTATTCTTTTATTTTCACTATTGAAATACAGTCACTACATTTATTTTTTATTAATCCAATTTATACCCCGCCCTTCTCCTAAAAGGACCCAGGGCGGGGTATAAATTGGATTAATTTTTTCTCTCTCTTCTGAGCTACTAAACTCTGCTCACTTTATAGGGTCAGAAAACATTTGATGGCTTTTTAACAAGGATAAGATCAAATTCTAATTCTATGAAATGTTGAAAATGGATAAGATATAAGACCAAGCTATCACCAAGAAACAAAAGGAAGGAGGAAATGTCTACAAACGGAGTGATCCAATTTTTTAAAAAACCGTTTTGTGGACAAATTCAATTTGCTTTTAAACTCCCCAAAATTCTCATTGCAAATGAGTAACAGAACGTTTCATTGTATTTCCTGATATATTACGCTATATATTACAGGTTACCAGATTCTGTAAAAAATTTGCTCCCTATGCAATACGTCCAGTAAATTTGCAAGATTCATTCTACTCACCACGTACAAGTACACATCCGAACTAAACTGTGTTGTTTCTCTGTGTCATACAATATATGTGGGTATTCATTCATTCATTCATTCATTCATTCATTCATTCATTCATTCATTCATGTCATCTTTATGTAGTGCATATTGGAGGTGGTGACCCTTTCATAGCTGTGTGCAATGAAATTTCATTTTAATGTAGGCCGATTAGTGTACATTTAAAGTGACAATAAACTTATTCTAAGTCTTCTAAGTCTAAGTCTAATAAACAGCCTATTTTTCAGCAACTGCACTTATCTGGAAATCTTTATGACACACAGATGCCTTGAGAATGTGACATTCTTAAAAATCACTGAACAGTGAAACACAGCATTCCTTACCAGGTAGGTTCATATTCTCCTTACTGTTAACCCCCAGATGTTTCCTTTGCAACAATATAGAAAGAAGTTGGTACAGATTAAATTGTATTCTGTGAACGCTTAACTCCATGTAAACGGAGGCTGCTGAGTTTATACATAATGCTAAACTGCTATGTGATCTCTTTTTGATTTACATTATATATTGCATGTTCTAAGCACTGTGGTTTGTAAGTCATATTTTATGGTTTAGCATTATATGTGAAACCAGTCATGCTGGGTCTTTCAACCAAACTTGATTATCCCTCCACCAATTTTCAAACCATGAGTAAGCCCATCCTGAGTACATAGAAGACAAAGTTTGGAGAGGGAGTCATGATGAGTCATTGTGGCACAGTGGTTAGAGTGCAGTACTGCAGGCTACTTCTGCTGATCACCAGCAGTTTGGCAGATCGATTCTCACCAGGCTCAATACAATACAATAGCAGAGTTGGAAGGGACCTTGTAGGTCTTCTAGTCCAACCCCCTGCATGGGCAGGAACCTTATACCATTTCAGACAAATGGCTGTCTAACATCTTTTTAAAGACTTCCAGGGTTGGGGCATTCACAACTGCTGGAGGCAAGCTGTTCCAGAGGTTAATTGTTCTTACTGTTAGGAAATTTCTCCTTAGTTCTAAGTTGCTTCTCTCCTTGGTTAGTTTCCACCCATTGCTCCTTGTCCTGCCCCCAGGTGCCTTGGAGAAAAGTTTGACTCCCTCTTCTTTGTGGCACCCTCTGAGATATCGGAACACTGCTATTGTGTCTCCCCTGGTCCTTCTCTTCATCAAACTAGACATACCCAGCTCCTGCAGCCGTTCTTCATATGTCTTAGTCTCCAGTCCTCTAATCATCTTGGTTGCTCTTCTTTGCACTCTTTCCAGAGTCTCCACGTCTTTTCTACATCGTGGCGACCAAAACTGTATGCAGCATTCCAAGTGTGGCCTTACCAAGGCACTATACAGTGGCATTAACACTTCACGGGATCTAGATTCTATCCCTCTGTTGATGCAGCCTAGAACTGTGTTGGCTTTTTTGGCAGCTGCTGCACACTGCTGGCTCATATTTAAATGGTTGTCCACTAGGATTCCGAGATCCCTCTCACAGTTGCTACTATTGAGCAAGGTACCACCTATACTGTACTTGTGCATTTGGTTTTTCTTGCCTATATGTAGGACCTTACTTTTTTCACAATTGAATTTCATTTTATTAGACAGTGCCCAATGTTCAAGTTTGTCTAGATCCTTCTGTATCTTAAGCCTATCTTCTGGAGTGTTGGCTATTCCTGCCAGCTTGGTGTCGTCTGCGAATTTGATGAGTTCCCCATTTATCCCCTCATCCAAATCGTTGATGAAGATGTTAAAGAGTACTGGGCCTAAAACAGAGCCTTGGGGGACTCCACTGCATACTTCCTTCCATGTAGATGCAGTTCCATTGAGGACTACACGTTGAGTGCGGTTGGTCAGCCAGTTACGAATCCATTTGGTGGTGGTGCTGTCTAACCCACAATTTTCTACTTTATCTAATAGTAGGTTATGGTCTACTTTATCAAATGCCTTACTGAAGTCCAGGTAAATTATATCAACAGCATTCCTCTGGTCCACTGATTTTGTTACTTTGTCAAAGAATGCAATTAGATTCGTCTGGCATGATCTGTTTTTGACAAACCCATGTTGGCTTTTGGCTATTACTTTGTTTGCTTCTAGGTGTTCACTTATTTGTTGTTTAATTATCTTTTCCAGAATCTTTCCTGGTATTGAGGTCAGGCTGATGGGTCTATAGTTTCCTGGATCTGTTTTTTTTCCTTTTTTGAAGATGGGAACCACATCTGCTCTTTTCCAGTCTTCTGGCAGTTCCCCGGTGCTCCAGGATCTCTGAAAGATATAGTTCAGTGGTTCTGAGATCTCGTCTGCCAGTTCCTTCAGAATCCTGGGGTGTAATCCATCCGGTCCTGGTGATTTGAACTCGTCCAGGGCAGACAGGTGCTCACTTACCATTTTCTTCCCTATTTCAACTTGTGTTCCTAATCTGATATTTGTGGTGCTGTTTTTGATTGATTGGACTGTTTTATCCCTTTGTGTAAAGACAGATGCAAAAAAAGAGTTAAATAGTTCTGCTTTCTCCCTGTTGCTTATCATCTTCTTGCCATTTTCTCCCAGCAGTGGACCAATTGTTTCCTTAACTTTTTTCTTATTTTTAACATGTTGGAAGAAGCTTTTTTTGTTATTTTTTACTTTTTTGGCAAGCCTTTCTTCATTGTGAGCCTTAGCTTTCCTCACTTCATCTTTACAGGCTCGGGCTATTTGCTCAAAGTTGACTCAACCTTCCATCCTTCCAAGGTCAGTAAAATGAAAGTGGGAAGGCTTTTTTCCCAGTTCCCTCCTAACCTATGGATCATTCAGTCAGTCTTCTAGGAGACTATAAATCTGAAAATTTTAAGAAACAAATGAATGAATGAATCAACAAACAAATGAATCTATAAATGAACGAATCAATCCAATGACTAATGGGATGCATGAGATGAATGTGATGAATTTGGAAACTGCTGTTGATCTACCTGTCAGCTGATATCTCTGTGTCTTCATCTTTGATGGCCTTTATTTATAGCACTGTAGTAAGTTATGCAATTGCAGCAGATAAACAAACAAACAAATAAATATGCCTAATTGAGGGACATAATTTGTGGGAGAATTGCATTCTTAATCTTAAATTCTGTTTTGAAGATATAATTTGAAAGTGCTGGAAATGATATTTGAAAAAGGGGCTCTTCATGCTGGCTGAAGAATTCTGGGAATTGAAGTCCACGCATCTTAAAGTTGCAAGATCGAGGGATTCCATCAGATGTGGACTTTTCAAAATATGCTAGTCTACAAACTTTCAGTTCCTGTATCCAGTGTATGAATTCATCAGGTTGGAAGCTACTGTATCAATGTTCCAAGGGTCAATCCCTCCTCTCCATACTGACCTGTACATTTTCTCAAAGATTACATTTCCTGATGAATTTGGTTAAATTACTTTAAAAAGTAATTAGCCATTTTTTATTTCCTTTTATTGGATTTTTTGCCATAAAAGTCCTGATTTGGAACTGATTTAGCCTTTTTGCCTGGCTGGAGATGTGCGAGGCTGCTGATGTGTAAGCGTACCTAGCTTTTGAGATACATTTTGTCATTTGTTCCACTCTGTTAGTTCTTATTAATAGTTAATAGCTGCAGAATAGCTGTGGCAATGAATCTGTCTGTGGAATACACAGCAAAAAGAATTCTGCCAGTTCGCAAGAGTTTGCAGCTGGGAACATGTTTAATTAAAAATTCTTTTATGGGTGGAAAAATTTTCTGGCCTTTTGAATGTTAAAGTGGATAACCAGCCCACTGGCAAGACACATGCTATATGTGGTGTCAGACAAGCAAAGCTGGTTCTGGTCTGATCCAGACAGGGAAGCAACTCAGTGTTGCTTCTGTGAGACTTCCTGTCAAACAAAATGATTGGGTGATGAGAATTGAATTCAATTGTCTCTTCTTCATTTCTTGCTGTAACTATAGCAGCAGAGGCATTTTAAAGTAACACATTTAGGTTGGGCTCTCTGTATACACATTCAGTAGGTATTTTCTATCAGAAAGAACTTCAAGGCAAATACATAATTTGATGCAAAGGCTTGCCTGTTTATTTCAGTCTTATTTCAGTCTTAGCCATGTGTTGGATAGTAACCTCATAAACCGTTCCTCTTCAGATCTGGTTAAACTCCACTTTCCTTCTTATTTGCCTATCAATTTATGAGTTTCTTGTATTTTGGACTAATTACTCAGATCCCTGATGTTTGTAGGCATCAACAGCAAAGTGTGCTATATTTTTCAAGTAGGATGCGTCCTACATACCTTTTTCAAAATGAGGACTTTTTCTTCTCCTCTTCCTTGGCTAGAGGTGCCCTTCATGTTCAAGTGAGTCCATCATGTCTCTCTGATCCAGGTGCATCCACAGGGTGTGGCTGTGACAATCAGGATGACAGAGCTCCAACTGCACCATCACAGCTGGCATCTTGATTTTTGTGGTCAATTCCTATGGATAGCCCTGGTCACTGTTTCTCAGTGGAGAAACTGCCTGACAGAGTCTGATTTCCAGCTATATTTGGACCAGTCAAATTTGAGAAACTCAAAAATGCTGTTTGGCTAGTTATATTTGTGGCAATTGGAGACACACTTCACCAATAAAGCTGATCTAGCACCACAAAGAAAGGAAGATTTGCAAACTGTTTTAAAAACCAATCTTGCTGTGAAATTATTTCTTTATTGTTTTTTGCAAGTCATTAGCCAAATACATGCATATGTGCACAAATAAAATGATGACATTTGTGTGGAAATTCTATATATTTTATGGGGATGGAAGGAAGGAAGCGTACAGTTTATTTTGAAACCCCTCCACCAAATCAGGAGATACCTCCCCTCCCCAGAAAGCACCCTACTCTCTTTATTTTTCTTTAAACCACTTATGCTGCTTGCCGGCATCACTTATTATTGGAAAAACCTTGTCTCCATTCATAAAATGCAATGTTTCCTTAATCTCTTAAGGCAATAAACTCTGTATTCGCTGGAGGCTTTTAGATCTCTGGCAGGCAGAGGTAGACTATAGAAAGCGAACTTTTAAACACTAATTGACATTGTTTCCTTAAATAAATCGGGGAAAGTAATAATTTGAAGGCCTAGAAAAGTGGCAGTACAAAGAGCACTGAGAGGCAGAAATCTATCCACATGGAAATTTAACACTTATGCCCATGTTTCTCACATCAATAAAAAGACAACAACAATAAACATTGGCCTGGTCAGGAAGATCTTTTCTGATAAAAGAGATAACAAGCAAAATATTTCCTCTAAGTTCTTCTGGTCATAAAATCATATATCATAGTCTCGTTTCCCTCAGAAAGGACTCAAATTTCTATAAAGTTCTTATTGTTTTGTCAGTTGCCAGCTGCCCCCAAAACACCTTTATGTTGTTTTTGAAAATAAATAAAGAGACTTCCTTTCCAACAGCAGCTCGTTTTGTGTCTTGATTGCTTGAGTTCTTTTTCCTGTTCAGAAAAAAAAGGACTCAGGGAAATTTTCTCAACAAGAGGAAGGAAGGACAGAAGGAAGGAAGGAAGGAAGGAAGGAAGGAAGGAAACTTTTGTCTCCACATAATGCTTAAACTTACAAAGGATATGGTTATAAAATGCAATTTATATTTTGAGCACAGAGAGTAGATACAAATTCACTCACAATCACGTGTGCATCATATAGATGAAGAACAATTAGTACAGGAAAAACACTGTGGCGGGATATAGATTGAGTCTGCAAAATGAGGAAAATAAAGGTTGCATTTAAACTGTAAGGTTTAAGAATACGTTGAGACCCATAGAAGTTTGCGAATACATCCAAGTCACAATGCGCCAAACATGAGACTTAAATGGAGGCTTGAATAACAATCAGCATTTAATCTTTGATCAAAGCTTAAAGACATGATGGTCAGTTGTTCCCAACATATCCCAAGGATATGCAGGGAAGAACTACCCTTCAGAGAAGGTATAGCTCCTTTTTATACAGTTAGAGACATCATAGAATAACATCCTGGCTTTACAATACTCCTCACTAGCCTTATCAGCATTATCTCTTTCCTCTGTTCCCAAGATTGGCCATTTGGCCCCCTGTTGTGAAGGGCACAGATCAAGGGTGAGGAGGGGAGTTCTTAGGCAGAAGCGGGACATATCAAAGGTGTCAGTTTTATAGCTCTTTACTGCTCCATTCTGGGATATGTTTTATGCCCATAGATTGCAGATTGATAAAGAGGTTATCTCTGGTATAGATCATTCTCTGATATGGAAACGAACAAAGAAGCCCATGGTCAATTTGTATAAATTCATTTCCACGCATGTTAACCAGAATTATTTGATTGGTTCTCTTCTACTATACCCATCTCTTCTTCAACATACACAAATATCATTGAATAGAAAAAGGTAAGAATGACCTTTGCTATAGATGTGATAGATTCATCTCAATACAGTATTAGTGTGTGTGTGCCTCCATATCAGTCTTGACTTCTGATGACTGCCTGGACAAATCTTTGCAGTTTTCCTAATAAGGTTTTTGAGAAGTGATTTGCCATTGCCTCCTTCCTAGTATGGAGAGTGAGTGATGGGCTCAAGATCACTGAGCTGGCTGTGTGTCCAAGGCGGGACTAAAACTCAAGCCTCTGAATTTTGATCACATGACCATGGGGATGTTGCAACAGTGTGAAAAATGGTCATACCTAAGTCACTATTTTCAGTGCTGTTGTAACTTTGAACAGTCACTAAACAAGCGCTTGTAAGTCGAGGATTATCGTACCTGTATATTATCGTCTTATGTGATCATCTCCTGATATTGTTATATTATAATTAAAGGTGATGTTAAATTATTAAAGGTGATGTTAAACAGCCACTGTTATTTGTAAAAGATGGTTGACTGATATGTGAATAACTGGATAAAATAAACTATATGTTAACACAGTTATTCCTAACATAGAATCATAGGCATACATTAAAAATTTTCTTGAAATAATTTCTAGTTCAAAATAGAAGTCTCCCTTGATGACCAGGCAGCCTTCCATGAGGAATTTCTCTTTTTCTACAAGAAATAAAAAAAAACCTTATCTGTGAGAAGGAAGAGGAAGGAGAATTGCTTGTTGAAATAACAGACTTGCTTTTAGCTTCCTTTTAAGTGGAAATCCTTAACTGATTGGCTTAAGAATATTGCTTCATAGTTTCTTCTGGCATTCCAGTCATCCTGTTTGGCAGTCTTGAGAACAATTTAGGTGTTCAGTCACTTCTGGGAAGGAAGATGGCAGACCTGATAAAAACATTTAACATTAAATGACCATCTGTATGTATCATGTTAGGATTTGTTTGAGGATCAGAATAGCATAAGAAGTCATAATGAAGTCCTGATTGCTTTGGAAGAAAATACACTCTATCTGAAAGTGCATTTTGACAGATAATAGATAAAACTATTGCGCTTCAAGGTTTTGACAACTATCTTTAAAGCGCTCCATGGCTCGGGGCCTAGTTATATGCGAGACCGCCTCCTGCCCCATACATCCCTTAGACCGATACGCTCCCACAGAGAGGGCCTCCTCAGGGTGCCATTGGCCGGACAATGCTGACTGGCGACACCCAGGGGGAGAGCCTTCTCTGTGGCGGGGCCAGCCCTCTGGAATGACCTACCCCCTGAATTACGTACCATCACCGACCTCCGCCTCTTCCACCAATGTCTTAAGACATATTTGTTTCAACAAGCCGGCCTAGCCTAACCTCCCATGGGGACTTTTAGATAGTTTTAAATTGGGTTTTTAAAATTTGGTTTTAGCGCAGGATATTTAATTTTAGCGCAGGATATTTAATATTTAATTTTAGCGCAGGATATTTAATAGTTTTTAAATTATATTTATTGTATTTTGTATGTTTTTAAATTTCCTGTGCGCCGCCCTGGGTCCTCTGTGGAGAAGGGCGGGATATAAATTTAAATAAATACATAAAATAAAAAAACTGATTCAAAGTCCTAATTTAAATAGGGATATAATAACAAAGGCAATCTGCCAATGTGGAACAAAAATGCATCACAAATCCATATGTTCTTAGATAACTTGTTTGAATTTGAGCTGAATAAAAACTGCACATCGATAGAAGCTACCCTTCTAGCCTAAGCCTATGATAATCTGAGATAAGCTTTCTGCACTTATAGACTCCATTATGCGTTGTACTTGGGGAAAAACAAAATAAGTTTTATGTGGCTATTATTTCTATGTTATAAAAGAAGCCACGAGAAGGAAGAGAAAGGAGAATTGCTTGTTGAAATAACAGACTTGCTTTTAGCTTCCTTTTAAGTGGAAATCCTTAAATGGTATTAAGGATTAAATGTTTTGAGCTAAAAGCAATCAAAACTCAAAATAAAAGTCCAAGGGTTTTATTCTAAGCTCTGGAACAATTATTCTGGGATTGTCCTCCTCCTTTGGAACAAAGGCCGCCCTGGTCCTTTGGTAGGAGAAGGGTGGGGTATAAATTTAATAAAATAAAATAAATAAATAAACCCTGGCCATTTTGAGTGGTGTGGTTTCAGCTCTTGTAATTGTTTTGAGCACCATGATTGTTTTGTGGTTTGTGTCCCCTCATTTTTTTACAGCTTAATTAATATAACAAAAGAGATTGAATAGATCCTGCTGCTATTGGTTTAGTTCAGATGGGGCGATATAACAAATAACAACAAATAACAATATCTTTATCTTTTTTTTATAGATGGAAATCTAAAAATATTTTGAGTTTGCTTTGTTGGAACACAGAACATTTAAACCCAGGCTCAAACATGAGAGTTCCAATGTTTATGTCCCAATAAATCTTTGTGATGATAATTCATATAAGAGTGTTGGTGTCTGGCATTCTTAAATTGCACTGTAGTTATAATTGGGCTTTGGGAGAAAATACATATATATAGCAAATACTACTGCATGAAAATAGAGAGAAAAAATTGCTTTCAACAAGAAACTAAAACGTGTAAATCATCATTTCAAAAATAGATCATATTTATATTCTAACCAAAAACTATTGTTGTAGTGAACTGGATGTATAAAAGCATGAGTTATTTCCACAGCATCTCTCTTTAAATGTTTATCTGTGTATTTCCTCCTTTGAACAGAGCATGCATTATAGGGATCATCTCATAGAGTCATATATCCTTCTGTAGCTTTCAGAATGCAACTGATTTATAGAAAGTTTCATGTTTGAAAATAGGCCTTCCGATTTCTTTGCTAAAGTGTTCTTTGAGAAGCATTGGAGCCCTTATTTTTTATTTACTTCATCGTGTTTTTAAGAGATGCCACTTTTTAAATGCAATTATGTAGCCAAACAATAACAATCCTGATTAAACAAGAAAGTGTGGTATGTAGGTCCAGTATTGGATTACTTTCCAAAAACTAGCATGAAATAGGATTTTCAAATTCAGAAATGCTTTCCTGACTCATCTGAGTTGTTTTAAATAGTAAATATTATTCTTAAGAGTGGAGGGCATTTTCACAGGTGAGTCAATTATGGTTTAAAGAAGACACAGGTGTTTCACTGGGTTGTCAATAAAATATTAATATTTTTTGATATGCATTCAGGATGTAAGCATTTTCACAATGATTATCTGCATGATCCACATCAAAATGCACTAAGTACTTTAGATATCGCAAGAACAGGTTACCTTTCCTCAATCTCAATCTGATTATGATTTCTGAGACTTGTAATTGAAGTTCAAGAATGTATTTGAGTGCATTTTCTATTTGAGATTTTTTAAAAATCATGTCAAAGGAACAGTCAACGCTTTCTCTTTCCTCTTTTCTCCATTCCATCTTGCATCCTATCTTTAGTCTGCTCCTAAGTGAATACAGGTCTTGATTGTCAGACACCGAAATCTACAGTGAGAATCCTGCTTGAATATAAATGTATTTTTAGATGAGTAGTTTTAAATGTAGCTATTGGTGGCTTCAAGTATATTTGCTCTCCTTCACATCTTTTTCAAGTGAAATAGTTGGATTGCTTTATGTGTACACAACGAATGCTTTGAAGGAAAGTGTTATTTCAGTTACCTTTAAAGAACCAACTGTAGTGCATATAAAAATACCCTTCACTTAAAGGGTAACTTCAAATAACAACACTATATGTTTTTGCTACTGTTTATTGGTGAAATGACTTATGGGACAATGTTCTAGATCAGGGGTCCCCAACCTTTTTTGTACCAGGGACCGGTTTCATTTTAAAAAAAATTCTGCGGACCGGCTGGCCTAGAGGAGGAGGAGGGGAGGGGGAACAGGCGGCGCATGCGCATGCGGGGGGGGGATCTTTAAATAGATCTTTAACCTGGTTAACCTAAAAGGTAGCTTGAGGTGGAAGGAAATAGGAAAATAGATTATTTCCTTTCCTTCCTTCCTTTCTTCCATTGCCTCCCTCCCCCTTCCTCCCTTCCTTTCTTCCCTCCCTCCTACCCTCCATCCCTTTCCTTCCTTCCTTCCTTCTTTCCTTCCCTCCTACCCTCCATCCCTTTCCTTCCTTCCTTCCTTCCCTCCCTCCCTCCTACCCTCCATCCCTTTCCTTCCTTCCTTCCTTCCTTCCTTCCTTCCCTCCCTCCCTCCTACCCTCCATCCCTTTCCTTCCTTCCTTCCTTCCTTCCCTCCTACTCTCCTTCCCTTTTCTTCCTTCCTACCTTCCTTCCCTCCCTCCTACCCTCCATCCCTTTCCTTCCTTCCTTCCATTCCTCCCTCCTACCCTCCATCCCTTTCCTTCCTTCCTTCCTTTCTTCCCTCCTACCCTCCATCCCTTTCTTTCCTTCCTTCCTTCCCTCCATCCCTTTCCTTCCTTCCTTCCCTCCCTCCTACCCTCCATCCCTTTCCTTCCTTCCTTCCTTCCTTCCCTCCCTCCCTCCTACCCTCCATCCCTTTCCTTCCTTCCTTCCCTCCTACCCTTTTCTTCCTTCCTACCTTCCTTCCCTCCCTCCTACCCTCTATCCCTTTCCTTCCTTCCTTCCATTCCTCCCTCCTACCCTCCATCCCTTTCCTTCCTTCCTTCCTTCCTTCCCTCCCTCCCTCCCTCCTACCCTCCATCCCTTTCCTTCCTTCCTTCCCTCCCTCCCTCCTACCCTCCATCCCTTTCCTTCCTTCCTTCCTTCCTTCCCTCCCTCCCTCCCTCCCTCCTACCCTCCATCCCTTTCCTTCCTTCCTTCCCTCCCTCCTACCCTCCATCCCTTTCCTTCCTTCCTTCCTTCCTTCCCTCCCTCCCTCCTACCCTCCATCCCTTTCCTTCCTTCCTTCCTTCCTTCTTTCTTCCTTCTTTCAGCCCTCCCTTCCTCCTCCCTCCTCCTTCTTTCCTTCACTCCCTCCCTCCCACCATTCATCTTTTTCTATTTTTCTTTCTTTCTCTTTCTGTTTCTCTCTCTCTCTCTCTCTCTCTGTATCTGTCGCTCTCCTCCCTCCCTCCACTTCTGTCGCTCTGTGTGTGTGTGTGTGATTACCTCTCTCCCTCTCTCTCTCTATTTCTGCCTCTCTAAGTCTGTCGCTCTGTGTGTCTGTCATTCTCTCCCTCCCTCCCTCCCCCCCCCCAAGCAGCAGAGGGGAGGTTATCCCGCAACGGGCGAGCGAGCGGACGGAGGACCCGAGCTGCTGCTACCTTAAGTGTCGCCGAGGCCATCCGGGCGCCACACGCGGCTGGAAGAGAGGTGGGCGTGCGCGCCCGGATGGTGCTTAAGGTAGCCGCAGCTCGGGTCGTCCGCCCGCCTGCCCGCCTGGGATGAGGCAGCCGTAACCTCCTCAGTGAAATGCTGGGAAGCCCCGGAAAGTGCGCCGCCACCCCGTCGGAAGGAGCTGTTGGAGGCGCTCTCGGCCATCCTCTGCCCAGGGGGCTGCTCCCTTCTCCTCCTCCGGCCCTGCGGCCCGGTTCTTATGAAGCCGCGGACCGGCACCGGTCCGCGGACCGGGGGTTGGGGACCCCTGTTCTAGATAAATATGAGCAAATATTGATTATCTTACACAGGATTATCGGGAAGAAGTTTTATCAATAATAATTTTCAAACTGATATTTTTGCTAGAATATTTAAAGGGATCTTTAAATATCAGCTTGGATATTTAAAGGGAATCTTGCTTCATCAAGCCTTCTTACAAAGAATGTAATGTATATATTTTGGCCTAATATTCACAAATACTCATACATTCTGTCCTTGTATTGTCATTCCCTTTGCCTGCCTTGAATAGTGATAAACCACAACATCTATTTTATAAATTGTGGTTATCGTAATCCAAATAAACCATTTCAAACCAAGTTTGAAATAGATTCCAAATTCTGGCTTGTTCCAAGTTTGGTAAACACACTTTCTTTGTTCAGAAGTTACTTTAAAGGATAATTGCGGTGCACACAGAAGGAGAAGGAAGACGCTGGGCTGATAGAGAAGAATAAGACTCATACATGTCTTGATTTATATATGGCTCAAGGGACTCAGTAACTTTTCTGCTGAAATAACTCAGCAAATTACACCTCCCCAGTCTCAGTTAAAATGTACAAACCTCTGCTCAAGTATTCCTGGATGAAGGAACAGAAGATCCTATAAATGTCTTTCCTGCTATTAAAAATAAAACAAGAATAAACAGGACCTGCTGCATTTCATCAGACTCTTCAATCAGTTCTAGTAACGGACTGTGTGTGTATTATATAGACCTTATAACAGTGAATGTTATAAGAGCTTTTTTTTTTCTTCCCCCCCCCCCAAGATGGCGGCGCGCTTAGACGCTGCGGCTTTGAGCTCCTGGTGTCACAGTAGTAGAGTTAGGCAAAAACAAGTCTATACCCGCAGGGAGTTATTAAAGATTGGATCTTCTAGTCGACTAGATATTACCAGCGACTTCCAGCAGTCTCATAATATACCGAATTACATAGTAAGACTGCCAGGCTCTCCATGGATCGTTGTTTGGCCTAGGAGGCAGCGAAGAGAGAGGAAGCAGAAGTGGGGATGCAGAGCAGGTTTGCTAGTTCGGTTACGAAAGCAGCCTCACAGACCAGCATTACCAAGCATTTTCCTAACCAACTCTAGATCCTTTGTCCACAAAACCGATGAACTAGAGCTATGGATGGCAGCGAATAAGCTCATTCGTGACTGCTGCGTGCTGATCATCACAGAGACCTGGCTTCATCCACTTGTACCGGATGCGTCTGTGGAGCTAACCAACCGCACCACATACCGCTTTGACAGAAACAACAACTCTGGTAAAAGTAAAGGTGGAGGACTGTGTATTTACACACATAATAACTGGTGTACCAACAGTAGAGTTGCTTATACACACTGCTCTGCAGACTTGGAATTCTTAACTGTCATTTGTCGGCCATTTTATTTACCTAGAGAGATTTCAGTTACAGTTATAACTGCTGTCTATATTCCACCGAATGCAAATGTTAGCACAGCACTCTCTAAGTTACATGATGCCATCGAGAGGCAGCAGCAAACTTACCCTGAGGGTGCTTTTATCGTGGCTGGGGATTTTAATCAAGCCAGTCTAAAGTCTGTTCTCCCTAAATTTGTACAGTATGTGCAGTGTACCACCAGGGGTAAGAATACTCTAGACCATATGTACTCAAACTTAAGACAGGCATATAGAGCAATCCCCCTCTCCCATCTGGGTACGTCTGACCACATCTCTCTGCTGCTGTGCCCAAAGTATATTCCCCTCAGGAAAAGGATACGGCCAGTCTTGAAAACTGTCAAAATTTGGCCAGAGGGAGCACTCTGTCAGTTACAGGACTGCTTTGAGACTACCAAGTGGAGTATATTTGAACACTTGGAGCTGCAAGAATTCACTGACACTGTACTCTCATACATTAAAACATGTACAGATAATGTAACAGTGAATAAACGTATCAGAGTTTACAGCAATCGTAAACCCTGGATGTCAGCAGAGGTACAATCACTGCTGAGAGCCCGAAACTCCGCTTTCAAAGCAGGAAACAAAGACAAATATAATGAAGCCAGGGCAAACTTGAGAAGAGGCATTAAGGCAGCTAAACAGGAATACAAGCAAAAGGTAGAGAAGTATCTGGAAGATAACAACTCAAGACAGGTGTGGCAGGGACTACAACACCTAACCAACTATAAGGGCAATACAAAAAAAATAGCCAATGCTGATGCCCTGCTAGTAGAGGAGCTAAATAGCTTCTTCGCCCGCTTTGAGGTAAAAAGACCAGTCTCTGTGGCTTTATCCCAAAGGCCCTGTAACATCCAGCCACTCACCCTGGATGAGCATCAAGTGAGAGCTGAGCTGAAGGCTGTAAATCCCAACAAAGCTGCAGGTCCAGACGGGGTGTTGGGGAAAGTGGTAAAAACCTGTGCTGACCAATTAGCAGGGGTTCTGACAAGGATTTTTAACCTCTCCCTGAAACAGGCTAGAGTCCCATCATGCTTGAAAGCAGCCACCATTATCCCAGTTCCAAAGACAGCAGCCATAAAAAGCTTGAATGACTATAGACCCATTGCACTGACGTCTATAGTGATGAAGTGCTTTGAGAGACTGGTCCTACAACACCTCAGGTCCTGTCTTCCACCAAGTTTTGATCAACACCAGTTTGCGTATAGAAACAACAGATCGACAGGGGATGCCATCACCACTGCTCTCCATATCGCACTGAGCCACCTTGAGAAATCTGGGAATTATGTCAGAATGCTTTTTATAGATTATAGCTCAGCCTTTAACACCATCCTACCAGGCATTCTCATTGAAAAGTTGACTGACCTGAATTTCCCTCCCCTTACTTGTGAATGGATCAAAGACTTCCTGACCGATCGTCCACAAACAGTAAGGGTTGGGTCCTTTACATCTTCCACACTGAAGCTCAACACAGGCTCCCCTCAGGGTTGTGTGCTCAGCCCCTACCTCTACTCACTGTATACATATGACTGCATATCCTCTGATCCATCCAACATCATAATAAAGTTTGCAGATGACACAATGGTGGTGGGTCTCATAACTGGAGGGGACGAATCAGCATACAGAGAAGAAGTCCAGAAGGTATCCGCATGGTGCTCAAGAAACAACTTACATCTAAATACTAGCAAGACAAAGGAGATGGTGCTAGATTTCCGGAGGCACAGAGAGGAACCTGCCCCACTGTATATCGAGGGGGGCTGTGTGGAGAGGGTTTCCTCTTTTAAATTCTTAGGAGTGCTTATTAGCCAAGATCTCACCTCGAAAAACAACACGTCTCTGGTGATTGGAAAAGCTCAACAGAGACTTCCTTTCCTTAGAGTCCTGCGGAAAAATCAGGTGGAACAACGACTGATGACCTCTTTCTATCGGTCCATCATAGAAAGTGTCCTCACATATTGTATCACAGTGTGGTATGCTGGTTTAACAGTTGCGGAGAGGAAGGCACTACAGAGAGTGATCAATTCGGCACAAGAAACCATCGGTTGCCCTCTGACATCACTGGATAACATCGCCAGATCTCGCTGCTTTAGCAGAGCAAGGAAGATTCTCAAAGATGATTCACACCCTGGTTGGTATCTCTTTGCCCTTCTACCATCACGCAGAAGATATCAAAGTATAGCCAGCCGAACGAACAGGTTTAAAGGTAGCTTCTATCCATGGGCTGTGAGACTTTTAAATTCAACTGCAATCACTCCATGCACATGCTAGTTTTTTCTTTTTTCTTTTCTCTCTTTTTTGTTTCTGTTATAATTTTGCACCAGTGAAGTTAAAACCAATTTCATTGTAATTTTTACAATGACAATAAAGATGATGATGATGATGATGATGATGATGATGATGATGATGATTATTATTATTATTATTATTATTATTATTATATGAGTCCTATTGATATACAAAGGGAGATTGAACAAAAAAACTCAACAGTTGATGATTTTTTTCATTTATTTAATAAACAGACATCCAAGATTCAGTGTGAAAAGGAAGTTATCCTTCTAATTGAATTAAATGAATTAGTAGAGTTTTATGTGAATCCTATATCATTGAAGGAAGGTTAATTTGGAGCAGCCATACTCTACATAACTCTCATGACCTTTGGCTCCCCTCATCACAGGGAAATTCTTTCTACACATGGCAACATGGAGATATGGCAAGCCCACTGAAATATAGTTTCTGAAGTCCTCCATAAGAAGTCATTCATGTTTTTCTATTCCATTCCAAGTGTGTTGTGTTATTCTGCATGTTGCTCAAATCCCTTTAAGCCATTCTCCCATGCTCTGTTCTTATTTCTGACTATAGTTGTTCACAGTCAGACAAATCCTAAAAGCCTCTCAGCTAGACCTGAGAGCTACCTGCTCCAGTAAGACTAGATACCTGAGAAATTTTCAGTTAGAAGATACAATTGTCTTCATGAGGCTAACAAGAGTTCCTGAAAATTATGATGTCACAGTGGCGAAACGCCTCATCTAGGGAAATCATAAAATTGGCTAGGAAGTCAACCTAGAATAGCATCCAGGAATCTGCTGGTTGGCGTTTTAGGCATTCTATGTGCACATGTATTTCAGAGTGTGGGAATCTGATTTGTGAATGAATAGGTTAAAAACAAGTTTTATAACTGTATTGAAAATAAATAATATGTATAGGCAAAGCATAGTTGCAGCCTACCAGAAGAATAATTAATAAACAAATGCTCCACGTGGATGTGCTTGTGAAAAAAGAAGGAAAGGAACTCAGATTAGACATCTTTCACCCAGAGCGATAGATAAGCAGGAGACTTTATCAAAACTCTTAAACTCAAAGTCCAGACCTAAACTCCATAGGCTTGGTGTTTGGTTGTGGCAGGATCTAAGAAACTTCATCCTAGAAAACTCTCAAATGATACTGTTGAAGCAGTTCTTGATGGTAGAATAAGGTAAAATTCCCAGATAGGAAACATTTGTTCATAGTTACTATGCCTAAAGGTTTTGCATACTATTTTGTGATGTAGGTATGCAAGTGTTCAAAAAATCTAAAGGGAAAGAATTCTAATTCCCTAATTATATTTTTTCTTAAAACTTTTAAAAACTTTTAAAGAAAAAGAGAAAAGCTAATAGAAACCACCGGTAATAGAAAGTAGGGAACAAAAAAGAAAAAGAGAGAAATTTAAGAAGTGCAAGAAAAGAAAAGTAGTTGAAGAAAAATAGAAAAGAACAAAAATATAAAGAAGTGACTTCCGACATTCTTCACAAAAGTTGTAAGTACAAATATAATTTGACATTGCTCTCTCTCCCGCTCTGACGTTATACCATATTGCTCTTCTTTCTATAAACTGTCCTGTCATCAAACCATAAACCATCATGAGTTCATGTTTTGCATGAAATCCATAAGTGGCTTTCAGATACCAATAAATAGTAGAGTCTTTACCAATAAATAGTAGAGTCCAGATACCAATAAATAAGAAGTCATTTTATCCATTTCAGCAAAATCTGTCAACGACACCAATCCTTCCTACATAGAGGATAGTGTCATTTCTTTTCATCTCTGTGCCTACAATAATCCCACTGCAGTTGACATAATCTTCCATGGATTTTTTCTAAGTGTTAAACTTTCTAACTAAAAGGAAAAGTTCCAACTTCAGTTGAACATTGATCCTTAAAATCTTATGTATCAAACTATGTATTTTGATCAATTTTTAAAGCTTTTTTACATGTTCACCTAGCATGATAAAATGTCCCTCCACATTTCAAACATACATTTGAAATGCCTTTACACATTCTAGATATTTTCTCTGGCATCATGTACCAAGGATGCATTATTCTATAAAATTTTTCTTTGGGATCGTAATACAATGTAAATCAAAGGAAGAATTTTTTCATGGAATTATATGCAATATTTATTTATTGCTTTGGTTTAAATAGTTAAATATTCCTTCACACATATTTATGCACACGCATACACACAAACCACACACACATTTTACACACACACATATTACTCAACCAAATGCTTTGGATGGAGGACTGAAAAATTACTGTACAGGTTTTGGAAATAAAAGCAGACAACATGTCACAGGGATTAAGTATTTGATGCAAGTAAGTTTCATATGAATTGCCTTCCTGGAAATTTGGGTTATAGAAAGAAATAACCACACCTGTTTATGGTGGCCTGTTTCTTTATTACATAATCTAATTATTTTCCTTTAATAGGATTAGGGTTTTCTATTCTGGAGAGAATACACCTGGAGATTGATTACTCTTAGTACTATCTCAAGAAAGTAGATACATCTAAGACATTATTACTGTGGGCTGCCAAGGATTTCCTTGGAATAAAACAGGTTAGTATTTTGAGCTAACAGTAATCCAGGGATAACAACTCAGATTGAATTGATACTTTGCTGTTCTTTCTCAAGACTTCTGAAAAAAAAACAATAACATATGGGTGCAAACTCTAAAGCAAATAAAGTTAACTTTGTGTAAATAGTTCCCCCAGATCGGCAAGAATCTGTGAAGCCGTATATAAATTTAAGTATATAAGTCTAAGTATTATTGCTGTGGTTAAAAATCTAAATGTATTTAAACTAAGACAACTGTGACAACTGTGTGGTGGCACAGTTGTCAGTTGTAGCATGTCTGCATGCTACTTCTGCTGATCACTGGCTGCCAGCAGTTTGGCAGATCGAATCTCACCAGGCTCAAGGTTGACTCAGCCTTCCATCCTTCCGAGGTCAGTAAAATGAGGACCCAGATTGTTGAGGACAATATGCTGACTCTGTAAACTGCTTAGAGAGGGCTGTAAAGCACTGTGAAGCGGTATATAAGTCGAAGTGCTATTGCTAACTGCCTGCTTTTGAAAATTAAGTTTAATATAACCAAGTTAAATTTTAGATGCTAACACTACAAATGATTTGATTTTTAAAACATTTTTTTCTAAGAGCTTCAGCTACACGGTATGAGTTTATATGAACCCCTTCACAATTTCTTTTCTCATCCAGTCTTGATAGTGTCACTCAGTATTTATTGAATACTTTTGGAATCTACCAGGATTAATGGAGATTGAACCCTGAGAAAATTGATATGGCCACCTTTTGACTCTTTCCACCAAGTTCTTCTAGAAAAAAAATGACTGTGTTTTTAAAACTCTGAACTGGAATTGAGAACTCTCTGAACACGGAAATCATTTTCGGGATTTACAGACGTTGGTGAAAACTGGAGATTTTTCTGTCTATATGCAGATTCTGAGGAAAAAAATTACAGCTTTTCAGAATGTCAGGTTGAAACAAGGCAGGGGAGATGTCACTGAGGGGTTGGTTCAGTGGCATCTGAGGGAACGCAAGGGTGGAGTCAGAGTGATATAAATAGTATCATGACACAAGCCCTAAACTACTCCCCCCCAAGTGGTGAAATTCAAAACTTTTTACTACCGGTTCTGTGGGCGTGGCTTGGTGGACATGGCAGGGGAAAGATACTGAAAAATCTCCATTCCTTCCCCATTCCTGGGGGAAGGATATTGAAAAATCTCCATTCCCACCCCACTCTGGGGGCAGCCAGAGGTGGTATTTGCCGGTTCTCCAAACTACTCAAAATTTCCACTACTGGTTCTCCAGAACCTGCTGAATTTCACCCCTCCCTTTTACATGTCTCATGATGTTGTATATGCATACAAGAAGGCAGAAATTGTGCCATGATGCTACTTTTGGCAGTGTAACAACACTATTTAGATGACGACAGACATATTGCAGAAACCCTAAACATTAAAAAAAGAAAACAACTGTACAGCATCTTCCAACAAAATGGATATCCATGTAACTTCATCAAATAATGCCTGACCAAAC
Source organism: Rhabdophis nuchalis (assembly GCA_039707465.1). NCBI lineage: Eukaryota > Metazoa > Chordata > Lepidosauria > Squamata > Natricidae > Rhabdophis > Rhabdophis nuchalis. Next base: position 308,363,980 of record CM077643.1, on the reverse strand, counting down.
AACTCACTATAGCACAACCAACACAAAGTGATGGAAAGCATAAGCCTGTCATACATCAAATCTCAGAAACCACCAATAGATTATTCCTTTTATGATAGAAGATATCAACTGCTTCCTATTTGTTCCATCCCAGAGTTCCACAATGCCATTTTTTAAATTTTACTTTTCCTCCCTTCTAAGATGGAATGCTACACAGTAGGACACAGTAAGATTGTAATTATTTTAACATATATCAAGAAACTAACAGATCAATAATTGGAAATCCAAATTTCAGTCCTACTTCTTTACAATTTTCTAACTGAAGTACAGAAAGAGTCATGACATTCTGATCTTGTATGCAACTTGTCTATTTTAGCCCCATTGTGTACAATATCCCTCTTTTGGATGTGTATCTGCATACAATAAAGTAAAAATTGATTCATGAATCATATTAATTTATAAATAAATACTTCATTAAAATCTGGCAGAGTTGAAGGTGATACAGCTAGAAGAAATGAGTTTAACATCAAGTCATTCATGGGTTCCACACAGAGGTGGTATTCAGCCAGTTTGACAGGTTCTGGAGAACTGGTAGAGGAAATTTTGAGTAGTTCAGAGAACTGGCAAATAGGCTGGCCCTGCCCCTGCTGCTGCCCAGGCTCCCAGCTGATCTTTTTGTTGCCCTGAACAGGAGAACAGAGCTGGAAAGCAGATTAGTTGGGTGGGGAGGTAATGGGGATTTTGCAGTAACCTTCCCCTGCTATGCCCACCAAACCACACCACGCCCACCAAGCCATGGCCACAGAACCGGTAATAAAAAAAAATTGAATCCCACCGCTAGTTCCATAGCTTTCATCAAAATGAATGTAGAGTTGCACAGATTCCATCTCCTCCATCCATGCATTCAATGCCATATTGTACATAGAAAAGAGTTTGTACTGCATTGCATAATACCACTTTCTTCATATGCCCTTCTTTGCCCCTCCCTGCAGACACCTTTGTCTGAGAACCACCTGGACTGTTATCAAAGTACTGTGCAGGCATCTTCACCCAAGGCTGACAAATGAACGTTCATACAGAAAAAGATTCATTGCGGTGGCCAAGGTGAAGTTCTGACAAAGTCTTATACTATAAACTATTGTTTAATCTTTAAAATGTTACAGAACATATTTGTTGCCATAATTTAAGGGTTGGTTTCATAAATCCTTCAAGATCAACCAAACAGATTAGAGACAGTGCCATAAATATCATACATCTATTTTCTTTTCCTGCAAAAGGCTATAGATTTGAATATAGATGTTGTGGGGGGGGGGGGGAAACCCAGCCTAAACTCCCTATGCAGTTTCTCATATACAGGTGAAGAATGACTTTTTGTATTTCCATAATGGGGAAGTCATGGAGATGGATGCATTGGGGTGTCAGAAATGGGAGAATATGTAAAAATCTAATCTTTTGGATGTGATCATGCATTGTACTTAAAAAAGGTCATTTACTAGCTAATTAGTCCTGCCCTTGACAAGGCTTTTATACTTTTTAATGTATTTTTAAACTATTTTTAGCTTTGTTGTACTCTGCCCACAGTTACTTTTTTGTCAGGATTGACAGCTATATAAATTGGTAATTAATCCTCCTCCTCCTCTTTGAGAAGGACTCAATAAATGATAAAAATGCCAAATTCAGCCCTAACACTCACTGTGTGACTAACAATGGAATTTTTAAAAAATGGCAGAGCGTTAAGCTGTAAAAAGGAACTAATTACAAACCTGAGGAAATAGTTTTATCAGTCTGATCTGTAACAGGGTCACCATGAGGTCTTAATTTATATGGCAAGGACAAAATCAAGGCAAGCAAAATCCAGCATAATTACCCTTATCAAAATGAATCACGCCAGGACCCCCAGGGTAGGTATTTCTATCACAATGATTAGACATGAAGCCATAATCGGGCAGTGGTTAGAATGCAGTATTGTAGACTTATTCTGCTGACTGCCAGCAGTCCGATTTTCAGCAGCTCAAGGTTGACTCAACCTTCCATCCTTCCAAGGTTGCCATAGTCATATGATTGAAATTCAGATGCTTGGCAACTGACTCAGATTTATGCGATGTCCCAGGGTATGTGTGTGTGTGTTTCATGTGATCAACTTAATAAGGAAGCCAGATTCACTTAACAACCATTTTACTAGCTTAACAACTCCAATGTTTCACTTAACAACTTAACACTTAACAACTGTGACAAGAAAGATGTAAAATGGGAAAACCCACAAAACTCAGTGGTTATAGATTTTGGGCTCAATTGTGGTTGAGGACTAACTGTATTTTCCATTTTGAAAGAAAATGTTAACAACATAGCCAACTTTACAATCCTGACTTTGCTACCTTAGTTCTACTATTTAAGTCACTATCAATATATTTGCACATGACCCACTCAAAGGAATACACAACGAAGTATGGCCGGATCAATAAAAGCCCTGCTACCAACATCTTCCTACCTGCTGAATCTCACTTTAAAAGGCAATTTGGAACAGCTTGATAAGCAACAGCTATTGAAGAAATCTTGGCATCTGATATGACAGTGATGCACTCAGGGACTTAGAACATTGTCTCAACAAACTTGTATGGGATTGCCATTGCTATAATTAAGTTTGATTTATATGTGTTCCTTTTTATCTGCATAGAACAGTATAAAATACAGATGGAAAGCAGGTGAAATATAAGCATAATTAAAATCATGCAATAATCAAAGCAAGTAAAAGTTACATAGTATATATAAAATAAATCAGATTATAAAAGTTGAGGACAAGAAACAGTGGGAAGGGGTCAATTATTATTTGTTAAATTTATTTACTGCCTATTTCACCATGGGGCTGCTCTACAACAATAAAAATGGAGAAATGAAATGTAAACATAACAGTAGTAAAGTAATAGAGCAATAGAATAAACAATGAAAAAGAAACATTGATACAAAGATATGAGAATAAAAGATGGGCCGGTAATAATAATAATAATAATAATAATAATTTAATTTATAGACCGCTCCTCTCCCCATAGGGACTCGGAGCGGTGCACAGGGAAACTAAAACCACAATACAATATACACATACAGTTAAGAAAAAATTAAATATGAGCCTGTGCTAAAATCCCCTTAATCTGCTAAAATACCCAATTAAAAACAGCTAAACCCTGTAGAGAGAGGCTAAACAAGGCCGGCCAAACGGAAAAGATGAGTTTTTAATTTCAGACGGAAGGAGCGGAAGTCCGTGGTTGTTCTGATGTCGAGGGGAAGGTCGTTCCAGAGGGCTGGGCCCGCCACAGAGAGAGCCCTTCCCCTGGGCGTCGCCCGCTGACAGAATCTAGTGGACGGCACCCGGAGAAGTCCCTCTCTGTGGGAGCGAATCGGCCGTGAGGATGTATGCGGCAGGATCCGATCCCGCAGATAGCTAGGTCCCGAGCCATGGAGCGCTTTAAAAATGATGACTAATACCTTGAAGCGCACCCGGAAGACGACAGGCAGCCAGTGCAGCTCGCGCAGAAGTGGAGTTATGTGGGCAAATCTGGAGGTACCCAAGATTGCCCGCGCGGCTGCATTCTGAACCATCTGAAGTCTCTGGGTGCACCTCAAGGGGAGCCCCATGTAGAGAGAGTTACAATAGTCCAGTCGCGATGTCACGAGAGCATGAGTGACTGTGCGAAGGGCGTCCCGATCCAATAGGGGGCGCAACTGGCGAACCAGGCGAACCTGGTAAAACGCCCTCCTGGCCACGGCTGTCACTTGATCTTCCATGGACAGCCGGGCATCCAGGAGGACACCCAAGTTGCGCGCCCCATCCACAGGGGCAAGATGTTCGCCCCCTATGGCCAGCGATGGAGTCAGCTGGTTGAATCGGGCAGCCGGAAACCACAGCCACTCGGTCTTGGTCGGGTTGAGCCTGAGTCCGTTACTTCCCATCCAGATCCGCACGGCTTCCAGGCACTGGCACATCACTGCTATGGCATCGTTGGGGTGGTTTGGGGTAGAAATGTACAGCTGTGTATCATCAGCGTACAGATGGTACTCTACCCCAAAACCACGGATGATCTCACCCAGCAGCTTCATATATGTGTTAAACAGGAGAGGCGAGAGGACCGACCCCTGAGGCACCCCACATGTGAGGGGTCTCGAGGTCGACCTCTGCTCTCCTGTCAACACAAATTGCGATCGGCCAGAGAGGTAGGAGGAGAACCACCGTAAGACGGTGCCTCCCACCCCCAACCCCCCCAGCCGATGCAATAGGATACCATGGTCGATGGTATCAAAAGCCGCTGAGAGGTCTAATAGGACCAGGATGGAGGAACAACCCCCGTCTCTGGCCCTCCAGAGATCATCGACCAACGCGACCAATGCCGTCTCTGTGCTATGCCCGGGCCGAAAGCCGGACTGGCGCGGGTCTAGATAATCAACTTCCTCCAGGTGACGGGGAAACTGTTGTGCCACCACACTCTCAACAACCTTCGCCAGAAAGGGAAGGTTGGAGACTGGACGATAGTTGTTTAATAAAGCTGGGTCCAAAGAGGGCTTCTTAAGGAGGGGCCTCACCATAGCCTCTTTTAGGGAAGCAGGCAAGGAACCCTCACTTAAGGATGCGTTGACAACCTCTTGGAGCCAGCCTCGTGTCACCTCCCAGGATGCCAGTACAAGCCAGGAGGGACACGGGTCCAATAAACGTGGTGGCTCGCAGTCGCCCACGTAGCCTGTCCATATCCTCGGAAGCAACGGAGTCAAACTCCTCCCAAACAAGATCTGTCTCGTGGCATCCCACTGGACCATCAATGGGGGCTAGCTCGTTCTGTATCTGAGCGATTTTCTCCTGCAGAAAAGTCACAAATTCCTCTGCTCTGCCCTGTAGCGGGGCTTCCCGCACCCTCTGTTGAAGGAGGGAGCGGGTCACCCTGAACAGGGCGGCAGGGCGGTTTTCTGCGGATGCTATGAGAGTGGCACAATGATGACGTTTGGCCACTCTCAGCGCCACAATGTAAGTCCGTAACTGGGCTCTTACTTGTGTCCGGTCAGATTCAGAACGGGTATACCTCCATCTTCTCTCTAGGCATCTCTTGTGGCGTTTCATCACCCTCAGCTCCTCGGTAAACCAAGGAGCCGGGGCGACACGTCGCCGCAAGAGAGGCCGCAAGGGCGCGACCCGATCCAAGGCCCCCGTGGTCGCAGTATTCCATGCGGCCACGAGGTCCTCCATCGGGGCGTGGGTCAGGGGTACAGGAAGTGGCCCAAGCACCGTCTGGAACCCATCCGGGTCCATAAGGCGCCTGGGGCGGAACCAGATCGGTGGCTCTGGTTCCGCCTCCCCGCGGAGGGGAGCAGCGGTCGGAAAGTCGAGCTGGAGAAGTGAGTGGTCTGACCATGACAAGGGCGTGATGACTATATCCCCTATACCCAGATCACTCTTCCATTGGCCAGAGACAAAGATGAGATCCGGTGTATGTCCACCCTCGTGGGTGGGGCCTTGAATTAATTGGGTCAGGTCCATGGCCGTCATGGAAGCCATGAACTCCCGTAGTCCGTAGTCCGGTAGGAAAACAGGGAGCATGAGGGGGGGGGTTGCTTTCTGTCTAGTAGCCACCTCCAGTATGATACTCCACCACTGGGGCCTCTAGGCCAACCTCAATGAAATAAAATCTATGAGTTGATTTGTGTTTATATATTCAGAGGAAGACTAGAGAAGCATTACTTTGATAGCATTAGCAAAAGCATCAGGCTGTAATAGAAGCAATGAGAATTAAGAAACTTGTCTATATACAGTACGTGATGGCGAACCTTTGGCATGCGTGCCACTGGTGGCACACACAGCCTTCTCTGTGGGCATGCGAGCTGTCGCACCATCTCAGCTCCACTGCGCATGCATGTGTGCTTCCCACTGGCCAGATGGTTTTTGGGTCTCTGCCCTGCATGTGCAGGGGGTGGGATGCATGCAGGAGATGCATGTGCATTCTTGGGGGGAGGTGATGGGTTCACACGTGCATGTGTGTGGGTCACATGAACATGTGTGGGGGTGGGGGAGCGTGAGGGTAGCATGTGCATGTGCGGGAGTGGGAGGATCATGGGGTTTGTGCATGCATGCGCGGGGCACACGGAGGTTGCATGGGCATTGCATTATGGGTATGCACACATGCTCACATGCTTTTGGCACGCAGTGACAAAAAAGTTACTCATCACTGGTCTATATTGATATAAGAAAATATAATTTGATATGCCAGGGAAGTTCTGTTAGAGATTGCAGTAATCCAACCAGCACACAAGTAAACAATTCAGCAGAATTCATGTATAAAGCAAACTTCTTTATTTACAGTAATATAAATCATGATGCATGTATACGATACCCATGCAGTAGAAGCCAGAACCAGAAATCACAGAAGCACAGAATAACAGAAGCAGGGACCAGAACTAGAAGCAAGTTTATATACACAGACTAAGCCATGCCCAGGCTCCGAGCTGTCTGACATGACTCTCAATCATCAAACAGTTCCCATTGGCTGACTTGTTGTTATGGCCATTCCACTTTATAAATTCTTATATACTGACAAGTTCCAACCACCTCTTAATCACTAGAGAGTAAAATAAATTCCCTCTCAGTTTCACATCAGAATGATGATGATGATGATAATGATGATGATAATAATAATAATAATAATAATAATAATAATAATAATAATAATAATAATAATAATAATAATAATAATAATCTCTCAGCACCCCCTCCCAATGATGGGTTTCAAAACTTTTTAGAACCTGTTCTGTAGGTGTGGCCTGCTTTGTGGGAGTGGCTTGCCAGCCATGTGACTGAGTGGGAGTTGCTTGGCAGTCATGTGACTGGGTGGATATAGCCAACTTGTAAAATGTGGTGAAACTCACTTAAAAACGCTCTTGCCTAGCAACTAAAATGTTGGCTCAGAAACTCTGGCATTTGAAGCACACAAGTCTTAAAGCTGCCAATTTACAAGACCCTTGCACCCCTCACCCTTTAGGAATAAAACCCCCAGGGGTGTTAAAACTTGACAGCTTTAAGACTTGTGGACTTCAACTCCCAGAATTCCTCCTCTCCCTCTTCATCTTGATGATGTGCGGACAGGTGGGGGAGGGAGCTGGAACCGGTTCTAAACGGCAATGTAGATTTGTGGAACTTCTTCTATAGAAGAGGTTAGAGCTGGCAAGACCCCCCCCGCCCCCCCCCCCCAATAAAATACAGTAAATTGGAAATGAAATTGGCTTAATTCACCATCAGGATGATTCTGTCTTCTTCCACAACAATCCTTTATTTTAACTTCTTAAAATTAGTTCTCAGGAAACCAGAGGGTGAGATGCCTGTGGGACAAGCACATTCTCCCATTTGGCTGCATAGAGTATCTCAAGGATTTGGCAAGAACAAACTCCCTCCTTTCCTGAAACACCCTCCATGCTGCCTGGGGAAGATTTCCCATTTGCAAAAACACTCTCCTACCCGCAGCCACAGAAAGACGAGTCTAAGAGCTCTGAAAAGACACAATCATGATAGCGGATGAGTACAAGGAGGCCTCATTCACTCTGCACGAACATTAAGAGTTGTCACCTCCTGACAAAACTGAAATTCATCCATCCATCCATTTTCTCCCTGCAGGTGTTCCTTAAAAGACGTGTGAGATAAATCCCAGCAGGATTTCAAGCCATGGCTCCACACATTTATTAGTCAGTTCTGAACATCTTTCAGCCACTCCAATTTTCTAATAGAAAAGTCCTTTTTCTTCCCCTTTTTCTTTCTCCTATTTACTTGCTACTATAGAAGAAGGCAGATAGACGATACTTAATGACGCTACCAAAAATAGCAACATGCTTTAAGAAAGGATTCATCAGGGCAGATGCATGTATAAATGTTCTGTAACAAGCAAAGGCAACATAATTTGCTTTAAAGCAAAGCACATTTTTTTTGCAGGAGTGAATAGACTGCACTGTCTCTGAGGTGTTTTTTTTTTTAAACAATTTTTGTTATCCATCTTTTTATACCATTTAGTTGTTTGCTAAATGATGCCATGGCAATGCATCCCAAAATCTATTATATAGTATTAATAACCATAAATGAATAACTACAGTATTAAACTAAGGCAATGCTAAGATAATTTAAAATAATGTAGTTATTAGTAGTTATAGTTATTCAACTGTATCCTTGTTGCATTCTTTATTTATTAATAATAATTCTTTAGATCCTTAATTTGACATTATGAGGTCTTTCGCTTTAGCTCACTAGGAAAGAACTTTTAGAGTCTTCTTTTTAGAGTCTTCAGCTTGCAAACTCAAGGTTCTCAGAAAGCTTAAATCTGTTCTATTTTGTATTTCGAGGGTCAAGGACAGACTGATCTAGTTTGCACTCCTTTGAGATTAGCTTTGAGGAAAAAAATATGTAGGCTGTAATGGAAATATACTTGCAGCTGCTTCATTTTGGGACATGAAATTCTAGAGGACATTAACCATGTAGAGCAGGGGTGTCAAATTTCATTGAGAGACACATCCGGGTTGTGTTTCACCTTGAGGGGGCAGGGGTGGGATGGGCATGGCCATGGTAGGCATGGCCATCTTAACGTCACTCATGTGTGGTGGCCCGAGGGCTCTGCCAGTGAAAACAGGCTAAAAGTTCCCATGGTTTTCACCTAATTAAAAGACTAACAATCCCCCTTTCAGATGTCACTGGTCACATTGTCCAATGAATATAGCTGGCAGGCTGCTTGGTTACACCTCTCCTCAACAACCACCCGTTATGATGATCTTGGTTCCCACAGATAATTTTTTTTATTTTGGCGGTTAGCCGGGCAATCTACTTCCCCCCTCCCTTCTCTCTCTCGGGCTTCATGTCAACTATGAGGCAGGCCAAAGATTTTTGGGCGCCATACCGCTAGTAATGCCGACAGGAACCCACACCTGCACTGTTCCTATTGGCCGCATCAGATTGGAAACTCTAATTTAAATTGTAGAGAACCCATCCCCTTTTATAAAGAAAACCCCATTCCCTCCCATCAGATGTAAGTTGCTTAAGTTGACAAAATAATCATGCTATCAGAAATTTTAAGAGGAAAGCATTGGAGAAAAATGGCCCTTTTAATATGTTAAAATGTTGGGAATTTGATCCACTAAATCAGGGATGTCAAACTCAAGGCCCGCAGGCCAGATTCGGCCCACAAGGTGCTTAGATCTGGGGCCACTCTGGAAACAGTGAAGGACCAGACTACGATGGCCCTCCTGAGCTCCATTTTCACCAGCAGAGGCCGCAGGAAACTGTTGCAGATGAAAACAGATTTCGGGAGCCTGTTTTCACTGGCAGAGCACTCGGGCCGCCACAGGCACCCCCATCATGAATGACATTGAGCTGGCCACACCTACGCCGGCCCCCTGAGGTCAAACACAACCCTGATGCGGCTCTCAATGAAATCAAGTTTGACACACCTGCACTAAATGTATTTTGGAGTGAATGTTTACACATAGACTTATGTGTATACTTGTCAAAGTACCAAAATACCAACGTGAATCAATGAACAAAAAATTGTAAGGTGTACTGAGGCATAAACTCAGGCAATTGACTTTCATATATATATATAGAACTAGATGATATAGCCCACTTAATCAGTACCTGAGTGTAAGCCAAAGAATATTATGGAACAGGTTGAAAGCAAAGCAAGAGTAGTATAAAAAGATGTGAAGTTTTTCTAGCGTGGGTTTGGAGCTTTAGAAATATAATAATCCTGTGGGAGGATGGGTTTACTACCAATCTATTTACCACCAAGCCCACTATAATGTTTAGAAATGTCTATCTTTGACAATGAAAATAGTTTTTAGTTCGCTAAATAAATCATCTCTCTCTTATTTATTGTGACAGGTAAATGTACTTTGATATTTGCACATGCAATCATATCAGTTTAAACCTTATTGTGTGAGTTTTTCATTTTCTCTCAGTGAGAGGAATGACATTCAGTAACTCGGGAAGAGAATCAGTTTTACGCAAATTATTTGCCTGAGGTACTGTTCTAAAAACGATTCCATCTCTTTAAAAAAAAAAAAAAAAACAATTCTTCTTTGTCCTAGCAATCTAGTCACTCTGAAACAAGTAGGTTGCAGAAAAATGAACAATCTTTTAATTATTTTGTTTTCCTTTTCATACTCCCAGGAATCTATTGGAAGAAATGAAGCACACCCTAAAAACAATTCTTGAAAATATCATGGATTTTTGGGGGGAAATATTAAAATTTACAATTTAAATTAATCAAGAAATTACATAGTATGACATAATACTATAAACTGATATTTCTAAACAAGGGTGAAAAACATTAGGCTACTTTACATGGTAACAGTAGGCTTCCTCAACTTAATATGACAATATCCCTTTAAATCCACTTCTCAAGCGTATGCATCAACCGCAAAGAAAGACTTAGCATGTTTGCTTCAAGGCTATCTTGAAATTTTCTGCAGTCCTGGTAAGTTGTTGACATAGAGGAACTGGTTCAATGGTTTGCACTGCTAAGTGCTTGCAAGATGGCAACCAGTGGTGGGTTCCTACCGGTTTGGACCAGTTTGGCCGAACCAGTAATAGCTTGGCAGCCTGGGTCACTGGAATTGGCAGTGACCCAGGCCCGTCACGCCCCGAATCAGTTCTCCCACTGGTGCCATAAGCACTGCCATCTTGTTTTTGGCTTCTGCACATGCACAGAGTAATTTTAGTTGTATTGTGCATGCATGCACAGTGCACACCAAGCGCGCATGCACAGCGCATCCCTGAGCAAACCGGCAGTAGTTTCTGCTGGACCCACCCCTGATGGCAGACTACAGAATTTTGTTACATAAACAGGCCTATCTTTCTTCACTATGAAAAGAATCCTGGTCAAACACCTTTGGAATTTGAGAAGACTCAGAAATAAAGTTGTATACTGTAAAGTTGTATACTGTATAGGCTTAGATTGCCAAGCTCTATAATAGTCAGATATTCTTCATGAAATAGCTCAATTTTTATGCAATAAAACAACACATCTAGATATATTATGTCAGTGAGCTTCTGCAATAAGCAAGTTCTTGATCATGGAGCTAAGTGTCTGGAAATTCAAGATTTACTGCCTTCCCTAGCATGAAGTCTGACATTTCAAGCCTAATTATAATATGTTTGATAAGCATGTAGCTGGAAGCCACCTTATTCAGATTTTGCATCTTCCTAGGTATAAACATATCTCATATTTCAATGCATATGTTAAATTCTTAGTGTTCTAGTTTTGTGGGATTTTATTTTTCTTTTAATATATACTTGTAGGTCTACCAGTGTTATTTTGCTTTCTGTCACTGAACCAACAGTGAAATATTATTATTTCGGTTAAAGCTGGATATTCTGGAGTTCTCAGCTAAGATATATCTCAGAACAAAGAATTGTATGATACAAATTCTGCAGAAGTCAGCATGTAGACCTGATACTCTATTTATTCCTGTGGCCTGGTATGAGAAAAAGGGGAAGAAAGAGGTTTGCCCAGCTTTTCTATTGTTTCATATATTATGACATTTTTCACAATCTTGGCAAACTTTAAGATAGAAGTCTGGGAGTTGAAGCCCAAATATCTTAAAGTTGCTACAGTTGAGAAACATTGGGTTAGAAAATTAATGTTCGCTTTCAACAAATGGAACAGAAAAATAATCCTTGACATGAGCTCTTTTCTTATTTGCATTTACTTCTGCACATAAACACTACTTATACTACATACTTCTGCCAACCTTCTTCAAATGGTTACAGAAGATTCCATCTTCTGCCTTTCAGTGAAGTCTGAACAATCATTTCTACCTCTTGAGTCAAACAGATGCTCATGAACATTTTCCTTCAGTTCTGGGAAAAGATGAAAAATTACTGACTGCCAAGTTGGACTCTATGCCCAATGAAGTATGAAAGTGAGATTTAACTTCACAATTGCCTCTTATGTGCCTCCGGAATTGCTAAGTCTAATACTATCACGCTGCAGCAATGTTTTAATCTTGTGCCTCTGAACTCTGCTTAATCGTTGTTTCAAAGTGTTGAGTATTACAATGTAAACTCTTAAGTCGAGAACACTACAAGGTTCAAGGAAATCCATGTGAATAATACTGTCTATGTGTCCAACACTGTTACCATTAGTTTTCATGCTGAAGCTTGGGTTTTGATTTTTTTTTCCACCCATGGGTGAAGATTTGTGATGATATTCCATGGATCAGTGCTTTATGTCTGAGTCACAATGTTGTGACTTCATTGATAACTATGACATCATTCTTTAACTCTTCAAGTTTTCATTTCCACCATCAGCATGAGGAACAGAGGTGGTATTCAGGTTCTGACCAGTTCTGGAGAACCGGTAGCGTAAATTTTGAATAGTTTGGAGAACTGGTAAATACCACCTCTGACTGGCCCCGTCACCATCTATTCTCTGCCTCCTGAGTCCCAGCTGACTGGGAGGAAATGGGAATTTTGCAGTAACCTCCCCCTGGAGTGGGGACAGAATGGAGATTTTACAGTATCCTTCCCCTGCCATGCCCACCAACCCACACCTACCATGCTACACCCACCAAGCCATGCCACACCCACAAAGCCATGCCCATAGAACTGATAGTAAAAGTTTTTGAATCCCACCACTGCACCAAATGAACTGGAGGAAATGGGGATTTTGCAGTATCCTTCCCCTGGAGTGGGGAGGAAATGGAGATTTTAGAGTATCCTTCCCCTACCATGCCCATGAAGCCACACCCACAGAACCAGTAGTACGTTGTTTTTTTAATCCCACCACTGATGAGGAACCTATTTTTGAAAACACTTCAATATTGAAGAACATCAGGTGGCGGCCGTGACCAGGGGGGCTTTCTACCAGGTACGCCTGGTACGCCAGTTGCGCCCCTTCCTTGCCCGGGACGCCCTCCGCACAGTCACTCAAGCGCTCGTTACGTCCCGCCTAGACTACTGTAACGCTCTCTACATGAGGTGCATCCGGAGGCTCCAGCTAGTACAGAATGTGGCCGTGCGGTGGATCCTGGGAGCATCTCGAAGCTCCCACGTAACACCTCTCCACGCAAGCTGCACTGGCTGTCGGTGGCCTTCTGGGTGCGCTTCAAAGTTCTTGTTACCATCTTTAAATTGCTGCATGGCACGGGGCCTAGATATCTGCGGGACCGTCTCCTGCCGCATACCTCCCTCCGTCCGATCTGCTCCCATAGGGAGGGCCTCCTCAGGGTACCATCCGTCGGCCAATGTCGGCTAGCGGTGCCCAGGGGGAGGGCCTTCTCAGTGGCTGGGCCATCCCTCTGGAACGACCTACCCCCCTAACTTCGGACCATCACAGACCTTCCCCTCTTTCGCCGATCACTTAAGACTTATCTGTTCCATCAAGCCGGCCTAGCTTAGCCAATGAGTAAATGTATTTTAGAATTTTAATTGGGATTTTTTGCACAGGCTTTTAGTTTAATTTATTCTTAATTCTTCTGTATTTATTGCTATTTATCGATTTTAATTTCCTGTGCACCGCCCTGAGTCCATTTCGATGGAGAAGGGCGGTTCTATAAATCTAAATAAATTAAATTAAATTAAGTGAATTTCCCCCCATTTTACAACCTTTCTTGCCAGAGTTGTTAAGTAAATCGCTGCAGTTGCTAAGTCATTAACATGGTTGTTAAGTGAATCTGGTTTCCCCATTGACTTTGCTTGTCAGAGGATCGCAAAAGGTGGTAACATGACCCGGGGACATTGCAACTGTCATAAATATGAGTCAGTTGCCAAGTGTTGGAATTTTGATCACCAATGTTGCAATGGTTGTAAGTGTGAAAAATGGCATACGTCACTTTTTTCAGTGCCGTTGTAACTTTGAATGGTCACTAAATGAACTGCTGTAAGTCAACGACTACCTGTAATTTAATCTCACTTTCTGTAATATAGTACAGTTGCTTTTCCAAGAGGTATTATGAATTTATTCTAATCAAAATCAATATTTATTTCATACTTTAAAACATGTTCTTTTTACAAAAATCCAGAAACATGAAGTGCTTGGTTTATTTGTTCTACTTTCATGACAAGATGAATTACTGCAGTAAGTGAGAAGTGCATATATTTAAAAAAAACACTTCAGAGAAATCAGATTTCTAGTGTCAAGATTTCTGGGAATACTTCTAAATGTCTAAAACCGCATTTGGGGGATTGTAGTGAAATCCATCATAAAATAACCTTTATAATAATAACCAGTGAAAAATACTGTAGAGACTTTGATATCTCAAACATTGGGAGAAATCCTTACACAATCAATAAATTCTGTGCTTTTGTTTGGGTTTCATAGTGTTTCTTTTGACAACAGCATTTAAAGATTTTTAGTCCTATGTTTTTGTATGTCTTTTACTCAGTTATTAATTGTTTAATTATAACTAGCTTTTCCATTATTGTAAATTTGCATTTTAATACATTTTTAACTCATTTTCCTAGGAATATTTTAAAAATAAATAACATAAAATGTTAAAGAGGTGCCTCTACTGTCGGAAGAATTAATCTCAAATCATTTTCTTTTCAAACATCACACTGAAGTAATAACGTCAAGATCAAAGAGCATCAAATTTAGTAATTAAACATCTGAAATTTGATGCTGGACTTATTATTAGTTAATGAGCTGGATGATTGAAGTAGTAAGTGCAGTGTTAGCAATGCACTGAAGGACAGAATGATATACTTTGTTATATACTTGGTTAAACTTGTGTTACCATTATCTCCATTGGAAGACTCTAACCTGTCTCTGGAACTGAAGACATTTTGAATTGCTGGTGTAATCAGTGTTTATACAAAAAATTGTTCTTAGCCTGAGGCACCCAAATATGTTGGACCATCTGGGTTTAATCAGATAAAATTGAGACAAAATAATATTTCTCGTTCTCTCTGAAATCTATATGCAAATCACATGCAACCCCAACAGAGCTTTTACAGCTGATCCTAATCAGGCACAAATATTAGGGAAGTAATAAGATGAAAAAGCTACCTACGAGGAACATAGAAATAGGCAATGTTATTGGGCATTGGAGGTTAGGTGAATAGGTTTCCTGCCTCAGCTGGCAATGTTCAGAATTATCAGTAGAAGTAGGTAGGTTGTAGTCTTTTGAAAGAACTTCCCACAGGTCCTCAAAGGCATCTGTTTCCAAAGAACTTTCTTTTAAAATAAGAATAGGCCATGGGTGGCTTTGAGATGTTTGGTAAATTATTTATTTCAACCTTCCAATGCTTTTGGAAGCATCTTCCCTCCCCATTTTTGGAGAATAGGTCATCCCTTTCTTTATGGCAGTCCTTAGATACTGGAAAACTGCTATGTCTATCCCATTAAACTAGGCGTACCCAATTCTCGCAACTGTTCTTTATATGTTTTAGTCTCCAGTCCCCAAAGGTAATTAGGGGACTGGAGGCTACAATACAAAGAGCGGTAGGAGGAATTGAGTATGTCTTTCCAGCCATGGAATGGATGGGTTGGCACACTATGATCTGTAGAAAAACAGCAGAAAGTAAGATATACAGTATCTTTGGAGGTGACACTTTCAGAACTAAAATTCAGAAAATACAGTATGACAAATGGGTGAATTGTAAAGTTTTTATGACAGCCACAAATTGGAAAAGTTTTGTTTTAGAACAGTCATGTATGAAATGTCTATTCAAAGTTTAATTTTTACCTAAAATGTATTTTAACTAGAGAGTTAGACAATTCTCTCTAGAACTATGTATATATTTATCCATTATTTTGGAACCAGTGAAAATTGGTTTCCTGATTCGGCTATCATTAAATTCATCCTAATAAGGAACTTTACAAGGGACCACTGCTCAATGCAGTTTCTGATCTTGACTGATATTCAATATATTCATATAGTAATAGAAGGATGAAATTCATAGAATTGATGAGTGCCTAAGAAAAAGAAACCTAAAATAAATAATAGATCATAGAATAGTCTTGAAATGGAGCTATAAGTTCAAGAATTTCCTCCTGCTGAGATTAAAGTTTCCATGTCAAAAGAATGCACCCACTTCATGCTAGCCTGTTAATTTTTATACAGGGTAGGGATTTGATTCCTTCCTAGCTTAATAATCTTTATACTGATATTTTTCTCACATTACCCTGAAAGAGATTAGCAAATCTCTTTCCTTCTGAGAGGTGAAGAGTGTCACAAATTCAAAGATATTGATCAAAATCTGATGTGTTTTCAAGAAAGCTCTAAAGCACAGGTCTCATTCTCACAGCCCGCGGGCCAATTGTGGCCCACAGGACGCTATCTTGTGGCCCCCACCATGTGATGAAAGTATATTATATATTATAATATTAATATAATATATAATATAATATTAATATGCGGCCCAGCCTCACCCAGCCTCTGCCTCCAGCGGCCCCCAGGTAAATTGAGTTTGAGACCCCTGCTCTAAAGTTTAGCCAAACATGTGCTTTCTATTCAGTAGATTGTTGGCCTGAATCCCCCATTTTTCCAGCAGATTTCACTATTTCAGTGTGACACAAAATCAATTTAGTTAGTGACCTGAGCATGAATGAATAGTCATTGTTCAGAACACATTTTTGAAAAGCTCAGAAACATATAACCTCCCAAACGTAAGGCAGGAATGATATTTTCAAAATAAGAAATCCCCCCCGGTGTTTCAATAACAATGATTATTATTTTTGATAAATAACAAAATAAAGAATTTATCCCATGAACATTCTCACCTATGTTTTCATATACAATACCATCTAACCTATAAGAGACACTGGATCAAGGTGCATAATAAATCTTCCTGTTAATCTTGGAATAGGAATTTATTCATTACATTTCCATACAGCTATATTAAAACACTTTGCTTCACTATGTTGATAAAAATATCAAAAGGGTGAATTTACATCAGAATTATCTTAACAAGTAAAAATTATCTGAGAAGACATGTTGATGACTAAATGTGTTTATTTTCATTACTAGATTAATATACAAGACACAGATCTATCTTGCTTGGTCTAGGTTGGCCTTGGGTTTATTGTCCTATAAAATTTTAGTACAGATAATTCTATTCAGGGATTTGTAACCACTATATGAGAAATGCTGGTGAGCCCTGTCCTTCGAAAGGTGACATTGAAGATGCCTATCTGTCTGCTAGACAGATCTGAAAAGATTGTGAGTATATGGGTGAACTGTCTCAAAGGAGAGGACTTTATATGGCCTAACTTTCATACAAACCAGGATAGCAATAGCACTTGGACTTATATACCGCTCCACAGTGCTTTTACAGCTTTCTCTAAACAGTTTTACAGACAATTTGGGTTTTAATCATATCCACCTCGAAAGAATAGAAGGCTGAATCAGCCTTGAGCCTGGTGAGATTTGATCTACCAGATTGAAGGCAGTCAGCAGTCAGCAGAAGTAGCCTGCAGTACCGCATTCTAACCACTGCACCATCACAGTTCTTGGATGATGTGCTATCACTGTCTAGAAACCAGAGCATGTATAATTATGTACATCTCTCTTGGTTGTAAAAATGGTTCTGCTGATTATAATTTCTGGTATGTCTTTAGAGTGGATTGGGGCTCATCTCTATTGCTTGCATGGGGGATACTAACCAAATATTCCTAGTGCCAACTCTGAAGCGAACCTGGCTGAAGTCATCTTTTGCTGCTTCATAGTTGCCACGAACTCTGAAAGTGGGAAGGGAGGGAGAGGTATGTAGACTGGCTAATAGTCAAAACAAAAAGGTTTCTTGTGGGAACCAAGGTCAACCTAACAGGTGGCAATTGAAAAAATAGAGGAGTGACCAAGCAGCCTACCAGTGGACAATGTGACTGGTGACATTTGGAGACATTTGTTCTTTTAATTAGGCTAAAACTGTGGGAACTTTTAGAGTTGGTTTTTACTGGCTGTGTCGATATAATGTATCCAATAAATATATTCTTTGAGGAATCTACCTGCCTTGAGTTCTGCTTTTGACAGATGTGTTACTCAGAATGCTGACACCTAGTGTATAGAGTGGCATTGTATCCAGACATACATATAAAGTTATTATAAAGATTGAGGTGGTTAGACCAATAATAGAGAATTATCCCATGAATACATATAATTTTGAGAGAAAACTGGCCAATTTTTGGTATTTCTATCTAAAAACAACCAGGCAAGCAAACAAAAGCTAAGTATCTGAGCTGATACTGAATGGAGGTGATGAGAATTCATCAGTATATCACCATATGATGTCTTCATTTTGCATTAGTGGACATCTTGATTAGTTGTCAAATACTATGACTGGGCCAAAATATGCGACATTTAATAAGTTTTATACTATAAATTTCTGAATTTCCTAATAGCAGGTTTAGGCCATGCATGCCAGCTGTTCATAATATCAGTTTTGCAGTTATCTTAATTCCTAGAAAACTTATTTTCCCAGTGCCTCCCCCCACAATACTTAAACACTGCTTGAAAATGCCATGGTTTGGACAGCATGGCACAACATGGCAAAGCACAGGTTAGCATAGCGTAGCATAGCGTAGCATAGCGTAATGTCACGTAGTTTGGCCTAGCCTAACCTAGCCTAGCCTAGCCTAGTATAGCATGGTAATAAGGAAAGAAATAAACATATATTTTCTTCTGTTCAACATCATTATTAACACTTCAGTATTGGAAAAGAAAAAGAGGAATTAAAAAATGGGATGAGATTTTGCCGTTATTCCCAGTGAGTTTATTGTGATCACAATGGGATTTAACCTAGCTCTTTGCCATGGGTGGTTTTATCTAACCCACATTTCATTAATTGAATGATGATTATCTTCTGAATATAATCCCAAGGGAGCAGTAGAAAGATAAAATATAGATGATTGCATTGAAAAAAGTAAGGTTAGAATGTTATGTGGACAAAAACCCAAACTTATTTGAAACTTTCCCCAATATGTATGTGATATAAGGTGTGTGTGTGGGCGTGGGGTGTTGTTTAGAGGTTTATAGGATTTATATGCCGCCCTTCTCCCAAAGGACTCAGGGCAGCGTGCAACATAAAAAACATATATTACAAAAGTTAAAAGGGAGATTAAATAGGATATCCAACCCCACCCCAATTGACATTTACAATAAAATTTTAAAAATTAAATTAAAATTAACAATTAAATTAATCATTTATTTTATACAGGCCAGGCCGGCTTGCTGGAAAAGCCAACTTTTTAGGGTGCATCAGAAGGACTGGAGGTCAGGAATTATATGAAGCTCCGGGGGCAGCTCATTCCAGAGGGAAGGTGCTTCCACAGAGAAGGCTTTCCCCCTGGGGGTCCCTAGTTGATACAGTTTGGCCGACGGCACCCTGAGGAGGCCAACAGTGGGATTGCACTGGATGGTGGGAGGTTACTGGTGGCAGTAGGTGGTCTCACAAGTACCCTGGGCCTAAGCCATGGAGCACTGTAAAGGTCATAATTAATACCTTGAATTGCATCCAGAAAACAACCAGCAACCAGTGCAGGCTGCCTAAAAGGGGTGTAACATGGGAGCACCTAGGTACCCCCATGATAACCTGCGCAGCCGCATTCTGGACCAGCTGAAGCTTCCAGATGCTCTTC